>JAZKJV010007664.1:0-647801 GCA_037367405.1 Ottelia alismoides
TCTCCCCCCACAAGCTTGAGGCAGGAGGACATCATTCTGGGAAGAGGACAGCACATAGGGTGCTTCAATCCGTCCTTTGGTGGCCTACTCTCTTCAAGGATTCAGATGAGTTCGTAAAGAGATGTACTGACTGTCAGAAGATGGGAACCTGCGGACAGAGAGACATGATGCCCATGCAGCCCATTCACTTTTGTGAGGTTTTTGATGCATGGGGAATTGATTTCATGGGCCCATTCCTAAGAGTCGGGGATTCGAACACATTTTGCTCGCTGTTGATTATGTCAGCCGTTGGGTTGAGGCCATCCCCGCCTGAGCCGCAGATGCTAAAACTGCGTGTAAATTTTTGAGGAAAAATATTATTTCACAGTTCGGGGTGCCTAGAGTTCTGATTTCAGACGGGGGTCTCATTTCATTAATGATAAAGTCAGGGCCCTTGCAGACGAGTTCGGCATTAACCATCGTGTTGCCACGCCGTATCACCCTCAGACTAATGGTCTTGCCGAGGTATCGAATAGGAAGATTAAGACGATCTTACAGAAGGTTGTCCGCCCAGACCGAAAGGATTGGTCACAGCTTTTGGACTCGGTCTTGTGGGCCTATCGGACTTCCTTCAAAAATCCATTAGGGACATCTCCCTTTTGTCTCGTCTATGGCAAGACGTGCCATTCACCAGTGGAAATCAAGCACAAATCATTTTGGGCTGTGACTGAGTTACTTTTAGATCCTGAGAGTATAGGAGAACAGAGAAGAGCAGAGTTGGCAGCCCTGGAGGAGTTGAGAGATACAGCCTTTTCTAGCAGCCTACAATACAAGGAGAAAGTAAAGACATGGCATGATTCCCATATCAGCCATAAACAGTTTGAGCCAGATCAGCGCGTATGGTTGTTCGATTCCAGGCTGAAATTATTTCCAGGGAAATTACAGAGCAAGTGGAAAGGTCCTTATGTGGTCAGGAAGGTATATGATAATGGTAGTGTTGACATATCCGATCCATTATCTTCCTCTACCTTCCGTGTCAACGGTCAGCGCCTGAAGCTGTATCTCGATCATGATCCGTCGACCATTGACGTTGCCCCCATTCGTCTGGTATGAGATGTGTTCTTTGACTCCGATCATTTGCATCTCGTACATGGTTATCACTTCCATCTTCAGCTGTAGAGATCCATCTGTTGATATCTTTTCTTCTTTTCTTCTTTTCTTCTTTTCATATTCTATCTTCTGTATCTATCAGAAAGGTGTCACCCCTTGTAGACAGTTTTCTATACTTAGGACGTACTTTGTCCTAAGTATAGGGGGGGTGCACCCCGAGTGGTTCTATTCTTTTTGATCCTCTCCATTGTCTCCTCTTCTTGTCTATACTTAGGGATATTTTACCCTAAGTATAGGGGGAGACAATCTGAGTACAATCTGTTCATTCCCACCCTTGACCCTCCCTGCTTTGTGTACAGTCTGCTATACTTAGGATTATTTGATCCTAAGTATAGGGGGACGGTCGAGTTCTCATTCCTTTGATTCGTTCATCTCTTATTTATTTATTCTTTAGACTTGCCTATACTTAGTACGAGTTATGTCTTCTCTTTTCTCTCCGATCTATGAGGACATAGCTCAAGCTAAGTATAGGGGGTCGTATATACTGTGTATATACTTTAAGCCATAACTCGTATTTTTGTATTTTTACTAATAAATATGGCTAATTATTCTTTAAAATTCATTAAAAACCTTTATAAAAAAATGTTACCATTCCTCAAATTATTTTTGTATTTACTGATTAATAAATCAGGTGAAAATATTTTTTCAAAATGTTTAAAAAAATAGTTTGAAAATCCTTGTGAAAAATCTTTTGAAAACTATTTTGAAAACATTTTGTTACATGCTTTCAACCTTTGAAAAAACCATTTTGATTGTAAAATTATTTTCTTTGTGTGAAATAAAATGTTTGAAAAATGGTTGCAAAAATGTTTGAAAAATCTATATATACTGTTTGGAAAACCTTTGCAAAATGATTTTCAAATGTGTGTGCATGTTTGTAAAAAATTATTTGTAAAAATTATTTTGGACTATAGTTTTCAAAATTGTTTGAAAAACCCTATGTCAAATAAGTTTGAGGAATATATACATCACACCAAAATCCACTATATATATACCTATAAAATTGATCACTTACCCTTGTAAATTCTTAAAATCCACTTCTTGTATATATAAGAAGCACACCCGTGTAAATACTTTAACCTTGTTTTTAGCAAAAAACCTTTTGTTTTCAAAAATCCCAAAAACATTTGCAAAATTAAAATCCAAAAACATTTGAAAAACTTTTCAAAAATCTAAAAAAATGCATATGCATCATCATCTTTTCAAAAATCCATAAAAAGTTCAAAATCTTTGAAAATTGAAAATTGCATCACAAAAATATTTTCTGCATAGCATTCACATTTTTCGGATTGAGTTTAATGGTTTAACAAGTCTAAGTAAAATCCGAATATTGGAGCTTTATTGGACCTTAAATCTACCTAATTAACAGGAACCTTATAGGAACTGGGTTCGAGGTGCTTCAGGTCTAGTTGACTTAATTCTTTGAAGATCACGGGACTTGGTTCAATGGATTCTTGACTGCCTAAGTAGAGTATTTCGGTGCACACGCACGACTCTTGTTGATAATAACCTAACTTGGACACTTGCACCTTTCACATGGCTCAACTCAGTTGGAGTGGTGAGGGGGTTGGATTTACCGGTATGAGACGCACAGGTGGAAACACTTGTCCTCCTCTAGGGAGGGAAGTGCGCCCCAACCCGTCCAGTAATGATGAGTTTTGAGGATAGGAGATTGTGGGTTGCAATAAAGCTTTAAAAGAGGGATAGTCTACTAGCTCAAGAGAAAAAAACTCCCTATGTAAATGTTGCTGTATATAGTATTCAAAAAAATGCAAAAGCAAAAACTCCAAAAAAAATGGGCAGGCCTGTACAAAAATAAAAATGCCTGCCGGAGTGTACATATGTTGTAAAGTCAAATAAGCAAGCTTGATCTTCAAAGTCAAATCATGTAAGCTTGCAGCTGGATGACTTGACTACACTGGTCTTGCATCCTAGGATAGGTAGCTACACTGGCTACCGTCCATTCTTCTCTTCATCCTCTCCTCTTGGGGTTGTTGCCACTTGAACTTAGAAGGGAATACCCTGCTCCTTGAGTAATGAGTTGTTGGATTGGGGAATCATTGGGTTGTCATACTGGAGAAGTCAGTCTCTTTGTCATTTCAGTTGGGGAGATCCACCATCACTTACACTGTACAAGTCAGATTCATAGTCGTAAGGGTTTGCGTATGAGTCGAAGTATCTCTGACTTGGCTATTGAGGAGACTTGAACAGAGTTTTGGGATTTCTCAGGGACTGTTGGACTTCAAATCTGGTTCTCATTAAGGTTCTGCCCGCACTAAAATTCCAAAGGTCCGACTTAAGTTCCAAACTTTGATTTTGTGAAGACAAGTTTGATAATTAAATTTAATCCACTTTCTTCTTTTTCTTTTCTTTCTTTTTCTTTATGCACTTATTGCATAAGTGTTTGCTAGGGACTAGCAAAGGTAAAGTATAGGGGGATGATGAAGCCACATTTCATCATCTTTATTCTATCATTTTGGCATCAAAAAACCCTCGTAAATGCGTGTAAATAGCATTAAATCCATCATCTTAGCATTCATGCATGTGCATGTACATAGTGTATAAAATACTGTAATTAAATCCAAAAATATAGAATAAATAAAAGAAAAGAAAAAGAATAAAATATTGTAAATATTTTATGACCCGAAACCCCGAGACCTAGGCATCTTGATGAATAGGTCGACAAGGAATAAAGTAGGGGGAGATAAGGGTCAAAAATACAATAAAAATCCCTTTGATTTAATTCATTCTTTATTCATTTTGGGACCTATTTTTGATTCCACTTTTTACACCTCAAATAAAGAAATTTTGTACATGAAAGTTGTAGATGATTTAATTAATAAAAATACAAAATTGATTTCACTGAAAAATAATGTACAGATAAAAAGTTATGGTCTGGATAAAAATCCAGAATCCCAACTTCTCATACCCGTATCTCACAACTAAAAACTCCAAATGCAGCAAACTCACTTTAATTGTATATATAATAAAATAAGCTATCTAATGGCGGTGGTTTCGCATTTGGCGGAGCTACGGTTTGAAAGTTGAGTTTTGGACCCACATTGTATACTTGTGCAGATTAAAATATTCGATTTATTATTTATTCATTATTTTTATATTCTTGTATTTTTATAATTTTGTAGATATTACTTATAATAATTATGTGTATTAAAATCAGAAGAAAAACCCAATATAAACACAAAATAAAAATACCTATATGTTACACATAGGTATTATACCTATCAATATACCTATATAATGTATACTTGTATTTTATTTAATATGCAAAACATATCAGAAAAATAAAATAAAAATATAATTAAGTGCATAAAAATATTTTATAATTTTATAAAATAATAAATAAATATTAAATAAATTAAAATCATAAAATAAAAATAAAAGAATAAAATATATAGATATTATACCTATATAGGGTATAAAAGTAAACTTGTAAAAATATACATCATAAAAATAATTAAAAATCAGAATAAAATGCTACATAAAATATTAAATATTTTTACTTAATAACATAAATTTAATAATATCATTTCTATTTTCTAATGAATTTAGAAGTTTTTTAGGACCTTTCTCCTGGTTGGTCCACGTGGACCAACCGGGGGGCAGTCACAGTTGACCTCGGTCAACTGTCTGCCCTAGGTCCTGTAGCCCTTGTCAGACTGCATTTTTTACCAATTTCTCCCATTTTTCGAAGACTCCTCTTGAACTATCTCGCGAAGGAATCTTCTTGACTTTTCATCCTCGATTATCAGTGAGTCACGCCCAGGTGAAACCTCAGGGTATGGAGCATCGATTCACCCGCTTTGCCTCGGTCTTTCCAGCCTGGACGTCAGCCCTACAAAACTCCTCCTTGGATCTTGATTCGATTTTGAACCACGTTTTATCCAGATCCTTCCCCCCTTGGACTCGCTCGAGCTTCTTGGAGGTGACAGCTCCAGTTGGCCTTCTTCAAGGTGGAGGATCGTTGACCGATCTGGGCGTGTTCCACACCTCCGGCGAGCCTCGCTGTTGAGGTATATTCAACCTTGGGTCTGAGCCTTTGAGGTATTCATCCCCCTTTATTTCTTTGCTCCTTTTATTCCCCATAGTCATAGCTTCACAAAGCCATCGTCATCTCCTATTTGCATCACTCAAATCGCACCATCTCTACCCTCGCCGGAGCGCTCCTCCGACCACGACTTCCATAGTCACATCCGCCGTTCGCAGTCGTTTTCGTGCCACCACAAGGTCGGGGTAGTTTGCCCCCGACGCCTTCACCCTTTCCCTGCATGTCTTGAGCCACATCGCGCACCTGGCGCTCGTTTTGGGCATTCGCCGGAGGTACCTGGAGCACCCAAGCTCCGCCGTCACCGTGTGAGCGTTCCGGCCATCGCCGGACCTTTTTGGAGCCGCCATCCTCGAGAGGAGGACCGCAGGAGCACCGGATGCCATTTTGGAGCACAAAGAAGTGGCGGAGGAGGGAGATCGACGCTTGGGAAACTCACCTCCCCGCTAGTTCGTCCCAGTTCATCGAGAGCCCTTCGCAGCTGTTGGATCTTGAAGGTGTCCCAGGAGTAGCAGGAGCCATCCGATATGAGCCCCCACAGCCGCCCGATCATCGACGATCCATCTAATAGCAGCTGTTGCAACCGAACCGTCATCGCGCGTCGAGGGCACGCCACGCGTCAAGTGGACGGTCCACAGCTGTCCGATCTCGCCCCAAGCGTGGACATTTTGCAAGTATACCCCGTACACTTTTGTAATTTATTTTGTAATATTTAAACTTTCGTATGCCGTTTAAAATATTTTATAAACTTTATAAGTAGTCCCTTGAACTCTTCGTATTTACAATTAGGTCCTCAGCCACGTCACCTCACGTGACCTGTTCACGTGAGGCGTGGGGCTTTTTGCAGTGAGGCCCTCTAGGTTTGTGTATTTCATTTCAGTACTAGCATTTTCAATTTCAGTGTAAAACTTTGGGGATATTTGCACTAGAGCCCTCGAGCATTTTTGAATTTACAAAAAGGTCCCTACTAGGCGCGTGCCAGTCACGCGCCCTGGTGGGTATTTTGCAAAGATACCCCTGTGGGTCTTATATTCTGTGATTGGTCCATAAAATTGAATATTCAGTGTAATATTTTGTTGGAAATTTGCAACCTTGCCCCTGGATGTTCTGATATTTGCATATATGCCCCTGCTAGGCCATACATTTTTGCTTGCTTGCTGTATTTATTTCATGCATCATAAAAACCCTAAAAAAATCCCCAAAAATCAACTTAAGCTCCTGTGTGCTTGCACTTCCACGCCATATTTTTGCATTTTATTTTTATTGCATTTTTATATTTATTAAAAATCAAAAACATGCATTTTAGCTACTGTCTATCTTAGAAAATACTAAAAAGTATTAAAACACCTAAAAATTCCAAAAAAATCACTTACTGTGTATTTTATCCTATTTTTGTGTCACTCCAAAATTCACTAAAAATTTCAAAAGAAAAACCTTAAAAATTAGAAAACCCTTAAAAACTTCATAAAAATCTAAAAAATTCTAGAAAAAACACAAAAATATAAACTCGGTTGTTGTATCTTCCTTATTTTATTCTCTTTATTTTAAAATTAATTTGGGAAAATTTTGATACTTTTGATATTTTTCATTCCCATTTTAATTTCAGCCAGAACATTAACTCACTGTTTTCTTTATTTCAGCTTTTAAAATACCAAAAAGAATTTGAAAAATACCCAAAAATCACAAAAACAGTAAAAAATTATAAAAAGACCAAAAAGCTTTTATCCTCTGATTTTTGAGCATTTTTACCTATTTTTATAAATACCTTGTTTTCTCTCTCTTATATTGTATATATATTCTATTATTAAAAAATAAAAAAAATATAAAATATAAAAAGAAAATATAAAATCAGTAAAAAGAAAACCAAAATAAAAAATTAATTAAAAACAAAAATATAAAAATATAAAACTAAAAACCCACAAAAACATCTACATTTGCATAGTGTAGACAATACATCACATTCACACACACACACACTTGTTGATCTATCCTGCCTTGCTCCCTGTGTTCGAACTCTCTACGTACTTGTTTCTATACATCATTTATGTAGAGTTAAAAATAAATTTTAACTTCACATTTGCTTGTCATTTCTTGATATCTATAGTGTGGGTTAATTGTTGATCAAATACGGGATTTGGTAGTGGTCAATACACCGACTGTTGATTCGTCGTGTGAATCAATACGACCGCTCTGAATTCCGTGTTTATCAATATGCTTAGATACATCAGCAAAATTTGTCACATTTGCTACCGAAACATGTGTTTTACAATGGCAGATTTTGGATTTAGAAGAAAAAAATCTGCGAAGGATGGGATAAGGATTTACGAGCATAAGAATTCTCATTAAGTAAGGATATGTAGCAGAACCGAAAATGTTGGTGATATAGCAAACTTGATACCGAGAATGGGATAAAATCAATATTATTTTGCTTAATCAAAACTGAGAATATGTGGTTGGTGAAAATGTAACACAATCTACCGACAATTGTAAATGGAATGCATTGGGTGGAGAGAAGGACGAAGAATCCGAGGAAGGAGGAGGTGATGGGTCGCATCTGCAAGTATAGGACTTCAAGGATGACCAACTCCATGCTTGGGATCGTGAACAGATGGGATGTGATTCTATAATCGGGGAAGCTTGTGGTGGTCCTCGAGTACGTATGGCACATGCAGCCATAGGAGCTCAGTCATGGCTGGAAACATTTAAGAGATATAATACGAAAGTGGAGACAAGATTGGGAAAACCAATCAAGACCCTTGGGAAAGATAGAAGTGGGGAATATACCTCAAAGAAGTTTGAGGATCACTGCATTCAGACAGGCATTCGTAGTCATACTACAATGCCTTATACACTACAGTAGAATGGTGTATCATAAAGAAAGAATCGAATCTTGATGAATGTGGCAAGGTGTATGTTTTCACACTCATGACTCTCCAAGAAATTCTATGGAGAGGCAATGTTGACTGCAAACTACATACAGAACATGATTCCCACCAAATCTGTAGAATCAACGCTATATGAAATATGGAATGATAGAAAGTGCGGGTTAGACCATCTCCGGAAATGGGGATGTGTTGCACATGTTCTGGTACCGAGTCATCTTAGAGATGAGCTAGAATTCAAGATATTAAAGTGCAAGTTTATTGGCTATAGTGATAATTCTAAAGGATATAGGTTCTTCCATGGATCCAAAGGTCTAATTGAAAGTCGTGATGCATCTTTTCTTGAAAATCATCAAGAAAGGTAGAATGAAGTAGAGGAATCAGATCCTTTAATAGCCCTACAGGATAATGAAAACGAGTTGACATTAAACAAGAACTTGAGGATAATATTGATCATCCAAATACAGAGAATGAACCTATGGAACAAGATTCTTTAGAGGAAATGGGTGGACCCACACAAAACATGAATATAATCGGCAACGAGAAACCCAGAACACAACCCACTTAGATGAAAAATTACCATTTCTATGGATGTGAGGCATCATGTTACACCATGGATGAGGATGTCATGGATTGTACAGATCCCATATCCTTTGATAAGGCTATGGCTTCGTCTGAGTCAGAATCATGGATGGTCGCCATGAGGGATGAGTTGGACTCAATCGGAAACGGTGTATGGGGGCTATGTGATTTGCCATAAGATAGGCAATCCATAGGATGTAAGTGGGTATTCAAGAAATAGTGCCAAGTTAGTGGTATTGTTGACAAATACAAAGCTAGATTAGTTGCCAAGGGTTAAACTCAGCAAGCTCAAAAAGATTTCCAGGAAATCTACTCTCTGTAGCTAAGTTTGCATATATTCAGATGATCTTAGCCATAGTTGCATATATGGATTTGGAATTGTTACAAATGGATGTGAAGACGACCTTCCTTAATGGATAATTAAAGGAGGAGATTTATATACGACAACCTGATGGCTCTCAGGTTGAAGGTCAAGAGAAATGGATTTGTTAGTTAAAAAGGTCAGTATATGGCTTGAAACAATCTTCATGGCAATGGTATCTCAAGTTTGGATAATTGTGTATATGTCATGAAGAGTGGGAGCAAGTTTGTTATCATGTCATTATATGTATATGACATTCTATCGTAGGTAATGACATAGCGAAGCTCAATGAAATTAAAGAAAAATTGAACATTGAATTTGAGATGAAAGACATGTGCGAAGCATCCTGTGTTCTTGGAATTCTAATTACAAGAGATAGAGATTAAGGACATTGAGTCTTAGTCAAGAAAAGTATTTGCATACTGTATTAAGGAGATTTGGAATACAGAATAGCACTCCATCTCAAACACCACTTGTGATGGGAAAGAGACTCAGCAATAGTCAGTGTCCTGGAAAGGGGTAGAAACCTTTAGATGTAACATATGCATAAGCGATGGGAAGTTTAATGTATGCAATGATGTGTACTTGACTTGATTTAGCCTATCCAACAAGCTTAGTCAGTAGATATCAAAGCAATCCCGGTCCTGCACATTGGGAAGCTGTAAATAAGATTCTTCGATATCTGAAAGAGATTGTACATCTGAAACTTTTTTATCAAGCAAAATCGCTTGAAGTGATAGGATACTCCATTGTCGATTTCAAAGGGTATATGGATGATAGAAAAGCCACATCGGGTTACCTGTTCATATTTCGTGATGCGGTCGTTTCTTGGGGTAGCAAGAAACAAGGATGTGTATCTCAACATACATATGAGGTTGAGTACATTGCATGTAGCATGGTCACCACTCGTTGTGTGGATCAGACATTTTCTAGAGAATCTAAGCCTCGAATTGGTCAAAGGGCTAATTGAAATTTATTGTGACAATCAAACTGCGATAAGCTTGATCAATAGTGGGTCTAATAGTTCTAAAAGAAAGCACGTTGAAATCCAACATCAGTAATAGTGGCGAAACAATAAATAATGGTAACCTATATGCCTACAAGTAATATGTTGTTGATTCCCTAACAAAGGAAATAATAGCTAGCACCTACATTAAACATGTTAGTTTAATGGGACTCGGAAATGCATGAGTCAAGGAAAAGTTTTCATGGATAATGAGACTAAGTGTAAACACTCTGTGCACTACACGAATAGTGGGAGTGTAAAAGTTTTTGACCACTACGGTGAAGTGGGAGATGTAAAACAGCCTCCGTGACCGCGTAGTCAAGCAACCGCCTCTGACGGTTATGGTAAGATCAAGTCTCAAGGGGAAACCATTTATGTGGGTGAGGGTGGACTGTGCGAGGGGCTTTCATTCCCTCTAAATAGTGGCCTCCTCCGGGAGGAGAAGATATCTCTCGATCTCTCTCGTACTAGGGAGCCCTCTCTTAAACCTACATCTCTCTCATTCAAGCAAACAAGATCGACAGCGACGTACCTCGACACTTGAGTTTTAATGTGGAAACCTCCAAAATGGAAGGGGGAAAAACCACATGACTGACTCAACCCGATCAAACTTCTCCATAAAACTTGATGATAAAATATTCTCCTTGTAAGCTATACAAAGCCTAGATCTTCTTCGAATGGTGCATCAACAAAGTATCACACTGACACAAATAGAAAGAGGAGAAGATGGAGAAATATCATAAAATATGACTCCCAAACCAAGCTCACATCTGCTCCTTCTCGACGTCCCTACGATGCAATCTCCAGTGGTAATATGCAACCCTATCAAATGAAAATGGAAGGAGAGGAGTGGCGAGTAGCAGTCATAACCTCATACACAAAATGCACATAATATCAACTCTGGAAACGGGAATGGAATGTGGTTCATATGCTCCAGCTTCTGTTTGCCAGTGACAAAAGAAGGGATGGGAATTTTTCACCCATACCCAAAAGGGAGTTTGGCATCAATGCCTTGAAATGGGTTGGAAATAAGAGGTATACAACACAATAAATCTCCCCCCTCCAACCCATGAGAAGGATATCAACAACCAAGGATACCATGTAGAAAAAATGGACTATATAGGTGCAACATGATGACTAATTACCCACGTGGAAAGGACCCGCCATCCAAACTCCCATCAACTGCAAGCAGAAGTCTGCTCCAATCCAGCAATGGAGAAACATGCTTCAAACTTTCTGTAACGCCCTGCCTCGGTTGGAGCACATTTCCAAATCCATTCACAAAAGTCTCCCAACAATAGTCACAGACAACCTGCATGGTAAACCTTTCATATATAATATAGAAAAATTAAAATTTTCCATATTTTGTATGAAAGGTTTATCATGCAGACTGTTTGTGATTGTTGTTGGGTAACTTTTGTGAATGTGTGTTGAGATGCACTTCTATCAAGGCAGGACATTATATTTGGTATCAAAGTCCAGTTATTCCATTGGTCATAGACGATTGTGTGATAACAAAGATACCTTCATACATTAGACAAGTAGTCACCCGACAAGTCTGGAAATATCTTAGTCCACTAAACTTTTGTTAACATTTGATCATATTTACTAATGATTTTTATCCTACAATTTGATCGTATCTATTATACCTTTTGCATATAGAGCATGTTGACTCGTAGAAACCAAACTATGTAGTAGGTGGTTGTGATGATGTCAATGTTGAAGGATGTACTCGAGGAGAGGTTGTCAATATCCATGTCTGAGGGAAGGTCTGGCATTGGTGGAGAAGAAGGTGATCTAACTTCATCAAAATCCTTCCTCCTCCACAACCACAACAAGAGGATATCTTTTCAAAATATCGCAAGGAAAGGTTCCAGAGTTCTCAGGTAATACAAGCCTAGATGTGGTGGAGAGGTGGCTAAAGCATGTAGAAAAAGTCTTTCACACAATACATGTACCAGGTGAGGAGAAGGCTACCCTAACTATATACTTCTTAGTTGACCATGTTGAGGAATGGTGGTGGAGTTCTATGGAGCAATAGATTGTAATGCACATACTTGGAAGAATTTTACTAAGGCCTTTCAGGAGCATTTATACCGAAAATATTGGCTAGAGCAGCATCGCATGGAGTTCACACTACTCGAGCAAGGGAATATGACCGAGACTACTTGTCTGAATAGGTCAACGGAGTTGCTAAAGTATGTTGCTAACATTGTGGCAACTGAGTATGACAAGGCATTCAAGTTCTTTCCAAGTATTTATATTGAAATCCATGAGAGGTTGATGCCCTTTTGTTTGGTTAAGGAAGTGATTGATTTTCTTGCTTGGTTGGAGTAGGACTTATGCAAGAATAAATCAGTACAGACATGATTGAGCTTTTTTGGTAGGACAACTTGTAGTGATAGACCAGGAGCACGTGCAGGACAACGCTTCCAATCTCAAAGATCATTATAAAAAATTGAGCTATAATGATGGTTTTTTCAATATCCATCACTAAATTTGCCATTGTTAAATATACAATGATGATATTATTTGTTGTGACAAGAGTTTTCGTACTAGACATTAACGACAAATATCATATATGTCGTTATATCATTAGCAATGGTCTATATAACGACTCTTATCCGTTGCTATTTTTCATAATATCAACTAATAGTCGCTAATTTTTTAGGTCAAAATTTAGTGACGATTAATTAGAAGTTTGAAAATAGCAACAGATAAGTGTCGCTATGTGGATCGTTGCTAATGATATAACATCATATATGATATTCGTTGTTAATTTTGAGTATGAAAAATCATTTCGCAATGAATAATATCGTCGTTACATATTTAACAACAGTTAATTTAGTGACAGATTTTGAAAAAACCGTCACTATAAATCAATTTTGTTGTAGTGGATCTGGGATGTCTACGAGATTTACTCACAAAGGAGCCCTATCCATTAGGCAACCACTTACTGAGCCAACGTGAGTATCCCAATTGGTGTTAAACACCACTACATATGCATATGTTGAGAATCGTTCTACTATTGACGTAAACAGGAGGGCCATCTTAGGGCCAATTGTCCCTTGAGATCTTTACAGTTCAAAAGTACAGTGCGAGGAGTACTCTTCCATCAATAGGGGTGTGGTTTTAGTTCTTACAGAGGAAGGAGACAACCTTACTGTACTCAGAGCATGGCATGATTTAGTAGACCATGAAGAGAAGGACAGTTGAATGCTATCACTGACGGGCATGCCCATGCCTCAGGATCGATAGTGCGAGGTATGAGTTCTGTAGGAGACTCACTGTCACCGGACAGTCAGAGGCTAGGCACCCTTCTGTGACAAGATAGCTCTTGGAGAATGGGCTCCTCTCACTAAAGATTGATCAAATTGAAATGAAGGAGGAGGAGCCATAGTAATAGATAAAAGAAAAGGATTTGTAATTCAAAAAAATTGAAATGAGATAAAGATAAGGAAAAGAATTTTGAAACGAGATAGAGATAAGAAAAGAAATCATTTACATAAATTATTTTTTTGTATTTTCTTCACTTTATTAAATTGAATAATAACTGTTATTTTTTTGTGAAGGTATTTTAAGAAAATTGATTATATACATATACTATATATATGGTACATTATATACATAGTTAAATAAGAAAACAAGTTTTTTTTCTTTTCAAATTTTATTTTTTTATTTTTTTAAATAATAATAAAAATATATTTACAATTATTTGCAAATATAATATGTACAAATAAATGGTAAAATTGTACAAACACCCCAGAAAATCGTCTTTCAAACCATAACTCCAGAAATTATGAGACCACCATCATTTTAAAGAAAATTTAATGTAGAAAATAATGGAAGTGAGTTTGATTTAATTCAAGTTCATATGGAGTCGGATTGGTCTTTTAATTATCATTTTATGGCTTTTTCCAAGTGTGGTTGGTTTTATTCTTTACATAATTTTATTTTGCAAACATTTTTATTATTTAGAAAACATTTTTGTCTACAATTTTTGTTTTGAAAATTATTTAATGAGGTTAATTTATGTACAAATAAAATAGTGTAAGTATACAAATATTTAAAACACATATTTTTTGGGATTTTCTGATTAAGGAACCTATTGATGAAACCATGTTTCGTGCTCTTAATTCGTTGAAATTAACCTCCTAGCTTAGACTAAGTGTCAATAACAACAGACAAATCCATGTAATTATCAGAGTCATTGAATAAATTAAAAATACAAAAATAGCAAAATTAAAAATTGTAATGTTTTTAACCTTAAAGACGCTCTCAAAAATATTTTCTATCTTTGTTTAACCTCCTCTCCATTTTTGGTCAACATGAAACTTGTAGACTCATCGAGATGTACAACTTTCATGTTTTGAGTTTCTCCAATTTTCCCCTCATAAATCACTTTCTTCATCGCAATAATCTGATTGGGCCACGTGGCGCCCTCTGGTTGTGCCACGTGGCTCTTTCCTTCATTTGCCACATGCCCGCAATCTCCACCGTTGGATCGCCTCCTTCATCCATAGATCACGGTCGTTAGTGCCCGCTCCATCCTCAGCCCTCCGATCCATATCTCTGATTCCATCTCCACCGTTAGTCTCCGCCTTAACCTCAGCGCGCCAAGTGGCTAATCATGCGACGCACGATCGCCTCCAGACACCTCCATCTCAGTTGTCATCTTTTCTACTATTGGCACCCGTTCGATCCGACCCCATAACTCATCATCACAGTTCGCCAACGCCAAGCCCTCGGTACGACATGTGGCACTTTCCTCGACTACTCGATCATACCGCCTAGGATATAATCCTAACCGCTCACTAGCGCCCCGCTCAGAGCTGTTGGATCACTAGATCCAACGGTCGAGAGTTCATCATCAACCTCTGGAGACCACCTCACCCACATCGCCAACCTCGCGCCCCCTTTCCATTTCCCTCGTTGTCGCCGCCACTCTCTCCACCAACAGAGCATCCCACTTCCAAGATCTGACGTCCATCATCCTCGCTGGAGTTCATACCCTCCATAACTTCCTCCATGTCGCTCCACCATTCCCACGCAAACTATGACCTCCATCATCGAACCACCACCTTCTCTCCTTAAATACTCCGCCTTCGCCCGCCTCAAACTTTTACAAGGGGCGAGGCCCAGCTCTCCTCTACCTCTCCGTGACAGGGGGAGGTACTAGGATTGAGCAACGACGACCTTCGTCCCCGGTCAGACACGCCACCTTTCATGGAGACGATGCGGCGGCTCCGCCCTGCTCAAGCTCCAAGGATCAGCCGCCCTTGACATGCGAAGACCCTGAGCCTCTCCAAGAGGCTCAAGCCCAGGCCATCGCTCCGCCAATCCCGGGTAAGTCCCTCTGATCTCTCTTATGTATTGTTCTTCAATTTTCTCTAACTTAATTAGGTCCCTCCTCGCATAATCATCCTCCATCAGCTATAAATTTAGCTTCACTATTCATCCATCATTCACGCGCTACCTTTCGCTCATCGTCTCTATGTCTCGCAATCTCAGATTACCTTCGACTTATCTTCTTCGTTGCTCACAGCAAAGGAGAACCTGAGCTTCAACATTCTTCGATCGCATAGACTTCCATTACACTTCATCTCACACACAACATGTGTTTGCACGCTTTGGCTATGGCCTAACAATGCAGATGCACGAATCGCCATTGGCCAGATGTTTCGCCGGAGCATCTTGGTGAACTTCAACTTCGGCATACATGGATATAGACTGCCCTCCAGAGACCCCAGCTACTCCGCCAAGCTTCAACGGAGCTATAAAGTTGATCAAGAGCGGTCGGGGGTCGTCATCGAGCACGGAAGACGGTGACGGGGCTGCAGCGTCTTTGCCGGAGAACAACCAACTCCATCGTCGGAGGCGGCAGAGATGAAGAACCTGGACGTATAACTACCATTCGATTGCCAAATCAAACGGCTCTCACCAAGCCATGTAGCAACCTTCGCACCTTACAGCCACCGTCCATGACCAGTGATCAGTCGGCTGCAGTGGATCCACGTGTCAGTCCGAGCCTTCCATCCAAGCCTGCAAACCCATAGTATCCAAGCTGCATTCGAAGCACCAGAACCCTCCGAGCATCCTCCGAGTCTCCCATGTCATCCGAGCCACGTGCTCCTCACGTGTGGTCTGGGTAAATTTGCAGGAAGGCCCTCAGACATTTTCACATTTGCAACCAGGTCCTGAAGCACGTGTAGACCACATGTGCCTGGGGTATTTCGCACTCATACCCTCGTAGGTTTTAATAATTGCAAAAAATACCCCTACGCGTGCAGGTTATTTACAGGGAAGGTCCCATAATTTATTTTATATACATTTTAGTCCCTACCAGGGACCTATTTGTTATGTATCTTTCATGTTTTATGCATTTATGTCCCTGGTTTCCTTTGTTAATAACTTGAGCTTCGTATCGCAGTTTCAGTTGATTTTAGTTGTGTTTCGAAGCTAGTTTCATTATCTTCTTAATGGCATGCTTAGATTCCTGATTATACACTCTGATTTTTTATTATTAAAGGTATTAACATAGTGTTTTTTTTTCGAATGTCTATTCATGCCTTATCTCATTACACTAATGAAATTTGCTTCCTAATTATATTCTGAAGTCGACTATGTCTTATTGCTCAAATATTCTGATTTAGGGCATATTCACATTGCATTTCGTTGCATCTCTTTGCATGATAAAAATCAAGTAAAAATGCATATATTCATGTTTACTTAATGCAACATGTCATGTCTTCACGCATCATTGACTTATGCTTAATTAATCCAACACTTAACCTAAATAATAAGAGTTTGAATATTTCGAAAGAGGCTCGTGTCCATGAGTTCGACCTTAGGCTTGGCCAAGTAAAATATAAATTCGACCATTTGATTTGATTGTTAATTAAATTAAATGGTCTTTGTTGCATCCGATTCGACGACTACAATGCACTAAAATGACTTATTAGGAGGCCGAAATCCGGGTCCGTCGAATGGCGCCATTGTCGGGGACATAAGTCATCTTTTGTTTTGTTTAGATTTTTATTTATTGAACTAAGTGTTGATTTTTAATTCATAGGTCAATTTGTCCATGGGGGCTTACATAATTAAAAAAATTTCGATGGATACCTAACATTTGCTTCTGTGGCAAGGCCCTTGACGTTCAAGGAGGCGAGGAGCAGGTGCTTCCCCGCTGCGAGGAGTCCGGACACAATTTTGGAGAGAAATCGAAAGACGAAAAAAGTATGTCTTGCATTTTTTATGTAATGATCGTTTTACAACGGTCTTCGATCAAAGACTCGCGTTGTAAATGAACGAAGTTCTCTGTGGTTGTGTGGAGATCGTCTCCACTTGAGTGTCGACCTAGGACTAGGCACGTGTCTCTTAGAGCTTCTTTCACATTTTGATTTTATGTGCTTGCTCGTAGGAAGGACACACTTTAAATATAGTTGCACATAAACATTACTTCACCTAGCAAAAAAGCCAAAAGAGATTATTCTCCGCTTATAGAAGCATGTTAGGTGCAGTTTTCTATCGACTTGCATACATTTGATTTCGGTTTTCAATTCAGTCTGAGTTTTTCACGAATTTTTGCTAAGGCACTGCATGTTTCCTCGCTTAGTATAGATCATGATTTTTGTCGACTGCATGGCTTTTTCTCGATCCCCCTTCCTGGCTTGATCACCTAGGTTAAATGGAAAATGGGAATGAGCAGTAGATGATGATTTCTTGATTTATGTGCTCACCTTAAATCAGTGATAACCTTAAGCAAATAAATTGGACTAATAATTGCAATTCAATCTAAAATGGAGTAAAATCTTATTTTGGGAGAGCAAAACCCGTGTTTACGTAGATGGTTTTATTTGACATGTTTCTTGTGTAAACTAGAATGTTTTTACTCGTCGCTAAAATCGACAAGATAATCGACCAACATTTGTTGGTTTTACGTGTGAGTTGGTGAAATCAAAGGGCTTTTGCATGCTTGTTTGAGCCTTGGTTGCTTCGACACCCTCCCTTAGTCCTTAGGTACTCCATTAATCTCCAAAGATTCATTCGCTCATTTGTACATCCATCTTACTTCTTCGTTTCACCTCAAGTCTCCCCCGATATCAATTATCCATCTTTATACTTAGGCTACTCTCTGCCTAAGTATAGGGGGGACCTGAGTCCCCGTGATTTTCTTACTCATCTTTTCTTGCCTTAATACTTAGGTTATTTCTAACCTAAGTATAGGGGGTCCTTTTTAGTTCCCGTATATCTTTCTATATTTAAATGGACCTATGGCCTTTGTATCATCTAGTGCTATGAGGACATAGTAAAGTTTAAGTATAGGGGGTATACCGTACGTACAATATATGTACGTTAGCTATATTTTGAAAATTTTGAAAATTTTATAACTTTTTTAGACTAAAGTACAGTCTTTTGAACTAAGTGGACAAAATTACCTTGAAGTTTTTTTCTATATTATGTTACACTATTTTCAAAGAAAAATATTTTTGAAAGAGATTTGAAAAAGGAGTTTATCTTGTTTTCAAAATTTATTTTGAAAATATTTGGAAAATCCTTATTTGTCTGACATGGTTTGGAAAATTATTCTCTCGATTTCAAGGAAAGTTGAGTTTAACATGTATTTTAACCTTTATTCAAAAATCAATAAAAATGAAAAAAATCAAAAATCCTTTAAGAGTCAAACTGATTACTAAACTCAAATAAGTAGCCACGTTCAGTGAGGGTTCGCCCTTAGCAGAGTAGGTGGTTTAGAGGACATTGCGTAAGGCTCCGTCCTCAAGCAACGGGCTCCGGCATGTACTTACACCTATACTGGATGAACGTAGATGCATCTACTCATTTGAGTTTAGGCAGTCATGATGTCTTTTAAAGTGTTTGAAAAAAATCGTTGAAGGAATTGGATTAATTCTCCTACATTTTCACTTCCACACAGGATCAGAGATGTTCGAGAACAATCGGTTTATGAGGTCTTGAGATTTTAGGTTAACCAGCCATAGTCATCAGGGTCTTAGACCTAATCATCCGTATTTCCCTAGTTTTCTAGATTTGTGTGTTATATTGCATGATTACTCCTACCTTAAGAATACGATCAGCACATCACATACACGACTGCTTTTTCGATGAGATGAGTTGACTTTTCACTTGAGGGACTGGGATGCCTCATCCAAGTCTGGACTTGATCTAATGATGCTCGAGGATGGGATAAAATCTTCGAAGGCTTCATGAAACCTGAGTGTCGGCAAGCAGCCAGTATGAGAACTTGGTTCTTGTACTAATCTTTTGACATTGACCTAAGTGCCATGGTGTGATATAAATAAAAAAGTTGTTGATAGTGTGTGCCAACTCTTGGTAAAACTAGTGGAGCTAGCCAAAATATTGCAAATCAAAGAAATATCATTGTTAAAAATAAAAGCTCTCATCCCACAAAGTCAACTATCAAAAAGAGCTTCCACCAAAGGTGAGCGCTCCCGACCATTTTCAAAGTGTCCACTTGGACCATCGCTATTAGGACCAGGAGTCGGACTAGCACCAAAAAAGGGCTCTGCATCGTAAATGTTACAAGTCTGGGTGTAGAAGGTACGATAGGTACTCAAAAAAGGCAAAACCCATTGTATTCCCAGGAAAATAAGTGCAGACGACTCCATCTTCTCTTAACGGACGCATTGATCAACACCAAAAAAATTGCGTTGTGTAATAAGGCACTTGAGAGGATCCTTGTTCTAATGAGCGGGAGAGAAGAAATGACACAATCCTAAAACCGTCCATCAATTGGACTGCCACTTACATATCGAAGTCCGATAACTAAAGAGACGGTGGATTGGATGCAATATCTGGTTTATTCCCTAGAGTTGAGGATTGGGTCCTTAGGAGAGTTTCTTGGACTAGGACCTTGGGTGACATTTTGAATCTACTCTCGTGAATGCAATCAACACTAAAAGTCATATCCTTAGTTTATATGTATCAAAGAGAGAGTTTGGAAAATTAGAGCAATTGGATGCCTCTTGATTAAGCTTGGGTTGAGGTCTAAAATTTTGGATCTCTAAAATTGAGAAGACTTGATTAGATCAGATCATGTACGCACATGCACAAGGGGGTTAATCTAGCTCATTCATTTTTGTAGTGCTTGGGGACGATCATAGTTTAAGTATAGGAGGTTGATGAAACCCTTTTTCATGCTCTTAATTCGTTGAAATTAAGGCCCTAGCTTAGACTAAGTGTCAATAAAAACCAGACGAACCCTTGTAATTATCAGAGTCATTGAATAAATTAAAAATACAAAAAAATAACAAAATTAAAAAATGTAGTGTTTTTAACCTTAAAGATGATCTCAAAAATATTTTCTATCTTTGTTTGACCTCGTCTCCATTTTTAGTCAACATGAAACTTGTAGATCTCATCGAGATCTACAACTTTCATGTTTTGAATTTCTCCAAATTCGATCATTTTCCCCCTCATAAATCACTTTATTCATCGCAATAATCTGATTGGGCCACGTGGTGCCCTATGGCTACGCCACATGGCCCGTTCCCTCACCTGCCACCCGCTTGCATCCTCCACTGTCGGATTGCCTCCTTCATCCACATATCACGGCCGTCAATGTTCTCTCCATCCTCAGCCCTCCAATCCTTATCTCTGATTACATCTCCACCGTTAGTCTCCGCTTTAACCTCAGCACGCCACGACACATGTCTTTTCTACTAATGGGCGTCATGCACGATTGCCTCCAGAAACCTCCATCTCAGCCGTCATCTTTTCTACTAATGACGCCCATTCGATCCGACCCCAGAACTCATCATCACCATTCGCCAGTGCCAAGCCCTCAGCACGACACATGGTGCTTTCCTTGACCACCTGATCATACCGCCTGGGATATAATCCTAACCGCTCACTAGCGCCCCGCTCAGAGTCGTTGGATCACTAGATCCAACGGTAGAGAGTTCGTCGTCAACCTCTAGAGACCACCTCACCCATGTCGCCAACGTCACACCCCCTTTCCATTTCCCCCATCGTCTGTGCCACTCTCTCCACCAACAGAGCATCCCACCTCCAAGACCTGACGTCCACTTTCCTCGCTGGAGTTGATACCCTCCATAACTTCCTCAGTGTCTCTCCACAATTCCCACACAAACCATGACATCCATCATCGGACCACCACCTTCGCTCCTTAAATACTCCGCCTCCGCCTGCCTCACAACTCGTCCACCTTTACAAGGGGCGAGGCCCAGCCCTCCTCTACCTCCCCGTGATAGGGGGAGGTACTAGGATCGAGTGACGACGACCTTCTGAAGGATATTGAGAATCCTCAAGCGCATCACGAAAGCGTGTCGATCGCATCATATGCAATCGGGGCAACTAGTCGCACTAGTTACTAGTGTTGGACATGTGAGCCCACGGCGAGCCATTATGCAATAAATGTTATTGCACATATCATTCCCTGATCAGAAATGAAGAATAAATAATTTGCATAATAGGTCCCTCTGTACAATTAGGGTTATGTACCATGGCTATCTTAATGATCATACAGCTGTTGATTCATTTATTGAATCATAGAGGCTGGTGCTTGGATGAATATCTAAAGAGTTAGATTGAGGACTCATCAAGCACCGTCAAATGATTGTTAAGATGTGATCTCCAGCCTGAGTAGGAGATGGCAATCCTTCCTCACATAGGCTGATATCTGACCGACCTCTTGATGTAGGTCCTCTACATAGGAATAGAGATTCGGAGGTGTCAGATTAGTTAGGTCAATGGGTTGACTTAACGAGATCGAGATAACCAAAGTCCTATGTTGAATGCTGTCACAGCATAGGCACGCATCCTCTGACCGGAGACAGATGTATTGCTATATGTCTGAGTATGTACATTTGGCAGACCAATAGGTTGATGACCTAACCAAGGTCTATACACCGGCGCGCTGGTGTGCTGTAAGGGCATATGAGTAATACGATCTCTCAAAGGGATCATACAGGTTCACTACTGAACCGGAAGACATGAGCTCACTCATGAGATATTGGGAAGAATCAAATTCCGTGCACGGTCGTCTCGCTTTGGAAGCTTGACTGAATTTGTAGGTTTGATATATACTTTTGGAAAGTATATGATCAAGACCTAGGTATGATATATGCTTTTGGAAAGTATATGATAGATACCAAATCCCAATGATCAAATGAGAAACTTGGTGATCAAACCCTGAAGAAGACAGTGTAAAATTGATCTTGATCTTCGGGTTGACCATGGGTCTTCCAGTATGCAGGATGTACAGGTATTGGGAATACCTGAGGGTGATGTGATCATAAACGATTGTATATCCATGACGCTTCCATTCCGAGGGAGTGATGAAACAGGTCTGGATTTTAGTGACTCCTTCCAGTAGAGAAGCAATCTGATCTTAGTCCAAGTGTTGGACATTGGTCTGAATGAGATTCAGATGTAATGAGAAGATTAGATTTGCGGTCTTGATTTAATCAAGCATCTATGGGAGGTTCGTAAGATCTGGATTTGAGATAATATCTCAATATCCAAGTCACTACACGTGGAACAATACAATCGCCCTGTCCTTATCTCCAAGTATCTGCGGAGAAAGCACATTATTCTTGAAAGGGTTCAAGAATAATTCATTTGATGAAATGTATATCCAAGCAAGGACTTGATGATTAAATGAGATTTAATTATCAAGCATAATATGAATATGATTCATATTATTATCCAAGATAATTAAATGAGATCTAATTATCAAGGATTAGAGAATGTGGATAATACTATCCATGATATATGTGTATTATAAATGTGATTTATAATATGTATATATAAGAGAGAGAATTTATGTAAATAGCATTTGTTAATTAATAGTGTGAATTGGATTCACATTTGTTAATTAATTGGAAATGCAATTTACAAATTAGTTTGGGTTGTGAATATGATTCACATAATGTTCAATGGCATGATTAAAATATTCACAAATTAATTTGGAATTAATTTGGTGGATATTTTTGCAATAATTGAGAGATAAAATAATATAATAAAAGGAGAAATAAAGCCACCAAATTTAGAGGTGACGTCACCCATGAAAGAGTCATGGGTGACGCCCCTTAATTTTAGGAGGCTATATTGACTCCAGTTTATTATGATGATTAATCTCTCAACTAATTTATTTATGTTGAATTAAAAATGTGTTGATAATGTTGCAACATATATTTAATTTAATCATAAATAAATGTTGTTGGTTTATACCAACAACAATCATAACCATTGATCTTACATAGACCAAGCCTAGCCGTTGGATCTATGAGTCCATGGATTGAGATCCAATGGATCCTAAACTAATATAAATAGATGGCTAGGGTAGCCTTCCATGGTACATTATTAAGAGTTGTACAAGGTGACAACTCTCTCTCTCTCTTTCTCATTCTCGCCCTCTCTCTCTCTTTCTCTTCTCCATTAAGTGGCCGTCCACTTTGTGTTGAGAAAGGAGAGACTCTCGGCTTCTTCTTCGACGACTCGTGGATCTCCATCTTCTTTGGAGTTTCTTACTCTAAAGGAAGACGACGGATTTCGTTTGACGAAATCGGGGGAGCCATCGCTTGGATCTTCATCGAGGATTGCGGGAAGGAACGTGACTCATCATCGCGCCCGCAAGTGCGTTCTTCGTGGATCGGACTTAAGATAGGAGGATCTCTACTTTGGGATCTCGCGATCACAACCACGCTTCAAGAGGTATTCCTTGTACTTTGTGGTTTGATGAAACGATCCGAGAAGTGTTCTCGTGATCACGTGGTTTCATCTTTAAACTTAACAAATTTTAATTTCCGCTGCATCTAGCATCTAGTACGACTAGTTGCTCCGATTGCATACGATGCGATCGACACGCTTCCGTGATGCGCTTGAGGATACTCAATATCCTTCAAGTGGTATCAGAGCCAGGTTGAATAAGGTTTGGATATGATCCATAGACCTTAGACGATTTGGTTCTTGAAAGGGTTGCGAAATTTTTACTGCATTTCAATTTTCGCACCTCTGTCTAATTGAATTTTTCTGTACTGTTTAAAATGTTTAAACACGAAATTTTCAATTGTATTTTGTTTCCCATTAAACAAGGAAACCATAGGACTTGAGTTTACTAAATTTGGACTTCATTTGCTCAAGATATGGCTTTTTGAATATGACTATATTCACTGTTGCGGGAACTGCGGATTTAAACGTGATTAATGAGATAATTACGGACCAAGGTCACTATAGGGCCCTCTGGTTTTAATCCACCTCGAAATGCGTGAATTATCACTTGGGTTCTTTAATAAATCAAATAGGCAATCTTTGGAAACTGAGTTTGCATTTTTTGGATTTAAATTGATCAAGATAAGTTAATTTTAGTGATTGGGGGTCACTGCTGGAAATTAACAATTTCTTGATCTTGAACCTTGTGATATGTCATTCAATTATCATGATGAAAATTAATTGTTAATTTTCTGGAATAATTAGTGATAAATATTTGTGAAATATTTAAAGAAATAATTATTTCATCGAATGACACTTGCCTAAACCACAATGATGAGATATTAGATCTTGGTCATTGGTTCATCAACAAACATTGCTTTCATGAAAACCATAGTTTATCCTACAATTGTTGTAGGACAACTTTTACATGAAAAACCCTTTTGCTTGAATAGGATTGGGGATTTGTCTAGCAAATCTCCTTATAATCAAAAATGTTTTGATTTATATTATATGGTATAATTTCGGTTGAAAAACCGATGAACATCTCAAAGTACATGATGGTCTATCTGGTATTATCCTTTCCCGAGGCGGATGTGGTGCCTAGTCGGAGAGCATTGGGGTAGCGGGTTGCAACGTATGTGGTACGTCCCACTCTCGTCGGTACTGGCCATGACAGCGGGTAGGGACTGTATAATACTGGAGACAGACAATGTGTATTTTTCTAATTATTAAAACTCGAATAATACGTATTTTGAGATAATACCTACAATTCAAGTAAAAGACATGTTTGTTGATTGATGATTGGATTGATGATTAATTTAATGTGATTAAATTAATTATATCCAATAAACACTCTATTATGAATAGATGTGTATTTCCCTTGGAAGAATTAATTATGTGAATATGATTCACGATAATTAATTACAATTTGAATATGAGGTGGAGGATCACATAAGTGACATCCATGGTCTCCCGTCAAGGCGAAGGGTTCCGTCGCCAGGGATTGTATGTAGGAGACGCCTGTCCGAAGTGACAGATCCTATATGCAAGCGCATCTGGATCGGGCTCTTTGCTTCTCGAAAGAGTAAGGCCGTATGCGTAGTGACCCCAATATCGAGTCCTCATATTATTGGGGCGATATTGGATTGCGCATAGCGAGTTCTAATCCTGTTGACGGTTGGTTCAATTAGCAACGGGTCAACATCATCTTAGGGGTGGTGGGCCCGGGTGTTAAAGACCAAATTGGGAATGCAAGTTGGACTTGCAAGGCGGAATGAGTTCCCGCTTCTTTTTATTGGAGTCGTAAGTTCTCATATTATTGGGATGCGACAAAGATAGAAAAGGAGATCCCAGATTTTGCTAGAGATATAATGGTAAGAATATCTCTTACATTGAAAGTGATTAAGGGAATGAACTTTCAGTGTTGACAAGGCAAGACAACTTTGATATAAAAATTCCTAAATCAAAGTAAAACATGTATATATAATATATATATATACCCTTATGCAAATTTCTTATTTCAGATAATCCTTCATTAAACCCACTCAATGTTATACTCAATGATAACCAGTAAAAATATCTTGGATTGGACTCATGATCCAGATATTGTACTTGCAATTGGACACATAATGTATGTGGTTGCAGTGTGCAAGTCCCCTTAACATAATGAGGAAGGGCAATTAAATAAGACAATAAGACATCACCTTAGGGTTTGTATGTCTCTATAGTCTTGATCTTTCATCGAGTGTACTTTGGAAGTGACATGTCGATGGTGATCGTAATTGTCGGATAATCCTTATAAAATAAAAGAAGATATTTTGGCATACATATGTGCTCTAGACATTTAATCATGAATGGCATGGTTCTCTGCATTATGCAGAATGGTGGCTCGAAAGAGACGATGTATTCAAAATGTTTGAATACCTACCTGAACCTAAGTCTCCAAGAGTTAAGATGTTTGTAGATATGATGAGTGTCATCATTCTATTATCTATACTCTAGTCATTCATGAAGCTTCATAATATTCATATTGTATGAATTTAATGAAGCATGTATAAATGTTGAAATGCTCTTATATTGAAATTCTTAGAATTCAACATAAGAGATTCTTTGTCTTGAACAATGGTTGTTTTTAGATGAAGAGAGCGCAGTGGAAGCATGGGTGAGACCCGAGTAAGAAGGAAAGTCAAAGAGTTGACCTACTTCTATGACTTCCATATCACATCCAAAGAGTTGGATGAATGCCAATGCTACAATAAGTTGATGTGTTGATAGTATGACTATCAAGTCTGTCTAAAATCCTTAGTGAAGGACTCAGATAGAGCATCAGAATAATCTACATATAATCATTGACTCTGACTTTCTTATTTCATAAGATAAAGTCTGATAATTGTATCCCAATCTTCTAATGACATTTGCAATTGATTGCATATATATATTAGAAGATTAGAAATTTGATCTTAAGGTTTAGTAGTCATCTACATGGATATTACTGTAATTGTTGCAGCAATCTCTATTGGATAGATTGACTTCATATTCACAGTGGGAGAGCCCTTAGTCTTAGAGAATGTCTCTATGACCTAGATATTAGAATACCCTCATTGTTTGTTTCTAAATGTTGGAAATAAACATGAATTCTGAGATAGAACTATCATAAAGAGTTATGATGGAAATATTTCAGATAGTAATCTAGCATCTAGTGGACTCCACAAAATTAGAAAATTAATGAATGGTTCATTAAGATTTCTAATACTGAAAATCAAACCTTAGAAGATCAATAGGAGGATGAAGATCATTTAATAATGATCTGGCATCAAGCCTTGGACATATGTCTGCTGATGAGATCAATAGACTAGTAAGATATGAAACTTTAGAATGTCTAAAATTTCAAATCTTACATTCTTGTGAATATTGTATTCAAAATAAAATGTCCAATACACCCTTCTCTTAGGAAAGGTGTAAGATGTCAAGGTATTCGAGATCTCATACATATTGATGTATGTGAATCATCTATATCACAGTGAACATTATGGATATATGATATCTAGTGATGATCATATATGATATGAGATTTCTTCTCTTCACCTGAGAAATCTTTGAAATGTTCAAAGATTTCACAATTTTGGTTTAGAACCAAAGTTTGAAGAAAGATGAAATGAATTTGATCTAAGCAAGGTAGCAAGTACCTATTAGATAAAAAATTCAAAGAATACCTTATGGAGATATGAATATCATTTCTATCTCACTCCTCCTGATAAACCTGAACTCAATAGAGTTGTAGGGAGATACAATTGGATCATGTGTGACATGATTTGATCAATGATGAATTTTAGCATAATTATCCTCTTAGTTTCCAGGTATATATGTGTAGTAGAGACTACAATATATATCCTTAATAAGGTTCCATGCATGTAAGCTGGAATCTAGCACTTGAGAGTGCTACTTCATTAGGAAAATAAAGGATGGTATTGGATACCTACTTTATAACCTTGAGATTCTTAAAAGATCTCATCTCTGAGAATGTGATTCTTGGAGGATTGAGACTCTTGAGAATCAAGATGAAAATGAAGTAAAGGAACTCCTTTAATATTGAGAAAATAATGAGGCTCCTAAAATCGGAAACTAAAAGGACAATTAAAGATGAAAACATTAATACCTCTTCAAATGAGTTTGAGGATGTATTCCATGTGTCAGTTAAGTCTGACAATGATCGGACTTCATGTGATGAAGCTCCTGAGGATCGTGACATGGAAAGATGGATATTAGCAATAAAGTCTAAAGCAGACTTCATGTACAAGTGTTGTATATGGACCCTAGAGGATCCACCTATAAGGGTTTGACCCATTAAGGTGTAAATGGATCTTCAAGAGAAGAGGGAACCTGATGAGAAGGTAGAGACCTTCAAAGCTCGGTTCGTAGCCATAAGCTATACACCGGAAGAGAAGACATTGCTTGCAATGAGACTTGCTCTTCGGTAACCATGCTTAAATCATCAGAATATTGCTAACCTTAGCTACACAACTTGACTATTGCATCTTCAAGATGTAAGTCAAGATTGCATTCCTCTAAGAATACCTCTCTGAGGATATTCACATGAAGTAGCCCCAGGACTTCATGGTTGAGGAAAGTAAGGTATGAAAGCTAAAAAAAATCCATCTATGGACTCAAATAAGCTTCTTGAAGTTGGAACATAAGATTTGATGAAATTATAAATATTATAATTTCAAATAGAACCTTGATGTACCATGTGAAGCTTAGTGGGAGTGCCATTGTGTTCATCGTGCTAAATGTAGATAATATCCTAATCATTTGGAATGATATAAGGATGATAATAAGTGTTTTATAGACCGGCTATTCCATACCTTGAGATATGATCTCAAGAATCCCTCTTAGATCTTAGTTCTGAAGTTGTTCAGAGGCAAAGAAAAGAAGGTATTGGGACTGTCACATTTGTAGTACACCTTGGACATATTCCAGTCTTGGAAATTCCAAGAAAGGCTTCCTTCCCTTGAGATTTGGTAATGACCTATCTAAAGGGATAGCATCTCACAGAGTTGAGGAAGTGAATGCTAGAACTGCTTGCACTTGTGCATCAGTTACGAGAAGCTAAATATGCTAGATGTGTACAAAAGCCAGATGCCTGCCATGCAGTGGGAGTAGTAAACTGTTACTAATCCTACTATGGAGAAAGAACACTTGATTGCAGTAATAACAATATCTTCAAAGATGACAAGGCTTTAGAGATAGTGATCTCTAAGTCTTATCTTCAAGAGCTTAAGACTTTATAGATAGAGATCTAAAAAGTCTTAACTGTGGATACCTTGAGAGATAGTGATCTCCCGGAATAAGGGTATTCTGATAAGGATTATGGAAATACTGGTTATAATAATTATTGAGCAATAGTGTCAAGGACACTATATCTGCTTTGACTAGATTGAGTATAGGTTGCATTAGATGCAACATTCGCATTGGATGCGAGCACTGTTACCTAGGGATATGCAAGTGCCGTAAAAGGACTTGGCGTAGTCTCGCGGGAACAGAGTGACTGATCAGCTTACCTAGCTATTTCTAAATAGCTTATGATTGTCACATGAGTGTGGGTTTAAATGATTAGCCCATTAATGGCTCTTTGGGCTAGTGGGAGATTGTTGGACATGTGAGCCCACGGCGAGCCATTATGCAATAAATGTTATTGCACATATCATTCCCTGATCTGAAATGAAGAATAAATAATTTGCATAATAGGTCCCTCTGTACAATTAGGGTTATGTACCATAGCTATCTTAATGATCATACAGCTGTTGATTCATTTATTGAATCATAGAGGCTGGTGCTTGGATGAATATCTAAAGAGTTAGATTGAGGACTCATCAAGCACCGTCAAATGATTGTTAAGATGTGATCTCCAGCCTGAGTAGGAGATGGCAATCCTTCCTCACATAGGCTGATATCTGACTGACCTCTTGATGTAGGTCCTCTGCATAGGAATAGAGATTCGGAGGTGTCAGATTAGTTAGGTCAATGGGTTGACTTAACGAGATCGAGATAACCAAAGTCCTATGTTGAATGCTGTCACAGCATAGGCACGCATCCTCTGACCGGAGACAGATGTATTGCTATATGTCTGAGTATGTACATTTGGCAGACCAATAGGTTGATGACCTAACCAAGGTCTATACACCGGCGCGCTGGTGTGCTGTAAGGGCATATGAGTAATACGATCTCTCAAAGGGATCATACAGGTTCACTACTGAACTGGAAGACATGAGCTCACTCATGAGATATTGGGAAGAATCAAATTCCGTGCACGGTCGTCTCGCTTTGGAAGCTTGACTGAATTTGTAGGTTTGATATATACTTTTGGAAAGTATATGATCAAGACCTAGGTATGATATATGCTTTTGGAAAGTATATGATCGATACCAAATCCCAATGATCAAATGAGAAACTTGGTGATCAAACCCTGAAGAAGACAGTGTAAAATTGATCTTGATCTTCGGGTTGACCATGGGTCTTCCAGTATGCAGGATGTACAGGTATTGGGAATACCTGAGGGTGATGTGATCATAAACGATTGTATATCCATGACGCTTCCATTCCGAGGGAGTGATGAAACAGGTCTGGATTTTAGTGACTCCTTCCAGTAGAGAAGCAATCTGATCTTAGTCCAAGTGTTGGACATTGGTCTGAATGAGATTCAGATGTAATGAGAAGATTAGATTTGCGGTCTTGATTTAATCAAGCATCTATGGGAGGTTCGTAAGATCTGGATTTGAGATAATATCTCAATATTTAAGTCACTATACGTGGAACAATACAATCGCCCTGTCCTTATCTCCAAGTATCTGCGGAGAAAGCACATTATTCTTGAAAGGGTTCAAGAATAATTCATTTGATGAAATGTATATCCAAGCAAGGACTTGATGATTAAATGAGATTTAATTATCAAGCATAATATGAATATGATTCATATTATTATCCAAGATAATTAAATGAGATCTAATTATCAAGGATTAGAGAATGTGGATAATACTATCCATGATATATGTGTATTATAAATGTGATTTATAATATGTATATATAAGAGAGAGAATTTATATAAATAGCATTTGTTAATTAATAGTGTGAATTGGATTCACATTTGTTAATTAATTGGAAATGCAATTTACAAATTAGTTTGGGTTGTGAATATGATTCACATAATGTTCAATGGCATGATTGAAATATTCACAAATTAATTTGGAATTAATTTGGTGGATATTTTTGCAATAATTGAGAGATAAAATAATATAATAAAAGGAGAAATAAAGCCACCAAATTTAGAGGTGACGTCACCCATGAAAGAGTCATGGGTGACGCCCCTTAATTTTAGGAGGCTATATTGACTCCATTTTATTATGATGATTAATCTCCTAACTAATTTATTTATGTTGAATTAAAAATGTGTTGATAATGTTGCAACATATATTTAATTTAATCATAAATAAATGTTGTTGGTTTTAACCAACAACAATCATAACCATTGATCTTACATAGACCAAGCCTAGCCGTTGGATCTATGAGTCCATGGATTGAGATCCAATGGATCCTAAACTAATATAAATAGATGGCTAGGGTAGCCTTCCATGGTACATCATTAAGAGTTGTACAAGGTGACAACTCTCTCTCTCTCTTTCTCATTCTCGCCCTCTCTCTCTCTCTCTTTCTCTTCTCCATTAAGTGGCCGTCCACTTTGTGTTGAGAAAGGAGAGACTCTCGGCTTCTTCTTCGACGACTCGTGGATCTCCATCTTCTTTGGAGTTTCTTACTCTAAAGGAAGACGACGGATTTCGTTTGACGAAATCGGGGGAGCCATCGCTTGGATCTTCATCGAGGATTGCGGGAAGGAACGTGACTCATCATCGCGCCCGCAAGTGCGTTCTTCGTGGATCGGACTTAAGATAGGAGGATCTCTACTTTGGGATCTCGCGATCACAACCACGCTTCAAGAGGTATTCCTTGTACTTTGTGGTTTGATGAAACGATCCGAGAAGTGTTCTCGTGATCACGTGGTTTCATCTTTAAAGTTAAAAATTTTTAATTTCCGCTGCATCTAGCATCTAGTACGACTAGTTGCTCCGATTGCATACGATGCGATCGACACGCTTCCGTGATGCGCTTGAGGATACTCAATATCCTTCAACTAGATGCGACGGAAATTAAAATTTTTAATCTAATGATGAAACCACATGATCACGAGAAAAATTATCGAATCGTTTCATCAAACCACAAAGTATAAGGAATACCTCTTGGAGCATGGTTGTGATCATCAGATCCCGAACAAGAGATCCTCCTGTCTTAAGTCTGATCCACAAAGAATGCACTTGCGGGTGCGATGATGAGATGCGTTCTTCCCGCAATCCTCGATGAAGATCCAAGCAATGAATCCCCTGATCTCATCAAACGAAATCTGTCATCTTCCTCTAGAGCAAGCAGCCCCAAAGAAGAAGGAGATCGTCGAGTCGTCGAAGGCGAAGGCGAGAGTCTCTCCTTCTCAACACAAAGTGGACGGCCACTTGATGGAGAAGAGAAAGAGAGAGGGCAAGAATGAGAGAGAGAGAGAGTAGCAGGCTTCTACAACTCTAAGTAATGTACCATGAAAGGCTAGTTAGCCCACCTTTTATATTAGTTTAGGATCCAATGGATCTCAATCCATGGGACTCATAGATCCAATGGCCAAGTTGGTCTATGTATTAATCAATGGCCAAGATTGTTGTTGGTTAAAACCAACAACATTAATTTATATTTAAATTAAATATATGTTGCAACATTATCAACATAATTTAATTTAACATAAATCAATTAATTAAGAGATTAATCAAGATAATAAGAAGAAGATAATGTTGCCTCCCTAAAAAATGGGGAGTCACCCATGACTTTTTCATGGGTGACGCCACCTCATTAAAGGTGGCTATTATCTCCTTTTTATTATGTTATATTATCTCTTAATAATATGTAATAACCATTATCACATAATTATCCACCAAATTAATTCCAAATTAATTTGTGAATATTTCAATCATGTCATTGAAAATATGTGAATCACATTCACAATCCAAACTAATTTGTAAAATATATTTCCAATTAATTAATGTGAATCTAATTCACATTAATAATTAACAAATGCTATTAACATAGTTTCTCTCTCTAATATATTATAAATCATATTTATAATATATATGATTAATATGGATGGTGCTATCCACATTATTCATATCCATGATAATTAAATCACATTTAATCATCTTGGATCTCTTTTCTCATGTGCCCAAATAACATGAATTACATTCACGTTATTCATATCTTTGATAATTAAATCACATTTAACTATCTTAGATATCTCTTCTTATAATATGAATCAAATTCATATTATTCATGATAATTAAATCATATTTAATTATCCATTTTTTTCGATGCTTGGATACAGAATTCATCAAATGAATTATTCTTGAACCCCTTCAAAAATAATGTGCTTTCTCAGCAGATGCTTGGAGATAAGGATAGGGCGTTTGTATTGTTCCACGTATAGTGACTTGGATGTTGAGATCTCATCTCAAATCCAGATCGTACGAACCTCCCACAGATGCTTGATTAAATCAAGACCAATCTAATCTTCTCATTGCATCTGAATCTCATTCAGACCAATGTCCAACACTTGGACCAAGATCAGATTGCTTCTCTACTGAGAGGTCATTAAAATCCAGACCTGTTTCATCACTCCCTCGGAACGGAAGCGTCATGGTTATACAATCGTTTATGATCACATCACCCTCAGGTATTCCCAATATCTGTACATCCTGCATACTGCAAGACCTATGATCAACCCGAAGATCAAGATCAATTTTATACTATCTTCTTCAGGGTTTTATCAATAAGTTTCTCATTTGATCATTGGGATTCGGTATCGATCATATACTTTCCAAAAGCATATATCATACCTAGGTCTTGATCATATCCTTTCCAAAATTATATATCAAACCTACAAATTCAGTCAAGCATCCAAAGCAAGACGACCGTGCATGGAATTTGATTCTTCCCAATATCTCATGAGTGAGCTCATATCTTCCGGTTCAGTAGTGAACCTGTATGATCCCTTTGAGAGATCGTATTACTCATATGCCCTTACATGCACACTAGCGTGCCGGTGTATAGACCTTGGTTAGGTCATCAACCTATTGGTCTGCCAAATGTACACACTCAGACATATAGTAACACATATGTCTCCGGTTAGAGGGTGCGTGCCTATATCGTGACAGCATACGACATAGGACTTTGGTTATCTCGATCTCGTTAAGTCAACTCTTTGACCTAACTAATCTGACACCTCCGAATCTCTATTCCTATGCAGAGGACCTGCATCAAGAGGTCGGTCAGATAGAAACCTATGTGAGAAAGGATTGCCATCTCCTACTCAGGCTGGAGATCACATTTTAACAACCATTTGACGGTGCTTGATGAGTCCTCAATCTAACTCTTTAGATATTCATCCAAGCACCAGCCTCTATGATTCAATAATTGAATCAACAGCTGTATGATCATTAAGATAGCCATGGTACATAACCTTAATTGTACTAAGGGACCTATTATGCGAATTAATTATTCTTCATTTCAGATCAGGGAATGATATTCGCAATAACATTTATTGCATAATGGCTCGCCGTGGGCTCGCATGTCCAATACCTTCATCCCTAGTGAGACCCGTCACCTTTCATGGCTGCGATGCGGCGGTTCTGCCCTGCTCAAGCTCCGAGGATCAACCTCCCTCGACGTGTGAAGACCCTGAGCCTCTGCAAGAGGCTCAAGCCCAGGCCACCGCTCTGCCAATCCCAGGTAAGTCCCTCCGATCTCTCTTCTGTATTTTCTTCAATTTTCTCTAATTTAATTAGGTCCCTCCTCGCATGATCATCCTCCATCATCCATCGATTTAGCTTCACTATTCATCCATCATTCATGCGCTACCTTTCGCTCACCGTCTCTATCTCTCGCGATCTCAGATCACCTTCGACTCATCTCCTCTGTCGCTCACGGTGGAGGAGCACATGAGCCTCCACATTCTTCGATTGCATATGCTTCCATTACACTTCATATCGCACACAACATGTGTTCGCACGCTTCGGCTATGGCCTAACGATGAAGGTGTACTAATCGCCATTGGCCGGATGTTTCGCCGGAGCGTCTTGGCGAACTTCAACTCCGGCGTACATGGATATAGACGGCCTTCCAGAGACCCTGTCTACTCTGCCAAGATTAAACGAAGCTATTCAGCTAATCAAGAGCGGTCGGGGGTCGTCATCGAGCACGGAAGACGATGGTGGGGCTACAGCGTCCGCGCTGGAGAACAACCAACTCCGTCACAAGAGGGGGCGGAGATGAAGAACCTGGACGTACAACTACCGTTCGATTGCCAAATCAAACGGCTCTCACCAAGCCACGCAGTTACCTTCGCGCCTTACAGCCATCGTCCGTCACTGGTGATCGGTCGGCTGCAATGGATCCACGTGTCAGTCCGAGCCTTCCATCCAATCCTGTAGACCTGGAGTATCCAAGCCGCATCCAAAGCACCGGAACCCTCCGAGCCTCCTTAGAGTCTCCAATGTCATCTGAGCCTAGGCCCACGTGCTCCTCACGTGCGGTCTGGGTAAAATTGCAAAGAGGCGCTCAGACATTTTTACATTTGCAACCAGGTCCTGAAGCATGTGTAGAACAAGCTCATGGGGTATTTTGCACTCATACCCTTGCAGGTTTTACTAATTGCAAAAATACCCATGTTCGTTGGGTTATTTACAAGGAAGGTCCCGTACTTTATTTTATTTACATTTTATCCCTCCTAGGGACCTGTTTGCTATGTATATTTCATTTTTTCTTGCATTTATGCCCCTAGTTTCTTTGTTAATAACATGTGCCTTGTATCTTAGTTTCAGTTGTGTTTCGAAGTTAGTTTCATTATCTTCTTAATGACATGCTTAGACTTATGATTATACACTCTAATTTTTGATGATTAAAGTTATTAACATAGTATTTTTTTGTCGAATGTCTATTCATGCCTTATATCATTACATTAATGAAATTTGCTTTCTAATTATATTCTGAAGTAGACTATGTCTTATTGCTCAAATATTCTGATTTAAGGCATATTCACATTGCATTTCATTGCATCTCTTTGCATGATAAAAATCAAGTGATGCATATATTCATGTTTACTTAATGCAACATGTCATGTCTTCACGCACCATTGACCTATGCTTAATTAATCCAACACTTAACCTAAATAATAAGAGTCTGAATATTCCGAAAGAGGCTTGTGTCCCTGAGTTCAACCTTGGGCTTGCCTAGGTAAAATATAAATGCGATCGTTTGATTTGATTGTTAATTAAATTAAATGGTCTTTGACGCATCCGATTCGTCCGACTACAATGTGCTAAAATGACTTACTAAGAGATCGAAATATGGGTTCGTCACCTATCTCCCTCTACTTTATTCCTAGTCGATCAGGTCAAGTATTGACCTTCTCTCGGGATTTGGATCAGTCTGTATTTATTACATATATACAATTTTTCTTTTTTCTATTTTCTTTATTTTTCCTATATTTCTTTATTTATTTATTTTAGGTTAAAATAGTAATAAATGTACACTTTTACACACAGATGCAAGTTAGTAAGAATATGGAGTTAGGATTATATACATGTGTTTTATAAGAGATTTTAAACTAAAATAAATGAAAAAAGATGATGAAATGCAAATTCATCACCTACAAGAGAAATTGCTAAGGATCCTCTCATTTCCATAAGTTACATCCGTGGCCCTCTGAAGGTTATTTGAGATAATTTTATGCCTCTAATATTATTTGCAATATAGCGTGAACAATTCATTGATTTGGGTGTTCTTGGTGCCATTTCGAAGCTCTTTTAATTCTCCATAGTCTGAGATATCATATTACACATTTTGAGATATTATTGAATATCAATAAAACTAGGAAAGTTGTTTGTCAATTATGGGCCATTTATTCTTTGAGATCCATTTTTATTACTCATAAATTCGGGTCTTTGCTTTGGGAGATTAATTTGAGATTAACCTATTATACTATGACATTCATGGGGCTTGGGGATTAAATTGAGTGGATATTGCTGGCATGCTCATCTTTTTGTATAGTTCGCATTTCCATTCATTCATTATTTAAAAATTCTAAAAAATATTATATTAATTTATTTTCAATCGTGTTTAGCATAACACTTATTTCCTTGCATAAACAAATAAAAACTATAACCATTCATCGACCTTATTACGTAGAAAGTATACGAGTTAAGAGGTACTCAATGACCTGACGTGAGGCATCCCAAGACTCTAATATCTGTTCCAATTCATTGCATTTCTCATTTTAAATATAAAAAAATTACAAAATTCAAAAACCAATAAAAATGTCTCTCCCTTTACAACCTAACTCCAAATTGTTGAAATTAATTCTAGACCCTCATATTATCTTCCTGAGTTCAACCTCGGGACTTGCCCAAATAAAATAAACAATGGACTGCATATGTTAATTTCATATTATTTCTTATGTGGTTATTTTGATTGCTCGTTCTTTTACCACTTGCTACAAATCACATAATTCTACATAACTAAGAGTAATAAATGTCATATCTTTCAATATGCCATCTTATTTTCATTGTCTATCGACTTCAATTTAGTAGAGTTGATGTCTCAAATAAAATAAATTTCATTGTTTCTATCAGTTAATTTAATTTCATTTTCCTAATTTAGTTACGTGTTAAATTCCATTGAAATATTCTTCTAGTTAATTTAATTTCATTTTCTTAATTTAGTTACGTGTCAATTTAGTAGACTAATCGAGAAGCTTCCATTGATCAAGGCCATAAAGTTTGTATGTGGTCTTCAAATATTTGTGAAGAGTCGATTAACACCCAAGAAAACTTGTAAGAGACAATCAAGAACTGAATTCCATTTAACTACTATGTCCCCTTCATCGGTGATGGGTCATAAGATCAAATGTCATAGAGTTAAGCAGTTGACTATGGTTAATTATGAAAATGAGGATTGATCGCATCGTATGCGATCGGGGTGACTAGTCGCACTAGTCGCTAGATGCAGTGGAATTTAAAATTTTTAAATCAAGTGATGAAACCACATGATCACGAGAACATTTCTCGGATCGTTTCATCAAACCACAAAGTATAAAGAATACCTCTTGGAGCGTGGTTGTAATCGTGAGATCCCAAACAAGAGATCCTCCTGTCTTAAGTCTGATCCACGAAGAACACACTTGCAGGCGCGATGATGAGACACGTTCCTCACACAATCCTTGATGAAGATCCAAGCAACGAATCCCCTGATTTCGTCAAATGAAATTCGTCGTCTTCCTTTAGAGCAAGCAGCCCCAAAGAAGAAGGAGATCCTCGAGTCGTCGAAGGCGAAGGTGAGAGACTCTCCTTCTCAACACAAAGTGGACGGCCACCTTTTGGAGAAGAGAAAGAGAGAGGGCGAGAATGAGAGAAAGAGAGAGAGAGTAGTAGGCTTCTACAACTCTTCATCATGTACCTTGAAAGGCTAGGTTAGCCCTCCTCTTATATTAGTTTAGGATCCAATGGATCTCAATTCATGGGACACATAGATCAAATGGCCAAGTTGGTCTATATATTAATTAATGGCCAAGATTGTTGTTGGTTAAAAAACCGACAACATTAATTTATATTTAAATTAAATATATGTTTCAACATTATCAACATAATTTAATTTAACATAAATTAATTATTAAGAGATAACAATATAATAAAGGGGAGATAACAAATTACCTCCTAAAAATGAGGGGGTGTCACCTTTGACTATGTCATTGGTGATGCCACCTCATTTGGTGGTTATTTATCTCCATTTTATTTTATATTATTATTTCTCAGTGTATTTGTAATAATCATTATTAAAAATATCCACCAAGTTAATTCCAAATTAATTTGTAAAAATTTCAATCATGCCATTGATAAATATGTGAATCATATTCACAACCCAGACTAATTTGTAAATTGCATTTCTAATTAATTAATTAATGTGAATCCAATCCACATTAATAATTAACAAATGCTATTTACAAAATTCCTCTTTCTTCAATATATGTATATTATAAATCATATTTATAATACACAAATATCATGGATAGTATTATCCACATTCTTCAATCCTTGATAATTAAATCCCATTTAATTATCTTAGATAATTATTCTCACAATATGAATCTCATTCATATTATGCTTGATAAGTAAATCTCATTTAATCATCAAGTCCTTCTTGCTTGGATATGTAATTCATCAAATGAATTATTCTCGAACCCTTTCAAGAATAATGTGCTTTCTCCGGAGATACTTGGAGATAAGGACAGGGAGATTGTATTGTTCCATATATAGTGACTTGGATGTTGAGATCTCATCTCAAACCCAGATCTTACGAACCTCCCATAGATGCTTGATTAAATCAAGACCGCAAATCTAATCTTCTCACTGCATCGGAATCACATTCAGATCAATGTTCAACACTTGGACCAAGATCAGGTTGCTTCTCTGCTGAGAGTAGTCACTAAAATCCAGACATGTTTCATCACTCCCTCGGAATGGAAGCGTCATGGTTATACAATCGTTTATGATCACATCACCCTCAGGTATTCCCAATACCTGTACATGCTGCATACTGGAAGACCTATGAGCAACCCGGAGATCAAGATCAATTTTATATTGTCTTCTTCAAGGTTTTATCAGTAAGTTCTCATTTGATCATTGGAATTTGGTATCAATCATATACTTTCCAAAAGCATATATCATACCTAGGTCTTGATCATATACTTTCCAAAAGTATATATCAAACCTACAAATTCAGTCAAGCTTCCAAAGCGAGACGACCGTGCACGGAATTTGATTCTTCCCAATATCTCACGAGTGAGCTCATGTCTTCCGGTTTAGTAGTGAACCTGTATGATCCCTTTGAGAGATCGTATTACTCATATGCCCTTATATGCACACCAACGCGCCGATGTATAGACCTTGGTTAGGTCATCAACCTCTCGGTCTGCCAAATGTACATACTTAGACATATAGTAACACATCTGTCTCCGGTCAGAGGATGCGTGCCTATATCGTGACAGCATACGACATAGGACTTTGGTTATCTCGATCTCGTTAAGTCAACTCTTTGACCTAACTAATCTGACACCTCTGAATCTCTATTCCTATGCTGAGGACATGCATCAAGAGGTCGGTCAGATATCAGCCTATGTGAGAAAGGATTGCCATCTCCTACTCAGGCTGGAGATCACATCTTAACAATCATTTGACGGTGCTTGTGAGTCCTCAATCTAACTCTTTAGATATTCATCCAAGCACCAGCCTCTATGATTCAATAATTGAATCAACAGTTGTATGATCATTAAGATAGCCATGGTACATAACCCTAATTGTACTAAGGGACCTATTATGCAAATTAATTATTCTTCATTTCAGACCAGGGAATGATATTCGCAATAACATTTATTGCATAATGGCTCGCCGTGGGCTCGCATGTCCAACAATCTCCCACTAGCCCAAAGAGCCATTAATGGGCTAATCATTTAAACCTACGCTCATGTGACAATCATTGGCTATTTAAAAATAGCTAGGTAAGCTGATCAGTCACTCTGTTCCCAAAAGACTATGCCAAGTCCTTTTTCGGCACTTGCATATCCCTAGGTAACAGTGCTCGCATCCAATGCGAATGTTGCATCTTATGCAACTAATACTCAATATTGATAAAGAAATTATAGTGTTCTTGACACTATTGCTCAGTAATTATTATAACCAGTATTTCCATAATCCTTATCAGAATACCCTTATTCTTGGAGATCGCTATCTCATAAGGTATCCACAGTTAAGATCTTTTAGATTTCTGTCTATAAAGTCTTCAACTTTTGAAGATAAGACTTAGAGATCACTGTCTCTAAAGCCTTGTCATTTTTGAAGATATTGTTATTACCGCAGTCAAGTGTTTTCTCTCCATATTAGGATTAGCAACACTTTATTACTCCCACTGCATGGCAGATATCTGGCTTTTATACATTTAGCATACGCTTAGCTTCTCGTAACTGATGCACAGGTGCAAGCAGTTCTAGCATTCACTTCCTCAACTCTTTGAGGTGTTATCCCTTTAGATAGGTCAGTACCACTCAAGGGAAGGAAGCCTTTCTTGGAATTTCCAAGAATGGAATATGTCCAAGGTGTATTACAAATGTGACAGTCCCAATACCCTCTTTTCTTTGCTTTTGAACAACTTCAGAACTAAGATCTAAGAGGTATTCTTGAGATCATATCTCAAGGTATGGAATAGCCAGTATATAAAACACTTATTATCATCCTTATATCATTCCAAATGATTAGGATATTATCTACATTTAGCACGATGAACACAATGGCACTCCCACTAAGCTTCACATGGTACATCAAGATTCTATCTGAAATCATAACACTTATGATTTCATCAAATCTGATGTTCCAACTACAAGAAGCTTATTTGGGTCCATAGATGGATTTCTTTAGCTTTCACACCTTACTTTCCCCAATCATGAGGCCCTAGGGCTACTTCATATGAATGTCCTCGGAGAGATATTCTTATAGGAATGCAATCTTGACTTACATCTTGAAGATGCAATAGTCAAGTTGTGTAGCTAAGGTTAGCAATATTCTGATGATTTTAAGCATGGTCACCGAAGATCAAGTCTCATCGCAAGCAATGTCTTCTCTTCCAGTGTGTAGCTCATGGCTATGAACCGTGCTTTGAAGGTCTCTACCTTCTCATCAGATTCTCGTTTCTCTTGAAGATCCATTTACACCTTTTCGGGTCTAGCCCTTATAGGTGGATCCTCGAGGGTCCATATACAACACTTGTATATGAAGTCTACTTTAGACTTTATTGCTAATATCCATCTTTCCATGTCATGATCCTCAGGAGCTTCATCACATGAAGCCCGGTCATTTTCAGACTTAACTAACACATGGAATACATCTTCAAACTCATTTGAAGAGGTATTAGTGCTTCATCTTTAATTGTCCTTTTAGTTCCCGATTTTAGGAGCCTCATTATCTTCTCAAGATTAAATGAGTTCCTTCACTTCATTTTCATCTTGATTCTCAATAGAGTCATCTTCTAAGAATCACATTCTCAGAGATGAGATCTTTTAAGAATCTCATGATCATAAAGTAGGTATCTAATACCACCTTTTATTTTCCTAATGAAGCAGCACTCCCAAGTGCTAGATTCCAGCTTACATGCATGGAATCTTATTAAGGATATATAGTGTAGTCTCGACTACATATATACCTGGAAACTAAGAGGTAATTAAGTCAATGAATTCTGCATGACATTATTCTGACTTTGACTCTTACTGTCTAAACTGATTGTCTCATTGTAAGTACGATTCTTGAATGGAGAATCAATATGGACTCTAGGACTATGTACTTAGCTCAAACAGGGTGTTGAAAGACTATGTGGCTTCATCTCTAGTAGTGTGGGCATCTAAAGACCGGAGTATAGGTTGAAATAAAGCTTCGAATGAGGAATAGTCTACTAGTACATAACCATCAGATAAGTGGGGGCAATGCAATAACCTAACATGGTTGTTCACTCTTATATGACAGAAAATGGATACCTTGAATAAACATGCAAAATTTTAAAAAAAAAAACCTCGAAATAAATGTATAGCAAAATATCCAAATCCCAATTTCTTGACCACAATGGCCCATTGCCTACATAACGAAGAGTTATCAACGTTGGTCAAGCTTCAAATAGGGACTTAGCTACACTAGTTAGGCTCCAATTTCTCCCCTCTTTCTCATTTTTTGATACTAGTAGTACTTGAACTTACAAGGAAATACATGACTCCTTGAGGATGAGTTACTGGAGGAGAGGAATGCATGGTAGTTCAACATTTTGAATGGGAAGAGATAACACCCTTCACAAATAAGAGATAACTATCAAATGTTCATGGAGCATGAGTTGAGAGGAGGTGAATCTAAGATGACCTCTGAGCCGAACATGTACATTTACTTCTAGAACTTATAGACTATTGATCTTAAAGTCCTAATTCTCATAGGATTTCTATCAAACTATTAATCCAAATGTTAGACCGAGTTCCATTTTCACCTTTTGCTCGTGATCTTTACACGGAACATAGTCTCATTTTACTACTTCATTCTTTAGTTTCTAGGGGACGAGCAATGTTTAAGTATAAAGGGTTGATGAATATGTAATTCGTCACTCTAATTAACTGAAAATAAAGCTTCATCTTGAGTAATTAGATGCACTCATGTGTTTATAACTCATAATTAGTATTCACGCACTTGTATATAAATTGCATAAATTAGCACTTCATATTGCATTCATATTTCCATGTATATATTCACCTAACTTCACCCATTTTCATCCAACTCATAATAACTCCAAATGACATGAAACCAAATTCATTGTGTACATGTTACTAATATTAATAGATGAAAAATAAAAAAATACTAACTTGTGTATATGTGAATAAACCTAAACATAATTCCAGGAGAGAAAGTTGTAAACGCTGATATATCTCACATACAATGTCATATTTCACTCTACTTACTTTTGAAGTATTGTACACCCAATTATCTACAAATCAAAATCAAATTCAAAAGAATCGAAGTTCGTATGTGAAACTCATATCTTGGGACAAAAATGTATATTGTACATATTTACTGATTTTTGACTTGTTATTTCATGTACATATTTAACTCTTTTTTATTCATTTATGTTTCATTTCTTTATTCCATAACATGCTTTAAATAATTACATAAAATAAAATAAAATCAAAAAAAATAAAGAAAAAGACATATTCTAGCTTGAGCACACTGATTCATTCGTATGTATATATTTCACATTTACAAATTATCCATCATTTAGAAAAATCCAAAAAAATACATTTGTGTCAAATTCATTATTTTACACTATGTTTTATTTTTGCATGCATTTCTTCTTTACAGAAAACTAGATTAAAGTTACAAAACTAAAAAATATATTTTATATTAATAAGATATCAACAAAAAAATGCATAACTTGCACATTGAGTTCATTTGCATTCGAGTCCTTCGTGAGCATTACGAGTTTCATCTAGATCTATATTTTTTCATTTTAATTATTTTGCATTTAACATAATTTTCTATTTCTTTTCCATTTATCTTCATATTTCATGTGTCTGGTCAAAGTTAATGCTGATGTGGCATATCCTTACTGGAACCTCATACGCCAAGATCAAAATGCCTTCCCCGGGTCAAAGCCCTCGTCTTTTAATGCCACCTTCTCACCCACTCTTCCGCACATGATTGCCTCATGACTGTTGGATCGAGGTAAGATCCAACGCCCCCCTCTCCTCCTACCTCTAACCACCCCTCCTAACAGCCGATCATCTCTACATCCTCCATCTTCGGCAAGAGGAACCCAACGAACTGGAACCTCGCATCTTTATCTACTCTTCAAACCCAACGGCCAGAAACCACCATTGCCATCTCCAGAACATCTCTGATTTTGTCGCTCTTCCTTTTCCCCCATTACTCCTTCTACATGAGAAACCCAACCTTCCATCTCCAATACCAAAATCTGTTGCCAACTACCTTCGTGTCTGCGACCTCTCCTAATCCCCAACACTCCTACAACATCATCCTCTCGAAGAGACCTCCCAACGGTCGATTTCTTCCCCCACCTCTAGAACTACTCCATTTATCCTATCTCCAGACGAACCCAAAACCTGATCCCTTCCTCGTTGCAGAACTAACCCAACTCCCTTCTTCTTCAAGAGATCAAACCAACCAAATGACACCAATCCTCGTTATTTTGGGCCGTTAGAACCCATAATGCCTACATGTCCTTCATCCTTTTATCCCCTTCATGAACCTTCTCTCCTTATCCTACCCAATAGAAACCACCATCGTCGATACCCTCTATCCTCAACAAAACCCATTCCATGTACGCCCCTTCCTCCATTTCTCTCTATATAAAACCCAGCCTCGACTCCAAGAACATATCATTCATCGTGTCGTTACCGATAGAGAGAGAGAACTAGGAGGACAACTTGGTGACAAGGCATCATCTTCTCCTGCGAAGACCTCTTTGAGGGCGAGATCCATAGAGGAACTCCCCTCCTCTGTTGCTGCTTCATGGGAGACAACCAAGGTTTGATCCCACCTCCAGGATCTAAGGCCGCTACCGAAGTCAAGATACTCTCCTCTAATTCAGGCAAAGCTTACAAGTAATTTCTCCATAAATCCCACCCATCTCTTTCTTCTTCTTTTCTTCGTCCTCATCTACTTCAATACCATTTCTTCATAGTCTCCTTTTAAATATTTTCTCTACATTTCATCTCCATCTGATTTGAACCAATCCCTCTATAATCACCTCACGGTTCTCCTCTTTCATTTCACCTTCTACCTTCAATACCTTCTAAATTTTGGCGAAGAGCTTCGTCGAGATTGGGTTCGATCCGTTTCCAATACAAGTACCCACCACTCAACCCTCTTCTTGCTCTTAAAAGCTTAGGTCGAGATTGGAACCTTGAGCTAACTTTCTTACTTGCAGGTCTCTGGGTACAAAAGATCAACCACTAGAGGATGAAACTCCTGATATTATGAGCTAATCAGAGATAATCGCGACTAACTGGAATAGCCTCACTGACATCCACAGCCCCACTACCTGCGGTGGTGCCTGAGGAAGATTTGGTCACTGCCTCCACTATATATCACGTGAAGCAACCACCAGACCTCCCCTCGCTACGATCGAAGAAGAGGACGAAATGCGAGGTGTTATGCGTACCATCTGATCACCTGCCATCAACATCCCAACTGACCCCATGTGGCTGATGAATCCACGTTTCATCATCTTTATTCTATCATTTTGGCCTTAAAAACCCTAGTAAATGCATGTAAATAGGCTTAATTTAGGCATTTTAGCATTCATGCATCATTGTGTAATGTATAAAAGGCAGTTTTTAAAGCCAAAATTATAGAATAAAGAAAAGAAAAGAAAAAGAATAAAATATTGTAAATATTTTATGACCCGAAACCCTGAGTCCTAGGCATCTCGATGACTAGGTCGACAAGGAATAAAGTGGGGGGAGATAAGGGCCAAAATACAATAAAAATCCCCTTTTTTATTCATTCTTTATTCATTTTGGGACCTATTTTTAGTTCCACTTTTTATGCTTCAAATAAAGAAATTTTGTACATGAAAGTTGTAGATAATTAAACATAGAAAAATACAAACTTGATTTCACACAAAAATAATGTACAGATAAAAAGTTATGATTTGAATAAGATTCCAGAATCCCAACTTCCCAAACCAGTATCTCGCAAATAAAAACTGGAAATGTACCAAACTCACCTTTGATTGTATATAATTTCAAATAAGCTATTTAAGGGAGGTGGTCTCGTATTTTTCGGAGTTACGGTTTGAAAGTTGAGTTTCGGACCCTTATAGTATACTTGTACATATTAAAATATTCATTTTAATTATTATTCTTTATTTTGGTAATTTTATATTTTTATAATTTTGTAAATATTATTTAGAATATATGTGTACATTGAAATCATAATAAAAACTCAAAGAAAACTCAAAATAAAATATATGTGTGTAAAATACCTAGGTATAATATCAATACACATACCTATATAATTAACACTTCTATTTTATTAAGTGTACAAAACACTTCAGAAAAATAAAATAAAAATATACTTAATGTATAGAAAATATTCTATAAATTTATAAAATAATAAACAAAAATAAATAAATTAAATATACAAAAAAATAAAATATTAAAATACATAGATATGTATACCTATATAGCCTTAAAAAGGCAACTTGTATTTATATACCTCTAAAAAATAATTAAAAATCATAATAAAATACTTCATAAAATAATAAACATTTTTTTATTTAATAATCAAAAATTAATTAATTCGTTTTCTATTTTTAATTGAAATTATAAATGTTTTTCCAGGGATTTTTCCTGGTTGGTCTACGTGGACCAACCAAGCGGCGTGGAAAGTTGACCCGCATGTCAACTCTCTGAACCCTAGCCCTGTAGCCTGTCAGAATGCACAACACCCTCCTCTTCTCGATTTTTTTGCCATCAATCCGTTGCTCGAGGAAGGAGGGTACCTTCATGAGATTTGATTACTGTTCATCCTTGATTCTCGCCGGCTCCTGGATCTTCCTAAATCTTCTTCGTCTGCTCGCCACACCTCGATCTTCGAAGTCTGTCGTCCACTTTGATAACCCCCCCCCCATCGCCTCCTTCACTTTTTGAACCCTCTTCTGCCCAAGCCTTGACCCTTGTTCGCCGCCCTCAGGACAGGAAGGGTGACAACCTTCCTCCAGCACGTGCGCGGGGCTCAGGCGAGGGCCGAGGCAGCCGTTCCACCCCATCTCCGGCCACGTGGCCGTGAGGTACATCTCGGGATAAGCACCCTTGAGGTTGGCATTTCTGTTTATTTTTTGCATTTTTAGATTCTCACTAGCCTTAGGATAAGATTACTACCATCCATTTCGATCCACCCTCATCCGACAACCTTCACCGATCATCTCACCGGAGTTCGCTCCGGCGAGCTCAGTCTCCCCCTCCCCATCTCGTTTCCACCCTTCTGCGTGGTCGGGGCATTTTTCCCCGACCCTTTCACTCTCTTCTGCAGGTCAGGAGCACAGAACAACACATGGGGATCGATTTTGATTGCCCGCTGGAGCTACCTGGAGCCTCCAGCTCCGCCGCCTTCGCGGATGTGACACAATGCCCCGTCGGGAGTTTTGAGGGTCCCAGGTGATCGGAAATGACTGTAGGAGGAGATTGGGCCACCTTGGAGCTTCACAGCACGCCGGAGAAGCCCTAGATTACCAGAAGAAAGTCACCCCCGGCGTTGTTCTTCCCTGTTCATCATCGCAGCCTCCCCGCCGTCCGATCTGAAGGCCAACCCCGATTTTAACCGGAGCCGTTGGATCTGCTCGCGCCCAGGCCGTCCATCGTTCGAAGATCATCTAATCTGGGCCATTCATTAGAAGGGGTATCGCGCTTCGTGAGGCCGACACGTGGCTTTAGTGACGAATCTGCAGCGTCGGATTCTTCTTAGGATTGGGTATTTTGCATTACGAACCTAGTCTATTTTTGTATGTGAATCAGGTCCTGAAACTTTCTTATACTGTGGCATATCTTTGTAATATTTGCTAAAACCCCTCGTGGTTTTCGCATTAACATTCCAGCCCTTGCTAGCGGGCACACGTACACGTGGCTATTTTGCTGACAAGGGCTTGCATATTTATGTATTTATAAAATAGCTTCGAAAATATCTATTCAGTTATATAGTTTTTGGTAGTTTTGCATATCGCCCCCCCCCCCCCCAAGTACTAGTTATTTGCATATAGGTCCCTGTCGCCCCACGTGCGAGTCACGTGCGAGCCTGGCAATTTTTGCGGATATAACCATTGTGTTGTAGTGATTTCTTTTAAGACCATAAAAAATTTTATTGCTTTATTATTTCCTGGAAAACTTGCGCATTAATCCCTGGACTTCCTGCTATTTACAAAAATGCCCCTAACAGTATGATTTTTCTCTTTGTTGCCTTTATTTATTGCATGCATCTATAAATACCTAAAAAATCCACAAAAATCACTATAAGTTCCTTTGTAGTTGTAGATTCACGTTATATTTTTGTCTTGCATATTTATTGCATTTTAATATTTATAAAAATTCAAAAACATGCATTTTCAGCACTGTTTGCATTAGAAAATACATAAAAATTAGAAAATGTTTTGAAAAATTCCAAAAAAAATTATCTTGTGTGTTTGCATATCTTTTAGCTCCAGAAAATCACTAAAAAAATACAAAAGAAAACTCCTAAAAATTATAAAACCTCCAAAAATCTTTATAAAAATCTTAAAAATTCCTAAAAAATCTAAAAATGCAATTTCAGTTTCTGTATTTTCTCTGATTTATTATCTTACAATTAAAATTAATTTGAGGAATTTTGGACATTGATTGACATTTTTCATCCTCATTTAATTTCGACCAGCAATTTATTTCACTGTTTACTAGTATTTTTGACTTTAAAAATAACAAAAAATAGGAAAAACCTAGAAAAATCACAAAAACATTAGAAAATAATAAAAATACCAAAAATATTTTATTTCGTGATTTTTTAATATTTTTACTTACTTTTATAAATACCTTATCCTTCTCTTTTCTTGTATTGTGTAGATATTCTATTTATAGAAAAAGAAAATAAAAAATATATAAATTATAAAAAGAAAATACAAAATCAGAAAATTAAAATCAAAATATAAAAATATGAAGTAAAAATAAAATATAAAATATAAAATCAAAAACCCACAAAAACATAGCATTTGTAGACAAATTGATCACATTCACATTTTTTTAGCATTACTACCCCGTTCTACCTGTCTGCTCCTTGTATTCGACCTCTACACATACTTGCACCTATAAACATCCTTGTTGTAGAGTTATAATAAATTTTAACTCCGCATCACTTTTCATTACTTGATTTCTGTTCTGGGTTAATTGTTGTTTTAATCCGGATTTTGTGTGGTCGATTCAGCGACTGAGTTCCCGCTTTGTGTGGAACTTAAGATCACTGATTTTTCGGGTTAAACAAATGGTGCCATTGTGGGGAGCACCAACGCTAGTTCGGGTTTTTGCTTTGTGTTTATGATTATTTGCCTATTTTTGCCATATTTATTTGCTCATTTATTTGATATCATTATTTGACTTGTCTAATCACTCTTCCTTGTTGGACTTTGTGCGAGGAACCGCAGATCGAGGGAGGCGTTACACCCTAGGCACTTATGCACCCACGTGAAGGCGGTAGGAGACTTCTGACCTAGCATCAAAGGATAGAGGGAGGACTTGAGAAGGCAATCACTTTTTGAGAATTTTTGTGCTTTTATTTATTTGGGTAATTTTTATGAGAGAGACATTAATTTGTAATAATACAAGACTCTTTAGGACTCTTGGACACTCGGGCCTAATTTCCAAGTGTTTGTTCACTTGGGGGTCACTGCGGTTTTTCACAGTTTTTATCGCATTTTTTCCTTTGTTTCCCGATTTGTTTTCTTTATTTTGTGTGATTGAGCCCTTAGCTTTATGATTACTTGTCGATAGTATTAGGTCCAAACACATTAATCACCATTGCATGTGCTTATAGACTCGTTTGGACTTAGTCAAATTTAAACTGTTTTTTACTTAGTCTCGGAACCACCACGCCGCGAGAGTTCTCCATACAGCGCGTGCAGTACCTACCTTGGTGGGCACCGAGGAAACTCCAAGACCAGACACTTCGGTTCCATGTTGAGTCATTAGCATCAGTTCTTTACGCTAATAGCAATTTCTGAACTTAGGGTGATTTCATCGTCTTGCATATGCATATAGATAGGTTTCAATTCTGCTGAGCATCTTTGCATGTAGAGTGTTGGAGGCAAGGTGAGCAATTCTCTTTAGCGTACATCATCGTTTTGCCGCTTGCATTACTTTTCCGTCTCTCTATCTCTGATTTTGATCACCTAGGTGCTTAAAGGAATTGATTCTCCGTTAGGCTCGTGCATTTCTCACTAAAAAATCCAAAAAAAGTGATAACCAATAAAATCGGGACTGTTAATAATACTTGACCCTAAAAATCAACCAAAAAGAAAATCTTTTCTTGGGGCGAGTAATCCCCTCATTGTCTTCGTTTTGCTTGCTCGCGCACACACTAAGGATTAGTACCCAAATCCCATTTCAGCCCCCTAAGTGTTTGTGCAATTTTGGACTTCTCACCTAACTCTAAAACAGACAAGATAAAAAGACCGACTTTTTGGTCTCTACCGAGTTGAGTAGGTGAATTGAGGGTTTGTCTTGTGTGAGTTTGTTTGTGCTTGCTTGCGTGTATACTAGATCATTCCTGCGCATTTGCGCCTTTTGCTCACTTCTCTTGACTTGACCCTCGTGTTCTCTCGATCATTTTTCCTCTTGTTTCGAGATGGCCGACTGGAGCGTATTTTATCCTGACTTTGCGGATCCCTCGTTCACTCCAGCCGGGTCACCTCCTTTTTTCCAGGAGGACTTTGCTCTTGATTTTTGTATATATCCGACCAACCCACTATTCAGGATTCGGACTTTAACCTTCACCACTCATTTCCACCACCGCCACCCTCACATTTCGACAACCTGCTCTTCCTTGAGTATCCTATGTCAGAAAGTGATTTTTGTACACACCCACCGCCCACATTCGACACACCCGATCCTGAGATTTTGGAGTCACCTTTCATGATATCCACACTTGAGACCTTGAATCAGAAGATGGAGCAAATGAACTCAAGGATGAGCGATATAGTTAGCATTAATAAGATCCAGAATGTAGCTCCATTCTTTGAGGATTTGGATTCAGATGAGGATTATCATGGGAGCTTGCAATCGCCCAAAATACAAAAAATGAGAAAAATTTAAAAATCCAAAAAGATTTTGGGAGACATGTGATCGATTCAGACTGTGAGGAGAGTGCCCACTTGCCATATCATTTGACCACACAGCCTTTCACACCTTGTCCCACTTTGACCCCGAGGATGCCGTTGTACAGACTGCTCTTGGAATGCCTCGTGTAGATGCTGATTCTGACTTCCTCCCTTGTATGGAGGAAGTCAAAAAATTCAAAAAAATGTTGACTGAACTCGAAGTGGTGGCTACTATTCATGAGATCATCCGTGCCCCACTTCGGCAGGCCATGACTGATTTATCTGCTCCTCTTCCCAAGAAGAGAAAGCGGAGGAGCAGATCTGAGCGTCATATCTTGACTATGGCCACTGCCCACGCCATCACACATCGTCCCATTCCTAGGAAGAGGAACACTACCACACCTTTCATTAGATGCACCATCTCTAACCACACATGTGATCACACTCTCCTCGACGATGGTGCTTCGATTAGCATATTACCCTTCTCGTTGGTACAGTCTCTTCACTTAGGGCCTCTCAAGAAGACCAGGATGATAGTTCAGTTTGTTGATGGATCTATCAAGAGGCCGAAGGGTATCCTTGAAAACGTCGTCATCTCGATTCAGGGCACGGGCTATAATGTTTATTTTGTCATACTGCCCATGGAGACCTCCACAGGGGAGCATTCTCCAATCATCCTAGGACGACCATTCCTCGCCTCTGCAAGGGTCGTTATTGATTACGGATCAGGAGAGATTCGCTTCCATCCTGCTGACGAGAGCGAAGTGTTGATCACCGCACCGACAGTTGACCAGAGATATGCACCTGATGCGACCACGTCTAGCTTGGTTGACCCTGAGGACCATGACCTTGACGAGACTATCAGAGAATTTTATTGCTTATTGGATTCCACTGAGACCCAAGAATTCCTCTCCAAAGAGGAAGACTTGGAAAGCATGGACCTCGGAGTTCCTTCTTCTGGGACTTGGCATTATGTTGATGACATCCGCGTCATCTACACGATCGATACCATTGAGCGGAGGGCAGATCCTGAGACTAGATAGGACGGACATGATTTGACTATTTCCACCGATGAGTCCGCTCCTGTTCATTTAGATTCGAATGACACAAAGGCCGAATTTGATTTGATTGATTTTATTCGGGAATTCGGGTCTTTTTGATGAGAAAGATGATCCATTTGAGATTATTGAGGACGAACAGAGTTTGACTACTTCCACTGATGAGTTCGTTCCTTGTGGTTTTGACCTGGACGAGACCTCGCAAGATGACTCTGATTACACTTCTTCCGATGAGGATGAGTTCGTCCCTTTCCACTTTGATATCAGCGAGACTCCCAAGGCCAGACCTAGTCGTACTTCTTTCACTGATACGTCTGTGCCTCTTCATCCTAGGGCCACTAAGGACCATCACCCTATCGACCCTGATCGTTTTCTGTCCACCATAGACCCCGATGTTGACCTACACCACACTAGATCCATTCCTCAGCGATTCCGCAAGAAGGTTTGCTTTCAACCTTCTTGACCATTTGTATATCCATCTCTGTTGTATATTCACTTTTGTTAATCTCTGTCTCTCTCCCGTATTGCTCGTCCACCCATTCTCGTGTTTGCCTTACTTAGGACATACTTTGTCCTAGGTATAGGGGGTAGATAAGCCGAGTGTTCATTCATCGTTCCGTCTTATCACTCTTGTTGTTGCCTATACTTAGGGATTCTTTTACCCTAAGTATAGGGGGAGTGATGTGTACATCCGTCTCTATCTTCTTATCTTCTGATGTCTTTTCTTCTTTTCTTCTTTTTCTCTTCTATCTTCTTCATTTACCGAAAAGGTGCTGCCCCTTTTTGTCAGACTTCTATACTTAGGACGTACTTTGTCCTAAGTACAGGGGGTGCACCCCGAGTCGTTCTATTCTTTTCGATCCTCTCCATTGTCTCCTCTTCTTGTCTATACTTAGGGATATCTTACCCTAAGTATATTGGGAGACAATCTGAGTACGATCTGTTCATTCCCACCCTTGACCCTCCCTGCTTTGTGTACAGTCTACTATACTTAGGATTATTTGATCCTAAGTATAGGGGGACGATCGACTTCTCATTCGTTTATTCATTCATTTCTGATTTATTTATTCTTTAGACTTTTCTGTACTCGGTACGAGTTATGTCTTCTCTTTTCTCTTCGATCTATGAGGACATAGCTCAAGCTAAGTATAGGGGGTTCGTATATACTACGTATATACTTTAGCCATAACTCGTACTTTCGTATTTTTCTTAATAATTATGGCTAACCAATACAATTAAATTCACTAAAAACATTAACAAAAAGATGTGATTATTCCTCAAATTCTTTGTGTATTTATTGATTAATAAATCGGGTGAAAATATTTTTTTGCAAAATGTTTGAAAAATAGTTTGAAAATCCTTGTGAAAAATCTTTTGAAGACTATTTTGAAAACTTTTTGTTACATGTTTTCAACCTTTGTAAGACCATTTTGTTTGAAAAGTTATTTTCTTTGTATGAAATAAAATGTTTGAAAAATGATTTGCAAATGGTTTGAAAAATGGTTGCAAAAATATTTGAAAAAACCTATAAATACTGTTTGGAAAACCTTTGCAAAATAATTTTCAAATGTGTGTACATGTTTGTAAAGAGTGTCTGCAAAAATTATTTTGGACTATAGTTTTCAAAAATTGTTTGAAAAACCCTTGTCAAATAAGTTTGAGGAATACTTACATCTCACCTAAAAATATATACCTATAAAATTGACCACTTACCCTTGTAAATTCTTAAAATCCACTTCTTGTAAATATAAGATGCATCCATATGTAAATATTTATACCTAGTTTTTTTAGCCAAAACCTTTTTGTTTTCAAAAATCCCAAAAACATTTGCAAAATTAAAATCCAAAAACATTTGAAAAATCTCTTTGAAAAATACAAAAAAATGCATATGCATCATCCTTTGAAAATTCCATAAAAAGTTCAAAATCTTTGAAAATTGCATCACAAAAATATTTTCTGCATAGCATTTGCATAGCATGAGCATTTTTTTGGATTGAGTTTGATAGTTGAACGAGTCTAAGTAAAATCCGAAGATTGGAGCTTGGTTGGACCTTAAAATCTACCTAATTATGATGAACCTTATAGGAGCTGGAATTGAGGTACTTCAGGTCTAGTTGACTTAATTCTTTGAGGATCACGAGACTTGGTTCAATGGATTCTTGACTACCTAAGTAGAGTATTTTGGAGCACACGCACGACTCTTGTTGATAATGACCTAACTTGGACACATGCACCTTTCACTTGGCTCAACTCAGTTGGAATGGTGAGGAGGTTGGATTTGCCGGTATGAGACGCACACAGGTGGAAACATTTGTCCTCCTTTAGGGAGGGAAGTGCATCCCAACCCATCCAGTGATGATGAGTTTCGAGGACAGGAGATTGTGGGTTGCAATAAAGCTTCAAAAGAGGGATAGTCTACTGGCTCAAGAGGAAAAACTCCCTATGTAAATGTTGTTGTATATATTATTCCAAAAAAAAAGCAAAAATCCGAAAAAGTGGACAGGCCTGTACAAAAATAAAAATGCATTCCGGAGTATACTTATGTGTATAGTCAATAAGCAAGCTTGAGCTTCAAAGTCAAATCACGTGAGCATGCAGCTGGATGACTTGACTACACTGGTCTTGCATCCTAGGATAGGTAGCTACACTGGCTACCGTCCATTCTTCTCTTCACCCCCTCCTCTTGAGTTGGTTGCCACTTGAACTTAGAAGGGAATACCCTTCTCCTTGAGGAATGAGTTGTTGGATTGAGGAATCATCGGGTTGTCATATTGGAGAAGTCAGTCTCTTTGTCAATCCAGTTGGGGAGAGCTACCATCACTTACACTATACGAGTCAGATTCACAGTCATAAGGGTTTGCGTATGAGTTGAAATATTTCTGACCTGGCTACTGAGGAGACTTGGGCAGAGTTTTGGAATTCTCGAAGGCTGTTGGATTTCAAGTCCGGTTCTCACTAAGGTTCCGCCCGCACTAAAATTCCAAAGGTCCGACTTAAGCTCCAAACTTTGATTTATGAAGACAAGTTTGATAATTAATCTTAGTCCAATTTTCTTCTTTTTCTTTTCTTTGTTTTCTTTTCTACACTTATTGCATAAGTGTTTGCTAGGGACTAGCAAAGGAAAGTATAGGGGGATGATGAATCCATGTTTCATCATCTTTATTCTATCATCTTGGCCTTAAAAACTCTAGCAAATGCGTGTAAATAGGCTTAATTTAGGCATTTTAGTATTCATGCATCATTGTGTAAATAGTGTATAAAAGGCAATTTTTAAAGCCAAAATTATAGAATAAAGGAAAGAAAATAAAGAAAAAGAATAATATATTGTAAATATTTTATGACCCGAAATCTCGAGACCTAGGCATCTCGATGACTAGGTCGACAAGGAATAAAGTAGGGGGAGATAAGGGCCAAAATACAATAAAAATCCCCTTTTATTTTATTCATTCTTTATTCATTTTGGGACCTATTTTTAGTTACACTTTTATACTTCAAATAAAGAAACTTTGTACATGAAAGTCGTAGATAATTAAACATGAAAAATATAAAATTGATTTTACACAAAAATAATGTACAGATAAAAAGTTATAATTTGAATAAGATTCCAGAATCCCAACTTCCCAGACCTGTATCTCGCAAATAAAAACTTGAAATGTACCAAATTCACTTTGACTATATATATAATTTCAAATAAGCTATTTAACGGAGGTGGTCTCGTATTTTTCGGAGTTACGGTTTGAAAGTTGAGTTTTGGACCCTTATAGTATACTTATACATATTAAAATATTTATTTTAATTATTATTCTTTATTTTGGTAATTTTATATTTTTATAATTTTGTAAATATTATTTATAATATATGCGTGCATTGAAATCAGAATAAAAACTCAAAGAAAACTCAAAATAAAATATATGTATATAAAATACCTAGGTATAATACCGATATACATACCTATATAATTAACACTTTTATTTTATTAAGTGTACAAACACTTCAGAAAAATAAAATAAAAATATATTTAAGTGTATAAAAATATTATATAAATTTATAAAATAATAAACAAAAATAAATAAATTAAATGTACAAAATAAAAATAAAATATTAGAATATATAGATATGTATACCTATATAGCCTTAAAAAGACAACTTGTATTTATATACCTCTAAAAAATAATTAAAAATCATAATAAAATACTTCATAAAATAATAAACATTTTTTAATAATAAAAAATTAATTAATTCGTTTTCTATTTTTAATTGAATTTACAAAAGTTTTTCCAGGGATTTTTCCTTGTTGGTTTACGTGGACCAACCAGGTGGCGCGGAAAGTTGACCTGCGGGTCAACTCTCTGAGCCCTAGCCCTGCATCCTATCAGAATGCACGACACCCTCCTCTTCCCGAGTTTTTTGCCATCAATCCGTTGCTCGAGGAAGGAGGGAACCTTCATGAGATTTGATTACTGTTCATCCTTGATTCTCGCCGGCCTCCTGGATCTTCCTAAATCTTTTTCGTCTGCTCGCCACACCTCGATCTTCGAAGCATGTCGTCCACTTTGATACCCCCCCCCTCGCGCTCCTTCACTTTTTGAACACTCTTCTACCCAAACCTTGACCCTTGTTCGCCGTCCTCAGGATCGGAAGGGTGACAACCTTCCTCCAGCACGTGCGTGGGGCTCAGGCGAGGGCCGAGGCGGCCGTTCCACCCTATCTCGGGCCAAGTGGCCGTGAGGTACATCTCGGGCTAAGCACGCTTGAGGTTGGCATTTCTGTTTTTTTATTTTTTTGCATTTTTAGATTCTCACTAGCCTTGGGATAAGATTACTACCATCCATTTCGATCCACCCTCATCCGTCAACCTTCACCGATCATCTCGTCGGAGTTCGCTCCGGCGAGCTCAGTCTCCGCCCCCCATCTCGTTTCCACCCTTCTGCGGGGTCGGGGCATTTTGCCCCCGACCCTTTCACTCTCTTCTGCAGGTCAGGGGCACCGAACAACACCTAGGGATCGATTTTGATTGCCCGCCGGAGCTACCTGGAGCCTCCAGCTCCGCCGCATTTACGGATGCGACACAGCGCCCCGCCGGGAGTTTTGAGGGTCCCAGGTGATCGGAAATGACCGCAGGAGGAGATTGGGCCGCTTGGAGCTTCACAGCACGCTGTAGAAGCCCTAAATCATCGGAAGAAAGTCACACCCGGTGTTGTTCTTCCCTGTTCATCCTCGCAGCCTCCCCGTCGTCCGATCTGAAGGCCAGCCCCAATTTTAACCGGAGCCGTTGGATCTGCTCATACCCAGGTCGTCCATCGTTCGAAAATCATCTAATCTGGGCCATTTAGCCGAAGGGGTATCGCGCTTCGTGAGGCCAACACGTGGCTTTAGTCACGAATCTGCAGCGCCGGATCCTTCTTAGGATTGGGTATTTTGCATTACGAACCCACTCTATTTTGTATTTGAATCAGGTCCTGAAACTTTCTTTTACTGTGGCATATCTTTGTAATATTTGCTAAAAACCCTCGTGGTATTCGTATTGACATTTTAACCCTTACCAGCGAGGCGCACGTACGCGAGCACGTGTGCGTGGCTATTTTGCGGACAAGGGCTTGCATATTTATGTATTTCTAAAATAGTTTCGAAAATATCTATTCAGTTATATAGTTTTTGGTAGTTTTGCATATCGCCCCCAAGTACTAGTTATTTGCATATAGGTCCATGCCGCCCCACGTGCAAGTCACGTGCGGGCCTGGCAATTTTTGCGGATATAACCCTTGCGTTGTAGTGATTTCTTTTAAGTCCAGAAAAATTTTTATTGCTCTATTATTTCCTGGAAAACTTGCGCATTAATCTCTCGACTAACTGCTATTTACAAAAATACCCCTGCCAGTATGATTTTTCTCTTTGTTGCCTTTATTTATTGCATGCATCTATAAATACCTAAAAAATCCACCAAAATCACTATAAGTTCCTGTGTAGTTGTAGATTCACGATATATTTTTGTCATGCATGATTATTGCATTTTAATATTTATAAAAATTCAAAAACATGCATTTTCAGCACAGTTTGCATTAGAAAATACATAAAAATTAGAAACGTTTTTGAAAAATTCCAAAAAATATATCTTGCGTGTTTGCATATCTTTTAGCTCCAGACCAAAAATCACTAAAAAATACAAAAGAAAACTCCTAAAAATTATAAAACCCCAAAAATCTTTATAAAAATATTAAAAATTCCTAAAAAATCCTAAAAATACAATTTTAGTTTCTATATTTTCTCTGATTTATTATCTTTCAATTAAAATTAATTTGAGGAATTTTGGACATTAATTGACATTTTTCATCTTCATTTTAATTTTGGCCATCAATTTTTTTCACTGTTTACTAGTATTTTATATTTTAAAAATACCAAAAAGATTAGGAAAAACCTAGAAAAATCACAAAAACATTATAAAATTATAAAAATACCAAAAATATTTTATTTCCTGATTTTTGAATATTTTAACTTACTTTTATAAATACCTTATCCTTCTCTTTTCTTATATTGTGTATATATTCTATTTATAGAAAAAGAAAATAAAAAATATATAAATTATAAAAAGAAAATACAAAATTAGAAAATTAAAATCAAAATATAAAAAATATAAAGTTAAAAATAAAATAAAATAATATAAAATAAAAAACCCACAAAAACATAGCATTTATAGACAAATTGATCACATTCACATTTTTTTAGCATTACTGCCCCGTTCTACCTGTCTGCTCTTTGTGTTCGACATTTACACATACTTGCACCTATACACATCTTTGTTGTAGAGTTATAATAAATTTTAACTCCGCATCGCTTTTCATTACTTGATTTCTGTTGTGGGTTAATTGTTGTTTTAATCCAGATTTCGTGTGGTCGATTCAGCGACTGAGTTCCCGCCTTGTGTGGAACTTAAGATCATCGATTTTTCGGGTTAAACAGTGGCATGACTACAACCATCATATCAAGACATAGGATATTCGCTTCCACTTCTCGATCGACATCCCCCTGACCCGACTCGCGTAGAGAGGGGTAATTTGTGATCATGCCATCAACATGGCTCGGATTTGCTTTGAAGACCTGCCATTGGAAAATTTACATCGGGATACCCTTAGGAGTACTGAATATTACGAAGAAGCCTGCACCTACAAGATAAATTGCTAAGGATCATTTCTGGTTTCCATGAGTTACATCCATGGCCCTCTAAAGGTTGTTTTGAGATAATTTTTATTATTTTCAATACATAAACGCCCCTGAAATTATTTGCAATATATCGTGAATCATTCATTGATTTGGGTGTTCTTGGTGTCGTTTCAAAGCTCTTTTAGTTCTCCATCATCCTAGATATTATATTACACATTTTGAGACATCATTGAATGTAAATAAAATAGGGAAAGTTGTTTGTCAACTCTGGGCCATTTATTCTTTGAGATACATTTTTATTACTCAGAAAATTGAGGTCTTTGCTTTGAGAGATTAATTTGAGATTGACCAATTATACTATGGCGTTCAAGGGGCTTTGGGATTAAATTGAGAGGATATTACCGGCATGCTCATCTTTTTGTACAGTTCGCGTTTCCATTCATTTGTTATTTAAAAATTCTAAAAAATATTGTATTAATTTATATTCTATCATGTTTAGCATAACACTTTTTTTCTTGCATAAACAAATAAAAACCATAACCATTCATCTAATATTTGTTTCAATTCATTGCATTTCTCATTTTTAAATCTATAAAAAATTACTAAATTCAAAAACCAATAAAAAATTCTCTCCATTTAAAACCTAACTCCGAATTGTTAAAATTAATTCTAGACCCTCATATTATCTTCTCGAGTTCGACCTCGAGACTTGCAAAAATAAAATAAACAATCGACTGCACAGCTTAATTTCATATTATTTCTTATGTGGTTATTTTGATTGCTCGATCTTTTATCACTTGTTACAGATGACATAATTCTATATAATTAAGAATGGTAAATGTCACTTCTTTCAATATGCGATCTTATTTTCATTGCCTATCAACTTCAATTTAGTTGAGTTGATGTCTCAAAATAAATTTCATTGTTTCTATCAGTTAATTTAATTTAGTTATGTGTTAAATTCCATCGAAATATTCTTCCAGTTAATGACCTATATTTTCCTCAATAGATAACTACAAATATCCGATTCTTGAAATGCAATCAATTGTTGATGTTTTAAAAAGTACATAATTACCACAAATATTCAAAGGTATTTGCATTTACCTTCACAAACCAGTGGATTTAATACCAACTTCATATATCTTTCTTATGTTCCTGCAGTTTGTACTGACTGATTTGAAGCTTCTTTACTCAACAACAACAACAACAAAATCATTTCCTGCAATTAAGTAGGGTCGGCTACATGGATTCTTCGCCTCCATTCAGATCTATCTTGGGCCAATCCTGGGCTTATATCCACAAAGCTAAAATCCCTTCGTATGGTCTCTTTCCAACGCTTATTGGGCCGACCTCGCCCTCTCTTAGCTGGCTCAACATCCCAACACTCGCATCACCTAACAGGTGCATAATTTGATCTTCTTTGCAAATGTCCGAACCATCTTAAGCAGTTTTCTCGCATCTTATCCTCGATCGGAGCTACGCCAACTTTCTTTCTAATTGCATCATTCCAAATCCGATCTTTACGTGTGTGTCCACACATCCACCTTAACATTTTCATTTCTGCTAGATTCATTCTCTGCACATGTTTATGGTTCACAGGCCAACATTCAGATCCATAAGGCATAGCAGGTCTCACGGCTGCTTTGTAAAACTTTCCTTTAATCTTTAAAGGAATTTTCTTATCACAGAGGATATCAGAGGCTCATCTCCACTTTAACCAGCTTGTATTTATTCTAATAGTAACATCTCCATCAATTTCCCCATCATGTTGCAGAATAGATCCCAAATATCTAAAGGAACCTCTCTTCTGAATGTTATCGTCACCAATCTTCACCTCGAATCCTTCGCCATTGCTTCCATCAAAGGTGCACTCCATATATTCCGTCTTAGCCCTACTTATATGAAATCCTTTAGTCTCCAACTCATGTCTCCAGACCTCAAGCTTCTCATTCACTCCATCTCTAGTCTCATCAATTAACACAATATCATCAGTAAATAATATACACCAAGGTAACTCATCCTGAATGTGACTGATCAACTCATCCATAATCAAAGTAAAAAGAAATGGACTCAAAGCAGAACCTTGATGTAAACCAACGTTGATGTCAAAATAATCCATTCTTCCCAGACGGGGTCCTTACACATGATAAAGTCCTATCATACTTGTCCTTTTTTGAGGTTAATGTATAGGACAGGTATTTGTCTCTTCTCCAACACTCTCCACAATATCTCTCGTGGGACAGAATCATAAGCCTTCTCCAAATCAATAAAGATCATGTGGATGTTCTTCCTTTTAGCTCTATAAATCTCCATTGTTCTCCTCAACAAATGGATGGCTTCAGTCGTTGAGCAACCTGACATGAATTTGAATTGGTTTTCTTTTACATTGTAAATGTGCCTCAACCTTCTTTCGATCACACGTTCCCAAATTTTCATAGTGTGATACATCAACTTGATACCTTTATAATTTGAACAATTTTGAATGTCTCCTTTATTCTTATAAAGAGGCACCACGATACTCCTCCTCCAATCTTCAGGCATTTTCTTGCTTCGCCAAATAACATTGAATAGATTCGTAAGCCAGGTCAAACTACGCTCACCTAAAACTCTCTATACTTCAACAGGGTTGTCATCCGGTCCTACGCCTTTTCCATGTCTCATAACCTTCAAAGCCTCCTCTACTTCCTTTCTTTGTATCCGTCTATAACATGCATGATTCAAGTAACTTTCACTACGAGCTAGATCACCCAAAGTGATATCTCTATTTCCTTCCCCAATGAAAAGTTTATGGAAGTACTGTTCCCATATAGTCTTTATATCCTTCTGAGTAACAAGCACATGACCTTCCTCGTCCTTAATGCATCTCACTTGAGAAAGGTCTTTGGTTTTTCTTTCTCTGCTTTGGCCAACATGAATATATCATTCTGTCCCTCCTAAGAGTCGAGATTTTTACACAAAACTTCATAAGCTTTTGACTTAGCTTCGCTTACGGCCTTCTTTGCTTCCTTCTTCGCTATTTTGTAGTTTGTGACAGTTTCCTTTGTTCTATTCTTAGATATAGCTTTAAAGCAAGATTTTTTTTATTTTTAGCTTCTCTTGCACCCTTTCACTCCACCGCCAATCCTCCTTTTGACATGGACCCTTTGACTCGCCTAACATCTCTTTTGCTACCTTTCGGATACAAGATGATACAACTTCCCACATCTCGTTTGCACTACCGATACAATATCAAGATAAATCTTCTAAAATCTTCTCCCTGAAGCTCGCTTGCTTCGGTGGAAGATTCCACCATCTAGTTCTAGTTATCTTAGAAACCCTCATTTTCTTTACCAATCCTTTCATTTGTACATCCAAGACTAACAAATGATGTTGGGTTATCAAACTCTCTCCTGGGATTACTTTGCAGTCTTTATAACACAACTTATCTCTTCTTCTCAACGTAAAGTAATCTATCTGTGTTCTAGTTGTCCCACTCTTATAAGTAATTAAATGTTCCTCCCTCTTCTTGAAGAGAGTGTTTGCTATGAAAAGATCACATGTCATTGCAAAATCCAAGATGGCTTTTCCCTCAAAAGCTTGTTTAGTCCTTTCATCTAAACCAATTTATGGTGCATAAACTAATTTTAAGCACCAATGTTGGAGATGATATTCATAATTTATTCTTCAAGCACCAATTTTAACAAAATAATTCGATCCCCAAAGCTTTTCACATAAACCACACAATCCTTCAAATCCTTATCAACAACCACTCCAACATCATTTCTACCCTTATCTTTACTGGAATTTGAAGCTTCTTTGATAATAATACAAAATAATAATGAACTAAGATATCCATTCACAATAAAATAACACAATAAAATTTCGTTCAAATCTGTTTTGAAAAATTTCTGGTTCTAGTACGTCCACACCCGCAGCTAAGCGCGGGTATGCTCACCAGTAAACCCTAAACCCACGTCCTCCGGCTTCCTCCCATCAAGGCACTGGTCCGAGCCCCACCCTCGAGCGCCAAACTCTCACGCAATGGTGCGCCCTTACGCCGTCAAATGGCCTAAAGCGGAAGAAGAAGAAGAAAAGAGACCCCGAGGGGGAGGAAGAAGAGGCAGAGAACAACTATTCTCCTGAAGAAGAACAGCAAGAAGATGAAGAAGAACAAGATCGCGTAGCTGCCACAGAAGGAAAGAAGCGGAAAGCGGTTGCTGCTGCTACGTCTGCTGCGGAAGAAGGTCCTTCTGGTGCTGCTGGAGATCCCGGTCGGATACTACCCGGGCTGCCCGTTCTGCCCGTCAACGAGGAGCCGAAGTCCGGAGTCATCTTTGTCCTCGAGAAGGCTTCCCTTAGGGTTGGGAAGGTCGGAAAGGTGAGATTTTCTTTTCCTATATTATCCCTACGTGGTTTGTCATCATGTAATTGGGCTCCATGGAAACCCATATATTTTTGGGACGTTCTCGGGTAATTAAAGAAACTGAAACCTAAGTTTAACTAATAAAATAAGATGATATTGCTTACATTTATAGAAAATCAAAGGACTGAGATATGGCATGTCAGCGGAAGCAAGGCTTTATCTTGACATAGTGTTTTTTAAAATTTGATTTTTGACGAACGGCGCATCCCAAAATCGAACTTATAGTAGTTTTTTTTTCAAATATGGAGCCCAATTTTATTTTCTTTATTTTATATCAATTAAGGATGTTGATTAGTAACTTACAGGTCAAGGATTTGTTTAGGATTGCTTTCATTTTTATTTTTTTTAGTTTTTGTAATCTCGCTCCTGTATATATTGTCAATGAGGCATTATGAAATACAAAATTGGATTTTGACTCTTATTTCCAGCTCTCTCTCTGCCCTCTTTCATTCTCAGGTGAATTATGATTCCCTTCGAGAACCCCATGCCACATGAATGCGTGTCCTTCTGCCCACGCTCCAACTTTCTTAACCTATATTTTTCTGTTCTGCATTAATTGACCAGCATGTTATTGAGCCATTTTGATGTTTCAATGACTCATGACGAGAGAAGCTCCACAATAAAAAGAGATATTATCGAACCTCTTTTTGCAAGCACAAAGTAATGATTTTTGCGTAGACTCTGCCAGATCATATTGGAGATGCAAGAGATAGTCAAGTTCATAAAAGTTGAGTATGTAGCATACAAAGAAGGGATGCGATGCCAAAGAGTGAATCCGGCATACATGTTAGCGTCATCGATTTTAAACATAGAATTGTCATCTTTGATAATCTCTCAAACATCGACGAAGTTAACTTAGCAGCAACAAGTCCACCATCAACAACTCCATAGTTAGGCCTATTATCAACATTATTGTCTCCACAATTTATAAATCCCTTTTGAATCCCTTCTCAACTTGCTATGACTCGGAGATTCCCACCAACAAATTGCACTTGCAATTGTTTAGATCAATGCTGTGAGGCTCTAGTCATTGGTCATTTGCGAGTATCTCTTGTAAAGGTAGCTTACCTTGTCTTTCTATTTTTTCCCTATCATTGTTACAAATCCTCATCAATTAGCCATTGCATTGTTCTGCTTTGACGCCCTTGTTTCATCTATAATAGTTTCCGTTGCTTTGTTGTAGTCTTATTGCATATACATTTCTCTTAATAGCCTTGTTGCCTTTGATTGGCTATAGGATGTGCGAGGAACACCTTATGAGATTTAGACTGCTCTCACCGAGCTAGTGACATTTCCTGTTATCACAGTTGATTCCTTAATTCACGCTAGTACCATTGAACCCAATTGTTGTGGATTGCTTTCAGTTGTGATGACTACCATTACTCAAGGCAAGGCTTTGAATCTCGATTTCGATTTCGTTTCGAGATGTTAAAAAAATGAAATAATTTCGAAATTTCATCGAAATTTCGCCAATTTCGGCCAAAATCGGCCTAGATTTGTGAAAGAAGGGTATATATCGAGATCTCGATTTCAGTTTCAGTAGGGTGTTAAAATTGGAAGGGATTTTTACACCCATAACCCTGGGTAATTATGCAATAACATTCATGACCCTGCATAATCGCGAATTACACGGGAAACCCTGAGTAGTCACTCCGTCTCACACACATGACCCTCCGTTAGTTTTCTCCTTAACCCAACCATACTATCGGGTTAATCCAACCCTTAACCTATCCAACGGCTGCTAATTTTTTTTAAAAAATAAAAAAATCCTGATCACCCCACCCCCTCTCGCATCCCTTCCTCTTCCGTCAACTGACCTGTAGTCGTCCCTGCTCCCCCTGTGGCAACCCACCTCCCTCCCCCATCGCCACCGGCCTGCAGAGCCCCTCCGCCCGCCGGTGACAGCCCACCTCTCTCCCCCGCCCCGACCGACCAACCTGCAGCCCCCTCCGACCTGCGGACCCCTCTCCTCCTCCCCCGATGGCAACCGACCTTCGTCCCCCCCTCCCGCAACCGACCAGTACCACCCCCCCAGCGCTGTCAGCTCGCAGATGGCAATCGAATCGAGCTGTAGCAGAGCCCCCCCGTCCCCCAATGGCAACCGAACCGAGATGTACCCTCGCCCCCTGATGGCCCCATCCGCCCCCTCCGACCTGTAGAGGACCACCCCTACCCCACGTCTCCTGCAACCGACCCGTAGCCCCCCCTCCCCCCCGACCTGCAGAGGACCACCACCCCACGTCTCCTGCAACTGACCCATAGCCCCCCGGTGGCAACCCACCTCCCTCCCCCGCTGCCACCGGCCTGCAGAGCCCCCCCGCCCCCCGGTGGCAGCCCACCTCCCTCTCCCGACCGACCAAACTGCAGCCCCTCCGACCTACGGACCCCCCTCCCCTTAAGGTCGCAGCTGTAGCCCCTTGAACCGAGCTGTACGCCAACTCCCGCCCCTCCGACATGCAGAGGACCTCCCACCCACACCCCCCGACAACAGGAGTCCACCCCTCCCCACCTGGCCCGCACGTGCTTGAAGGTCCCCAATCCCCCTCTCCCTCTCCATGCGATCCCACCCTCCGTACGGACTACCTCTTCCAGCAGCCCTCGTCACCTCTACCTCCCAATCCCTCCCAGATGATGGAGTTAAAATGAGATGGCATGATTTGCAAATAAGAAAGAATATTAAGGACAATTTTGTCTTTTTTTAACAGAAACCGTCAAATATAACGGTCATCTCAACCGGAACATAACACAGGGTTATGTCATGTAAGAGTTAAGCATTACTCAGGGTTTCCCGTGTAATTCGCGATTATGCAGGGTCATGAATGTTACTGCGAAATTACTCAGGGTTATGGGTGTAAAAATCCCAAATTGAAATTTTGCCGAAATTTTGCGAAATTTGGAACCTTGACTCAAGGCCTTAAATGTCAGATTTCGATTTCGTTTCAGCAAGTCTGGAAAGAGAAATTCGTGGAATTTTGGTGAGATGGTTGGAAATTTAGGAAATTACTTGAAAACTCAATTTTCCTCTAAATTAGATTTTCTAATATTCTTTAACTCAATAAATGATATAAAAATACACATGTTTTTTTGCTAATAGTAAGGTATTAACTTGATATTGTTAGAGCAAAATACTCAGTTGTTATTCCATAGAGCCCTAGGGTCTCTTATATGGAGAGAAACCCTTAGGTAAATTACATAGATGTACAGGAGATAAATAAGAAATACGTACCGAAACATCATGACATAACGTAAACCTCTACACTCCCCCTCAAGGTGGAGATAGATATCGATCATGCTCAGCTTGGAAGAATATCTATGGAAAGGTCCTCTGAGCAATGGTTTGGTAAATATATCAGCAGTCTGATCCTCTGAATTGACATGTGAAGTGGAAATCAAGCCCTTCTGGATCATGTTTCTAGTGTAGTGACAATCTACCTCGATATGCTTTGTTCTTTCGTGAAATGCTGGATTATTGGCAATGAACAACGCTGCTTGGTTGTCACACTGAAACTGCATGGGTAAAGAGACATTTACATTCAAATCTTCCAAGACTGCTCGAAGCCACATCATTTCTGTGCTTGCTTGTGCCATGGCTCTATATTCGGATTCATCACTAGATCTTGCCACAACAGTTTGTTTCTTTCTTTTCAAAGAAACCAGAGAGCTTCCTATAAAGATAGCAAACCCTGAAGTAGACTTACGATCCTTTGGGCACCCTGCATAGTCTGCGTCTGCACAAGCGGAAATGGACAAATATGTGTTCTTTCTAAATAGCAAACCTGAGCCTGGAGAAGACTTTAGGTATCTCAGTATCATGTACATGGCTTCCATATGGACTTTCCTAGGCTGCTCCATAAATTGACTCACCCGGTTTACTGTAAAAGCAATATTGGGTCGAGTTATGGTGATGTATAGAAGCTTACCCACCATCTCTCTTTATCTTCTTTTGTCCACCTCTTCAGTATCATTGTCATACAGTTTCATACTTGGGTCCATAGGAGTGCTTGATGGTCTGCATCCAACCATTCCTGTTTCAACAAGCAAGTCTGTAACATATTTCCTTTGGGTCATCACCATACCTTGTGCGTTTCTTGCAAATTTTATCCCCAGAAAGTATCGTATGATACCTAGATCTTTCGTAACAAACTGACTGCCCAAGAGTGCTTTAGTCATCTCGACTCCCTGAGCATCATCTCCTGTAACCAGAATATCATCAACGTATACCATGACAACAACTGTACCTCTGGGAGTCTTTTGAATAAACAACGAATGGTCCACATTTGATCTTTTGAATCCCTGCCGTTCAATCAGCTGAGAAAGCTTCTGGAACCATTCCCTTGGACTCTGTTTAATGCCATAAATTGCCTTATGAAGTCTACACACCATGTGAGTCTCCCCCTCAACAGTAAAACCTGGTGGCTGCTGCATGTAGACTTCCTCCTGTAGATCTCCATACAAGAATGCATTCTTGATATCAAGTTGAAAAATGCCAGTCACGTACCACAACAACGGATAGAAGTATGCGAAGCGTCGAGTGTCGAGCCACTGGTGAAAATGTATCCAAATAGTCGACACCATAGGTTTGGGTGAAGCCCCGTACAACAAGCCTTGCCTTGTACCGATCAAGACGGCCATCTGCATGATATTTAACTGTGAACACCCATTTGCAACTAACCACATATGCACCTGATGGAATAGGAACCAGGGTCCAAGTCCCTCTAGACTGTAAAACACACATCTCTTCCTCCATAGCTAATCTCCAGCAATCAATCTTTATGGCTTCCTGATAGGTCCGTGGTATCTCTACTGAAGACACAACTGCAGCGAACCTCTGGAAATCACCAATAAGACGATGAAAAGACACCTGAGACGCAAGAGGATAGGTCACACATTTCCTCTTCTTCTTCCTAAGTGCAAAAGGAATATCATGATCATTATCCACTGTACTGACTGGTGGATCCACCTCCTGTAACAAAGATTCCTGCACCGGTACATTATCTAACCCATCATTAGTAACAACATCGGAGCATACCTGAGGCGTGATGGATGGTTGGCGTGTAGCTTGAGCAGGCCCCGACCGTCGTTTGTAGCATGGTCTTAAATTTCGCGAAATTTCGGCGAAATTTCGGTTTCGACAGGGAGGGTCTTTCGAAACACCTATATATATATCGATTTCCCGGATTTCGACCGAAATGGGTCGAAATATCGGTGATATTTCGATATTTCGACCCATATCGATCGAAATTCACGTTTTTAGTTCAAAATTTCTCGGATTTCGACCGATATGGGCGAAATTTCGCCGATACCTTTGTAAATCAACGAGACCCCCGTTCTGGTAGGGCATGATGCAACATGGGGGATGCATACAATGTTTCCTCAAAGTAGGGAGCTTCACCTCCCTTTGCAAATAGAGATGAACACAACTCTATAGATTCTAGAGATCCGCTATAGCTTCATTCCTTTGTCTTTTATTTTGTAAAAAATATCATCTTTGCTATAAGTCTATAATTATATATGTACTTCACTAGAACTGCGTTTATGAATGTTATTTCTATGAACTAAACATTGTCTTATTAATAATTATCTACGTTTTAGAATAAAAATACTCATCTATTTTTCTGAACAAAAAGATATTTTATAAGTATTTTTAACTTAGTTATTTTAATTTCGATTCCAATATCTATCAGTTAGCTCAATGATATGCCCCGATATGTGCGATATAAGGCATATGGATGAGAGATATTTATGATATAAGTGTGCATTTGTTAGCTATTATTGTTTTAAGAGCTTGAATTTAATGATATCCATTTCCAATATGTATCAATCAATAATCAACCTTAACAACGAAATGACCGATATAGCGGTGTGGTCGATATGTGTGATATAAGGCATATGAATGAGAGGTATGTGTGATGTAGGTGTGCATTTATTAGCTATTATTGTTTTAAGAACTTTTAATTAATTATATCCATTTCCAATATGTACCAATCAATAATCAACCTTAACAACGAAATGACCGATATGACCGATATGTGCGATATAAGGCATATAAATGAGAGATATGTGTGATATAAGTATGCATTTGTTAGCTACTATTGTTTTAAGAACTTGGATTTAATGAATCCATTTCCAATATGTATCTATCAATAATCAGCCTTAACATCGAAATGATCGATATGACCGATATGACCGATATGTGCGATATAAGGGGCATATATGAGCAATATGTATGATAAAATTGTGTATATGTGAGCTATTTATTGTTGTAAATAACTTGAAAGATCTTAATTTGCAAAAAAATGGTCGAAAAATGACTTTTTGAGCCATTTCCGAAATTTCCACCGAAATCGTCAAAATTTCCACCGAAATATCGGCGAAATTTCGGTATTGGAGGTGACCGAAACGAAATCGTAATTGAGATTTCGAACCTTGGTTTGTAGAACTTAGGGAACGGTGGAATGGGGTGGTATTGAGGTGGTGGTGGCGGTGGTGGCAGTGGTGGTGATGGTTGAGTGGACTCAGTTTGACCTAGACTTGGAGGTAGAGGAACATAGACATGATCATCCGGAGACGTAGAAGAAACCAATCTGTCACCTGCTGGGGAGAAGTACATAACAGGCTCAAAAAATGTAATGTCCACACTAATATAATACTTGTCGTTAAGAGGATCATAACATCGATAGCCCTTCTGTGTCCGAGAATAACCTACAAAAACACACTTAACAACTCTAGGAGAGAGCTTGTCAAGTCCTGGAGACAAGCGGTGAACAAATGCAACTGTACCAAAGACACGAGGAGTAAGTGAAAACAAGTCCTTATCAGGAAAGAGGACAGAGATTGGAGACTTCTCCCCAAGAACTGAAGAAGGCATACGATTGACCAGATAGCATGCTGTAAGTATAGCATCTCCCCAAAAAGCTAATGGCGCACAACTCTGAATAAGTAATGTTCGAGCAACATCAAGAAAGTAACGATGTTTCCTTTCTGCAACACCATTCTGTTGTGATGTGTAAGCACATGAAGTTTGGTGAATAATGCCTTTAGAGGAAAGAAACTGATCTCCCCAAAAAGCTAATGGCGCACAACTCTGAATAAGTAATGTTCGAGCAACATCAAGAAAGTAACGATGTTTCCTTTCTGCAACACCATTCTGTTGTGATGTGTAAGCACATGAAGTTTGGTGAATAATGCCTTTAGAGGAAAGAAACTGAGAAAGAGAACGAGTGCAAAATTCCAATGCATTATCCGTGCGCACATATTTAACATTAGAAGTGAAAACATTCTGCACTTCGTTGATAAGATTTTTGATAATACTTCCTGCTTCAGATTTATTCTTTAGAAGAAAAGTCCAAGAGACACGAGAAAACTCATCAACACGACTAGATAAAACCTGTATTCCTGATGATCAGGTTGGCAACTAGGACCCCAAATGTCTATACGAAACAACTCAAACGGGGAGCTACTGCTCCGACTCTGATGACTAGGGAAGCTAGAACGATGATGCTTCCCTAACTGACAAGCTTCACAACGAAATGAGGAATTCGGAGAAATCTGACGCAGGAGGTGACACATTTTCTGTAGCGGAAGGTGACCAAATCGAAGATGCCATGTATACGGGGAAACAAATCCCTGTGAGTGAAGAGAGACGCCAGCATAGGAATTCTGGACCAGACGATATAGGCCATGGTGCTCAGAACCACAACCAATCACCCTGCCCGTTAGTATGTACTAAAAATGAGAGATGATGGGTCAAATATAGCACGACATTGCAAGTCTTTTGTAATATGACTAATTGATAATAAATTCATGGAAAACTCAGGTGCATGTAGAACATTCTGTAAGTGCATGGAGGGTGATAAGGAGATCTCCCCCTGTCTCATAATAGGAGAATGAGTGCCATCAGCTATGATAACAAAGTGACCCAGAAAAATATCCCTGTAGGACTCAAGTTTATCTCTGTCACGGCAAAGATGATGGGTGGCTCCAGAGTCAACAATCCAACCAGATAGATCATGGCGAGGACGAAAGGCAGAAGTACTACCTGAGGTACTGGCAGCATCAGATGTACTGGCCGATGCAGAAGCTGCAACATCAGAGGTACTGGCAGCATCCGACGATGACTGCAACATAATGTCACGAAGCCGCGCCACAAGTTCCCCGAACCTGTGATATGGAGTAGATGCTGAAGGAGACTGAACATGTTCGGCTACCCGTGCCGAAGCTGAAAACTCATGCTTGGAGTAGCATGTGTCCTCGGAATGACCAGTACGATGACATAACGAGCACGTCTGACGAATACGTCCTCCCCAGCCACATGTAACACGACCACGAAAAGAAGACGAAGCACCTCTCCCTCGTGATACCGCCATTGCCGAAGGAGGTGGAGTAGCTGTGTTGGAGGAAACAGAGATACGATTGAGCCTCCTGTAGCCTTCCTCCATAGGAGGAATAGTAGCATCGGCAAGGTTCTAAGAGCGGGCTGCCTCGTACTCAGGATCAAGAGCTGCAAGTAATACTCCCACCATGGTAGCATTGCGAAAGGTCTTCTGTTGCTCGGGAGTGGCTGTGAGCGGGATGATACTGTATAATTTCTCGAACATCCCTCGCAGTGACGTGTACAGAGAGTGAAGTGGCCGCCCATTTTGCTTCATCGTAAAAATATCATGCTGCAACTGCAACATCTTAGTCTCGGTCCGCACTTGAGAATATGTAGTAGCCAGAATATCCCACATCGCCTTGGCGGTGGGCTGATGGAGGACGTCATTGACAATCTCCATCGAAAGCGTCCCTGATAGTCAGACCTTGGTATATGCATCATCAGCCTCCCAGGAGGCATATATCCCCGTCTTCTCTGCCAGCTCATCTTCGGTAAGAATGTGTTTCTTACCACCCGACTTCATGAGGCTCATGAACTGCATAGCCCAGAGCTCATAGTTTGTCCCATCCATTTTGACTATTGGCGTCGAACCTTTAAAGGCACCTATGGAGGGCATATCAACCTTTTGGTCTGACATGGTGCCAGAGAAGAAGACCTAGAGGTGATAAACTTGTGTCTACAAAGACTGGATTGGATTCAAGTGCATATGTAGACTTTATGCACTTGAATCCATGAATGAATAGGTGCCGACTGAAGAAGAAGAGCCTGAGAGAGAGGGCTGCGTCGACCGCGGCGGGAGAGGAGGAGGAGGGGGCCTCAGCTGGCGGCGGGAGAGGAGGAGGCGGGGGCATCGGCTGACGGCGAGAGAGGAGGAGGCGGGGGCCTCGACTGGCGGCGACGAGGTGGACTAAGAGAGGAGATGGGCGGCGACGACCGAAGGAGGGGGGGGGGGGCGGCGGTGGAGAAAAACCCTAGGTTAGGGTTTTGGCTCTGATACCATGTTAGAGCAAAATACTCAGTTGTTATTCCATAGAGCCCTAGGGTCTCTTATATAGAGAGAAAATCCTTGGGTAAATTACATAGATGTACATGAGATAAATAAGAAATACGTAACGGTACATCATGACATAACGTAAACCTCTACAGATATGTTACACTAAATTTTCATTCAATCACTTCAATAGTAAAAAAGTAGTATGCTGCTTAGAATCAAAATCAGATTTGGAATCGAAATTAGAAGCCATTAATTTCACTCCTTGAACATGAATAGAATGGTACACATGCAACAATAACATAGAAAAACATAGGTCAACAAAGAGTACTAGCAAAATGATATCTTATGTAAGAAATTGAAGAATAAAATGATAGCTTAGAACTTATATTAGTTTATGAAAAAAATTCTTTCAACTTGGAAAATTACTAAATTTTAGAAATAAAATAAGATATACACCTACACACGCAAACACAAATCTTTCTAACATATATGTCTAATAGATGCATTGCATAACTGTGTTAGTAAATTATTTGCTATACAAAGCACACGAATCAATTAGCACCAAAAAACTGCGTAGCATTCACAAGCATAATCTTTATTCAACATGATAGTGGACAAATACTTACGTATTACAGTCACAAGACTTTGAAGGTTGCTAACAACCTAGAACTCTCACCACCCACACATACTCATTGTAGTAAAGTGAACTTGCAAGAAAGCAAGGCTGTACCTTTCGGATTTGTTTCGCCAAAGTTCGGAAAGAGAAATTCGGATACTTATGGCTAAATTGTCAGAAATATTGAAAACGACACTGAACTTTTCCCAAAAAACTAAGGCTTTTAATATTCCTAAGTAAATAAATAAAACAGAATTACACTCTTATTTGTAAAATAGAATTGTAAATATAAGTTTTAAAGTAGTATTATTGTCATAAATATCACAGATATTGATATGTAGAGCAATATGTTGCCTAGAATCGGACTTGTATGCTAAAATAGAAGTAAAAGCCATGGCAATCACCTCTTAAATAAGAATGAGGTGTGATAAATCTCCGATTTATCATCTTGATTAGTATTTATTATCCCTGTAGCTCAAACAATTCAACAACATTAATTAACAATTAATTAATATTAATAAATAACACTGTAATTAGTTAACCCTAATTATTATACAAAATAATATATTTAAGTGTATATTATTTTATGTGTTTTCTTCTTTAAAATCAAATAAAAATTAGTTTAATGTTGTATATAATATAATATATATTATTCATAACCCAAAAATACAAAAAATAAGAAAATAAATAAAAAATAAGTGCTTTAATTGCTTAAAATGATTTCGAAAATATTATATTTTACATATTATTTATTTTGGTTTCAAGTTCCACGTGAAGTTGTAGATCTTGAAAAGATCTACAATTTTTATGTTGAACACTTTTTTTCTATTTTAATTTCTAATTATTTTTTATTGATTTTACATCATTTTTTATGCTTTTGGAATAATTTGATTGGGCCACGTGGCTCAATCCCAACGAGCTACGTAGCCGGTCCTTTATTACCGATCGCCCACCATTTCAACCATCTAATCGAATTGATTAGATGGACTGGAGTAGTCCATGTCCGCATTTAATCACTGCCATATTATCTTTTAATTAGATGCATGCCAGACCTCTCGCATTCTTGATCGTTGGATAGTGACATTTAACAGTTGAACTGTGTGTTCAACCTCCAGACGAGCTCCTTGGAGCGATGCGTCCCTTGGGGGCAACTTCACTGACTTCTTTAACTCCATCCGCGTGTCCTTGGGAGTTGGGGCATGAGTCTGGTACCAGAATAAAGCCCTCTCGATCAAGGTTGCAAAAGTCGGTAGTCGGTACTCGGTCGGTCGGTCACTGACTAAGGATTAATCGGCAGTCGGGCAACTAATCAGATATATCAGACTTTAACCGGCTTTGAATTTTATGATTATTTTAAATATATGACTCATTTGATAAATATATTTACATAGATTTTGTACATTTTTATACTATCATGATAAAATAAAAGAAGTAATTTAATTTAAATAAAATAGCAAGCATATTATAATGAGTTTGCTTATAAAAAAAAAACATAAAAAATACGGTATCTCCAAGCAAAATTGGTCGACTAGTGTGCCTAGTCGGAATTAATTGGTACTTGGTCGGCCACCTCATTGACTAGACTAGTCGGACCTACTAGTCGGACTAGTCGGGTGACTTTTACAATACTGCTCTCGATGCTCTTTCACATGAGCCATCTAACCTCCATCATATCCCTCATTTGCATCCATGAGCGGTGGTTGAAATTGCTGCCCACAATCGTCAAACATCCACCTTCTCTCCAAACAAAACCCAACTCCAACCCTTGGAAACCGCTATCTGCCACTGTTATGAGTTCCTCCGAGCCCTAATCCTTTCCTAACAAGTGACGGTGAGCAATCGATTTGAGTGCGACGGAGGGGGTAATCTCTAGGTGAGATCCTTGGTCATCTGAAACCAAGTCACAACCATCATCGAGCAGCTTCGAGCTCCACATTCGCCATCATTTAGAGTGAAGTCCCGAGGTGTCTACACCTCATCCCAGCACCCCGATTTGTCTTCTTCGATTTTCCAGGTACGTCTTAGTAGCATTTTCCTTTAGTTTCTGTATTTTATTGATAAGCACTCAATCACCATTTCGATCACCTAAATACTCATACACCTTTGTTTTCAAGCATTGAATCATGTGCACCTCACCTTCTCCTTCCATTTCTCCACGTGTGTTTCCACCTCGATACTTTCTTTGGTTTGCAAAACTTGAGAACCTACTTAGGGCTGAGTTCTTCAATCTCCCTCCGGCCTTCATCTCACTTCATATCATCCCAATTAGATCTGCTCTTGGCTTTATTTTGTTTCTAACAAATGCAGGTAGGCAAAGACGCTTGATTAATCGGAGATTCGATGGATATCTTTTGAGCTCCTCAGCCTCTGTCAAATACACACAATCAAGTCGCCATAGACCTTCATCTCTCTTCACGAAGTGTTCATCGTCTTTGCCAAGGTGCTACGGAGATCCCACGGTGCGGAGGACGAGCATCCTCACTGGAGCTTAGTTCATTTGACCATGTCGCGACGGAGAAGACGACATCATCAACAAGCAGATACTATATGATCTTTTGATCATACAATATGATTCGTCACTGGCCATTGATCCGAGCCACCTGTCTTGGAGAACCCATGCTGCCGCCGAAGCACCAGAAGCCCTACATGTGTCCCGAGCCTGCATCGACTCCAAGTCACATTCCGACGCAACAAGGCACGTGCTTCATATGCTTCACTTGGTGATTTTGCGTCTCTACCCCACTTCCTTCTTTAAATCGTCCATGGGTCCGGAACATCACACACCCCAGCCACACGTGCGAGGATAAATTGCAGAGAACTTCTTCTGGGTCCTTTATTTCATAGACGAGTCCCCACACTGGTTATTTTGCATAATAAATCCTAATGGCTTTTAATATTTACTTTTGTACCCCTACCCAGACCAGTGTGTAATAGCTTTGTGAAGTTTTTATTAAGTTCTGTTTTGCATTTATGCCTTGCATTAAAACGTAAATATCTTGCTCATATTTAATCCAAAAATTATTAAATCGGTCTTGTGCTAAAGGTCTTTGAATGATATTTAATGTGGTATGTTTAAGTTTCTGATTTGCTATGTTGAATTGGAATTAAAATTTATAGACAATTTGAGAGCTTTAAATCTCAATTGAATCGTCAGAATTGCATGATAGCGTCATTCATTGTTAATTTGAGATATTTGATTTGATTAATTAGAATTAATTAGGATATTTATTTAAAGTTGCATGATAATTAAATTCCTGATTAAATGATCATGTTAATTAAATGAACTAGGGCTCTTAAATATTTTCATGCATTTGATTCTTTAAGAATATTTTGAAGCATTAATGACTCAACTAAGGACTTGATTTCATCATTAGTTGGATCTCAATTGTGAAACTTAAATTATGAGCATATTTGTACTTGTTTGCAGTCTTGTGTGTTCTTATTTAGTGTTGTCAAATATGTTTTGCATCATATTATCCATTGTTTTGATTTGCATGTAATTATTTGAAAAAGCATGCAGTCCATCATGTGTGCATTATTAACCTAGATTGCACTATTCATTAGCTTAATCAAAATTTTTAGACTAAATTAAATAGACTAATTAGCGTGCAACAATCGTGAGATTAATCGGATTTAGTCGGGCATTGATCAGTTTTGATTTTTTTAATTATTTTAAACATATAAACCAATTTGTAATACATACTCTCATTTTTATTCATATATTTAACAATTTTAATATTTTTAAGGGCTTAAAAAATATAGCAAGAGAAGAAAAAATGAAGCAAGTTAAGAACAAAATGTTTGATACATAACACAAGCAAATGTTCAAAAACATATTGCATGGAATTATTTGAAAAAGCATGCAGTCCATCGTGTGTGCATTATTAACCTAGATTGCACTATTCATTAGCTTAATCAAAATTTTTAGACTAAATTTAATAGACTAATTAGCGTGTAAAAGTCATGAGATTAATCGGATTTAGTCTAGCATTAATTGATTGTTTTTATTTTTTTAATAATTTACAATAAATAAACCAATTTGTAATACCTACTCTCATTTTTATTTATATATTGAACAATTTTAATATTTTCAAGAGCTTAAAAAATATAGCAAGAGAAGAAAAAATGAAGCAAGTTAAGAGCAAAATGTTTGATCCATAACACAAGCAAATGTTCAAAACCATATAGAACATGCCCGAAAAATAATACAAGTGGAAAGTAAGACAGGTGTCACAATACAAGTCAATCGATTCAATCCTCAATGCTATCATCCAAGTCCAACTTTTTATCATCATCACCATCATCATCGTCTTCTTCTATATCCTCAAGATGTAACTCCTCATTCATTGGCGTAGCATTGGAGCTTGAAGATGAAGCTCTCCTGCCACATTCACCTTGTTGGCTCCTTATCGGTTTCAAATTCTCATCAGCACCACTAACATGTGCTACAAGACCCCATGTCAATCCGGAACCTGGAAAAACCTCCTCGTCATGAGCATCGACATCCGATCCATTTAACCACATGTGCACGATCACGAGATGAGAGAGGATCTCTTTCTTTGTCAACTTGACGTTCCTGCATGTTGGAATTGAAACACACATACACAAGATCATTCAACTTCTTCGTCTCCAACCTGTTTCTCTTCTTGGTATGGATCTGAAGACCAAAATACAAATTTTAAATTTATATCAATTACTATTTTAAATTTTACTATTACTAATCAAATTGGATGGGTGGCAACCGTGGCATGAAATCATTACTGAGTTAAATGTACTCCAATTACCTCACATTCGGATGATGAAGACGTCAAGCTCAAGATCTCGATAGCTATGACTTTCAAACATGGCCTTAAATTTCGCCGAAATTCGGCCGAATTTCGGTCGAATTTCGGTTTCGGTAGGTGACCGAAATTCGGCCGAAATGGCTATATCGGTCGAAATTTGGGGGGGGTCTAGTTCAAAAAGCCACCGAAATGACCGAAATTTCGGTCGAATTTCGACCGAAATTCGGCCGAAATTTCGTTTCGGTCCCTCACCGAAACGAAACCGAAATCCGACTTTTAAGGCCTTGCTTTCAAATGAGGCATGCCATCTGCATGATTATACCACCAATTAGCTCTTGAAATAGAGAATTGGTCAATATAATAAATACAAATTTGATTGACAAGAATAGATTACAATGACTGAAATATCTGGATCATAATTGCCATCATTTGTCCATCCTCTGTCTCATAGCTAAAGGCTTGCCAAAATCTCCACGACCAAGCATGTATGTCAGAAGCTTGTCCTTGGTAATTGCATCTTGTATATTCAAATCTGGATAACATCTTTCCATGCACTCCTTAAACCCTCTCCCCACCACAACATCTGGATCACCTCAAGACTTTGTGTAGAAGAAAAATGGGTTCAAGTAATAAGCTACTAGATGCAATGGAGTATCGAGCATCCCTTTGAGGTAATATCGTCCACAAAAAATTGTAAAATGACTCCACGCCATTGAATGATGCAATTATCTCGCTTGGCCTCTTCAAGCCCTCCATAGACAAAGTCCATGGATGAGCATCGATTTGCATCAACCACACGTAATAAATGAACTGATGGAGTGAAAACTCGAACAACATGTGCTGTATGGTTCCAGAATGTAGGGTTGAAGACTATAGAACTCGCTGCTTCTCCCTTCTTGGTCTTATACCATTTGCAATTCCTCCATTCTTCTGTGTAAAACATCAACATTAGCTTGTCTTTCTTCTCATTTAGGCTCTCAAGAGTGAAGAAGGTGGTTGCAAATATTGTTTGCCAAGGCCTTGCAATGTCCCTCCTGTTGGTGAACTTGCGCCTCAAGCTTGGAGTTTTGGTGTGAGAGTAGATGAACATCGTAAGCCTATTCACCTTTGTGATTGCACTCCTTGCCTTTGTATCTTTGCCTATATCCTCCAACGCAAGATCAATTGAGTACGCGACACATGGAGTCCACCAAATCTACGGATATTTTGTGAGCAACATTCTTCTCGCTACTACATTGACGAATGCATTATCCGCCACAATGTGAACCACATTATTCACTCCCACTATATTTATACATTCCTCTACCATCTTGAAGTTGTATTTTGCTGTGTGAGCCTTGCCTGAGGCATCTATGGACTTCAAAAATGAAGTTCTCAAGATGAAATTGACGGAAAAATTGATGATGCTCCTTCTTTGCATGGTCGCCCACTCATCAATCATCAAAGAGCACCCCGCCGACGTCTACGGATCACGATGGCATTGCAAGTCATCATGTATTTTCTTTGCCACATTCTTTAGAAGGAGACCACTATGCTCATACCTCGTAGGAGTCTTTAGTCCAGGCGTGTACTTCCCAATCGCCTCCACAATTTGCATGAAGGGCTTTGTCGTCAATGCATTAAAAAGAATCGCCGATGTATATGTTCGGTTGGATATATATGAGGTGAACCTATCACGATGATCTTTGGAGAATGCATATTTTATGGTCATCTAACATGATGGCCCTTCCATTGGGATGTTCTGCTCCAAGGAGTTGGATACTCGTGATCTCATCGCGGAACCCGGATCTCTAGTGATATCAATTTCCTCTCTCATCTCCTTAACATCAACGTCTTTCTGGCTCTTCTTCCTGGCAACATCATCAAGGTATGCGATCTCCTTCTTCTTCGTCTCTTCATCCACCTTGGGGCACGCAACCATGTTGCCTCTTTGGTTTGCTAGATGTTGCTCGAACCTATACACACATCCCTCGACAACCTTCTTGCACAATCTACAAGTAACTGTATTCGGATTCACATTGTTCGAAAGGTAACCATATTGCCATGCATGGTCGATTGATCCTGACGACACGTAAAAAGATGGGTCGCTACCGGAAGCGATGTTTGCTGGAGATGTAGCCATCTACATAGTCACAGACTCACAAGTTACTAATCAACAAACAAAAAGCTAACCAAACTTACAAGTTTAATCAACAAACTCACAAGTTAGCCCATCAATAAACACAAAGCTAACTAAACTCACAAGTTGAAGTTACTAATCAACAAATAAAATCACAAGTTGAAGTTATAAATTATCTAACACAAAGCTAATCAACAACAATAGAGGTAATAACCTAACCATTATGCAAATCAACAAGATATATCTAAGTTAACGACATTTATGACATAATAAACACCGTTCTAACATATAAGTTGACCAACTTGCAAATTAAGAGGAATATCCAAGTTTTACTCCTAAAATAACCTAACAAGCACACCAACATGTAGATCAACATGTAGATTAACATGTAGATCAAGTATCAACAACAAATATCTAAATTAACAAACATTTGGAGAATAATAAACACAATGCTAATCTTATATAAGATAATCAATACGCTTTCATCATGAAAAATGTAGTTTTTACTCCTAAAATAACCTAACAAACTAACCGACATGCAAATTAATAGAGAAAATCTAAGCAGTAATATCTAAGATCAAGCACTACATTATTAAACCAAGTAAGAAAAATAAAAGATTTTTTTTTGAAAAAACCCTAACCAAGTCGTCGGAGGTTGGAGAACACGGAGGAAGGGGCGGCGGAGGATCGACGTCAAAAGGAATCGTCGTCTGGTTTCCGACGACGTGGAGGAGGGGTCGACGACGTGACGGAGCTTGGGAATCAGAGGCTGGAAGGCTAAGCGCAAGAGGTTCAGTCAGGGGGGAGTTTTCGTGCATGGGGGGGGGGGGTCGGGGGGAGGGGTTTCGGGAATGGGGTTACTGTTAGACAATAAACCCCAAATCTCCCCTAATCGGGTAATCGAGTAAACTCTTATGAAAAAGTCGGCCGATTGGTCACCCCTTTAGTCGGGTCGGCCCTACTATAGGCCGATTTGGCCTAGTCGAGTCGGGTACTCCCCGACTCGACTAGTTGGGCTGAGTAGTCAACCGACTTTATGCTGGCATGCGTTCTTGTGTTTGATTGTGGACTTTTTTTTGTTTAGGTTTAAATATTAGATTGAGTGAAATTTAGTGCATTTAGGTTAGGTTGTGGTGTTGAATTTATGTCTTTTGAGGTGTGATACTGAAATTTGGCAGTTTGGGAAGATCATCTCTTTGATTGGGAGTTATTAAGAGCACTGCTTGGCGTAAGGCTACTCCCTGGGTGTAATGTTTTGAAAGATTGTTCTACCACCAACTAAACTGACAAGATAATTCGGTCGAACTCTTACATCTTTCACGTGTGAAGTTGGTGAACTCGAATGGTTTGCATTGTCTTTGAATTATGTGAGTTGACTCCGCTCGTTTAAGTGCACCGTAGTGCATAGATCTCCTTGCTTAGCGTGTTCATATTGATCATTTTGATTTTGAAGATGGATAATTGGTGAGATATTTGTTCGGACTTTACGAACCTATCGACGACCTCTCTAAATGTCACATCTTCTTAGGTCCGCGGAATTCACTATGTGGATTTGCCTGGACCCATGACCCTCTTGAGTTTAGGTTCACTCACACTTCCTTTTCTAACCATGGACCTCTCTTTTCTTATGAAGGTATCCAAGAAGATTTAGCTGAGATGCTTACTAAGAAACAAAACAATGATAAGGAGCAGTGTGAGGACCCATTGCAAATGATACTCGCTAGACTAGCATCATCCGAGCAATGAAACTCTTTATTTCGAGCTCAAATTGGTTAGTTGAATGCGGGAATCGATGCATCGATGGATGCGACATACAAATACCTGAATCCCGTCCAACCAGAGATAAAGTATGAGTTGAAGCCGTAGTTTCTGAACTTGCTATCGCACTTCAATGGGAATATCCATGAAGAATCCTATGCATTCCTAAGGGATTTTGAGCTTTTTTGTGTTAATCTTAGACACCCCAGGGTTAGTCAAGATTATATTGGGCTCACATCCCTACCATTTGCTGTGGGGGATAAGGCAAACTGCTGATTAAAGAATATAGGTGTGGTGCTGGCCACCTATAACCAGTTCAAGGACCTGCTTCTAAAGTTCCACCCTTTGAGTAGAACTAATCAAATGGGGATATGGATTACCAGTAGGGGTGTCTATCGAGTTCAACGAGCCGAGTTGGCCTCAACTCGGACTCGAACTCGATAAGAAACCTAAGGCTAGAACTCAGGCTCGATAAGGATCGAGCTCTGGATCACCAACTCGAACTCGAACTCGTCGAGTTCGAGTTGACTCACGAGCCTCTTATCGAGCCACGAGTTTCTGAGCTGGCTCACGAGCCTCAAAATGAGCTGGCTCACGAGCCTCTTATCGAGTCATGAGTTTCTGAACTGACTCATGAGCCCTAAAATGAGCAGGCTCACGAACCTCTTATGAGTCTCTGTTCCATTTATACATTAAATTATGCAAATGACATTTTGTAATTTTGATTTTTTATACTCTTTTCTGTAGCTTTTTGGGCAAGAAAAATGTTAGCCTCTATTTTATATCAAACTCAATGTGGAAGTTTTGCTATATATGTTTTAAATTTTTTGTTAAGAGGGAAAACCAGTTATCGAGTCGAGTTTCCGAGTTGAACAATGCCCAACTCGGACTCGACTCGATAAGCTAACGAGCCATAAAACCCAACTCGGGCTCGGGCTCATTAAGGTTTCGAGTCCGGCTCGGGAGTCCTTAACGAGCCGAGCCCGAGTTGAGCTCATCGAGCTCGAGCTTTCCTGACAGCCCTAATTACCAGCTTCTCCCAAATTCCCAATGAGTCTTTTTGTGACACATGGGAGAGATTCAATGACTTATTGTAGAAGTGTCCATGTCATGGTATGGAGAATAACATTCTGGACCAGTCTATTTACAACGGTCTCAACCATGAGGTGCAGGGTTTAGTGAGCACTATCTCTAAAGGCAACTACACTTCACGAGGAGCATATACCGTTTGGAAGGTATTCGACCAGATAGCTGAGATAAGCCGCTCATAGACCGCCAACAAGGCGTACGCAGACTCTCCATTTTCACTCCAATCCAAAGTATGGGGAAAGAAGTCTGTAGTCGATCTCATCGAGGACCTGATTCCCAACATGGGAATCATAGCTGACAAGCTGACATTGGTTGAGCGAATAGATAAGAGGATGAATAAGCTTGAAAGTCTATCCAAGCCTCCGAAGCAGGTGGAGGAGTTGACCGGGAAGGTATCCAAGATGAAGATACCTGCCATGACTACATCCGCTGCTCCCGTTAATCGAGGATTCCATATTCATGAGCAGTCGATATCAGGGTCACCCCAGTTGTGGGTAGAGGATCACACATTTGCCCAATCTTACCAACAATAGCCACCATCAGCGGAGGAGCCTCCTTAAGTGTGGATGGTGAATGGTGTTTGATACACCCAGGATCCTGCCAGGCAGGGAAGTACGTGGGATCGTCCGTCTTACCAGCGTCCCCCCGACCCTTTACAATACCGCTTTCATCCTGGCACCTCTTCCTAAACAGATGGACCCTGGATCATACCGCCCCCAACAGCACATGCAACAACAACTGTAGATACATCGATTGACATACCGGTCAGGCTAGCAGGGCCCACACTACCAACATCACTGACAACCATAGAAGGAAATATTGACGATATATCGGCGATATATCGCCGATATATCAATATCGACATGGGATCGATATGGCCACCGTTATGGTGATATATCCCGATTTTCGGGCATTTTCTTCACAAATGCTCGTCGATATGGGCGATATTTCGGTGATATATCGTTGAAATATTGTATCGATATGATATCGAAAGAATATCGATATCGACACGACCTTCCATGCCCACAACATCATTAGTAGTATTAGGGCCACCGGGGCCAGTCTTCGCATTATTCTTCATCCCATCAGCATTCCTCTTCGTCAGGACCTACAGACTTCTAGCGATAGATTTTTGAGGAGCTTCGTTCCTACATGAATGAAATACATGACATGCGGGTTGACATCAACTGCCTTTCACGTTGGTAAGACGAGCAATCTACCTTCGACCTCCATTTCCGTCTAGGTTCAGGCTAATGACGCAAACCCCAATAGCCTAAACATGACAAAACGTCATCAGTTTGGTTAGGTATAGGGCGGAAGGATCGTGGACATACCTTACTGGACAAGGGACATGGAGAGGGTCACCTCTGAGGCTCTACATGAGGAGACTTCAAGGGACGAGGAGGAGAGACATCACACGCAATAACCCCTTCAACAGAAAACAGAGACATCTACTCGGGGCAGAGAGGATGAGGACATGAGTGAAACAACAACATGGAGATGATTCTGAGTCTACGAAGGATCTTGCACCTTCGGTTGCGGAGGATATACCACCAACAAATATTTCCCAACCCATAGTAGACAACCATATTTGTAATTCTAAGTTGCATTTAAAAGATTTATGTATGAAGAACTCTGTTTCTAGAATTGCAAAGAATGATGTTTCAGTGTATGATTTAGATTCTTCTTCTGTTTCTCTTGCTTTAATCCATTTCCCTCATGCTATAACGACTGGAAAGTGCATCACTAAGAAGATTCATAAAAATGACTCTGAAATTACATGATTTCCTAGAGATAACATCATGGTTAAGGTGTCATTTGATGACTATGTAGTTAACTATCTTGCATTTCAGAAGTACATTAAGGTGCGATGCACACCTACTAGGATTAGCAGGAAGAAATCAGACAACTATGCGAAGACTCACGTCTTATCAGTAGCCACTACTTATTAACTCAAGAATCATCAATTTCCAAGGAAGAAGAGAGATATGGGTGTATATTATGTGGTGAGTCATATCGATAACACTGCGTTTGCACACACTCTTCTAGATAACGATTCATCTATCAACCTTCTACCCGTAGCTTTATATGAGAATTTGGAGTTAGGACCACTTTGCAAATCAAGAACATTACTCCAATTTGCTGACAAATCGATGAAGAGACCTAAGGGTGAAGTGAAGAATGTGGTTATCTCGATTGAGGGATACGACTATAAGTTGGACTTTACAGTCCCTGATATGGAAATCCTCAATCATTGGAGAGTCTCAGATCATTCTGTGGCAGCCACTCATTAGGACCACTAATGCTTTATTTGATTATCCGACGGGATTGATGAAGTTTCGTTCTCTAGGCGGAGAAGTGGAACTTGAGATGAAGCAAACAAAGTGACATCGACCTGACTCTGAGACTAGCACATATTATTCTTCATAGGTTGATTGTAAAGTGATTAGCACAGTTGGGATATGGAGACAAACCGCAACATGACTGAGCGAGACCCTCTCATATGGAGAGGATAATGTGCACGACACAGTTTGCCAGGTGTTGCCAGGTTTCTTGAGTTATGCATCCCCCTATTCCCTTGATGACTCAGAGATCCTTTTGGATCTGTCGGTTTTATCTTCTTCGGAACAATCAAGGGGTATAGATGATGAGTCAGATATAACTTTGTTTGAATTATTGCAATTCTTTGGCGATCTGTCCCCTTACACAACGGAGTTGGTGGCAAGTACAATAGAGATAAACCCACCTTTATACAACACGAAATCAGATTCAAAGACGGTTCAACCTGATTTGATTGATGATATAACATTGCTAGAGCTGAAGCCCTTGCCTCCTACACTTAAGTACGCCATTCTTGCAAAATCTAAAGATAGATTCCCTGTTATCATTAGTTCTAAGCTGATCGTAGGATATGAGTCTAGGTTATTAGATGTCTTAGAGAAGACTGCAAGACTATAGCTGGACTGTGTCAGATCTCGTGGGTAGATCTGGCCAAAGTCCGGGCCGTGCCGATCGGGCCGAGGTTTTAAAACCCCTTGTCCAAGGCCCGGCCCGGTTCACAGGCCATACTTCACGACCCAAGCCTGACCCAGGTACAAACCGGGTCGGGCCGAGCCGGCCCATGGGCCAAATGTGAAGTACTTTTTTATTAATTTTTAAGGGTATAAGGTTTAGGGTCTAATATGGAGTGGTGGAGAGTAATACTCAATAGATAGGTCGAACAAGGATTCCTCGTGAATGGCATATCAACATGATTACATTGCTCGAATGCGAGCAGTTTATTATTATACAGCTCCAACATCTAGTATGCCAACTGCCCTCTTCTGGTATTTTCATATTGAGTTGCAATGGTTGTTTCTTACCATCAATGGAATAAATGGACAAATAGAGCATCTGAATGATCAACAAAATTTGGAATCATTTGTCTTTTTTCTTCTTCTAAGTTCGTGTTATAAAGAAAACATGCTATAAAACGAGAGTCTCGTTCTTAGCAATGGAGATATAACGAGAAAAACTGAAAGAAAGAGCTCAAGAAAGGTGATGGGGAAGAAACAACTGGACCCTCCAATATCGTAGCATAGTGCTTGTCGTTGTCATCGTGTATAGCCAGAAAATGCCACCATGTTGAAACGCCAAAAGATGTGGGTAAAGGAATGGTATTTGCTTCGCATATACAATTCAAAATTCCTATAAATCCATTGTCTGAAGAGCTCGGGAACAAAAACCAAATCAAGGCAGGAGCAAATCAAATTAAAGGAGCAACATAAAATGAGTGCAGAAGCAAAATACCTTGTCACAAATAGGGCAGTTATCACTCCTTTCCTTCCACTCGAGAATGCAAGAAAGGTGGTAGTGATGGTTGCACTTGGCTACTATCATCGGATTATCTTCATTGTAGCCTGTCATGAACACCACTAGCTATCATTACTAATGATAATGTAAAATAAATACTTGAAGTATATTATATTAAATGTATCTAAAATATAGTTTTTAAACATATATTTTTATATGTGCGGGCCGGACTGGGCCAGGTTTTATGGCACATGCCCACGGCCCGCCCAATTGACGGGCGAGCCAAAGAGCGGGTCGGGCCGTGTCTGCCCATTCCCGAAATCTCTTGCCCAAGCCCAACCCATGAACGGGCTGGGCGGGCGGGCCCCCGGCCCATTGGCCAGGTCTACTCGTGGGGATTAACCATGCTCTTTGTTCACACCACATTTATGTTGAAGATAATGCTAGGCCTTCATGTGAGTTTAGAAAATACTAAACCCTAATCTACGGGAATTAGTTAAGAAAGAAATTGAAAAGTGGTATGGATCATGTTCATATACCCCATTTTAGACTCCAAGTGGGTGGCTCCACTTCATTTTTTTCCCGAAGAAGTCGGGCATTAAGATGGTCACCAATGAGGAGGGGGTAGAGATTGTGACATAAGTACCCACTTCACGCCGTGCCTATGTCGATTACAGATGCCTGAATGTTGCGACCAATAAAGATCACTTTCTCATACCTTTTATTAATTTGATTTAGGAGAGACTAGTAGGGAAATTGTTCTTCTATTTTCTTGATGGATACTCATGCTACAATCAAGTAGTCATTGCCTCTGAGGATAAGGAAAAGACTACATTCACTTGTCCATTCGACACTTGCGTGTTTAAGCGCATGCCATTTGGGCTTTGCAATGTCCCGAGCACATTTCAACGGTTCATGATCATCGTATTTGTCGAGATGGTGGGAGATTTCCTAGATGTCTTCATGGGTGACTTCTTGGTCTATGGTGATCCATTTGATTCATGTTTAACGTACTTGGTCCATGTTCTTGAATATGTAGGGAGGTTAATCTGGTACTCCTTGGAGAAAAGTCATTTCATAATAAAGGAGGGTATTGTAAATGGACATCTCATCTCTAAAAAGGAAAGTTGGCCTTGCAAAGGTTGATGCAATCAAGAAACTTGATTCACCAACCAACGTAAAGTCAGTTAGGTCATTCCTGGGGCATGTTTGATTCTATAGACTATTCATTCCAGATTTTTCTAATATTGCTTGACCATTGATTAAGCTCTTAGGAAAGGATACAATGTTCATTGTAGATCACATGTGTCTCAAGTCCTTTGAACTGTTGAAGAGAAAGATTATAGACTCGCCTGTTTTACAAGCTACTGATTGATCTCTTCCCTTTGAGATCATAACTGACGCATACAACTTTTCTATAGCAGTTGTGTTAGGTCAGAGATGAGAGGGGTTCCGTTTGCTCTTTACTACGAGTAAAGTTTTAGATAAGGCTTAGAAGAATTATACAATGACTGAAAAGGAAATGCTTGCAGTAGTTTGGGCCTCGAGACGTTTAGATCTTATATTTTAGGCTCTAAGGTGGCAATGTTTAAGGATCATAAAACTAAGGTACTTAATGGAAAAGGACACGAAGACACATCTTCTTAGATGGATTTTGTTACTTTACGAGTTTGATTTGGAGATAAAAGATAAACCTGGAGTTAAAAATATTGTGGCTGATTACTTATCCCGTTTGGAATTGAAGGATTCCCTTGACACTGAGCCGATTAGAGAGACATTTACAGACGAGTCAATTTGTGTAATGACTAACTTTCATGATATGCCAATATGGTAAACTATCTTGTCTTTAAGTAGGTTCCTCATGGTCGCATTATGAGAAACATTGACTGTCTGAAGTCGGATTTGATAAGATGCCATTGGGAGGATCTATTCCTTTTCTTTGAAGGACCGGATTGTGTCTGGAGAATGTGTAGTTCCTAGGAGGAATACCAGAGTGCCCTCACGTACTGTCATTCTTTAGAAGCTGGAGGACTCAGAAAAAAAGAACCACGTACAAGGTCATCCAATGTGGATTATACTGACCGACCTTGTTTCGAGATGTTGCTAATTTTGTACGATTGTGCCCAATCTGTCAAAGGATGGGATAGACAAATTGGCTATAGAGATGAGATGCTCATGCATCCGGTGATTTTTTTTGATGTTTTTGATGCTTAGGGCATAGATTTTATGGATCCCTTTCCCAACAACTATGGATTTGAGTACATTTTGTTAGCGGTAGACTATCTTTCAAGATGGGTGGAGGCTATCCTAATCCGAGCTGCAGATAGCAAGACTGCCTGTAAGTTTGTAAAGGACAATATTATTGCTAGGTTCAGGGTTCCTGAAGTTTTGATTTCAGATGGGAGTATCCACTTTGTGAACTGTAAATGAAAAATCTTGCTAAGGGCTACAAGTTTGAGCACATACTGACTAGTCCTTATCACCCATAGTCGAATGCCATGGTAGAGTCTTCAAATAGAGAGGTGAAGAGTATTTTTCAGAAGCTAGTTCGTCATGATAGGAAGAATTAGTCTCAGATATTGAACTAAGTTATGCAGGCCTACATGATGGCCTACAAGACTCCACGTGATACTTCACCTTTTAGATGATTTATGGCAAGCCACACCATCTGCTCGCTGAGTTAATCCACAAATCTAAATGGACAATTAAGCAAGTAAACTGAAATTGTCACCTAGGGAAGCTTTACCATGACCTGAACTTGAACGAGCTTGTGGAATTCAAAACTGGACGTATGACAATAGTCTGATTTATACGGACAAAGTTAAAAAGTGGCATGACCAGCACATTAGGTGTAAGAACTCGGTCTCGGGATAAAAGTTATGTATGTTTAATGCCAAGTTGAATATTTTCCATGGGAAACTTAAGTTAAAGTGGACGGTTTCCTATATAGTGAAGGAAGTGCACATCAATGGAAGTGTAGAGATAATTGATCTCGTAGATGATACACATTCTTTCCTTGTTAATGGACAACATGGAAGGAAATATCGTGATATATCACCGATATATCGATATCGAGATGAGACCGATATTGGTATCAATATGGCGATATATCCTTCTTTTCAGGCATTTCCTTCACAAGTGCGTCAATATGGGCGATATTTTGGCGATATATAGCCGATATATCGTCGAAATATCGTATCGACACGATATCAAAACGATATCGATATTGATACGGCCCTTTCATGTGGACAATTATTGAAGAATTTCATTGAATCCAAAGAACGATTAGTCCAAGTTGAGATGATTGACTTCATGCTGCGTGATTACCTTGCAGACACTTCAGAGTACTCTACATGAAGACACAACTTTAAGATTCTGATCCGAGCAGATTCAACAGCTAGCAGATTCACCTTTTCTTTCTTACACTCACTAACACTTGATTTATTCTATTCTTTTAGAGTTTAGGTTCTCCCTTCTTTAGATACCTATTCCTTACTTAGGCTATTTAAAGCCTAAGTATAGTGGGAACCTGAACCTTACCTCTGTACATTTAATTAGGATTCTTTAGTCCTCTCCTCAGTCCCTTACCTTGTTTTATTCCTTCTCTTACTCAGACCATTTTTTGACTAAGTATAGGGGGGTCGAGCCCCAATTCTCTTAGTAGTTCTACTTCTATTCGATCGTACCTAGATTCTTCGTACTTCAATTCTACACTTAGGCTAGTTAAAGCCTAAGTATAGGGGGATCGTATCAGTTTTCTCCTCCTTGGACTATTCTTTGTCTTTATGCTTAATACGAGTTATGTCTTTCATTTCACTTTGTGCCATGAGGATATAACATAGGCTAATTATAGGGAGTGTGCGTATATATTGCATATATACTTTATTCATAGCTCGTACTTTCACATGTTTTATGTATTATATGAGCTATGTGTATGGGGATTTGAAAATGATTTGTAAAAATGGTTTGTAAAATGTTTGGAAAATTATTATATCTATTTGACATGGTTTTTAAAATGTTTAGTCACTAATACATTGTTTTGTATATATTTACAAAATTCTTTGAAAATAAAAAAAATAAAAAATAACAAACCCAAAAACTTTAAAACAAAAAAAAAACTAACTAATAAGTGATTTTATCCATGACACTTTTCACTTTCACATAAGACTTGTGTAATTTATGATACTAGGTTTAGAATGACACTTGACCCCGAGTTTAACCATTCTTGGTCATTAGGGTTGTAAGACTTAAAATTTGAACTCCCTATTTCGAAAGATATATGTGCTATATTGCATGTTTAATCTCTACCTTACAAGAATATGGTCACCACTTTACATGCACGATTACATGAACAATGTGATGAGTTGATGTTTTGTCTGAGGAACTAGGACGATAGGTTTAAGTTTGGACCTGATTTTATGATGTTCGAGGATGTGATGAAATTAATGAAGGCTTCATGAAACCTAAGTGTCTGCACCTTAGCTGGTATGAGAAAAATGTTCGTATACTATCTCTGACTAGACCTAAACACCATCGTGCATAAAAGCGGTTAAAATTGTTGACAAGTGTGCGCCAACTTTGGTAAAAGCAGTGGTGTTCGCCAAAAAAGAAAAGAAAAAGAAAAATAGTGAAAAGAAGCTCATGCACTACAAAGATACATTCAAAGAGCTTACACTAGTGGCGAGCGCTCCCAACCTTTTACAAAGTGCCCACTTGGAGATATATTCAAAGAGCTTACACCAATGGAGAGGGCTCCCGACCTTTACGAAGTGCCCACTTGGACCGACATATTAGACTTTTATGAGTAGGGCTAGCACCATAAAGGGCTCTGCATCGTATAATGTAAGTCTAGGTGTCGAAAGTATGATAGGTACTCAAAAGAGATACACCCTGATGCACTTCCAGAAAAATTAGTGCAGACGACTCAACATTCTCTTGACGAACACACTGATCAACACCAAAAATACATGTGTGTAATAATGCACTTGAGGGATTCCTTGTTAAATATGAGGAGAAAAGAAATCAAACAGATATATATCCTCCATAACTAGCCTATCCATCTATACATTTTTAGCCCGACAACTAAAGAGACGGTGAAATGAAGCAAGACTAGATTTATTCCGTGGTGTTGAAGATAGGGTCTTAAGGAAGATTTTTCAAACTTTAACCTCGGATGAAGCTTTGACTCTACACATGTATATGTAGTCTACACTTAATGTCATACCTATTATATTTATGTACATACAGAGAATAAAAAATTAGGGAAGTTGAGTTCCTTGTGACCATGACTTGGTTCAGATTTAGAGTTTAAGAGTTACTTTTAAAACTCATGTCCTGAATGCCAAATCTTATATTTCACATGCACAATCATGGATTATTACTTATTCATTCTTTACTTGCTCGAGGATGAGCAATGTTTAAGTATAGGATAGGGGGTGATAAATCCCCGATTTATCATCTTAATTAGTATTTGTTATACGTCTAGCTCAAACAATTCAATAACATTAATAATTAATTATTATAAATAAATAACGCTATGTAATTAATTAACCATAATTATTGTACATAAATAATACATTGAAATTTCTATTATTTTATGTGTTTTCTTCTTTTAAAGCAAATACAAATTAGTTTAATATTGTATATAATATAGTGTATATTATTCATAAACCAAAAACACAAAAAATAAGAAAAGAAATAAAAATAAGTGTTTTTAATTATTTAAAATACTTTCAAAAATGTTATACCATATATGTTATTTATTTTGATTTCAAGTTCTACATGAAAGTTGTAGATCTCAAAAAGATATACAACTTTCATGTTGAACATTTTTTTCTAATTTAACCTCTAATTTTTTATTGATTTTACATTATTTTTTAATGCATTTGGAGTAATCTGATAGGCGTGGCTCAATCTCAGCGAGTCACGTACTCGGTCCTTCATTACCGCCCACTCATCATTTCCGTTGTCTGATCGAACTGATTAGACAGTCTTGAGTCATCCACACCCACATTTAAAGTGCCTCCTGATCTTTTGATCAAATGCACATCAGACTGCTCCCATTCTTGACTGTTGGATAGTGTTTTCCAATGGTTCAACCGTGTCTTCAACCTCTAAATGACCTCCTTGGAGCGTCACGTCCCTTTGCGAGGGGGCAACTTCACTGAATTCTCTAACTCCATCCACGTGTCCGTGGGACACGAGTCTGGTATAGGAGTAAAACCCTCTCCATGTTCTTTCACGCGAGCCATCTAACCTCCATCACATCCCTTATGTGCAGCTGTGAGCGATGGTTGAAACCGCTGCCCCACAACCATCGAACCTCCACCTTCTCTCTAAACAAAACCCAACTCCAGCCCTTGAAAACTGTTATCCGCTACTCTTGCGAGTTCCTTCGAGCCCTAATCCTTTCCTAAGTGACAATGAGCAATCGATTTGAGTGCGCCGAAGGGGGTAATCGCCAGACGATATCCTTGGTCATATGGGACCAAGTCACAACCATCTTCGAGCAATTGTTCGGGCTTCACGTCCGCCGTCATGTAAAGCTAAGACCAAAGGTTTCTATATCTCATCCCAGGCATCCTTTCGCCCTCGATTTGTCTTCATCGATCTTCTATGTACGCCCCAATAGCATTTGTCTTTAGTTTATCTATTTTTATTCACAAGTATTCAATCACGATTTCGATCACCTAAATTCCCGCACACCTTCGTTTTCAAGCACTGAATCACACCCACCTCACCTTCTTCTCCTTCCATTTCTCAATGTGTGTTTTCACCTTGATACTTTCTCAGGTTCGCAAAACTTGAGAACCCACTTAGGGTTGAGTTCGTCCATCTCCCTCTGGCCTTCATCTCATCCCATATCATCCCTTCGTCTCACCCCATATCATCCCAATTTTTGCCCTTGGCGTTGTTTTATTTCTAACAAATGCATGTAGGCAAAGATGCTTGATTAATTGGAGATTTGATGAAGAGCTTTTGAGATCCTCAACCTCCGATGAATACACACGGTCAGGCCGCCTTAGACCTTCATCACTCTTCACGAAGTGTTCATCGTCACCAAGGTGCTGTAGAGCTTCCACGACTGTTAGATCATCTAGAGGAGCAAGGTGGAGGATGGGCGTCCTCATCGAAGCCTTTCCTTTGGACGAGTCGCGATGGAGAAGACAACACCATCAACAAGCAGATATTATAGGATCTCTTGATCCTACAGTCTAGATTCATCATCGACCATTGATCCGAGCCACATGCCTTGGAGAACTCGAGTTGTTGCTGAAGCACCAGAAGCCTTACATGTGTCCCAAGCTTGCACCGACTCTAAGCCACATTCCGAAGCAGTAGGACGCGCGCTTCACGTGCTTCACTTGGTAATTCTGCGTCTCTACCATGCTTCTTCAAATCGCCCATGGGTCCAGAACGCCACGCGCTCGCCATGCATGCGAGGATAAATTGCAGAGAACTTCCTTCGGGTCCTTTATTTCACAAATGAGTCCCCATGTTCGTTATTTTGCATAAACCCCAGCGACTTTTAATATTTACTTTTGTACCCTCAACAGGACATGCGTGTAATAGTTTTGTGAAGTTTTTATTAAGTTATGTTTTGTATTTATGCCCCTGCATTAAAATGTGAATATCTTGCTCATATTTAATCCAAAAATTATGAAATCAATCTTGTTTGAAAGGTCTTTGAATGCTCTTTAATGTGGTGTGTTTCAATTTCTTATTTGCTCTGTATAATTGGAGTTAAAAGTTAGAGACATTTAGAGAGCTTTAGATCTTAATTAAATCAAAATTGCATGATAGCCTCATTATTGTTAATTTGAGGCTCTAATTTGATTCGATTAATTAGAATTAATTAGGATATTTATTTAAAATTGTTCGATAATTAAATTCCCGATTAAGAAGATTTTGAATCATTAATGGCTCAACTAAGGATTTGATTTTATCATTAGTTGGATCTCAATTGTGAAACTTAAATTAGGAGCATATTTGTTCTTGTTTGCATATTGCATTCTTGTGAATTTGTGTTGGTAGTGTATCTTGTTTAGTGTTGTAAAATATATTTTGCATCATATTATCCATTGTTTTGACCTGCATAAAATTATTTGAAAAAACATGTAGTCCATCATATATGCATTATTAACCTAGAATGCACTATTCATTGGCCTAATGAAAATTTGCAGACTAAATTAAATAGACTAATTAGTGTGTATCCTTGTGTTCGACCTTGTACTTATCCAAGATAACTTAAATCGAGCGGATATCTTTCGACTTGATTCTGATAAGTCGACAATTGACCATATTACAACGAATCAATATAACTTAGCCAATTAGAGATTCATCAAGGTGACACATATAATAACTACTAATTAAAACATATATATCAAAGTAAAGAAAGATATAATGCTTTTCGGTTAAAACTTGAGTTCAACTCTTAAGTCTTGTGTCTAAGGTTTGGATTTAGATCTAAAATTTAGAAACTGACTAAAGAAACTTCTTCAAACAGTGTAAAACACTCTAACAACTCAACACGTCGGCGGATAAATAAGTGAAAATTCATCAATATATGCAAATTTCGATGAAAACAAAGGGGGGAAGATTCCCTTATTTATGTTGTTTCGCTAAAATGACATGCAATTTCAATGAAATTTTGTTGACATTTTACTGATATTTCGTTGAATCTTAGATAAAAATGGTAGCATTTTGATTTCAGGGACATAAAGAAATAGAAAATCTGGTGAAATTCGGTGGAATTTCATTGAAATTTGAGGCCATGTCCATACTGAAGTTCCCATCCTCGAAAAATCCACCACTCAAGACCGATAATCGACATTCAACACTTGGTGTATGTTCATGTTGATCACGAAAATCTTCTTTGTATATTAAGATCATGTCCAAGTTATGGGCACCTGTAGGAAAAAGGGCGAAGGAGATGGAGATCAAGAGTGGGTCGAGGTCCTAGGGGGAGAAGGCGTCGAAGAGTCAACTTATAAGGGGCATTTACAAGGTAGCAATGGATCTTGAGGTAGCTCCTATTAGGATTAGACACCTCTCAGTTTTCCGGAGGAGGTTGGTTACAACAGTTCTAGAGGTGCCCCATTTTTTCCTAGGTGATTGTGTCTGATGGAAAATAGTTGATGGATGAGCGGATGAAGGATGATGCTCTTTGCGCCATGTTTCCTCATACTTCATCATTGTTAGGAACAAGGGGCCATGATGGTAGATTGCCAGTTCAAATCGAAAGATGGTTCTGTAATGTGGTGCTTGACCTTCTTGTTGGGTTCTTTTTTAGAAGATGATGCACAATTTTGTCGAGTTGCTAAAGAATCTAGAGCCATAAGGTGAATGCTCATAGGGCATACAAGACCATTGAACATGGTAGGATGGCTATTTTTTTGTGAAGAATGCATACAACATACAATATGTAGACTAGGCCTGAGCTATGGGAGGATGCGGCTTTGACAAGAGACCACCATTTGATTTGGAGTACAATCCGTCGTAAGGTAATATGTCTTCCTCTGACATTGAGTAAAGAGGAATCATGATCCGTTTTCCACAACATGTTTTATGTTATTTAAAAGATTGGTATTTTCGATCTGTCGGAGGGTAGATGAGGATGTCTCTCATTTGTTCTTTTGGTGTGAGTTCAGAGACGACATTTGGAAGAATTTAGGATTGTCCTAGGTGGATGTGTATGGTGCGAAGGAGTTGTCGCACAACTTTAGTGAAGCTATTTAATGTTTAAAGCATGGATGCACATGTGTGTTCCAATTTATAAAATATCTTGGATGATGCTTTGTAAATTTGACTTTTAATTGGTATCTAATGAAGTTTTAACTTGGGTGGATACCCTTTCTTCTATTAGAAAAATATCATTGATTGAATGCAATATTAAATCCGTGCTTACTGGAGAAGAAAGTGATGAACAAACACTTCATCATCAAATGCTTTTGCTCATTCGCTACTTTCTTAGTATAGCGGGCATGTAAACTTGGAGAGCTGGTTTTGTCATAGCAAAACTATGTTCTTGACTCACATGTTGGGATTGAAATACATGATTCAAGATGGTCTCTACTTCTAAGGACATTGATGTCAAGATATATGACTATACCTCTGATATTGTAATACTTGATTCATAGTGTACTCTACTCTGATAGACATGTTTGTCAAGCTCTTTTTTATCATACTTGATGCCATATAATACAAGTGCTGATGGACAAGTTCTTTTTTATCATAGTTATCATAATTGATATCGTCTATGGATGGTTTTACGAGTTTTCCTTGAAAAAATAAGTATATGAGTTGTCTCAAGAAAGTACATATGATGTGAGATATCTCAAGGTCACACGTAGGAATGGACTCTTATTCTTTGATACCGATTACGTTAGTGACAAGCAATGGGCTACCGAGTCTGCTGCACTATCATAGGAGACAATCTTGTTGCATGGCGCAACAAGGAACATATTGTTGTTACTTGAGCATGTGCAGATTCGAACTATAAGATTATAACGCATACTACGTAGGATTACACATAGATGGGATTGGATCAGATTTTAATCCATGTCCAATCCAACCTTAACGGACTTTAATTTTTTCCAATCCAATCTGTCAAATATCTAAATCTAAACCAATCCAATCCATCGGATTATGGATTGGATCGGATTGGTTCGGTATACTTACGTATTCCATCTCAATTGTTTACCCTTATGTTTGTATTTTACCGCATACTAGCCCTCAACATTTAAATTATGGCTCGAAAACTGGTAATATATATCAGATATAAATAAAAGAATATTCAAAGAACACTCAATCAAATTAAAGTTGAACAACTTCATTAACCTATAATAAAAAATCGAAGACCACACAATCAAAGTAAATGATTATATTGAATTTGCAATTCGAGATTATTTTTATAAATCTCACATTAGTATATTTTTTGTAAATGATTTCCAACAAATGATTCAAATAAGAATAATACAAGTTACCAAATAATGATCCAAAGATAAGTTAGACTAACAAAAAAAGTGATATCTATGGTCAGATATTGATGAAGTCCCTGGCTAATTAAAACTGTTAAGGTATGTCAAACCAAATTACTTCCTATAACACCCCTCAAAGTCCTATAATATATTATTAACAACCGAGGACCATAAAACAATTATACTTGATTGAGCATCCAAGCAAATCAAACTTAAATATAGCTCACCAATTAGGTAGCACACCTCTCATTTTAAATGTAATTTATTTACCAGATTTTACCTATAATCAAAACATGCATTTTTTTTTAAAAAAGATCAAATCTGGACATAAATTTAGAACAAGGCCCTAAATGTCGGCTTCGGTCAAAACAGAATTTCGGTCGAAATTCGATCGAAATTTCGGTAATTTCGGTCATTTTTTTGTACTAAGACCCCCATATTTCGGTCATTTCAGCAATTTCGATTGAATTTTGATTTCGTCAGGATATCGATATTCGAGAGAAATTCGATCGAATTTCACTAAAATTTGAGACCATGATTTAGAAAGGAAAGGAATTCAAATAATGCCTATTAATACTTAGATGGGTTTAGTATATTTGAACATTACTTCTTAGATGGAATAACAGATCCCGTTTCATCATTAGGATAAGGTTGCAAGTTGGAACAAGTAAAGGGTAAGAGCCAAAAAGGCTCAGAATAACAAACAAATGTACCGGACAACTATCTTAAGTCTAATTTCTTTTAACATAGATCAGACGAGTGGCTGCACGATTAGAACAAATGGTATCGCATGGGAGGGGGGACAACATTGTATGAAACAAGCAACAACATCATGAGGGAGGGGTGATGGCATTGCAAGGGAGGAGTAACAATGTTGTGCTACATGGAGATGGAACTGGGAGCGGAATATTGAGGTTAAGAGTAAAATGAGAGAGGGTGGGATTTGAGAGGGGAATAGTTCAATGGTGTTTACAACTTTATAAGTTATAGTTAAATTTTATTATTTAGGAATTTAACATTTATCTTTTAAAAGAGGAGAGTGGTGGCAAGGGGACTTGTATCAACTATTGATACGGAAGTGGATATGAATGGCATTGATTATGGTCTTATGGGAATGAGTGCATATATATATGTGTGTATATATATGTATATATATGTATGTATTATATGTATGTCCATATATGTAGAGGAAAGGGAACATACTTCATGAAGTAGGTAACCTTACCTACTTCATGTCCGTTTTTATCAAATTTTTATCTTTTTGAAAAATACCACTATAGATTTTTATAACTATATCCCTCTAATATATCATTCAAATTTCGTCAGAAATAGAGACTTATATGCCCTCCATCCAGAACATGTCGATTACAACAAACCGAAGACCTTTAAAATTACCTGTTATGGATGGAGGGTAAATGAGTCTCTCTTTCCGACGAAATTGGAATGACATATTAAGGGGATATAGTTATGAAAATCCATGGTGATATTTTTCAAAAAAATAAAAATAAAAAAATTGATAAAAAAATGGACATGTAGATAAGGTTACATATTTCATGAAGTAGGCTCCCTTTCCTCATATATGTATTGTATGTATATATATATATATGTTAACGGCTTAATAAATTGAATTGAGTCGAATTTTGATAAAAGATCCGATACAATCCATACTTTAACGGATTTGAAAAATTTCAATCCAATCCGATCCATTAAAATGATAAAACCAAACCAGTCTAATCCAATAATATCAGATTGGATCAGATTACGGATATTATCCGATCTGTATACAATTTAGGTAATATGAATCTAATCCATTCTAGAGGATTAGAATATTAAGGTCACATTACCCATTGAGATGCTATGTGATGACCATGCTTCCATTTTCACTATCAATAATGATGTTGTAAATGAGTTAAAAAAATCATGTAGAGGTCTACCGTCACTACGCTTGCGATTTAATAAAAAAAGGCTCCTTTGTGCTCAACATGTGTTATATGTTGATCCTTAATATGTTTTCACGAAGCCACTCATAAGGTCCTCATTTGATCAGTGTCCCCAAGGTGAGCATGCGTGATATCTTGCTTGAGTTTGAGTGTTGCGATACTATAGTGTTGTGGGTCTATTTTAGCAATCATGTACCTTTGTTGTCTCTTTAATATATGGGTGCTTGTATTATTGCCATGATGCGTGGTCACCCTCCATTGTTTCTCCACTAGTTTATCGACTTTCGTGTCATCATGAGCATTCACAACGTATGAGGTGTGGAATACCTATGTCTGTGAGCGAGTGCCTAGTCACTTGCAATATGTAAGGCCCACAACACCCAAGCGCACATGCACCGAGCATGCACGAATGCATGCACAACACTTCAGGCGAGCAAAAGAGTTCTCACACATGCACTATTGATGCACATTAGTGATGTTTGGCATGCATAAATGCCATCGTAACGACGTCTTGTGTGTAATTGGTTGATTTTTGAGACAAAAAGGGGGAATATAGCCTATGGTATAATAAATAATTATGAAAATAAGTTACAATAACCAAGACTCGAGATAACTTTGATCCTGGAAATCACATTCTCCTCTTAGAAACATTCTGCTCAGCAATTATCCCCATTCCGAGCCAGCCAAGGTGGCCGAAAGAACATCAACATGCATCAATAGTGATGGGGGTAGGTCTGAACTGTGCATCCACCAAGGACTCCCAAAAAAATGTTCGAGATCAGATGTTCTTGCTTCGCCAAATTTTGCACACCTTATCAGGAAACATGATAAAATGCTCTCTTTTTCTCATGTGATTGTTGAGACCATTCTTCAGGTTTATGTTGGTCTTTTCTCTAAGGTTGTGGCCCTTAATATGTCTAGTTCATGTGGTCAACCACATACCACAACTAGGAAGGTGAAAAATAAGGTGCCAACCGTCAAGTTAGATGGGATGAACTATGGCTTGTGGGCCCAAAGTATTCTTGACATTGGCGATGCATATGATACATGATTATATACTGGAGGAGAAAGATACTGAGGAGAAGGATATGTACTCGCCCTAGAGGCTTGATAATATGCTTGTGAAGTTTTGGATCCAGTCCACTCTTGTTTCTTGGATTGATAATGAAGTGGTGCACCATCCCATTGTCAAATGCACATGTGACTCTGCGGACTACACATTTGCTGCTAGAAATATGTCTAGACATTGCAGCTTTAGATTGCCACTTTCTATATGTGACAGAACATGCACTCGATATCAGAGTACTATTCTATGATTTGGGCCTGGTTCCAGCTAAAAGAGCCCTTACGGAGTGTGCCCTGGAAGGCATGGATTTACTGAAAGGTTAATTGTTTTTTGATATTTTACTACCTTTTCACCACTGCTATAAACATTCCTCTCTCTCTCTCTCTCCAGATAGACCTCCAGGCATATACAAGGAGAGCTAGTTCACTTTCATGTGCTGGGATTGACTATCCTACTAAGGTCAGGAACTCAAGGATGGAAGCATTTTTTTAACAAGCTGATGATTCTTTATGAATTTCCTACCCACTCTCTACTCTCAGATTGAGGAAGGATGTCAAGGAAGAGCATGTATTGGGGGAAGCCGAATTTATTCCAACAGACATGGTCTAGGGGTAGAACCCATTGTGCCCTCTCCGTACCTTGTAGAGGTTTTTAAGATCAGTGTGAAATACCAAGCACAGTGAGGGTAAAGACACACATCGATAAGACACTTTGGAGATCTTAAATCACGAAGAGAAGAATAGTGACAGTTGAAGAGTGTGTCCACATGAAACAGTGAAAGCTTATTTTTCGAGGATGAGAGGTGGCACAAATACAACTCTAACTGGAGCTTACATAAGCACTGCGAAAGATTATGGATGGCCCAGGATGCTACCTAATAATTGCTCAAAGTTTGAACTCGGACATCTTTCGATAATGACTTTCTTAAAGGAATATCCTCTGCCGTTTTTTAAAATTTCCACCATCAATCACAGTTTTTTTCATGACCAAACCCCAATTAGTTAACAAAGAAAGGTCAAAACGAACCATTTTATCATTTTCTAACAACATATACTTACATGACTGCAATCTGCAAAAGTACAACTTTATAAGAATGTACTAACTAATAATAACAGAGCTCAGAATCAGACAACAATATAGTTTTCTTCAAAAGGTTATAGGCATCAATGGAAGAAGTAGCCAAATTACACTCAGAGATTATTAAACCACTCATTTATGTTGGGAAACAACAACAACAAAGCCTTTTCCCACATTAAGCAGGGTCAGTATGTTGAAAAACAAAAAGAAATATTTTTTAAAAGAGTCTTACCCTCTTTACATAGAAGGGATTGCAGAACCTTTGTACAAAGATCCAATAACATAAAAGAGATAACTAAAGGGTACACGAATAATAAGATAAACACTCGATCACTAGGGTATCTCAACATGCTCCCTCAAGCTGGATCATAGATATCATGCATGATCCATTTGGAGACATTGCGGGCCTCTAATATCCAATATATAAGTAGCAAATCAAGAAAAGCTATATAACAAGGAACTGTGGAGTTTTGATTTATACATCTTGAGTTCTGATTTTCTTCTTTGTTAGTCTGATTTTCCATCTTCATATATAATTTCTTTCATCAGTTCTTCTCAATGAATCATTTCAAAATGTGTATATTTCTTTTAATAGCCCCTATCTCCTCCATGGATAGCAACTAAAATAACATATCAAAATTTCTTGATCGAAGGTAACCACAACAAAGTTCTAGTGAGAGGCTTGGCAAAGACATCTATACTTTGATCAGTTAATGATGCATGTGAACTCTGAAGAAAATCCCAAAAAATATCTAATGATTGATTCTCTCATGGAATATTGGGTATTTGAATATCACATCTGGCCAACATGGGTAATATAATATTAATGCTCATGTCCTGCAGTACATTATTAACCCACATTATTTTCTTCGAAAAGGATTTGCCCCACATCATTGGCTTCATACGCCAAATCTACACTGGCCGAATCTACACTTGACCAAGCGACAATGCTTTGCTTCTTACTATGCCACTATAACCATATTGCTTATAACAAAAGTGCACAACCATGTCGTGGAAATCTTGTCATGTGAGTTGGTCATGCCAAAAATAGAGTTCTAAGTCAGAGGAATGGCCAAAGAAATCAACATATATCTTTTCATTTAATGCATGCCTTCCCCATAGTTTGTATCTCAGGAATCATCAATATCTGATTGCAAGAAACCTCGTAAGCAAGATCTAAACCAGCAAGAAAATGTCTAACCATCAGTTGTGCCCAAAATAGGATCTAAGAGCCACATGTGCATATAGGGGTATAGTTGTACAGACGCTCAAAGCCTTCTCTGATTCCACGAGGAGACTAGGGTCCTACTATGTGGGAGTAGAAGGATAATTGAGGGTCTTTCTTACCAATTGCAGCGGATGCACAAGAGAATCGAGATTTGTTTTTAGACGCCTAAAAAAATCTCGACGGTGGCAAATGAATGAGAGTAATTCATTTGGCTTTCACCAAAATGAGTTCTCGTTGATCACGAACTCTTTCACCTTTGAGATGGAATTTCAGTTTCATCATTTATTTAGCCAGCAGATATATTGTTGTGTATGAAATACATATGCTTGAAGTTGTTGCTTTACATATATGGTGAAAGCAGAAGGAACAAGTTTTGAGTGCAGATGAGCACGCAACATTCTTGAAAAGACAAAATCTCAATCCTGCAGACTTCAGACCGGACATTCTTCACCAGGTATTCCCCTGATGCTATTATTTAGTTGATTTCTTTCTTTCTATAGCTCAAAATGTGTCATATAGAGAACTATATATTGGGCCTGACTGAAAAGTCAAGTTGCTAGTGAAAGTCGTACGAGTATGAGTATTCCCTGTGAACGAAAACGGGGCTGCGTATTAAATGCTTCCTTTCATCTATTTCAGATCTAATAATATTTTAATGGATATAAATGCGGCAACTCTGTTTCTTAATACCTTAGCTCTCGCTGAAGTTTGCATTTTTAGTTAAATGGTTGTTATAAGGTGCCCAGTATTTGCAACTTTCGTTCGTTGTTCTGTTAAGTTTCTGGAGATCCTTTTCCTTTCAAATGTTACATTTTTTAAATCTCTTTATTAAATGAAAAGTAGGATTTTGCCCTCTCTAATAGCTTTTGCAACTTCAGTGCTAGCTATGATTTTGTTGGCTAGCCATTTTGACTACCTTATGTATATTAGAGGTCAAATGAGGAACAACCGAGCAGATCTTCATGTTCCCATCATTTGTGGAACCCATATTGAGCACAAACAGAGCACTGAGAGGAGAGGAAACAAGGAGAGGAAAGGACATGGGTGAAGGAGGAGATATAGAAGGTTGGATGGAGGTCGGCAGCTATTGACATCGGATAACTTTGAATATTGCTGCTAAAGGTGGGATGAGGCTGGAGGGCCACCTCTTGTTTGGTTTCTTTGCAAGAAATGGTGTTTGTGATGTGGTTTAAAAGATAATCATGTATATGAGTGTTGTGATCCAATGGTTCGCTTTAGAAGCATGAGGTGGGTGAGAGAGAGAGAAGAGGAGATGGAGATTGAGAGTGGGAGGGGGTCCTGGAGAGAAGGATGGTGCTGAGGAGTCAACTATAAAGGTATTTACAATGTGGCAATGGATCTTTAGGTACCGTCTGTTAGCATGAAACACCCCTCAGTTGTGGTGCCTGATCTTCTTATTGGGCTCCTTTTGAGAAGAGGGTGCATGATTTTGTCAAGTTGCTGAAGAATCGAGCCAGAAAGTGAAACCTCATAGGGTATATACGACCGTTGGACATGGAATGATAGATATTTTTTGTGAAGAATGCATACAACATACATTATGAAGATTGCACAATCTATGGGAGGACAGGCTTTAACGAGAGACTACCATTTGATTTGGAATACAATCCCCCATTGAGGGTATATGTCTTCCTTTGTCATTGACTAAAGAGGAATCATGACCCGTTTTTCATGGCATGCTTTATGCTATTTACAAGGTTGGTGTTCTCGATATGTTGCAGGGTAGATAAGGATGTCTCTAATTTGTTCTTTTGGTGTGAGTACACATAAAACATTTGGAAGAATTCAGGATTTCTAGGTGAATGTGTATGGTGCGGAGTTATCTCACAACTTTAGTGAAGTTGCTTAATGTTCAAAACATGGATGCACATTTGTGTTCCAATTTATAAAATATCTTGGATGGTGTTTTGTAAATTTGACATTTTTTTGAGAAAAAATACCATCGCTACTCGGTAGATTGATGATTGATGAAGTTTAATTGGTGATTGATGAAGTTTCAACTTGTGTGGATACCTATGAAGGATGACTAACCTCTATTCATTGAGAAAAATACTGTCGCTACTCGATAGATTGCACTATTAAATTTATGCTCCATGGAGAGGAAAGTGATGGCCAAACACTTCATCATCAAGGACCTTTGCACATTGCGATACTTTCCCGGTATAGAGGGCGAGTAAACTGGAGAACTGGTTCTGTTGCAACAAATTATATTGTTGACTTTAATGTTGAGATTGAAATACATGATTTAAGAAGGTCTCTACTAATAAGGACATGGATGCCAAGCTATATGAATATACCTTCGAGATTGGAATACTTGATTCATGATGGGCTCTGCTCCAATAGACATGCATGTCAAGCTATATGCCAATATGTCAAAGGGGGTTGATGCCATACAGTACAAGCCTGATGGACAAACTCTTTTTTATCATCATTATCATAATTTATATTGTCTATGGTTGCTTTTTTGAGTTTTTCTTAAAAACAAGTATATGAGTTGTCTCAAGATAGTGCACATCGATATTGTGAGATATCTCAAGGTTGCACATGGAAATGAACTCTTATTCTTTGATACAAATTACATTAGGAGTACATATGACATGGAATGAACTACCGAGTGTCCCACCATATCCCCCTTGTTCATAGTCTTCTCAAAAGGAATCCAACAAGAAGGTCTGACACCAAATCACAAAACCATCCGTCGATTTGGACTGACAGTCTTCCTCTGTAGCCCCTTTGTTCCTAGCCATGGTGAACGTAATCGTGGGAACATGTTGCAAAGAGCATCATCCTCCGTCCACTCATCCATTGACGATTTGCCGTCATACACAATCAGCTATGGAAACTTGATCACCTCTGAAAGATTGCAACTGTTGCAACCAACCTTCCCCCAGAAACTGAAGGGTTTCTCATCTTAAGAGACGATACCTCAAGATCCACTGCCACATTGTAAATAGCTCTTATAAGTTGACTTCTCAACACCTTCCTTCTCTCTCTCTCTCCCCAACATGGCTTTAAAAAACGTGCCTCGAGGCGTAGAGGTGTTTTTTCATGAAAAATGCCTCGAGGCTATAGCCTCAGTCTGGAAATCCTAAGCGCAAGTCTCACAAACCCAAGGTGGTATCGAGGCGATCGAGGTGGTGATGCAGTACCGAGGTGTTGCCTCGATCTGCTGGGCATTTTTTGGCAAATAAATAATAAACCATATAAACCTATAGCTGCTCCTGTGGAAGACGAGAAATGCATGGGAGGTGCTTGTGCTTAACTAGCACTCCTGGGAAGGGGGAAGCCATTCTACCAGGGATAGGATTTCGAAGACAATATAGGTGGAAGAACATAGTCAATCCTTCCTGATACTAGACCCGCGAGTTAGTGATGCCAGGGAGAATATATAGAACAGATTCGTTTTGGGGCTGAGTCTTCGCCTTTTGAGAACAAAAAAAGCTGACTTCCTAGCCTGCCTTTCACCCTGTATAATTCTTTCTTGATTCAAAAGAGTAGTAGAGAAGTCCTAATATATGATAGTAGCCACTAGTGCTAATAAAACATCGATTTCGCCCCTTCCACTTCCTGGTTCTCTCAGTATAGGATGGAGACGGGGGAGTCCTGTAGGTTTCAGCAGAGTGGAATGGAAAGAACGAAAGCGACGATGACGAGGAAGGGCTGGATTGACCAACGTGCGTGTGCCAACTACATGCCTTTTGCAATAATATTAAAGCTATAAAGCATATGCCAGTCATAAATGTACAAGTCATAATTACAATATGGGTTAAATGGGGCTGCCCCCTGGGGGGAGCTAACTTGGCTCCCCCGCCCCATTTCACCCATTTTTTTTAAATTTCTTCCGTGGAATTTCATCACTATATCCCTATATTATGTCATTCAAATTTCGTGTGAAATAGAGACTCCTACGACCTTCATCCTGACAATCATTTTTTAACGGTAACAAAATTGCTAAAAACGACCATGTCTGGATGGAGCCCGTAGGAATCTCTGTTCACACGAAATTTGAATGACATAATATAGGGATATATTGATGAAAATCCACAGAAGCAATTTCAAAAAGAATAAAAAAACCAGACGAAATGGGGTGGGGGGAGCCAAGTTAGCTCCCCCATAGGGGGCAACCCCATTTTACCCTTACAATATATAATAGTATTATTGGCCACATCTCCCGTAACAAACCTCATATATTGAACAAAAACTATATGAAAAACAGTACACATATATGTTAGTCACATTTTCTCATATATATATATATATATATATTAGTCATTAGTTTCAAAAACTGTTATAGTATCATTTTATCCTAGTCTCGAAATCTATTATTTCATAAATAAATATTATACATTTTTATTACAATCATTGCATCAAAGAAATCATGCAAGTGTACAATGATTGTTTGTAATTAGTATAATCATATTTTATATGTTCAAGAAGCTATATATTTTTTTAAGAATATTAGGAATTCACATATTTATAATATTAATATTACATAATTACAAATTCGAAGTAGCATATATGGTTAATATGGTATACTGCGTATGTCTATCCAATGTGGAAATATTTGAATTTATGAATTATGATAATATATTTTGTGAATATTTGAAGTTTAGGATATTATGACAATATAATTATATTTAAAATAGTTTTTACATGTATTTTCTCTACAAACAAAGGCATACACCTTGATCGCCTTGAGGCTTACGCCTTGCCTTAATAACGGAAAACTGCCTAGATTCGCCTCATGTTTTTCAAAGCCTTGCTCCGTAGGACCCTTCCCACTCTCGATCTCCATCTCCTTCACCCTTTCCTGTGTTTCTCTTCAGAGCATTCTGGGATGAGGTGTAGGAGGATGTTATTGGCATTGCTAGTAGAGGTCCGATTTGGGTACATGCTGTATACAGTATAAAGGGTGTGCGATTTTTGGTTGAGTGATATCTAATGTAATTTATTTTTTGTGGCTAAGGTTTTAACCGATTGACTCTGACTGGTTTTATATTCCAGTTCTCTTGAGCAATCAACTTTCATCGGTGGGCATTTGTTGCTGGATAGTATAGTCATGCCCACAGGGCTGGCTATTGAGTCACGGCTCGATGAGCCAGGCTCGGGCTCGGCTAGATAAGGGCTCGGCTAGATAAGGGCTCGTGAGCTTGGCTCATTAAGCTATTGAGCCGAGCCTGAGCCAGATTTTTGGGCTCGATAGCTTATCGAGCCGAGCCCTACTCAGCTCGATAACTCAATAATGGGCTCAATAAGGAATACATATATTCTATTTGTGAAACTACAATGATTTTTATTTTTATTTGTATTAGTTTTGCAACATTGTTAATGGTGGATTTTGTGTTTATGTTGTTTATGTAATAACAATGTTGGGTGGACTATGTTGTAGACTTGGATTTTCTACCTTTTATCTATGTTAGTCTAGGTTATAGTTAGATATTTAGTAATTTTTTCCTTTTTTATTAACAAGCAGAATGTTACAATATATATTGTAATTTAACTTTTATATACAACTCGAATGGTGGCCTACTGGTAAGGTGGACAATCTTTAAAAAAGAAGTCTCAGGTTCGAGCCCATGCAAAACACTTTTTCACCAAAAAAACACCTATTTCCTTAACGAGCCTGAATAGGCTTGAGCCCAGACCAGGCTCGATAAGAGGCTCGGGCTCGATAAAGGGCTCGGTTCAAGACTTATCGAGTCCGAGCTGGCTCGATAAGGGCTCGGGCCCACCGAGCTCGAGCCCGAGCCAGCTCGGCTGGACTCGATCGAGCCTGAGCCCGAGCCCAGTCCTGGCTCAGCTCGTTAGGCTCGATAGCCAGCCCTACATGCCCACATAGATCATTGCTGATTGAAGGAAATGAAATGCTGAGGTTGCTTTTGAAGGTGGCTTTGTCCAAAACCTACGACCCTAAGAGCCAGAAGTTTATCCGTGCTTCACTTCATCGGAGGGGCTTTCTTGACTTATGGATTGTATGAATGAAGAGGTTAATTACAATAACATCATCTTAGGCGTAGAAATGGCAGACTTAAGGGAGGTTTCTTTCAACCGAGGGGGGGAGGGGTATGCGTCGCAACCGTTTTTCATTGTGGATGATGTGTTGTCATGATGAATCTGGCTACTCGTGGGGCTTCTTCAGATGTTAATATTAGAATTGATTTCTCCATCCATGTTCTAAAATACGTGGATGATTTAGGGTCCTTTATTGAGGGTGGGTCACCCAAGTGCAAAGGGATCAAAGTGGTCATGGACATTTTTAGGGATGACCCTAGGCTTCGAGTTAACGTGGGGGTGGATTTGCATTTGTTTCTTTTGGTATGACACATGACATGGTGGTCGAGTGTGTAGCTATCTTCGAGATGCCTAGTGGGAGTTTGCCCCATTATTTAGTTCCATCATTAATCAACGCCAATTACGATGCAGATTGGATTCTCCATCAAAAGGGTTAGAATGAAGCTGGAAGGGAAGGGTGGAAAGCGTAATGCCTACATAGAGGGGAGAAGCTGATCTCAGTGAAGGTGGTCCTTTCATTTATACCAATCTTCTTCCTTTCATCATGTCTTCGATCGTGTGTGGTTTGAAAGTGACTTAGGACGCTGATGTTGCAGTTCTTTTGGTCTTCTTCCACAGCGTCGTCACGTAAACCATTAGTAGATTGGGACTTCATTGCTTAACATGTTAAAGATGTCAATGTGGAGATACTTAAGGCTTAAGCTGAAGGAGATGAATAAGGCCTTGATTTTGAAGTGAATTGTACAAATTTAGGGATATGGTACTAATTTGCTTACTAGGTTGGTTCGATTGATCTATGAGCTTACTTATGGACTTTATGTGTGGTTTGTTGTTGTTGCCACACCCTCCATCCTCTGGAGGGGAATCTATTTAGTGCTCCCCAAGGTTCTCCTATTGTTGAAACTAGTAGTGGGGGATAGGGAGGCTTTAGTTTCGAGATAGACAACTGGTCAAAGGAGAGTGCCTTGTGTGATCATTTCCTACATCTCTTTGCCATGGTTGCTAACCAGAATGCTTGTGACTTGGATTTTTGGTCGAGTTCCAAGCATGCCTTTCCATGCGTAGGTTGGAAGAGTTTCCGCAACTGTTGGGTTTTCTTGCTACGATGGGCGACCCAACAAATAGGAAGGGCTTGCGTATCTGACAAGATGGTCACTTATCGGTGAAGAAAACATATAAGGTTTATGCTTCCATGGTGTTTGATCTTAGCATTTATTGGTAGGATTGTGCACCTCTTCAAAAATGGAAGATTCCTTTGCGTGTTAAGATTTTTTACATTTTTGATGAGGATGCATCATGACAGGTACTCGAAGGGTAAAATTCTTCCAAGGAGTAGGCACGAGATGCATGCAATGTCAGGAGGATACAGAGGATGTTAACCACCATTTTTTGCTTGTGTTGATTGCATGCAAGTGTGGGAGGAGGCACAACTTGTTCGCGTGAGGTTTGAGGATGTCGACTCCTCCCGGGACTCGGTCATTATAAATTAGAGGGGATTTGAGGATTGACAGAGTGAACCCTATTGCCCTGGTTTGGGCAATATGGTTACGTGGAAAATGTAGTTGAACATGCTAGAGCACTTTTCGAAGTCTAGTTTTTGTAATATTCTTTTGTACATGTAGAGATATATTTATGTTTTTATATTGTTTTCTTTATTTTATTTCTTTATGTCCTCGTGTAATTTACCCATAGGTTATATAAGAGAGCCTAGGGTTTCCAAGAGTAAACAACTCTTCGATTTTTCCAAACATGGTATTAGAGCGACGATCCTAGACCGAAGCTCTTGTACCCTAACGCTAGCCACACCCACCACCCTTTCTCTCTTCTCCTTTATGCACCGCCACCGCCTTCTCTCGGCAAGCGACTACCGCCGACCCCTGTTCCCTTCTCGGTCGTCGGCCTCCGTCACCGCCAAGCCATCATTGTCGTCGGGTTGGCTTCTCTCTCTCTCGGCTACCAGCCACCGTCGTCAGACCCCCCAAGTCACCGTCGATCGCTGGCAGGCCCCTTTCAGTCCCTAGTCGCTGTTGACCCCCGCTGCCGTTAGCCCACGACCTTCTCCTCTTGTATCAAGGTTCGCTTGGGTTGATGGATTTGATTGCATAAATCTGCATATGCGATCAAATCCTTATATGTTTATGTAGACATCTATCCATTGGTCTACAAAACCCTAGTTTTCGTTATCCGACAAGATGTTTGAGAGCAAGATCGATATCCTTGCCACATGCGCTTTTAGAGGTCCAACGCCTATTGTCAAGATGGACGAGATGAACTACGAGCTCTGGGTCATGCAGTTTATGAGCCTTATGAAGTCTACTGGTAAAAAACATATTCTTACCGAGGAGGAGCCTTTGAGAAAACTGAGGTCAACACATGGTGGGGCTGATGATGCATATGCCAAGGTTTGACTTTCTGGGACATTAACGATAGAGATCGCCAGTGATGTGTTACATCAGCCCACTGCCAAGGTGATGTGGGACATCCTCGTAGCCACTTACTCTCAAGCGAGGAACGAGACGGAGATTTTGCAACTTCAACATGATATCTTCACCATCAAGCAGAACAAACATCCACTTCACTCTTTGTGTATATCCCTGCGGGGGATGTTTGAGAAGCTCCACAGCTTTATGCCACTGACTCTAGAACAACAGAAGACATATCGGAATGCCACCGTGGTTGGTGTTTTCCTTACAACCCTTGATCTTGAGTATGAGGCTGCCCGTTCCCAGATTTTAGCAGATGCCACTATTCCTCCCATGGAGGAAGCGTTTCGCCGACTTAGCAGGATTACTGTTCCTTCGACTGCCTTTAGTCAGACCTCTTCGGCGATGGCAACCTCTCGAGGTAGAGGAGGCTCCTCTCATTTTTGTGGACATGGACCTCATGGTAGAGAAGGTTGCATTCGTCAACCTTGCACGTACTGTCATCGTCTTGGACATATAGATGATACATGCTACTCCAAACATGGTTTTCCTGCATCGGCCCGAGTAGCGACGAATGTTGAGTTTCCGGCTACTTCCACTTCAGGTGAGAGGTTTGATGTCCTCATAGCCAGATTGAGGGATGTTATGCCACCTACTTCTTCACCATCTTCAGGAGGCCACTCATATGTAGCAGCTTCTGCCTCAGCCAGTACCTTTGCTAGCACCTCAAGTAGTACCTATGCTTTTACTTCTTGTCATGGATCTGAGATTACAGAGTGGATTATGGACTCTGGGGCGGAACATCATATATGTGTGAGACAACGATCAACTTATAACATATAGACAGGTTTCTCCAGGGAGAATCGTTGTGATAGCCGATGGGACTCATTCCCCGATCACAGGACAGAGGGAGATTAGTTTGACGCCCTCTATGCGTCTGCAGAATGTGCTACATGCTCCTGATTTTTCCATGAATTTGTTATCTATTAGTCAGATTACAAAGGATTTGCATTGATGGGCTATTTTTGACCCATCATCTCTTGTTTTTCAGGACATTCTTATGGGTAGGGTGATTGGTTGTGATCGTGGAAAAGACAGTCTCTATCGCCTGGTCCAAACTCCCTATGCACGCCTCTCCTGTCATTCAACAGGACCGGTCTCGCCCTTCACTTGGCACCTGCATTTTGGCCACCTCCCTCTTCAGAAGACGTGTCATATTTTGCCACAGATTTTACCGGATTCAACCTTCTAGTTCGAGGCGTGTTAGTTGTGAAACTATTATCGTTATGCTTTTCTTAGTCGTCAGGGTCGGAGCAGTAGGTCCTTTTTGAGTTATTTTATGTTGATATTTAGGTTTCGAGTCGTGTTCTTGATCACAAGGACACATGTTTTATCAAGCTTGCAAAAATCGGCCGACTAGTCGGCCCGATTAAACGAGTCAGTCACTTGGCCGATCCGATTAAGCATATTCGGCCTTTAGTCAGGTACCCCGATTAGTCGGTCCGACTAGTCGGTCTAGTCGACCAATCGATATTTGCAAGAGGGATCCGGGAACCCGATAACCGAATGCCCATGTATTGGAGTTTTAGGTTATTGTTAGACAGTAACCTAAACCCACACATATCCCGACTCTTCAACCTCCCTCCCGGGCGATCCTCCCAAGCTCCACTGTTGCCTGCTTCGACCCCGATCGCCGCTAGCTGCTCGGGTCGCCGCCTGCTCCGACCCCAACCACCGCCAGCTTCTCGGGTAGCCTCCAGTCGCCGCCTGCTCCAGTCGCTGCCTGGACGAGTCAAACTCGGTTAGGGTTTTATTTTTTTGCCTTCTTTTAAAAATAGTTCATTAGTTTGATGGATATTAGTGTGTAGAATATGTAGATGATGTTGGAACTCATTTTATCTTTGAGTTTGAATAGTAATCTGATTTTTTTTCAAAAATAAATAAGAAACCATATATGATTAGTGTGTTGATGATGTCTTCCACCAAAATAACCACGTTCAAGACTTTCATCACAAATATTTGAGCCCCATTTGAAACACATGGTTGTTGAGTCATGTATATTGCATCTATAAGCATAATGTTTAAGTGCATTAGTTTATCATTTCTAACATAAAATTCCATGAGAAATATTGAATTTATTTTTTAATAATAAATGCATTTGTAGATTTTGTAGCTTGTTTTTCTTATTTAAATGCTAATGGCAATTACGTGTTCTTATGTAAAGTTGTAACTTGGTATTGTTATATTTTTAGTTTATAATTATTACTAATAGAATAGTAATTTGGTACTTGTTTATATTAGTTTTAGCTTTTATACTTGTTTATATTAGTTTTAGCTTTTAACTTGTGAGTTCCTGACAATGTAGATGGCAACACCCCCCATGAATGTCGCTTTGGTAGCGACTTGTCCTTCTATGTACCGCTGAGATCAAGTGATCCTGCATGGCAATTTGGATATCTTTCAAACCACGCGGATTCGAACATGGTTACTTGCAGGTTGTGCAAGAAGGTGGTGAAAGGAGGGGTTTTTAGGTTCAAGCAACATCTTGCGCATCGTAAAGGCTACATGACTGCATGTCCTAAGGTGGACGAAGAAACGACGAAGATGATGATATCATACTTGGATGATGTTGCTAGAAAGAAGAGTCAGAAAGCCATTGATGTTGCTGAGATGAGAGATGAGATTGATATTGGCATTGCTGGAGTTGCCGAATCTGCTAAAAGACATCGATCTTCCGAATCTCTGGAACAGACTGTCGCCGTTCAAGGAACACACCAGATGAGCATATAAGATGCTTTATCCATGGACCATCGTGAAAGGGTTGTCTCCTATATATGCAACTGGGTATATACCTCGACGATCCCTTTCAATGCATTGACCACGAAACAGTTCAAGCAGATGGTGGAGGCAATTGGAATGCATGGTCCATGTTTGAAGACTCATGCGAGGTATGAGATTAGTGGTCCATTTTTGAAGAAGGCGGTCAATAAAATATCTGATGACTTGCAATGTCATCGAATTACATGGAAGAAGACAATGTGCTCTATAATGACTGATGCATGGACGAACATGCGAGGACGAAGCATCATGAACTTCTGTGTCAATTGCTCTTTGGGGACTTCATTTTTGAAGTCCATAGATGCTTCTGATGAGACACACACCGACGAGTACATCTTTCAGCTCGTGGATGAGTGCATAATTGAAGTTGGCGTGGAGAATGTTGTTCAAGTTGTAGCAGATAATGCTTCGGTGAATGTAGCAGCAGGGAGATTGCTGCTACATAATGACTGATGCATGGAAGAAGACAATGTGCTCTATAATGACTGATGTATGGACGGACATGCGAGGACGAAGCATCATGAACTTCTGTGTCAATTGCTCTTTGGGGACTTCATTTTTGAAGTCCATAGATGCTTCTGATGAGACACACCGATGAGTACATCTTTCGGCTCGTGGATGAGTGCATAACTGAAGTTGGCGTGGAGAATGTTGTTCAAGTTGTGGCAGATAATGCTTCGGTGAATGTAGCAGCAGGGAGATTGCTGCTCACAAAATATCCCCATATATGGTGGACTTCCTCTGCAGCTTATTCCATTGATCTTGCTTTGGAGGAGATCAACAAAGATTCAAAAGTGAAGAGCGCAATTAGAAAGGCGAGGACACTCACAATTTTTATTTATGCTCACACTAAAACTTAGTTTACAAGCAAGAGAGACATTGCAAGACCAGGGCAAACGGGGTTTGCCACTACTTTTCTCACTCTTGAAAGCATTCTAGAGAAAACAGACAAGCTCAAGTTGATGTTTTAGTCAGATGAGTGCAGGGCCTGCAAACATGGAAGGGCATATCGATATCGATATCGTTTCGATATCGTGTCGATATCGATATATCGACGATATATCGTGGATATATCGCCGATATATCGCTATATCTAGGAATCTTTCTGAAGAAAATGCCTGAAATCGGAAATATCGATATATCGATTTCGATAACGGTCCCATGTCGATATGGATATATCAGCGATATATCGCCGATATATCGGGATACGGCCTTCCATGCCTGCAAATGGTACAGGACCAAAAAGGGAGAACAAACGGCGTCCATAGTCTTTAGCGCTACTTTTTGCAACCACACCACATTTGCAATCAAAATTTTTACACCTTTGGTTTGTCTATTACATGTGGTTGATGCGGATGGCCGCCCATCCATGGGCTTTGTTTATGGAGGGCTTGAAGAGTAGGGATGAAAACGGTCGGATACTGATACAAATATAGGTGTAATTCTATCCTTATCCATTTTAAAATACGAATACGAATTCGGATACGAATATTGACGAATGTAAAAAAATTGTTACCATATCCTTAAAAACGAATACGAATGTAAAACGAATACGAATCAGATACGAATAATATCAAAATTTTTTAATAGATTAACTAAAATATACATATTTAGGACGGTTTACACAAAATATGTTTGCTAGATATAGTAATTTCATAACAATTATATCAACAAAGATGAATGCAATCATAAAATGTTGTTACACGCAGTTATAAATAAATATATTTCTATACTTATGTGCGAAAACAAATATACGAATACGAATGCGAATATTAGCGAATGTCAAAGTGATATCCATATCCGCATCCATTTTAAAACGAATACGAATACGAATGTCAAAATATGTACAAAACGAATACGATAGTGGATCGGATACGAATATATTCACATTCGTTTTCATCCTTATTGAAGAGGTAAAGAGAGAGATAATTGCATCTTTTAATAGCGTGGAATCATCTTACAAGTTTTTTGTGGATTCTATTATCTCCAAGACCAAGGGCAGACTTGACACTCCATTGCATCTAGTGGCTTACTATTTGAACCCATACTTCTTTTTCTCGGAGTGGTGGTAATGCAAAGATTGTGGTGAAGAGAGGTTTTATGGATTGCATGGAAAGATTTTATCCAGATTTGGATATACAAGATGCTATCACCACAAAGGAGCTTTTTGATTATAGAAATGGTCGTGGGCATTTAGGAAGCCATTAGCCGTGAGACAGAGGATGAGAACTGATAAAAATTTCGATCTAGGTATTTCATGCATTATTTTCCATTAATGTAATTTTCATCATCGTTGATTTCATTGACTTAACCATTCTATATTTATTAGCTAATTTGTAGTACAATTATGGAGACGGCACACCACATTTGAAACACATGACCATCAAGATCTTGAGCTTGACTTCTGCATCCTCTGGATGTGAGCGCAACTGGAGTACGTTTGACTCGGTAATGACTCTAGTGACCCACCTAATAGAACTAGTTGTAAATTAGTAATTGATATAGTCATTAGTCACAATTTTTGTAATGTTGCTTACAGATCCATACCAAAAAGAGAGGCGGGTTGGGGATAAAGAGGCTAAATGATCTTGTGTACGTTCGTTTCAATTCCAATATGATGAAACACCATCTTGAGAAAGGAAAAGATCCTCCTTCCTCTTGCGATCGTGCACATTTACGTGAATGGACTGGAGAGGTCAATGCACAAGCTCAAGTTGACGTCTTTCCAGGTTCCGGATTGACTTGGGGTGCAGTTGCTCATGTAAGTAGTGCAGAAGAGAATTTGGAGTTGAGAAGAAGTCAACGAGGTGAACGTGGCAAGGGAGCTTCATCTTCGGGCTCAAATGTTGCATCTATAAATGAAGAAGAGGAGGAATTTCTACTTGAAGACATAGATGAAGAAGATGATGAAGAAGAGATTGATTTGGATGATGACCTTGATGGAGATGAATGACTTTTTACTTGATGCTTCATGCTTGCTTGAATTATTTTTATTTTGACATGTTGTATCTGTCCATTTCTTTTTACTTTGATCATGGACGAGTTGACCAATCACATTCAGGATGAGTTACCTTGGTGTATGTTATTTGCTGATGATATTGTGTTAATTGACGAGACTAGAGATGGAGTAAATGAGAAGCTTGAGGTCTGGAGACATGAGTTGGAGACTAACGGATTTCGTATAAGTAGGGCTAAGACGGAATATATGGAGTGCACCTTTGATGGAAGCAATGGTGAAGGAATCGAGGTGAAGATTGGTGACGATAACATTCAGAAGAGAGATTCCTTTAGATATCTGGGATCTATTCTGCAACATGATGGGGAAATTGATGGAGATGTTACTAATAGAATAAATGCATGCTGGCTAAAGTGGAGAGGAGCCTCTGCTGTTCTCTGTGATAAGAAAATTCCTTTAAATATTAAAGGAGAGTTTTACAAAGCAGTCGTGAGATCTGCTATGCTTTATGGATCTGAATGTTGGCCTGTGAACCATAGACATGTGCAGAGAATGAATGTAGCAGAAATGAAAATGCTAAGGTGGATGTGTGGACACACACGTAAAGATCGGATTCGGAATGATGCAATCAGAAAGAAAGTTGGTGTAGCTCCGATCGAGGATAATATGCGAGAAAATCGCTTAAGATGGTTTGGACATTTGCAAAGAAGATCAGCTGATGCACCGGTTAGGAGATGCGAGTGTTGGGATGTTGAGCCGGCTAAGAGAGGACGAGGGCAACCCAAGAAGTGTTGGAAAGAGACCATACGAAGGGATCTTAGTTTTGTGGATATAAGCCCGGGACTGGCCCAAGATAGATCTGAATGGAGGCGAAGAATTCATGTAGCCATCCCTACTTAATTGAGGAAAAGGCTTTGTTGTTGTTGTTGACATGTTGTATCTGTTAGTGAACATTAGCTAATGTTATGTAGCAAACATTTGTTCTTAACTTGCTACTTTTTTCCTTCAATTGCTTCTTTTTTAGCTCTTATATAATTGAAAATTGCTAAATCTATGCATATTTATTATTGAGTATATATATATATATATTAATATATATAATAATTTATATATTTAAAATAAAAAAAATTCAAAACCGATTAATGCCTGACTAAATCCGATTATTCATCTGACTGCCGACTAATCCTTAGTCAGTGACCCGACCGACCGAGTACTGACTGCCGACTTCTGCAACCTTGTGTTTTATCTTGTTGATGATGATTATTCTCGTTTGTCTTGGGTCTTTTTATTAAAGAAATAAATATGAAGCCGGGGATGTGATCAAAACTTTTATCAATGAAGTATGAAATGTTTTCTCTTATTCAGTAAAATTTGTGAGAACTAATAATGCTTTGGAATTTTGTACCCGTACTCTTTCACATTTCTTTTCATCTCGTGGCATTATTCACCGAACAACATGTGCTTACACTTCTGAGCAGAATGGTGTTGCAGAGAGAAAGCATCGCCATCTACTTGATGCCACTCGGACTCTTCTCATTTAAAGTCGTACCCCACATTCTTTTTGTTGTGATGCGGTTCCTACGACATGTTATCTGGTCGCATGCCCTCATTCGTTTTGGGTGAGAAAATTCCTTTCTCCATGGCATTCTTGAAGGAGTTGTTCTCACTCACTCCTTGTGCTTTTGGCTCCGTCACCTTTGTTCATCGGTTGACTCCAGGTTTTGACAAGCTCTCTCATAGAACTGTCAAATGTGTGTTTGTTGGGTACTCCAAGACTCAGAAGGGATATCGATGCTGTGATCATTTGCGTAGGAAATGTTATATTAGCACGGATGTCACCTTTTTTGAGTCTGTGACGTATTTCTCTCCTATAGGTAACATGCTGGCTTCATCAAACTCTGATGATGAGGTCTACATGCCACCTCCTCCTACTAGTCTGACATCACCTCCACCTGTTACGCCACCACCTCATCCTCCACCTGTTACGCCACCACCTCCTCCATCATCTTCTCTTGCCCAGCCACACGGCCCATTGTTCCACCATTACCAAAATTCTATACCCGTGGACTTGCCTTTGCTCATGGTCATCGCTCGTCATCCAACATGCTCCATGTTTGTTCTGATTACATTGTTTCTAACGATGGGTATGGAGATATATCTGTGCAGGAACTGTTGGGAAAAATGAAAGAGATGTTTATTCCATAAGCCCTAGGCTCTCTTATATAGGAGAATAACCTATGGGTAAATTACATAAAGCATACAACTGAAAATAAAAATAACAGAGAGACACACATAAAACTAATATATGCGTTAACACTCCCCCTCAAGATGGAGTATAGATATCAATCATGCTCAGCTTGGACGCACACTTCTGGAATGGGCCTCGTAGTAATGCCTTGGTGAATATATCGGCAGTTTGATTCTCTGAGGTGACATGAGATGTAGCAATGATCCCCTTCTGAATCATGTCACGTATGAAGTGACAATCAACCTCAATATGCTTGGTCCGCTCATGGAATGCTGGGTTGTTTGCAATGAACAAGGCTGCCTGATTATCACATACCAAGTTCATAGGAAGTGGTACATCTAGACATAGATCTGTAAGTACAGCCTTCACCCACATCATCTCTGTGCTAGCCTGGGCCATAGCCCTATATTCGAATTCAGCACTGGATCTGGCTACCACCGTCTGTTTCTTACTCCTCCATGAGATTAGAGAATCTCCAACATAGACTGCAAACCCCGAGGTGGACTTCCTGTCCTTGGGACAGCCTGTATAGTCTGCATCCGCACATGCTGAGATAGAAATCCCCTTTCCCTTCTTGAATAGCAAACCTGCACCTGGAGATGATTTGAGGTATCTAATTATCATATGTATGGCATCCATATGAACCTGACGTGGTTGCTCCATGAACTGGCTCACCCGACTCACTGCAAAGGATATATCGGGCTTAGTGATCATGACATACAACAGTTTGCCTACCAGTTCTCTGTATCTTCTCCTGTCCACCTCCTCTGTGTCATCATCATGGAGCTTCATGCTGGGGTCCATTGGTGTCGTAGCAGGCCGACACCCAAGCATATCTGTTTCACTCAACAGGTCCGTAACATATTTCCTCTACGACATTACTAATCCATACGGATTTCTAGCAAATTCCAGCCCCAGAAAATATCTAAGGACTCCAAGATCCTTAGTGACAAATTCGCTCCCCAGCTTTTCTTTCGCCTGCTTTATGCCTTGCTCATCATCTCCTGTAATCAAGATGTCATCTACGTAAACTATAATTGCAATAATACCTCTTGAAGTCTTTAGTACAAACAAGGAATGATCAGCATTGGAGCATTTGTATCCTTGTTTTTTAAGAGGTCTGAGAGCTTCTGAAATCATGCTCTGGGGCTCTGCTTAAGGCCATAGATAGCCTTATGAAGCCTGCACACCTTGGAACACTCCCCCTCAACATCAAAACCGGGTGGCTGTTGCATATAGACTTCCTCCTGTCGATCTCAATATAAGAACGCATTCTTCATATCCAACTGATATAACGGCCACTCTCGATTGATAGCGACTGACAGCAAGATCCGGAGAGTGGAATGACGGGCTACTGGCGAGAATGTATCAAGGTAATCCACCCCGTATGTCTGTGTAAAACCATGTGCAACAAGACGGGCCTTGTATCTGTCAATAGTACCATCTGCATTTTGCTTCACCGTAAACACCCACTTGCAGCTCACCGGGGTCACATCTAGAGGTATAGGAACTAGACTCCAAGTTCCCCTAGATTGAAGTGCCGCCATTTCCTCCTCCATTGCTAGCCGCCATCTACTGTCCTGCAGAGCATCTTGATAATTCCGTGGAATATTTACAACTGACAAGGCCACCACAAAGTTTCTGAAATCCCCAGATAGTCGCTCAAATGACACAGAAGCTGCCAATGGATATGTAACACAACTCCTCTTCGATTTGCGTATAGCAATAGGAACATCTAAATCAGCTATGTCCTCATCTGGCCCCTGCAACATATCCTGCTCAGAAATATCATTAGATCCATCAAGAGAAGTATCTTCAGTACATACCATAGGCGAGATAGGAGATGAGTCATGACCATGAGTTGGAGGAGGCCCGCGGGTATAATGGAACGGTAGTGGTGAAACGGGGATTTGTGGTGGTGGTGGTACTGGTGGTGACGGTGCTGGAGATGGTGGTGTCATGTATACGGTGTCGGTAGGCAGTGGAGGTAGCTGCTGATCACCTGAGGTTGAAAAATACATTACAGATTCAAAAAATGTAACATCTGCACTGACCATATACCGCCTACGCAAAGGATCAAAACACTTGTACCCTTTTGAGTTCTGGAGTACCCAACAAAGACACAGTTGACAGCCCTAGGAGAGAGCTTGTCAGTAGCAGGAGACAACTGGTGGACAAAGGCGACCGAGCCAAACACACGGGGAGTAAGGGAAAACAGATCCTTCTCAGGATAGATAATGGAAAAGGGAATCTGTTCATCCAAGACAGAGGACGCCATGCGGTTAATTAGGTAACATGCAGTGAGAACCGCGTCACCCCAGTAAGAATAAGGAACATGACTCTGTATAAGAAGTGATCTTGTGACATCAAGTAGATGGCGATGTTTCCTTTCAGCAATCCCATTTTATTGAGAGGTATAAGCACATGATGTTTGATGTATAATCCCTTTTGAGGAGTAGTAGTTGGCTAGGACATGAGTGCACAGTTCTAGGGCATTATCACTTCTTACAAATTTCACAGAAAACATTTTGAATTTCATTCAGAAAATGGATAATAATATTGCCTGCTTCAGATTTATTTTTCATCAAAAAGACCCATGAAACACGAGAGAAGTCATCCACAATAACTATATAAAATCTGTGTCCCTGATGATCAGGTACACAACTCGGACCCCAAATATCAATATGAAATAACTCAAACTTGGAGGTACTACTCCGACCTAGACGACTGGGAAAGTTAGACCTGTGATGCTTTCCCAACTGACAAGCCTCACACTGGATAGGTGTGTGAGGAAGACCCTGGGGTAACACACGACGCAACTTCTGAAGCGGTAGATGCCCAAAGCGCAGATGCCACAACAAAGGAGATACTGATCCAGTGGGAAGGGATGAGGTTCCAGCGAATGGAGTGTGATTTAGGCGGTAGAGGCCTCCTTGCTCAGAGCCACGACCAATCACGTTGCCCGTACGGATGTCCTGAAAAATAAGATAAGATGGATCAAAAATTGTCCGACATTGTAAATCCTTCGTAATCTGACTGATTGACAACAAATTCATCGAAAAGTCAGGTGCATGTACACATTCTTGAGCTGCATAGAAGATGTCAGTCTAATCTCCCCCTGACCAGTAATGTGTACCATTGGCAATGACCACTGTTCGGCCTGGGGGAATCTGAGAATATCCTGTAAGTAAACTCTGATCGCCACATAGATGATGTGTAGCGCCCGAGTCCATAACCCATGATAATGTATCTGATCTACTACTGGTAAATGCAAGTATGCTACCTGACGCACTGGTAGACGCAGAAGCAAAAGCAGCAGCATCAGGTTGACTCTCAGTAGTAGGTGCTGGGACAGATGGAGGAATAATGCCCCTTAGACGGGCAACTAGATCATCGAACCGCTGATCCAAAGTGGCTGCAGATGGAGGCTCTATCTGCTCAGCGACTCGTGCAGATGCAGGAAATGCATGCTTCGAGTAGCATGTGTCTCCATTGTGTCCAACGCAATGACAGTAGGTACATGTAGGCCTAGTGCGGCCCCCTCTGCCACGAGGTCCACGCCCACGGGTCTGATGATGAACTCCGCGACCCCTGTTGGCGGCCATGGCTGAAGCATTCTGATTCGTGGCTGTGGAAGGAACGGTGATGCGGCTCAGTCTATGGAAGGCTTCCTCCATGGGAGGAATAGTAGAACCAGCCAAGATCTGGGATCGTGCCGCCTCATACTCTGGATTAAGTGCAGCAAGGAACACGTCCACCATAGTCGCATTCTGATATGTCTTTTGCTGTTCTGGCGTGGCTGTCAGAGGCATGAAGCTGTAGAGCTTCTCTACACATCCCTCGCAGGGATGTGTAGAGTGAATATAGAGGGCGACCATTCTGCTTTATAGTGAATATATCATGCTGGAGTTGCAGAATCTTTGTCTCGTTCTTCGCCTGAGAATATGTGGTCGCCAGAATGTCCCACATGTCTTTGGCTGTGGGTTGATGTAGAATGTCATTGGCAATCTCGATCACCAACGTGCCAGATAGCCAAACTTTGGCGTATGCGTCATCGGCCTCCCAAGAGGCATTGGCTCCAGTCTTCTCAGCAGGCTCTGATTCGATAAGAATATGCTTCTTACCCGTTGACTTCATCATGCTCATGAACTACATCGCCCACAGTTCATAGTTTGTATCGTCCATCTTTACAATAGGCGCTGGACCACGAAAGGTGCCAATGGATGGGATATCCGCCTTGCTTTCTGACATACTGGAGATTGAAGACTGGAGCGTTTGACCGAAGATATGATTTGTCTACAATGACATAGACGGGTTTAGTTGCATGTGTAGACCTCAAGCAACTAAACCCATTTGGATGAAGGTGTGTGCTCTAGGGTTGATTCACGACCGCACACGCTTAGGGCTCCTCGGTGCCCTCTGACCTTGCAGAAGCGTAAGGTGAAGCAATCAGTCGTGCACCGTGAAGAAGCGCACAGACGCAGGCGAGATCAGGCGCACAGGTGCACGAGCGAGATCAGGCGCACATGCGCATAGTTGAGGTCAGGCGCTCAAGCGCAGATGAGCGGGCGACAACGCTTGAAGTTGCGCGCTAGGCGCAGCACTGACGCGCACACACAGGCGCGTGAAGGAGCGAGCGCGCGCGCAGAGAAGGAGCGAGCACGCGCACAGGCAGGCGCGCAGGATCGCTCGCAGGTGCGCGGTGGTGGTGCACAGGCACGTAGGCTCCGGCGGAGGCGCTGCGGCAGAGCAGGAGCACTGGCTGCGCCGGCGATGAGAGAGGGGCTCGCGGGTGGGGTGGGGTAGGGTTAGGGTTTCGAGAACTCCGGTCTAGGACCGTCGCTCTGATACCATGTTGGGAAAAATGAAAGAGATGTTTATTCCATAAGCCCTAGGCTCTCTTATATAGGAGAGTAGCCTATGGGTAAATTACATAAAGTATACAACTGAAAATAAAAATAACAGAGTGCTAGGCTAGGGCTAGTCCTCAGGTTGCCGGATGAGGAAAGGTTCAGGTAGCCACTTGAAGACTCAGCTGCGAGATTGCCCGCCTCATGCTGCTCTTCCCCAATCACCTCCCGGGAACCGTACCAACCAAAGGTCAGTTATTAATGGGCGAGGGAGCTAGGCATAAGAGTTTGCGGATAAGGAGAAAGGACGGAAATGACAACTCACTCACACTACCTACTGGACGACCGAGGATGAGGGTATGATCCGCTGATTATATAGTCAGCATCTGGCCTCAACTAAAGACCTGAGAAGTCGTGGTCTGCTATCAGAGAGTGAACCAGTCCTGATGGTGCGCCTCATTCTCGGATGTCTGAGTCCTTCGATCCTCTGACTGCGGGTGCAATAATCAGCTTACTGGAAATGAAGAGAGCCCCCATTCCCACTAGCTGTGAGGACTAGAGAGAGAGATCGCAAAATGAGATCGAGGATGTAGGCAGTAACAGCTACACGGCTAGCGCGACTTATATATGAGGCAAGGGACTAGAATGCCATTTGAGCTGCAGATCGTAATGCTCCTAGAAAGGCATATTTCGAATAGAGGGGAGTGAGTGAAAGGTCCCAACCAAGAGCATCTCATATCCCACCCATGAACCGTACAGGCACGTACTCGGCCCCACCGCGCTTACGGCTCCATACCCCAACCCACTATGGACCCCGGTCCTCCCGCCTCGGTAAGCGGCTTATTATAGAAAGTCTAGTTGCGGGGGGCGCGTCGGGACTGAGAGAAAGCTGCAGACCCTCCTGCTCTAGAAAACAGCCCGCAGGGATGGGGTTGGGGGAAGGGAAGGCCCCGGGGGGAGTCGGATGCGCTTGGGCGGAAAGAGTCCTTTGCTCTTTTTGCCTTCTTTCTTCCTCCCTCTACTTTCTTGGGGAGAAGACAACTCTCAAAGCCATCACTATATAATCTATTCGGGGCTGTTGAAGCAACCCCCAAGCCAACGCTATACAGAGAAGGGCACTCGAAAGACGACTTATCCGCAGAATCCGAGCTATCGCGATTCGACGGAAAAAGCAAGCCTAGGCAAGAAGCTGGAGTGTCAGAGGCGAATTGAAAGCAAAAGTGTATAAGGGATTGGCCCTGGAAAGCCCGCTGATGAGACAACCGAAGGCAACCGGGTCTCCTAGGCCCTTTCCTTGAAATCAAGCTTTATCCAGTCTCGGAACCTAGTCTTGTCTAGATAAACTGGTGCACATCTACAGGAGGGACCCAATGACCTGGATATACCCTTTGCAATTCAGAAACATAAGCATACCCGTACTTCACATCCCCTTGCTTCGCAGGTCTCCTTTCATAGTCTGACAAGGGAGTTCCAGAGATTTGTTGTTGCCCTATCTGCCGTGGAAATTCCACGGAATTATCAGGAGGCTCTCAAGGATAGTCGCTGGCGTCTAGCTATGGAAGAAGAGATGGCTGCTCTACGATCATGTGGTACCTGGAGCTTGGTATCTACTCCTAATGGCGCATCTGTTTTGTGTTGCAAATGGGTATTTACTATTAAACATTATGCAGATGAGAGTCTTGATCGCTACAAGGCAAGATTTGTGGCACGAGGATTTGTACAGACTTATAGAGTAGACTATCTGGACACATTCTCTCTTGTTGCTCGTCACTCCACTCTACGTGTCCTTTCAGTAGCTATGGTACATGATTGGCCTTTATATCATCTAAATGTTAAAAATACGTTTTTGTATGGAGATCTTTAGGAAGAAGTCTACATACAACAGCCTCCGGAGTTTGCTAATGAAGGGGAGTGTCAGCAGGTTTGTAGACTTCAGAAAGTAATATATAGTCTTAAACAGAGTCCAAGGGCATGGTTTAAGAAGCTCTCAGATCTGATTGAAAGGTAGGAGTTTAAGAGGTCGAATGCAGATCATTCATTGTTTGTGCAGAAAACACCCAGAGGTATCGTTGCTATCATGATTTATATTGATGCTATACTTGTTACAAGAGATGATGTTCATGGGATACATAAGGCAAAAGAATTTTTGGGTCGTCAGTTTGTTACTCAGGGTCTTGACATCCTAAGGTATTTCTTAGGGTTAGAGTTTGCCGGGAATCATGGCCACAAATTTCAGCGAAATTCGGTCGAATTTCTATCGAATATCGATATCCAAACGAAATCGAAATTCGACCGAAATGACCGAAATATGGGGGTCCTAGTACAAAAAATGATCGAAATGACCGAAATTTCGGTCGAAATTCCACCGAAATTCTATCGAAATTCTGTTTTGGTCGATACCGAAATGGTGACCGAAATCGATATTTAGGGCCTTGTCGGGAATACACATGGTCTTGTGATGATCCAAAGGAAGTATGTTACAGACTTGCTTGTTGAGACATGCATGATTGGGTGTCGACCCTCTACTATGTCGATGGATCCTAGCATGAGGTTGTATGACGATGATACAAATGAGGTTGGCATGAGGAGATATGGAGTTGGTAGGAAAGCTTCTCTATGTTACTATCACTAGACCTGATATTTCTTTTGCAGTGAGTCGAATGAGTTAGTTCATGAAGCAACCCCGACAGGTACACATGGATGCTATATATATATATGATATCGAGGTATCTAAAATCTTCTCCAGGTGCAAGACTACTATTCAGGAAAGAATCAACTCTATCAGTTTCTGCATGTGCTGATGCTGCCTATACATGGTGTCCTAAGGACAGGAGGTCCACTTCGAGCTTCGCGGTGTTCGTTGATAGTTCTCTTGTTTCTCGGAAAAGTAAGAAACAAACATTTGTTGCTAGGTTAAGTATTGAATATGAATATAGGGCTATGGTACAAGCAAGCACCGAGATGATATGATTTGAGTCGTGCTGGCAGATTTGCATATAGACGTACCTCTACCCATGCTGTTACAATGCGATAATCAAGCCGCCCTATTTATTGCCAACAATCCTGCATTCCATGCAAGAACGGAGCATATCAAGGTAGATTGCCATTATACTAAAGACATGATTAAAAAAGGCTTGGTTTCTATCTCTCAAGTCAATTCAGGAGATCAAATGGCAGACATTTTTACTAAGGCTTTGCTCAGAGGGCCGTTTCATAAGTGTTCTTCCAAGCTGTGCATGATTGACATCTATGCTCCATCTTAAGGGGAAGTGTAGAGATATATCTATGTTTTTGTATCATTTTCTTTATTTTGTTTCTTTATTTCCTCATGTCATTTACCTAGAGATCTCTCCTCTATATAAGAGAGCCTAGGGTTGCCAGGAATAAGCTCTTCGATTTTTCCCAACAGTACCTTATTTACATATAATAAAACATGAGGTATGGTGTGCATCTTCTGATGTGCACCACATGATTTTTTTCCAAAATAATATTTTATAGTCAACTTTCTGTTGATATAATTATTGTTGTATACTTTTGACCTGTTGCTTTAGTAGAAGTCATATTAACGGCCAAAGCTACATTGTACCCAGGCTCTACTTGCCATATTGGATCGTCCACTTACCAAGGCCGGAAGATTGCAGGGATTGTATGTGAAGACAGATGATGGAGAGCTTTTTGAAGTTAAACCTTATGTTCGTCTACCCCGAACGTATAAACGGTTTTCCGGTCTTATGCGTAAGTTGATGAGTTTATTCCATCATCTTTTCTCTCCATTGATTGATGTCTTATCTTATTCTGAAGTTTGCTAGAGTATTATAATGTAATCAGATCAACTGAAGAGCGAAAAGCGTATACATGCTGCTGGAAAGCGTGATAATCTCTTTCGCATGATAAAAAATCCAGTGACTAGGCACCTACCTGTAAATGCCCGCAAGATAGGTTGGTCTTTCTCCTGCAGTAATTTTCTTTTTATTTGAAGCATACGTCTACTTTTCCTTCATTTTATCTGTATGGCATTTTACAATATGATATAGTTTTTAAATTACAAGTTGCTTATATATAGTAAAATACATGGTCTAAGTGGTCTCATTGATGCTGTAGGCCTCTCATACAGCTCGGAGAAATTGGTTAAAATGCCGAACTATGTTGCCGCTGCTAGTGACGACACCCCTCTTGTATTTGTGGTGTGCTAAAAATTGCATCTTTTATCTTTTATAAATTTAGTTTATATACTTATTAACTCAGTTCATCTTTTATCCCTTACCAGGTTGGTGCCATGGCTCATGGAAAAATCGAACCAGATTATGTGGATGATTCCATAGCAGGTATGCTTCTATTTATATGCACTATTGATTACATCAGCCAGTATTGACTTAATATTTATTTTGTAGTGGGAATTAATGGATTAAAGTAAAAAACGGTCATTAGATGTACCATTATTTATGGATATCTTCATGTGATTGCTTTAGTAGCTTAATACGATTAATTCATGTAGAAATACAAAGCCCATGGAGGTCATTTCATCTCTGTCATAGACATTAAAACACAAATTCTCTAGTAGATTCCCAAAATTTGGATCATTTGACGAATTGATACGAGAAAGTTCCTATCCCTAAAGCACTTATCAACTGCACCCGAACTCTCGATTTCCTCAGGCTTGTTTGCTCTCCTAGGAAGATGACCATGGGGCCATATACGGCCTGCTGTTCTACTTATGATTTTGAGTTTGATGCCATCATTATTCAAGCACTAGTATTGGCATCATTATCTCATGAAGCACAAGTTTTGGGATGGGTAAGAAATCCAATAAACGTAGGACATCAGTGCATTGATTGATTTTTGAAAGGGAGTGTATGTAAGTTGTGATTTTCAAGCGGATTAACAAAGTCCGACAGTCCAACTGTGATTTGTCGCATGGGCTGTTAATGCTTTCACAGGGATGGATGTTAATCCTTTAGTTCTCCAAACAAGAAAATCTCCAAAAGAGGTAGAAATTGGCCTTTTTGTTGTAGGAGCAAGCTGCTCGTGTAATCCGTCACGCCCCCTCAGCGTATCATTTGAGGGGTATTTGAGGAGCTTTTCCACGATCAGACTTCTGCCCTTAGCTTAGGGAAGTCAACTAGCCCAAGTGCGTACTACCTGCGGGAAGCACGAGAACCATATCAAACGGGATTTTCAAGTGGGATGAGTGCTCGGGGTAGCTGTCTAAAACAAGGTTGCACGCTTATATTGATCTGATAGAGGTCGTGATTTAATGTGTTTGAAGAAACTTAGACATCGCTGTTCTCAATCGGATTGTATTTATTAATCGTAGTGTCAGATCTGATATTTTTCTTATTAATCCACCTGTTAATTCCATCGTCATCAGTATCAGCAATTCTTAATTAGCTGTTTCTTTTGCAGTTTCTGGTTTCCCTCTTAGCGCTGCTTGCTGCATAAACCGGATCTGTGAGGCGCTTGAGCAAAAATGGAATATCCTTTGAACAAGCATAAACATGATGCACGTTCAGGGTATACGCCAATCTATTGTTCGGAACAGAAACTTGTCTAATTTGTAGCTGTAACTAGAGGATACTGCATGTTTTAGATTGGGTCATGATGCAATTTTGTTAAATTTACTTTTATTTATAATGAGTTTTTATCCGTTTGTGCAATATACAATCAAGGAATGTATGCATATCATTTTTCGTGGTCAAAATCATGAAAACAATGCCCCACATCCCAACAGGTATTGGAAATTTGAGTCTTCAAGAATGTCCTTTTCCTCTGTAAAATGGTTGTCATTCATGAGTACTGGCTTCGTTTACGTATTGGGAAATTTTGATACCACTTTGGATGTTTTTTTTCTTCTAAATTTTCATTGGGTTAGGGCTCAAGGTTACGTAAGTTGCGTTTATATGATAAAAATTCTCCAGTATCTACTTTTCTATTGCTGTACTTGAGATCGGGTATGAGAGGATGATTTAGCTATATTGCAGTCAACTAGTGTTAAATTATCGATTCTCTTTTACTTCGGATTCTTATATCCATTTGGACATCCTTGTCTTGTGATGTTGCGTGGCTCCAATAAAGTAAGGTCTCCCGATCTTGACGGATGGATGTGGAGACGTAGGCAAGGTTCAAGACATGTATATTGTATCAGTATGCCCGAAAAGATATATAGCGGGGATACATTTGGATATATTGACTACAGCAATTTGTGCAAACTGATCCCCCCTCCCCCCCTAAGTAAGATTATTCTAATTCTTAAGACAATATATGACATGTATAAATTTATATGGAAAAATGAGGTGTATTTATCTTATAAAAAATACACATTTATGACATTGTACTGACAATGTTGATCTTGACTACTGAGCTTAGAGCTATTGCAAAGGAAATAATGAAATTTGAATGATACCAACTTGATATAAATGATGTGTAATTAATGCATAAGTTTCATATACATTGCATATTATGTAAAAACAAGAATGCTAAGCTATATTGGAAATCAAAACAAACTAGCAAATGAGCCCAATATTATGTATTTTTTAGAGGACGTCAATATAATAATAACAATTTAGAAAAAATATGAATTAAAATAGATTTGAAACAAAATTTTCCAACTAAACTAAAGAAAAATAATTGTCGATTCGTGTGTAGTAGATTTGTGATTTTATATCACTATGTAATTAATACAAAATATTGACTATTAAATATTAATATAGCGTCGTGTACAATGAGTGTGCGTCGTTGTGTGGGCGTACGTGTGTGGGTGCTAGTTTAAAGTCATTGTCTTTGTAGTAATTGCAAGTTCTAACATTCTTTTTAGGGATATTTACACTCATAATCCCGAGCAGGTTCATAATTATCCCATGAATCCTCAATAATCACAAATTACACCTATGACCTCGAATAAGTGTGTTGTTTTACACCCATAACTTTCCTAGTTTAGCTCATTAACTCAACCAGGTGATTGAGTGAATCTAACCAATTCATGATCTAAACGGTCTTAACCCAAAGTTTTAAAAAAGAAAAAGAAGTTAACCCTTCCTCCTCCCTTCCCTTCCTCCTCCAGCCCATCCCCCATCGACCACCTCTCCTTCGTCCTCCAGCCCACCTCATGCCGACTACCATCACCATGGTCCTGGTTGGTAGCCTCTCACCTATCCTCCTCTTCCTTCTCGTGCCCTTCCTATCTTATTCCTCCACAACTGACATGTTACACTATGATGATACTCCCACTGCTAACGTCGCCCTCATCTCCACCGGCAATATATTCGAGTTCAGCTTCTTCCACGTTTCCCACTGGACAAATCACGTCTACCTTGGCATCTGCTACCACAACACCACCCCCAGTTTGTCGTCTGGATAGCCAACCACGATGCCCCCTTCTGGAACTCGTCTTGCCAAATCGAGCTCTCTTAGGATGGCAATCTCATCATGCGACTGGAAGTTGGCAGCGATAAGCATGCATGGTCGACTGGTTAGGCATCCGTATGGGACACCCTTTTCCCGGGGATGAAAATTTAACTTGACGGTGTCACTGGGAACACCACGTTATTCACATCCTGTATGAGTACAGCCAACCCCACGAACGACAACTACACCCCCCGGGCTTGATCCTTGGGTTGCATGAGAGCTTGTGATGGTCGACAAGTCCTCCAATCGCATCCGATGGGATTCAAGGTTGTGGACTGTAGATGGCTTCAACGAAGTCGATTGGATGAGGCCACGGGTTCCACCTAACAGTCAATACCGATGAGACCAACAATCTGAACCTCAATTTCACGTACATGAACAGAACGAAGATGAGATTCATGATGTAGCCCAATGGAACGGAGATAACTTACGTATACAAGGACGTGCGATGGAAGAACATATGGCAGCAATCAGTCTGGGAATGCGAGCTGCTCATCCCCTTCCCCTTCCTCCTCCAGCCCTAGCCCTCCTCCCCCCATGCCGACCTCCTCATCCTCCCCTTCCTCCCTCCCAACATCCTCGCCACACCCCGAAGTCTTCGAGAACCTGCACACGTGCATGATGACCTCGGTGCCCATGATGGCGGGGATTGTGGAACCTGGAAGGACTGCGCAAACTCGAACCAAAGGAAGGCGACAATGACGGTGGAGGGGCGGCCGAGTAGGGCTGATAATTGAACCGAATCATTCGAATTCGATTAGGATTCGTTCGATAAAAAAATCGAAAATAGTTCGATTTGAAATCAAATGAACTGAATTTGAATTTAACTTGCGGATTCTATTCCTAAATGAATCGAATATGAATTAACCTGAATTCGTTCGAAAATAATTCGATTTGATTTGGTATTTAAATACATACATATGTGCATATATGTGTCCATGTATTTATACACACACACACTACATACATATACATGCATATAATACATACATATTTATATACATATATATGTAACAATCACTCTAGATTGATTAGGATCTTTTCTGAATATTCTTGTATAAGGAATTATAGCATAATTATATCAAAAGGTTGACATGTGTAAGTAAATAGACACACAAAAGAATATATGAATATGTATTAAAAAAGTTACTATATTTAGCTTGCATTGAAAGATTTAGCATTTTCATTATATCTCTAAACATAACATGTGCAAGCAACTAAAGATATTTTCAAACTAACTTACTTGCTATAATGATTAAGTAGTTAATTTTAAACTTCTAATCATATCTAGGATCCATTGATATGATTTATGATGTGCAATGTTCACCGCTATGATTTCCATACTCCTACTATACACAAACATGACTTGTCAACGCGTGATGTGTATATGCAACATTAGCCCCCCCAATGAGACCCAATCTCTTTTCTTTCCTCTTTATAAGTAAGTTTAAGTTGTTTGACTGCAAAATATATTATGAGTTAGAGATGTGGGTCCTTCATGCATCAATTATACAAAACATCTAAGTTCATATCTTTACTTCTTATTTTAGCCTAGTGACGGTAGCTTAGGTATGTGTTACTTTGTATAAGTACAATAATCAATCTTAGCATGTTATTCAGAATTTTGAGACATTAAGTGGATACAAAGACTCTAAACCATACCCAATTTAATAAAAATATATGTATGTAAAATTCTATTAGTTAAAGACTAAATATTGAACATAAAAAGAGTAAAAAATATTAGTTATAAAATCTAATAGGAAAGATCAAATATTTAATATTGTTATTTTAAATCCTCACCAGCTCACCCACACATTTATTTTCATGTTCTCATATTCCTTACATTGTATTTTCCATTCCCTTTTCATTATCTACCAAAGATCATAAAAACCCGTGGTAGATTATGTGGTTTTTCTCCTAACATGTAAAAATTATGCTTTTGCTACTTCGAGTTCCTCCTTAACATTTGTCATGATTCGATCTACATATATTTCATTTGCTTTTTTGTTGTTTTGATTTTTATTACATGGTAATCTTGATTATTATCATTGTCAAGGCGAAATTTATCATCACATGAATAATATACAAGTTCTTCTCACCATAATGTAAGTTGTTCCTTTGTACATCAAAAATTCGTATATTTCATTTTTATGGTTTAGTTTTCTGATATTGAAGATCCTTACGCTTAATGAAGAGGTTTTTATCTTTCTGCGTTATTTTTTACAATTCTCATTGTTTCAAATAATAAAATTAATTTGTATCAACTTTCTATATAAGTTTGTTCTTGTCTTGCTTTACCATGTAATGGTAATTATAATGTGTTCAACTTTTTCGTCAATGATATTCTATCTCTTTGATAGGCTCATATAATATATTTTATGTATACATTCCTTCATTATAAAAAATAAAGTATATTTAGATTGTAAAGGACACATAATAATGGCAAATTAGGTACTTTTATTCATTGTATTGTATTGGTTTGATATTTTACTTGATTTTGTAGTTTTTTCAATTATCTTAGTAATATACTTTCAAAATTAGAATCATACAATAAAATATTATACTATTCCTCATAAACTATTATTTATATAAGATCTAAAACATCAATTGACATTCAAATTCGAAATAAAATGAATCGAATTTGAATGTTCGAAACTCAAAATGAATTGAAACTGAATTTAAGCTAGTAAATTCGGTTGAAATTCGATTCGAGTTCGAATTCAAAACTTTTATAATGAACTGAATCAGAATCCTAGTGGATTCGAAGGTATTCGATTCGATTAGCACCCCTACAGGTGAGTGGGGAGGAGAGGCAGAGGAGCATGGCGAGGAGGCAGGAGAGTTAGAAGGCGTAGGATCAAAAGAAGATGCGATCGGCAGGGCGGGTGCGGGGGGAAGCGGAGGAGCCATATGAGGAGGGAAGTTGCAGTGGAGGGGGCGATGCTAGAGTCACATGGAGATGCTGATCTCGACAGCGTAGGATAGGAGGGAGTCAGAGAAGAGGGAGGCGGAGAGAAGGGACATGAGGAGGGAGGTGGAGGGGGAAGGGATTGTTGCTGTAGTGGTGACGACGGAGGAGGAGGGGACAAAGGAGGTTGAGGTGAGCGTTGGAGGAGAGGGGATGAAAGGGAACATACTCATTTGTAAATAATAAGAATTTAAAGGGTTCAAATGTAAAATATTTGACGGCTATCATAGTTAATGAGAAATTGGATGGAATTTTACACGGGGTTATGGGTGTAAGAGTTAAGAATTATCAAGGATCCTGACTGTAATTCATGATTATCGAGGGTTTCTGGGGTAATTACGAAACTACTCAAATTATGCGTGTAAATATTCCTTTTTATGGGGTCGTTGTAGGTATAATAAGGACTCTGCAAGGGGGTTGGATGTATGAGCAGTTGGTTTTTTTGATCTTGACGGGAAGATAATTTGACTAAGCGTGAAACGTAAACATGTGAAGAAATACATTAGAAATGTTGTGGATGATCGCAGAAAGGGTTTTATTAATGGCTCTGGTTAAGTAGTGGTGTAAGCATTTATTTGAAAGATGCACAATCTTTTGATCGGTTTTTATTATGTAGTTGGCTGCTAATTTGTATGACTAGCCTGATTTACTTACATATAGGTATATTTTTTTCTTACCTAAAGGCCCATACTAAAAAAAGGTCGAATGCCTAATTAGTCCTCAATACATTTTTGAAGTGGTGGTCAACTTTTGTTCTAGACACTGTCCAATGAGTATGAAAATGAAATGGCTCACGATCACCTTGGGTGAAATGAGTTCGTTGTGAACGAAGGCAAAACATCCTTTTTGTTTTATAATTAAGTGGTCACCCTTTAAAAGGAAGGAAACACACGATGAGCACACATGAAAAGGAAGTTGTTTGAGTTAGACATCCTTGATGACTCAAAGGAAGTAAAACCTTTTGAGAGCATGCAATTCACATTATAGTATTTGCCATGTTGTAGTAACAATTTGTCTAATATTAATGTATACTATTGTAGGGAATATACGAGTAACATAGTGATGGAAAATCCTACGTTTACCTGTGATAAGATGGTCGATGAATTTAGGAAAGCTTTCACTACTTGGTTCAAAGATCTTGTGAATTTGAGCTGTCTGACCTACCATACCTAAAAGATTATAAACAATTTTGCACTTGGTCCCAAACACATGGTTATCCCATTCAATGATTTTTTCGCAAAAGAGTGTAAGATTTCATTGCTTGGATGCAAGCGAGAGCTTGACTATGTTCGATTCAAGGGTAATCATAAATGTATATTGTTATAGGGGGGATAGGTTGAACTATTATAATATTTTTAAAGAAGTGCTTGAACTTGAATATTACCTGGCAACTCGTAATAAGGCCTTTCTATTTTCTTGTGACTGGTACGATCCACAATGAGGTGTGATCGTTGACCATGTACCTACATCATTAATGTTATTCTCTTATAATATATTTATAGATTTGAGCCCTTTTTTCTCAGCTTTCAAGTTGAACAGATGTATTATGTCCCAACATAAGAAAGAAGTAAAAGAGAGATGAGTGACATATAACCTTTAGGAAAATGTCATCTTGAATGATCCATATAATCCAGATGATCATGAGATTGATTTATAAGTGTCAGAGAATCTACCACTGCAAAATGTGAGTTATTATATATCACTAAAGAAAATGTTATGGTCAATAAACAAATAACACAGATAATAATCACTACAGATTTAAGCAATCAATCCGCAGAATAAGAACTACAAGAGACGTATTTTCACATGGAAACCGCACAAGGTAAAAACCACATCCTAAGTTCCTAAAGATTTCTTATTGATCGAGTCAATCAAAGTTTCCACTATCTTGAATTATTTCCCCACATATAACTCAACTATTTACAAATGCTTTGTACCACACCAAAGTCTTCCCACAACTTGGATCAAACACCAAGCTCTTTGTACATAGTCGATCAAACACCAAGTGTTACAATATAGCAGTAAAGTAAAGATTACAACAATCTAGAAAGCCTCAGATATAAATATAAAATGGAACAATGAAGCTAAGAAAATGCACTTTGTAATAGATAATTGAATTGCAAAATGATCATATTAAGATATGATCTTGAAGTAGAGATCAAGAGAGAGATGGCCTCGAATAGAGCTTTGAGAGAGAAGGGGCCTTGCCTTGGAATGTGTGTTCTCAACAAAATGTCTAGGGTACTATTTATAGTGGCATGAGATTGTCATTCAAAAATATAGCCATTGGAAATAAATACATAAAGAAATCATCGAAAGTTGATACATATAACCTGACCGATCATCTCAATTTCATCGATTATGTAGATCAAGGTGATGGATAATCTAATAGCCATTGGGAGATTGAATTCAAATTATGGTCAATCATGAAAAGTGACCGAGGATCAAGTATGATCGATCAGGTCAAGTGGGTTGATCGATCAGTGATGGTCGATCATGTCAATTACGTTGATCGGCCTGAGCAGGAATGTTGATTGATTAATATGGCTTTAACTTAATATGTCTACATGATTTGTATACGTATTCTACTAAAGTGCTCGCGTTTTATACAAAAAGGGGCGGCCTTCCTTAACTTAGGAAGGACTGCATCCTATTTGAAAGGCCCCCTATATATATGAGTTTAATGGGGCATGGCTGTCTCGCACCATTTTCGATATTTTTTTTTATTTTTTTGAAAAATATCGCTATATATATATTCATCCCTATATCCCTCCTATATGCCATTCGAATTTCGTCAGAAACAAAGACTCCTACGGCCTCCATCCAGACAATCATTTTTTAACGGTAACATGATTTTTTAAATCGACACCATCTCGATGGAGGCCGTAGGAGTCTCTTTTTCTGATGAAATTCGAATGGCATATAGTCACGGATATAGGGATGAATATACATGGTGATATTTTTCAAAAAAATTTAAAAAAATGCCGAAAATGGCATGGGGGCAGCCCCATTAAACTCTCTCTCTCTCTCTCTCTCTCTATATATATATATATATATAGAGGAATGATCCTATGAGAGACAAAACCTGTGAGAGCATGCATTCTGGACCACATGATCCAATCAGGAGAGAGAAAATAGAATCATGTGGTCCAGAATGCATACTCTCATGCTCTCACATTTTTTTGCTTTCATAGGATCAACTCCTCTCTCTCTCTCTCTCTATATATATATTCGTGTCTTTTTACATATGCCTATTACAAAGACTCCTTTCTTATTCTTACTTTGTCCACAACTTTCAACTTGTCTACAACTTTTGTGCTTCAAAATTGGAGTGTACTTGTCATGAAATATGTAGAACTATTTGTACTCACAAAGATATGACATCAAAATAATGATACAATCAATATGTAATTAAGATACTAATATTCTTCCTTTTTTATGATGACTAGTAAAAATATATTGGATATTAACATCTCTATGTCATATGCCCTTTATGACATATCAGAAAAGTTTTCATTTAAAAAGCTTTTATTTGAAAATACAATTTCTTCCCCTTACAAAAATACAAAATACTTCATCCATTTTATTTTAAAAATAATTTATCCCCCTTAATAAGTTTCTCCTCTGAAAAATAATTAAAAATTTGAAAAATATTGCTCTCCATTTGTAATGTACTATATGACACATAAATAGTAATAAAAATCATAAGGTGGAAAGATTGTACCATACGACCAAGGAGGGTATCCATGGTATGGCTGTGGCGAAAGTGTCCATTCATCAAGGATGTGTGATAAATCTCTTATTTATATTCATTATTTTCATTTATTATCCCTTTACCTTAAATAATTCAATTCAACTAATAATTTATTAAATAAAATTAACAACTAATGTTTTGTAATTAATTAACCCTAAATATTGTACATGAATAATTCTATTAGTGTGTATTATTTTATGTGTTTCTTTAATACTAAAAATCAAATAAAAATTAGATTAATAATGTACATATTATATCTAATATTATTCATAAATCAAAACTACAAAAAAATAAAATAAGTGTTTTTAATTCTTTGAAATACTCGCAAAAATATTATAGTGTATATATGGCATTTTTTGATTTAAATTCTACATGAAAGTTGTACATCTTGAAAAGATCTACAACTTTCATGTTGAACATTTTTTTTCTAATTTTACCTCTAAATATTTATTTCTTATTTTATAAATATTTTTGTATTTTTAATTAATCTTATTAGGCCACAAGCTCAATTTCAGTGAGCCATGTAGCTGGCTCTTAAGAGCCTCCCACCGTTCTTCCTAGCCGTCTGATCCTTTCTTCCATCACCGCTCCGCACCATAGCCCTCTGATCTTATGATTACAACCATTTGGGCCACCGATCCACACCCCTTCCTCAACCATTGGATCGCAAGATCCAACAGTTACTGGATCGTCCTCAACCTCCAGCTACACCCTCAAAGGGCTGCAAAGCTTTCCAACCTCCCAACTTCTCTCATTTTCTACAACATCCCCTCGACATCTCATTTTCAACTTCCAACACCAACCTTTTCGCCTAACCCGCCTCTCCTAGACATGATCTCTAACCTCCATTTCTGACCAACCTCCATCAACCTACGTGTAATTGAACCGCTTGGTCAACCATCTACAACTTCTCTCTCAACTGATCAAAATCCCCTTCTCAGCCAACTGCCATCCCATCTGTCACTTGCGCAATGACAGAGATTGAGAGAGGAGAGACAGAGAGCGATGACAGAGAGGTATATCAGGCGAGATCCTTGGTGATAAGTTGTAGCACACTCATTTTTGTTGCTCATGCTCAGTTTCTTAGCCATGAACTTAATGCAAAGACCCGAGCTCTCAAAGCACCATCCCCAGGACTGCGACACACCTTCTCAGTTCTTCTTTATCTCCATCTTCTTCTCCAAGTAAAGCTTTTGATCCTTCTTCTTCTTTCCTTCTTCTTTTCTTAGTATATCTACACACACTTAGCTACCATTTCTACAACCTAATCACACCCAAATCTTCACAGTGGTTCACTGATATTTAGGGAATGATCACTTCACTCCATCTACCCCTTGATCATCATCTCTCTCTTAGTCCCTCTTCTTTGTTTGAAAGTCGAAGAACCCAACTTAGGGCTCTGCCTTGCTCCACCTCGATGGCCCTCGTTTCACCTTCTTGTCACCCCATCCTATTTCCATCACTTTAGATTTTTTCTCCAACCCCTACAGGTCTTCGAATACTTCATTTCTTGGAGGTCTCCCATAGATTTGATATCTACCTTCTTCCTATGACGATCCAACATCGAGTAGTCAATCGCGACCTCTCCAGAACTCCTCTGAGCCACCAACGTCTTCACCAAATCATCAATGACATGCCTGGATCTTTGGCCATGACGTAGGAGCACAGATAAGGAAGTAGCTGCTCGTCGGAGACCCTCCTCGCCACAACCATATATAGGAGCTTGGTCTTCACATGCAATATAGTTACCGTAGGATTGATATGATCCTACGGCTCAAGCATCCTCCGAGCCTCTGCTTCCTTTCCTCTAGCCTCGGGAGCATTGTAGCCAGATCAAAGCACGCCAGGTGCCGAGCCTCCGCCCCTGTTCGAGTCTAGGCACACGTGATTCAACTTGTGTGGTCGAGGAATTTTTACGCCCCGTACCTTGCAGCTTTCTTTATTTGCAGAAATACCCTCGCCTAGAGGGTATCACATAAAAGTCAAGTGCAATTTTTCATAATTGCATTTCAATCTCTATAAAGACCCATTTGTAACATTTTGTAAAGTTTTAATTATATTTTCTTCGCAAATGTGCCCCTGAATTCAAACATTAATATCTTGATCATATTATGTCCATTTTAAATGAAATTGGTATCATTGGAAAGATAATTTCATGAACTTCATGATGTATTTAATTCTCTATTTTGATTTATATCTTTTGCATTAAAAATTAGAGAAGTTTATTGTTCTTTCTCGACTAATCAAATCACCAAAAATTACTTCATTTATTACACACGTAATTCGTTGGAGTTTTTTGACTTCTTCACCACTTTTCTTGGACTTTGAATAAATAGGAATTGGACAATTTGTTGGGAATTATTGACAATTACTCAAAGATTTTTAAAACCAAAAATTAAAACAAGAGGACTGCTAAATAAATTTTGACCCAAATAAAATATGTAATGGACTTCATTATTTTGGGTTTGTAAAGCCCTCATTGTACTCATGTACCTTCCGAACCAAGTGAGGCACAACCCTTAAGTAATAGAGACCAAATCCCAACTTGAGTACTGTCTTGATTATCTCCTAGGTCTGTGAAGTAATAACACGTCTATCTGTGTGTAGTAAGGCTGAGTCTGCTTGAGGGGTTAGTTTGAATTACTTGATCAAAGGGGTACTATGACATCATGGCCCTATCTCATCGTACCACGTTTGAGTACCCTTTGGGGTATGCATTTGATTCGCTACATAATCCTCCACTCTCTATTCTTTGGCTGAGTAGACGACCTAGATCCGATATCAAGGACCTTGAAAAAAGGACATGCTACTGGTTATAAAAGTAGTGGGAAGCACAAGATGCTTCCCTGGTAGTATTCACTTGCCTATAGGGGGAGCGCTAAGGGCCTAAGTTTGTAAGATTGCTTGATTACATTAAATAAATACTGATAAGATAAACAACTGAACCTTCATGACTTCATTGGTTTTGAGTTGGTGAATCTAGTTGCATTGTGGTTTGTTTAGATCTATTTTAGGTCAATGATCACGATCCCGTACACTTGTGCATTTTGTATTACATCTTTTCATTTCTCTTCTTTCCTTTTGCTCATTGTGAGCTTCTCTTGTACTTTTTATTTCACTACCATATCCTCTATTCCTTATCTCACTCGTTTTTGTTTCTCAAGATGATGACTCAAGGATGACTTAGTCTAGATTCGGCGGACACTGATGAATCTGCGATTCATCATTCTAATTAGCTGAAAATAGAGCTTCCTCCCGAGAAATTAGGTTCATTCATCTATTAGTATCATAAAAATTACATTCATATACTTGTAAATAATTTGCATAAATTAGCATTCATACTATCATCTATTCCTTATCTCACTCCTTTTTATCTCTCAAGATGATGACTTAGGGATAACTTAGTCTAGACTCCACAGATACTGATGAATCTATGATTCAACAGTCTAATTAGTAGAAAATAGAACTTCCTCTCGAGAAATTAGGTTTATTCATATGTTGATATCATAAAACATTCATGAACTTGTAAATACTTTGTATAACTTAGCATTCATACTCGTCTACATATTTTCACCTAATTTCATACAATTTTAGTTAACTCATGCTAACTCAAATTAACATGAAACATATTCATTATGTACATATTACTAATCTTAATCAATGGAAATCCTAAAAATACTAACCTATACATATTTGAAATAAACCCAAACCCTAATTTCAGGACAAAAAACCATAAATGCTAATATCTTTCTTAAACAATATACACATTCACTAAATCACTTTTTATTTAATGTTCATTCAATTATCTATAAATCAAGATTAACTTTTAAAGAATTGGGGTTCATTTTGAAAATTAGATTTTGTCGTGCATTGTATTTTTTTACTAATTTTGACCTATCATTTCATGTGCATATTTCACTCAATTGGATTTCTTTCTTTTTCATTTCATATTCTAACTAATTACATACAAATCAAAATCTAAAAAAATCAGAAAGTAAAGAAAAAGATGCATTCTGACTTGAACTTACTGACTGAATCCACTTGTATATAATCCACTTCCCCAATTTTTACGACATATTTCTAACTCACAAAATTTTCAAAAAATGTATTTATGTCCCTTACATCATTTAATATCACATTTGATTTTTGCATGCATTAATCATCTATAGAAAATCAATAAAAAATTGTAAAACTAAAAAATTGACATTTTATGTACATAAAATATTACTAAAAAGATCATATCTTGCACGCATTAGTCTAGTAGCATTTGGGTTCTTCATGGACATGGTAGATCGTACTTAGGGCAACAATTTTCATTTAGGTTATTTTTTTCTTTTGAATCTATTTTCTATTTTTTTATCTATTTATTACTACATTGTTGGCGCTGGTCAATATTTCTGGTCTTGGTCCACGCCACATGTTGCGCACCCATTCGTCTACATCCGGTGATGATCAACTCACACCTTCTCCTGGTCAAGCATTTTTGTCTTGCAGCACGCCCTCTTCTGGGCCATTAGGATGCACTTGATCAAACAACCTTGATTAACCCCACCTATTCTCATGCCCCTTCACTTGCTATTCACGTGATAGACTCCTCACCATTGGACCACATAGGATCTAACAACCATCTGTGCTCCTTCCACCCCTCGCCCTCTACCGCTCTACCCTCTGCTCTAGTGCCTGCCACCGCAATGCGACACCCTCCGTTGCTCCCTCTTCATTGACCTCCTATCCTCTCCTAGGACCATCAACTCCATCACCTTTGTTATCCTCTTAATAACTAACCAAAACCCCTTTCTATCGATCATCAAACTCTAACTGAAACTATCACTGACATCCCCGGTAATGATCAAGCCACCAAACCCAACCTATTATCCTCTCCAACCGTTAGCCATGCCTTCGTCCTCCTTTATCCCTTTGCAATTGAGACCTAATGGCCCATTATCCTCTCCGTCACAACCACTTGGGAACAACAACAAACCTCCTATTTAACACACACACACACACATACACACACACACACACACACACACACACACACACACACACACACACACACACACACACACACACACACACTCTCTCTCTCTCTCTCTCTCTCTCTCTCTCTCTCAATCCTTCGTCAAAAGCCATCAACTGCTTGTCGTTACATAAAGGTTTGAGAGAGAGAGGGATAGAGAGTTGGGGAGTGTGCCGGTGGTAGAAGTAATCTCCACGATGAAGACCTCCCAGAAGGAAGATCCTCAAAGATATCTCATGTTGTTGCTTCTCCGTGGGTTGCAATGGAGCTTTGTCATATGATGAATCTCGTATTCATCATATTAAAATCGACTTATTAATCTCCTAGCTTAAATAATCAAATAAAAATCATTAATAGTTCATTCATTTTATCATGTATAATATTGTGTATAAACTGTGTATAATTAGCCTATATTTATTGTATTAATTGTTATTATTTTCCTTGTTTTTTATTCTCATTAAAAACCCATAAAAATTAGAGCCTAATAATTGTCTATAATGGTATTAACCTTTTAAAGAGATAAAAAATACAATAAAATCCAAAAAGCCGCAAAATGGTGTTTTAATCCCTTCAAATACCCTCAAAATACACTTTTGTACACATGACCTCTTTTGGTTTCCAACATGAAACTTGTAGATCTTATCCAAATCTACAACTTTCATGTTTTGACTTTTTCCTAATTTTGCATCAAGCTATGTCTTTTAAATTTATCTTTATTTTTAATTTTTTGAATTTTCTAATTGGGCCACGTGGTACCCTCTGGGCTGCCCACATGGCCCGCCTCCACTCTTGCCACCTGTCACCTCTCCTGATTGCTGGATCCCCCTGATTACCTTCCATATCACATGTTGATCCCCGCCCTATCTCCAGCCGCTGGATATGATTCAGAGCAGATCTCAACCACTCTTCTCCACCCCAATCTCAGCCGCTCGATTCCCTTCCCATCTAGCAGCTCTCCCTTGTCCACGTCACCTCGCCTCTCACAACTGCTGGATGGACCTTCTCTCTCATACACACCGCTCTCCTTCGCCCAGATCCTAGCTGCCAGATCCGATCTGATCATATTGTAGCCCTCCGTCAGCGCCTCCATCTGAGATGTTGGATCGCAAGATCCAATTGTCAAAGATTCATCTCCTACCTTAGACGCCTCTCCCTCCAGGCATTACAACACACAGCCAAGCCACCCCTTCCATTTTTGAAGCTCTCCTCCACTCACCTACTCGCTCCCTAATGGTCCCTTCGCACAACCCGTGGATCCACCCTTCTCGCGCATCCATTATTACCACCATCCATCATTCCTCTATCATTCCTACGATCGTTCAAAAACCCCTTACCACCACGAAATGACTGGATCCCCCCTATAAAGCCTCAGCTCCGCTGCCTGTAACTCTTGTCCACCATTTCCTGGCGATAGCCCAACTTCCATCGCCATCGCCCCTCCAGTGACAAAGGAGGGGCGGTTGGTCGAGGCAACGATGACTCTCCACCTTGGTGTCAACCCACAATCGCCATGGCCATGATGCCTCAACTCTGCCTCCGTCGAGCTCCGTGCATCGGCCACGCACGCCGGGCGACGACTCCAAGCTCTAACGGTGCTCATACCAGACCACCTCCTCTGCCAAATTCTCCTCTCCAACGAGGTACCCTTCTCCTTCCTATTTCTTATTTTTCTTCTAATTTTTACGACGTCTATCGTGACCCTTACCAGCCACCTATCATCCACTTATCTCCGCCCTACCACCCTCATCTTCGCCAACACCGCCGTCCATCCTCTTCCCTTCTCCAGAGCCCCAGATGCCTCTACCCATTTCACCTCTGACTCCCAGAGATGAACCTCAGGTCCACCGCCTCCTGTTGCCCCATGGACCTCCACTCTCCTCATTTCACTCCCCCACACACAAAGCATGCTTCGGTTATCATTTAACCCTTGCAGGTCTTCAATGGATGGAGTCCTTTACCCCTCTCCGATCTCAACCTCCATCTCCGATGAAGGGTCGTGGTTAGTGACCTCCAGCTACCCTTGCACCTTCCTCTCTGGTCAACCTCCTTCGCTAGGAGGTCAGGAAGCTTCACCACCCTTTTACGAGTATTGGGGAGCCCGACGGAGCTCTGGAGAGCTCGCTGGAGTTCCATTTACGCCGCCTCTCCCCAGACGGAGGAGAAGCACATGCGCCGTTGGATGGCACCCCACGATGGCCATCCAAGGGCCCAGGTCATGCCACATTGCCATCTTCGGTCTTGCAAGCTCGGGCACGTCATACCACTCTCTGAAGCACGATCACCCGCCATGTATCGTTTGAAGCTATGCCTCGACCGAGCCTTGCCCCTCGCGTGCCATGCACGTGTAGGGACTGGGTAAATTGCAGATCTACCCCAGGGTATTTCCAAAGTGATGAAAATATCCCAGGTGCACATGCATCATATACATGCTTAGATAAATTGCGCAAATGCTTCGTTGGGTTATGTAAATCGCATAATGGTTCCTGTGCACGAATGGTCAAATTGCAAAGGACCCCTACCGATTTTACTTTATTGCAAATAGGTCCTTCCATGGACCTATTTGCGATTATTTATCTTTTATTTCTCATTTTTTATTGCATTTATGCCCCTGCATTGTTTCCTTCATAACTTGAGCATCTTAGATCCAAATTGCATGATTTCAGTGTCATTTTGTTCCTTATTTCATCATCTATCTAATGTCATTGTTAATTTTCTCATCTGACATCAAATGAAATATGATGATTTTTTATGTTATATAGTGTACCTTGCTCAATTGCCTCGCCATTAAATATGTGTTTTCTCATAATTTTATGCCTAAATTGACTCTGGATTAAATTATTTTTTGCTCATTGCTTCTAGATTCTATATGACATATTTGTGACTTATTTTGTGTATTTTGTCTTGCATTTCTTTATTCATTTATCACAATTCATGCATCATCTTATAATTGCATCGAAAAATCCAATAAAAATAATGCGTCATATTTACATTATTTGACTTGCATTTTATTCTACACCCGCATGAAGACCTGTAAATGAGAAGATATTTACACATCAAACAAAATATGATAAATATATTAAAGAGGCTCGTGTCTCTATGTTTGATCTTGGTAGACTTGCCAAGTATAAATATTCCTCAACATTCAAAGATTCTGGTTTTTGCTGAACCAAATTTGCCTCCTATACTAAGACTATTCCTAATTATTAAAGAGACAAATTTGATGTTCATAAAATGGTGCCGTTGCCAGGGACACATCTCATCTTTATTTATTTCTTGAATTTTGAAATATTTTAACTGTGAATATTTTCAAAATTTACATGTCTTCTCATCATGCATTTTTTGCATCATCTTTTGTTGATTATTTTACTTGTTATTTTTCTAACATTTTTTTGTGGCAAGGCCCATGAAGATCGAGGACGCTTGATCTCCATGGAGGCATGGAATTGGGAGCTCTTAGAAGGCCGCAAAAGAATTTATGAAGAATTATAGGAAGTTTAGTCAGCTTTGTTTGCATTTTCATGTTGTAAAAAAATTTTCCATGTGCATTTTTAGCGGTCCTCATTAGAGGGCTCGCGTGATGTAAAAAAAAGATCACTTAGTGATCTACCCCCCACCCCAACACACACACACATGCAAATATCCATCCACCCACACCCCCTTCGACCTTCTCTGTGTATTTCACACAATCACCCCCCTCTCACGTCGTAATCTGTACACAATGCACATACACCCCCTCCTGCATCTTCATAATCTGTAAAAATCTCACCCCCTCTCCACCCTTCTATATAAATCTCCCTCTAAACTTAACTTTCGTAGGCCCCCCCACTCTCAAATTTTTAGATCCTCTACTTAGGCTATTTTCAGCCTAAGTATAGGGGGATCCAATTCATCATCCATCCCTCTCTCAGTCTTCTTTTACTTCGGTCAATTTTTGACCTAAGTATAGGGGGACCCTCCTCCTCAGTTTTGCTATATCACCCTATATTTATCCGAGCCATGGCTTCATATCACTTATGCTATGAGGACATAGCAAAAGTTAAGTATAAGGGGGGTGTATCATATAGTATTGCATATCTATTTTAGCCATAGCTTGTACATTTTAAAAAATTTTGAAAAAATATTTTTCAGCTTTGTTTAAGTAAACCTGTGAACTAAGTTTTGTAAAATTTATTGTAAAACTATTTTTTAAAATTAAAGGATAAAATTTTTGTAATAAAAATTAATGTTTTTTTTAGAAAAGAAAAATTATAATCCATAAAAATTTGCAAAAGACAAAAAAATAAAAAATCCACCAACCATGGAGTTGGTGTATTCCTGACACTTTCACATTCACTCAAGTCTGGAGGATTTGAGGACACTTGATTTCTATGATCTTAAGAGTCTGAGTTATCATGCCTTAGTCATTATGGTTTTAAACTTAATAATCCACACTTCCCTAGTTTGAAAGATTCGAGCGCTATATTGCACTCTTCCTCTCTACTTTCTAAAGAATATGATTAGCACAACACATTCACAGCTGCATGATTGATGAGATGAGTTGAGTTATCACTTGAGGAGCTATGACCGGTGATTTGAGTCTAGACCCATTTAATGATGCTCGATGATGGGATAAAGTTAATGAAGGCTTCTAGAAACTCGAGTGTCAGTAAAATCCTATCCAGTATGTGAACAAGTTCACGTGTTATCGTTTGATATTGACCTATATGCCATGGTGTGGTGAAATCTAAATTAATTGTTGATCAGTGTGCGCCAACTCTAGGTAAAAGCAGTGGAATTATCCAACAAATGAAAAAAAGAAAGAAATTTATATCAAAGAAAAGCTCTAACCTTTAAAGTCAATTTCAAAAGAGCTTCCACCATATGTCGAGCGCTCCCAGATATTTTCAAAGTGTCCACTTAGACCAACACTATTAGGATCAAGGAGTCGGGCTAGCACCATAAAAGGGCTCTGCACTGTATAGTGTTACAAGTTTGGGTGTAGAAGGTATCTTAGATACTCAAAAAAGACACACCCCAGTGTTCTCCCAAAAAAACAAGTTCAGACGACTCTGAATTCTCTTGACAGACTCATTAATCAACAAACTAAAAATACACACGTGTTGAGTAATAAGGCACTCGGGAGGACCCTTGTTCCAATGTGATGGAGACAAAAATAGACACAATCATATACCCTCCATCATCTGGCCATCCGTCTACATTTTCAAGTCTTACAAACTAATGAGATGGTTGACTAAAGAAAGAATAGACTTATTCCCTGCTGTTGAGAATTAGGACTAGAGGAAAGTCTCCACGACTGGAACTTTGGGTGATGTCTCGAATCGACTCTCACGAATGCAGCACACTAAACTTCATATCCTTATATTATATGTACAAATAAAGAGTCTGAAAATTAGAGAAGTTGGATTCCTTTTGACTAGAGCATGGTTGAGCCCAGAAATTTAGTCACTTAAATTGAGGATCTTCAAAAAAATTAAGCCTTGAAACATTCACATGTACGGTCAGGGATTAATCTGACTCCTTCATTCATTAGATGCTCGAGGACGAGCATAGTTTAAGTATAGGGGTATGACGAATCTTGTATTCATCATATTAAAATCGACTTATTATTCTCCTAGCTTAAATAATTTAATAAAAAACACTGATAATTCATTCATTTTATATTGTATAATGTTGTGTATAAACTGTGTAGAATTAACCTTTATTTATTGTATTAATTATTATTATTTTCCTTGTTTTTAGTTCTCATTAAAAACCCATAAAATTAGAGCCTAATAATTGTCTATAATGGTACTAACCTTTTAAAGAGATAAAAAATACAAAAAAAATCTCAAAAACCCCAAACGGTGTTTTTATCCCTTTAAAAATACCCAAAAAGTACACTTTTGTACAAATGACCTCTTTTGTCTTTTTATTCAACTTAAAGCTTGTAGATATCATCGAGATCTACAACTTTCATGTTTTGACTTTTTCCTAATTTTGCATCTAACTATTTCTTTTAGTTTTATATTTGTTTTTAATTTCTCAATTTTCTGATTGGGCCATGTGGCACCCTCTGGACCGCTCACGTGGCTCGCCTCCACTCTCGCCACCTATCACCTCTCATGGCCACTGGATCCCCCTGGCTGCCTTCCATCTCACCCATAGATCTCTGCCCCATCTCCAACAGTTGGATCTAATTTCAAAGCAGTTCTCAGCCACTCTTCTCCGCCTCAATCTCAACCGCTCGATCCCCTTCCCATCTAGTAGCTCTCCCTTGTCCATGTCACCTCACCTCTCACAACCATTGGTTGGACCTTCCCTCTCATCTACACCACTCTCCTCTGCCCAGATCCTAACAGCTAGATCTGATCTAATCAGATCGTAGCCTTCTGTTAGTGCCTCCATCTGAGCCGTTGGGTCGCAAGATCCAACGGTCAAATACTCATCTCCTACCTTAGACGCATCCCCCTCTAGGCATTACGACTCACAATCAAGCTGCCCCCTTCCATTCCTGGAGCTCTCCTCCGATAACCTCCTCGCTCCCTAACGATCCCCTCACGCAACCAGTGGATCCAACTTTCTCACGTACCCATATTTACAACTAGCCATCACTCCTCCATCACTCCTACGACCGTTCAAAAACCCCTCATCACCACAAAATGGTCGGATCCCCCTATAAATCCTCCACTCTATCACATGTAACTATTTTCCACCATTTCCAGACGATAGCAGAGCTTCCCCTACCCCTTTGATGACAACAGAGGGGCGGTTCGTCGAGGCGACGATGACTCTCCACCTTGGTGTCGACCCACGATTGCCATGATCGTGCTGCGGCAGCTTCGCCTCCACCGAGCTCCATGCACCGACCGCGTGCGTCGAGCGACGACCCCCAGCTCCAACGGAGCTCATCAAAGGCCACCTCCTCCGCCAAATTCTCCTCTCTAATGAGGTACCATTCTCCTGCCTATTTTCTTATTTTCTTCTAATTTTTCTGACGTCTATCTTCATTGTCACCACCCACTGATCATCCACTAAGCTCCGCCCTACTCGCCAACACCACTATCCATCCTCTTCCCTTTTCTAGAGCCCCAACCACCTCGACCCATTTCACCTTTGATCCACTAGAGATGAACCTCTGGTCCACTACCTCCCATCCCCCCATGGACCTCCACTCACCTCACTTCACTCCCCCACACACAAAGCATGCTTCGACTATCATTTAACCCCTGTAGGTCTTCAATGGATGGAGTCCTCGCCCCTCTCATGTCTTGACCACCATCTCCGATGAAGGTTCGTGGTCAGTGCCCTCCAGCTACCCTCGCACCTTCCTCTCCGGTAAACCTCCTCCGTCAAGAGGTCAGGAAGCTTCACCACCCTTTGACGAGCACGAGGGAGCCCGACTGAGCTCTAGCGATCTCCCGGAGTTCCATTTACGCTGCCTCTCCCCCGATAGAGGAGAAGCACATGCCCCATTGGATGGCGCCCCACGACGGCCATCCAACGACCTAAGTCACGCCACGTCGCCATCTCCAGATCTGCATGCTCGAGCATGCCATACGACTCTCTGAAGCATGATCACCCACCACATATCCTCTGAAGCTGCGCCTCATTCAGGTCTGGCCCCTCGCATGCCATGCACGTGTGGGGACAGGGTAAATTGCAGATCTACCCCCAAGTATTTCCAGAATGACGAAAAGATCTAGGCACACATGCATTATGTGCATGCTTGGATAAATTGTGTAAAGGCCCCGCTGGGTTATGTAAATTACATAGTGGTGCTATGCACCAATGGGCAAATTGCAAAGGACCCCTACCGATTTTGCTTTATTGCTAATAGGTCCCTCCAAGGACCTATTTGTGATTATTTATCTTTTATTTCTCACATTTTATTGCATTTACACCCCTGCATTATTTCCTTCATAACTTGAGCATCGTAGATCCAAATTGCATGATTTTAGTGTCATTTTGTTACTTATTTCATAATCTATCTAATGGATAGTTAAGTTCCTCATCTGAAACCTAATGAAATATGATGATTTTTTATGTTATATAGTGTCCCTTGCTCAATTGCCTCACCATTAAATAGGTGTTTGCTTGTAATTTTATGCTCAAATTGACTTTGGATTAAATTAATTTCTGCTCATTGCTTCTAGATTCTATAGGGCATATCTGTGACTTATTTTGTGTATTTTGTCTTGCATTTCATTGTTCATGCATCATATTTCATGCATCATCTTATATTGCATCGAAAAATCCAATAAAAATACACGCATCATATTTACATTATTTGACTTGCATTTTATTCTGTATCTGCATGAAGACCTGTAAATGGGAAGATATTCACACATCAAATAAAATTTGATAAATATATTAAAGAGGCTCGTGTCCCTGTGTTCGACCTTGGTAGACTTGCCAAGTATAAATATTCCACAACATTCAAAGATTGTGTTTTTTACTGAACCAAAATTGCCTCCTATACTATGACTATTCGTAATGATTAAAGAGGCAAATTTGACGTTCATCACACCTACGCCGTGATATAGGCTATCATCTGGAGTTGAGTCAAATTCTTTCGATCCCAGGAGACACACACTTCCATTTCTATTCCTCTTTTTTTTCTTGTTCTTTCTATTCGTTGTATTCTTCTCATATCAACATCCCCTTGTATCTTCTTTGTTCTACACCAAGGAACATTGATGACCATCGAACACATCTTCTCTTTCTTTGTCTTCTCTTCTACCTCCTCCATGACCCTTCACCAACAGAGTTCTGTCCTCCACTACACATAAGAGCATCGCACCATCCTCTCGTACGAGCAAGAGCAACATCGCCAGCTAACGAGAACCTAGGATCAAAGAAGGACTTCCAGGAGCTGTAGAAATCCTTAGATCAAGAACATCTTTCTGAAGGAAGTAAATAAAAAATATTTACTATGCATCATGGAAACGTGGAATATTTAGCAAACCTTTTGCTAAAACAATGATAGTTCATTGCATGAACTAGAAAATTTAGCACGACAGTTTGTGTATTCAAAAAAAAATGATAGTGCATTCTAAGGAAACAATTTCTAAAAAAATTTCCGATATTCATAATCAGGGTTACTTCTTGAAGCATGTGTCTATAAAGTAACATGCCTTTGGAATAAAGTCTGATTTGCACTTGTCTCTCTTATAGACACAATGATGAGTCGCGGTGCTTCCCATGAACCCGAACATTGTCTAGGGTAACAAGAAGAGGAGTATGAGAGATGGAGACTCTCAAGACTCTTCTATATCTCAAGGACACAAAGTTCTCAAGACTATTGCTCTACCAAATTCAAGTGTATGAAAGGGAGAGTCTTAATCTCCTTTTATACACATTGAACACACCTATTAAGGAGTCATACTTTTCAAGTAGGTGCATGCAATGATATCCCTTAGATGGTTGATCAAGTGCTTATGATTAAGTCCTTGTTCAATAATACAGTTTTCTCATTTTTTATCTCCAAATAATTTAATTAATAAATTAAGCATCAAATCAACAAAGAGTTCTTCTCAAGGACTCTTTGTAGTGGTTCCATGTGTCATCACACAAGGCCAACCAATTCCATATATGGAACGTATTTGTTGCTAATTGATTAATAGATTAATCAATAAATAATGTTACAATATAGAGAGTCTTGTTAGAAATAGGACTCAAGCATATGGTGCCATGTGTATTAAATACACACACCCACATTGAATAAATATAGTCAATGATTTTGCATTTTATTCATCAATTAATTAACTTGATAATCACATTATCAATATTGGAGAAATTATGGAAATAATCCTTATAGCTTATGAATCACATTTATGAGCACAGAATTAAATGTAAATCCAATTTACATCTACAAAAAATGTGAATTAAATTCACACAATCTCATGCATTGGAAAAATTATGTAAATCATATTTAGATAAATATTTATATGAATCACATTCATAGAAGTATTAATTATTATGAATCACTATTCACATTAATAAATGAGATATTTATTTGTGATTCTTATTCATAAGATTTCCTTTGCACTAATAACTAATAATATTATTATTACAATATTGACATCAATAGTCATGAGTCTAATCCAATTCGGACTCATGAGTTACTAATGTAGATACTCGGAGATAATATTGGGGATAACATACTATCCATGTATAGTGACTTGAAATGTAGATTACTATCCAATTTCAGGGTTTATACCATTTTTGCAAAACTTCATCACCTACGGATGCTGATCTTGAGCTGTAACACTTTACACTCTCAGTGAGATCAATGAAACCCATCACACTCTCCATGAGCTGGACAAAGTGTCAGTGAGTTGAATGCAATTTCCTTTACCATTTCTAATCATAGTCCAAACCATGTGAAGCTAAGAAATGATCTCAAGGAGCTTGCATACTTCCATTTCCACGACCATTTCTGTTTCCAACAATTGGACATTGAAATTGTAATTGGAATTTGGATTCAAATGAATTGTGATTTAATCCAATTAAATCACAAATCATCTAGCTAAATGGAGCCACTAAAATCCATCATGTTTTATCACTTCTTCAGTATGGAAGTGTCATGGTAGATGATCTATTACAACAACAAAAGTAACCCTGAGTATTCCAAATACTCATTCATTTTTCATACTGGAAGACTTTGATAAATCCGAAGTTCAAACTCTGGTATGGCTGTCTTCTTCAGTATACATCAATAGGTCTCTCATTCGATAATTCAACGACAATATTAATCATATACTTTTGAAAGCATATACTAATATCTCGAATTCGTGTCTTATTTCATAAATAAGATGACCATACATGGAATTCATTTTGATCCCAAATTTCTCATGAGTGAGCTTTGTCTCCCCATTCATCAAATATGAACCTTTATGATTCCTTCGAGAAATTATACATGTCATACGACTTCATATGTACACTAACGCACCGGTATATGGACCTTGGCTAGCTCATCGACCTATTGGTCTATCCAATGTGCATACTCTCTCTCTCTCTCTCTCTCACACACACACACACACACACACACACACATATATATATATATATGCATATCTATCTTAGGTCAAAGGATGTGTGTCTGATCGTAACAGTTACGATTGAGGTCTTCGTTTATCTCAACCTCTCAAGTCAACTCTTTGACTTGATTATTACAACACTTATGAATATCCATTCTGATGTAGAGGACATGCATCAAGAAGTCAGTTGAAAATCAATCTTTAGAGAAAGATTGCCATCTCTTTCTCAGACTGGAGATCTTTATTGAGTATCATATGTTTGAAGTCAGTTGTGTCCTCCTGGCTGCATGGTATTCAATATGGCCATTTACATAACCCTAATTGCATAAAGGTACCTTAATAGTAAAGTGCATTCATTTAATTATTCATTTCATTTCATATGGACATGATAAAATAATTAATTTTTATTACATTAATGGGTCACCGAGGGCTTACAAGTAGAACAATCTCCCACTTTCCCTCAAATCCATTCATGTACAAATCTTAACCCCATATTAATCTCGCGCACAGTGGTGGAGGGCGTGCTGGAGAGGAGATGGCTGGTGGCTGGACGTACGGGCTACTGGACATGCAGTGGAATGTGCGGGGAGAGAACGAGCGTGAGGAGAAGAGAATGGGGGAGGTCCCTATGCGCTACTCCTGTACCTGCCAAAGACAAAAAAACAAGAGAGAGATGGAGAACAAGAGAGGGGAGGGGTGCATGCCAGCGTATACGTGAGGGAGCCGAGGGAGTCCTTTTATACTTGCTATATGCGGCCATGCATAAATAGTCCCCATGCAAGTAAAGACAAAAATTAAATGAATGTGCATGGGGAAGGTGTGAACATGGGAAAGAGAGGTTACGTGGGGCTCTATTCTCATGGGGAAAAGTTTGGTGATTTTGCAAAAGCCATCCTCCCATTTTCTTGTAAAAATTTTTAATAGAAATAGAGGTTATACTTTGATTTGAAACAATGAGATCAAAGGAATTTAAGTTCTGTTATGAAAATTAAAACAATGATTTATGTAGATAATCTATTTAAGTTATGAATTATCAATATTCTTGGTATTAAATATCATACCACCATATAAACCATAATTAATACGTGAATGGAGATTTTTGTGTCATTCATCTAGATATAAAACATGATCTGTCACTTTATGTTGTAAATTATGTGTAATTGAGATGATCTTCTCTTCTTCATGTATGGGGTAAATAACATGTGGATTATGCAAGATTGAGATTATATGCCAGATATTGAGTTTGTTATTTGCATAATTTCATCATCTTATATCACTATATGATGTAATCATCACACCCCATACTTAAATCTTGCTAGTCCCGAGCGAGAATAAGATAAGTAATAATGAAGGTTAAGGAAAATAGTCAAGATAGATCAGGTGAGGGTTTGCAGCAGACATACCCATAAAGTCTTGAGTTTTCAGATCCTAACCACACAAATACACAGACTTCAGTAGAGTCGACCCATGGATTAATGATTTGTTTGAATTGTCGATGAGTTGAGTTTTATAGTTTCAACAACCTCTCAGTTCCAACAAAATCAGACAGGGTTTCAGAAGGTCGATTAGGTCAGCTCATCCCTAAGAAACAAGTATTCTCTTTGACTTTGAATGGATATAAACAGTGTTAGTGATAGTTTAGCTTTCGTGAGTCAAGAGAACAAGCTAACATCACAATCTATCAAGGTACCGAATGATTCCCTACACATATAGCCTCAGTCCTTACCTGAATTCAGGCATATTCTCTTTTCACCCAAGTATGTCAGCATAAAAAGTAGGTCATAATTCTTTGGAAAATGAGACTTAACTTTCGGGGTTTTCAGTAGACCGCTTTGGTCCGTTGCTTCTTTTCCTTTTGCAGAGCATAACCCTGGGCCTCTTTTAGGAATTTAGGTAGCATCATTGGGCTGCTACCATGGTTTTTTGGTAGAGAAGGGTTATTTGGTGGTCTTCTTTCATAGCTCTTGTTTTGCATATCTTTGCATGATTGGTGGTTTTTGGCATTTGTATTGTGATATGCCTCTTTGTGGTGTTTTTGTCTTGGATTTTGGCATCAAAGGTAGTATCGGCTTAATATTGACTTTGGAGGCACGATACTGGCTTATTTGCTGACATACTTAGACTAGAGAGATCATGTTGCTCTTGAGTCTAGTTCCTTCACTGGCTATAGATAAGGTTCAGGCATTGGCACAACCAAGAGGACAACTCCTCACCTCAACTAGATTGTACTTGTATCTCGTAAAATAAACTCAATCAAGCTAAGTGCAATGTGCAGTTGCTTAATATCCACTGAAGAGTTTAAGAGTGCTATTAGTTGCTCAGGTGATCTCGTTAGATACAAAAGTTCATTCACCAGTAGAGTTAGTGGAACTGAGAGAATAAAGTCCATATGGACCTGAAGAAAGCTTAAAAACTCATGCCTAGTGAAATTCTGATGTAGTTAAATAGATTAAGGTCAACTCAACCTCAGTCTATGATCTATGTAATGAAGAGCTGATTTCTCAAAAACTAGGAAGGATGTATTTTTGGTTGTTTTCTTGCTTTTTGAAAATATTTTTAGGGGAATTTTTGTAAAAAGAGAGATTTTTTTAAAAGAGTATGCAATTTTGAAAAACTATGCAGACACCCCCATACTTATCAGAAACCATGTCCTCATGGTGAAGACAATGTGTAATAGGAGGATCAGAAGGGATGTTAAATGTATTTTTGTTTTTTTAAAAGTAATGTAGAGGGGTACCCCCATACTTATCTAATGCAATGCAGAGAAAATAAACATGCGAGCATTAAGACGAAAAGATACCTGTGAGGAGAGGCTCACGAGAGTGCATGATTTAACGCCTCAGCTTGGCGATGTGGTGGTTCATTTGTCCTACAGAAGATATGTTGTGCAGACAGGCATAGGACCATATGGTTCAACAACGGGTTTTAGTCTTTTACCATTGACTCTGAAAGTGGTTTTAGTGTTTGGGTCAGTAATTTCTATCGAGCCATTATCGAATACTTGAGTTACATTGTATGGTCCTTTCCATTTCGATCTCAGTTTTCCTGGAAATAACTTCAGTTTTGCATTAAATAGCCATACTTTTCGATTTTCTTTGAATGTTTTCCTCGAAATGTTGGTATCGTGCAACAACTTGATTTTCTCTTTGTATAGCAGGTTGTTATCATAGGCTTGTGATCTCAATTCTTCCAGTTCAGATAAGTCCAATAGTCTTCCCTTCCCAGCCTCATCATAATCCGGATGGTATTTCTTGATAGCCCAAAGTGATTTATGGTGGACCTCTACGGATAGATGGCACGGCTTTCCATAGACTATCTGATATGGGCTCAGACCTAAGGGTGTGCGGAAAGCGGTGTGGTAGGCCCAGAGAGCAGAAGGTAAGTGTTGAGACCAATCTTTACGATCGGAATGGACAATTTTCTGGAGGATGGTCATAATTTCTTGATTTGATAGCTCGACCATTCCATTGGTTTGTGGGTGATAGGTAGTTGAGACACAATGTTCAACTCCATTTTTCTTAAGTAAATTCTTAACTGAAGCATTCAGAAAGTGGGTGCCTCCATCACTAATGACCACCTTAGGCAATCCAAATCGAGAGAATAGGTCGTTCAAGAACTTGACAACTGTTGTGCTATCAACAACACGAGTGGGAATGGCTTCTACCCAACTAGAGACGTAATCAACAGTGAGAAGAATGTATTGGTAACCGTGTGATGTGGTGAAAGATCCCATAAAATCTATACCCCAAGTGTCAAAAATTTCAACCACATATACTGGTTGGAGGGGCATCATGTTACGACGGGTCATTGTTCCATTGGTTTTACATGCAGGACATGCTTGAGCAAAGTGATGTCCATCTTTAAATATCAAGGGCCAATAGAATCCACATTATAAGACCTTAGCAGCTATGCGTTTCCCTGAGTGTTGTCCTCCACACCCAGAAGTGTGACAATGAGTTAGGACATCGTTGACTTCATATTCAAGGATACATCGTCTCCATATCAAATCAGTACCCTCTTTGAAGAGCAAAGGGTCTTCCCAGTGATAATATCGGGCTTTGGCCTTGGTTTTATCTCTCTTATGTTTCGGCCAATCATCAGGAAATGTGGAAGTGACAAGGTAATTGACGATGTCCGCATACCAAGGGAGTTGAGAGACAGACATTATATTCTCATTAGGAAAACTTTCAGAAATTTGGACCACATTGTCGGTTGGTGAAGATGATGAGGGGAGCCTCGATAAGTGATCAGCTACGACATTCTTTGCTCCTGCTTTGTCTTGAACTTCTAGATCAAATTCTTGTAGCAACAACACCCACCTAATCAGTCTAGGCTTGGCATCTTTCTTTGTGAAGAGGTATTTGAGAGAAGAGTGGTATGTGCAGATTATGATATGAGACCCTAAGATGTAAGATCGAAATTTCTCTAGTGAAAATACCACAGCCAGTAGTTCTTTCTCAGTCACAGTGTAGTTCCTTTGAGCATCATCCAGGGTCTTGCTGGCATAGTGGATGGCATAGGGTTTTCCATCTTTCCTTTGACCCAATACTGCTCCAACAGCATAATCAGAAGCATCACACATGATTTCAAATTCACAGTTCCAATCGGGGGGCTGTAGTATGGGTGCTTCAGTGATGATTTTCTTTAGTGTATTGAAGGACTCGTATGCTTCCTCGGTGAATGTGAAATCTTGGTCCTTTTCAAGTAGTTTGGTGAGAAGGCAGGAGATTTTCGAGAAATCCTTGATAAATCGACGGTAAAAACCGACGTGACCTAGGAAGGACCGAACACCCTTTATATTCGTGGGTGGACCTAAGTGGGTGATGGTCTCAATTTTCGATGGATCCACTTCCATCCCTTTCTTCGATACGATATGTCCCAACACAATTCCTTATTTCACCATGAAATGTGATTTCTCCCAAGATAGGATTAGGTTTACTTCAATACAATTTTGTAAAACTTTGTCAAAAAATCCAAGTATCTCCTCAAAAGAGTTTCCAAAAATTGAAAAATCATCCATAAATACCTCCATAAAATCACTAACCATGTCAGCAAAGATACCCATCATACATCTTTGAAAAGTAGCGGGGGCATTGCATAATCCGAAAGGCATGCGTCGAAACGCATAAGTCCCAAAAGGACAAGTGAATGTGGTTTTGTCTTGATCTTTCGGTGCTATGGCAACTTGGTTGTAGCCAGAATATCCATCCAAAAAACAAAAAAATTCTTTTCCGGCTAGTTTCTCAATGATTTGGTCAATGAATGGTAGAGGAAAGTGGTCTTTTCATGTAGCCTTATTGAGTTTTCTATAATCGACACAGACTCTCCAAGATGTTGCCACTCGAGTAGGTGTATCCTCTCCTTTCTCATTTTTCACAATTGTTAATCCGGCTTTCGTGGGGATGACCTGGAGAGGACTGATCCAAGGACTATCGACTATCGGATAAATGATGTTGGCACTCGATCACTTGTATATTTCATTCTTCACAACCTCTCGTAGATTAGGATTCAACCGTCTTTGCATTTCTCGAGAGGGTTTACAGTCATTTTCCAAATATATGTCGTGTGTGCAGAATGTCAGGCTTATTCCTTTCAAGTCAGTTATTTTCCAACCAATAATCTGAGAATTCTTTTTCAACACTTTCATGAGTTGACTTTCCTGAGTGTGATCTAGGTTGGCATTAATGATGACCAGTAGAGTGTATGCATCATTGAGGAAAGCATACTTCAGATCTTGTGGTAAGGTCTTCAATTCGACAATGGGTGTTGGTAGGGTCAGAGGAGCAGTTTCTTCTGATGTATTTATTGATGAAATAGTCTCAAATGGTGTCTCCATCATTGGCATGATCATGACTGTAAGTTTAGTGTCCAGTGTGTCCCAGGCTTTATCTAACTCAAAAATTTCCTGATTAATGAGAGAGCATGGTGGAGCTTCGAGTGCAGAGTTCAGATTATATGTGGCAATATGATGGGACATGTTCTTGTAAGTGGATCAGAAGATGTTCAGACTAACCTCCAGAGGGTCTTTGGAAAGATGGATAGGGGCAAAATCATCTTGTATATCAAGCACAACACAATTCTCTATCCAACCACAATCTTCAGTCTCAGAGTCAATTGAAGTGGGGATGATAAGATCCACATGAATGACCTTACCATTAACTTTAAACTCCACTCTTCCATCCTCATAATCAAAGTGTGCCTTGGCAGTGGCCAAGAATGGTCGTCCAAGTATTATGGGAGTTTCACTTAGTGATTAGATGGGTCCATACCCATAACAACAAAATCTACTGGGAATGGTGTCCCTGAACCGTGACTATTACATCCTCAAGTAATCCTTTTGGCCTTTTCACAGAACGATCAGCCATCTGTAAAATCATTGAGACATGTTTTATTTTTCCCAAGTCAAACTGCTCCAGAATAGCAGTAGGGAGGAGGTTAATCGAGGCACCATTATCCAATAATGTACGTTCGAATGTCGTCTTCCCGATACTGCACTTCACCAACGGTGCACTTGGATCTTTCTTCTTTGTAGGTAGGAGGTGTGAAATGACATTTGATGTTTCTTGAGGAAGAACATGTTTTTCGATATCCTCATGATTCTTTTTATTCTTTCCTTTTGATTTCCTCTTTGGTGTGCATTTCTCTTTTAGAAAGCAAGAAAAGGTTGGAACTTATTCAAGCGCTTTCAGCAGTGGAATCTCAATGACAATGTCTGAGAAGAGTTTCTCTAACTCGGGTTCGAGTATGGGTGATTTGGGATTTTTCTTGCGAAAATCTTCAGGAAAGGGGATGGAGGGAGGAGGTATGGTGCTCTCAGTCTGTCCTTCTCCATTATCAATTTCCTCTTCTTCCTCGATTTGAGCATCATCAGTTGTATTAGTTTGTGGTATGGTAGATGCATATGTGTTTTTCCCATTTCGGAGAGTCACAACATTAGCTGACTGGTTGGGTTGATTTGGTGTTCTGAAAGTCACTTGATCTTTAGGTTGATGCATGTTGGATCCTTGGGTGGATGTAGAGAAACCTTGAGGATGAGTTCCTTAGCTGAAATTATTGGTCTTATGAGTTGGGGCAGAAAATCCTTGATTTTGAGCTTGGAATCTAGGGGGTGACGTGAAAGATTTGGCTGGTCGTGGGGTGTGGAATGATCCGGAGGAGCTAGTTCTATTGGTATTAGGATTGGGCAAGGGTTGAGGTGACAATGCTGGAATTAAGATTGTATCTCAGCAAATTGTCGAGCATTCTCAACGTGGACCTGTTGTTGCGCCTGGTTGGCATATTGTTGTGCTGCCGCAAGTTGTTGTATAGCTTGAGTCAATGCGTCAAAGTTTACAGCTGTGGGAGGTTGAGTCATTGGATGTCCTGTTGGTTATGTGGGTTGTGAGTGTAAATGATATTTGTTGTGTTGCCCATTCCATCCAAAATTGGATTGCTCTCTCCATTTTGGATTTTGAGTGTTTGAAAATGACCCTCCTGGATTTCTTTGTACCCAATTTATAGTTTCAGGAGTTAATTCTTGGTCATGGGAGAATGGTAAATAGCCAAAGTCCTGAACATTAGGGTCAGACGTAACCCCACAGATTTTGTTCGGAGCTTTAGTCAGAGCCAGGTTACCTATGGCTTGGGTCATGAGATCTATCTGTTTGGAAAGAACTTCCCATTTGTCATGACTTTGTTTGGATGAGTTGCTGGTGGAGTTCTCATGATCGACTATATTGATAGGTCTTATGTGCCCATTATATTGCTTGATGGATGAGCAATTCACCGAATTATCAACCATGTTTTCAAATAAAGTCCACACAAAATGTTCATCGCAGCTAATATAATTCCCATCACATGAGCCGTCAATAACTCTCTCGAATGATGTGTCTATGCCCTCATAAATATCTGAACCAACTTCCATTTGGGGATTGCATGATGAGGGCATTTCCTTTGTAATTCCTTAAAACGCTCCCAGACTTCGTGAATGGGTTCTTTGTTCTTCTGAGTGAATGACGATATGGCTTGTCTCAGGACATTTGTTTTTCCTATTGGGAAGTATTTCTTGATGAATGCCTCTCTTAAGGCGTCCCAGGATGTGAGTGGGGTTCCATAATTTCAGAGCATTGGAGTGCTCGTTCCTTAAGAGAGTGAGTGAAGGCTTTCATATAAATGTATTCCCTTTCTACTCCAGGGATACTCATTGTGTCACAGGCAGATCGAAAGTCTTGTATGTGTAAGAAAGGGTCTTCACTCTTATTTTCGTAGTACTTTGGTATCAAGGAGAGAGATGCTGGCTTTATTCCAAAGTCTCCTACCTCAGGTAGAATCTGGACCGAATGGACTAAGTCTTCTTCCGCTGGGTTATAATGTGTACTAATGGGTGGTGGTCAGATGAGAGGTGCTATGGTATGGCGGATCGTTGCATTTTCCTCTCTCAACAGTTGCAGTTGATGTAGGATGAGGTCCATAGGATTTGGTCTTTCTTCTCCCATGTCTCCTAGGTCAGATGAATTCTCACGTTCCTCAGTTGAAGGAGATGAGTTGGGTTTTCTTTTATAGATCGGGTCGTACTCTAATGGTTGTTGCAATGGATTTTTCAGAGATCTACGACCTAGCATACACAACGCAATACACCAGACAAGTTGTTGATTCACCAACTCACACAAAAAATTGTCGTGGAAGCAATTATCTTTTCGATTTTAGTTTAGTGATTCAACAAAAGTTTTCAGAGAAATTAGAGTCCTTAAAGATGAGGTATGTGTGGAAGATTGTGAGAAATCGATGTCTTAATCCGGTTGGGGGATCCAGGGTGCGGTACACAGATCGTGAGATCTTCTCTTCCCACAAGAACCTGTGCCCAACGCGTCGAGGAGTTACGATTTCTCTCTGCAATCCCACGTAGCACTAGGGATTTTTATCTCTATCCAAGGGTTCTATGTGCTCTTGATTTTTGTGTCATACACGTGCTTCAAAACAAGCATTCAGAAATTTTGCCCGCTTTCTGCTCGGGCCACTGCGGTGGCCTTTCAAGCTTATCTTTTTAGCGTGATAAAGCACGTTTTGGTGATCTTTTTAGTGAGTAGAGGGAGAAGACCACAGAGATGATGCAAAGAAGAAGTGTTTTTTTAATTTTTTTCGGTTTAAGTTCGGAGCACAAACAAATGCAGGGAATTTTAAACGGCTAAGATGCCTAAGAGAAAGAGGGACTCACAGTGCCTGCACTTCTGGCGCTAATCTGTAATATTTTGTCCTGCTGATGGTGAGATTTTCCGAGAAGGGGGGTGGGGGGAAGAAAATATTACAAATTACAAGTTTGAAAAATGCATGAAAGACACATGGAATTTTTTTCTTTTTTGACGCCTAAGTACCTGCAAAACAAGAAAATACGCGGATTAGATAATTGAAACTAAGTTAAAATAAAGAAGAAAAATTGCAAATGTTGCCTAGTCCTCGACAACAACGCCAAAATGTTGACAGGATTTTTCACGGTTTAAGATGATGATTTTATCATGTCATTGTTGTTCCACGAAGAATCAAGATCAAACAAATAAAATGCAACTACGAGCGCAACAAAATGCATATGGCAAGTAGAGGATCGAATCCACAGGAACCAAGCAAGTTCACAATTTTATAGAGTATTTTGATTATGAAATGGAATGAAGAAGATAGGAGCTGATTTGTGAAAAAGTTTAAAAACTAGTGTTGAACAATAATTGACTTGCCACTTAAGGAAATGATTAGAAGAACATAATACTTAATTAAAAAGTTCAAAGAGTGAACTTGCAAGTTTTTCTTTTTGATGAAAAAGACAACCGAAGTAAATAATCATGCATGGAAATAGGGAACTAATAAAAAAACTGAAATAAACTTCTCTGTGATAAGAATTTCGGTGGAATTTCGGTGAAATGGTCGGAAATTGGGAAAATGACTTGAAAACTCATTTTTTTTCAAATTTTAAGATTTCTAATGTTGTTTAATCAATAAAAGAGACATAAATACAAGTTTTTTTGCTTAAATATGATGGTATAATGTTCAGTGCCTTAAAATAATGATTTCAATCATCATATCAATGACCGTCCAGAGTGAAGTTTCATATTTCAGTACACGGTTAAATTTTGGCATTCAATTTTTCTGTCAATTCTCAAAAGAATAATAATAATTTTATTTAAAAGTAAAATAAGTCACACACACAAACACGAATATTTGAACATGTATGGTAAAATAAATGCAGAGTAGGGCTTGTGATCGTAAAATGTATGTTATACGAGACACAAACAACTTAATTAACACCAAGAAATTGTGTAGCATTCATAAGCATAACCTACGTCCAGCCTAATAATAGAAAAACAGTTATAGTCAAAGACTTGGAAGGTTGTTAACAACCTACCATACGTATAGACACACATACTCCTTATAGTAGAGAGAAGTAACAAGAGAGACCTATAAAAGAACAAACTTCTAGTGTCTTCTGAGTTAAAATGATGCAATGTAATGTATCGATATGTAGGGACTAGGAAAGCCCGGAAAAGATATGCAAGGAAAAGAAGAACTCTGAAGTTTGTTAATATGCAAGGCCCTACCTAATAGTTACAATCAAGTTGATCTAGGAAAAGATAACAAGATGGTTATATCAAGATTCTAACTATGAAGATTTTGAACTATGAAGTTAGCATTCAAAGATGAAAAAAAATACATATTTGTCATCTTGAAGTACATGTTAAAAAAAGATTTGTTATGAAAAAATGTGGTAAAATACTTACCTTGCTTGGAATTTGGAAACTTGGCTCTGCAAGACTTAAGTTGGGTTGTCAATTGTGACTTGTGAAATTGTGAGATGGAATGAGAACATATACATTATATTTATTGGATTTAAAGAGGACCCTTAATGGCCTTATTTCTTACAATGGTGGTTGGAATAGTGGCTTATATTGCAATAGTGGTTGAAATAGTGATCTATAAATTTCATTTAGTGGCCAAATAGTGCCTATGAATATCAATAAGTGGCCTAGGCATGACATATGATGACCTAGAACAATTTCAGTCGAAATGGACCGAAATGAACCGAAATTCCACCGAAATCTGAGAAATTTGTGAACCATTTCCATTGAAATGGACTGAAATTACCGAAATTTGACCGAAATTTCGGTTGAAATCTCGGAAACTGATATTATACATGGTTTCGATATCGGTATCGCTACGAAACTGAATTTCGACTGAATTTCTGTCAAAATTCGCCGAAATTTAAGGCCATGATTATGAGTCATATTCATATAATTAATTATTCCAAGGGAAATAAAAACTCTATTCATAATAAAGTATTTTAATTTTAATTAGATTCCAATTAATCTAATCATATAAAATCAATGATGCAATTAATGTCCAACAAAAATTATTTATTGTTACTTAAAATATGGTATTATCTCAAATATGTATTATTCGAATTTTAATAATTAGAAAAATACATCATGATCCCTGCAAATATTATCCCTTTCTTTCCTGATGTCATGGCCAATACTGACAGGAGTGAGACAAATAGCTCACAGAGTAACCTGTTACCCCAACAATCCTCGATTAGACACCATATCCGCCTCAGGTCAGGATAATGTGAATTGATCACTTTGTACTTAAGATGATAATGAATGTTTCAATCGAAGTAATACCATATATAATATTCATCATAACTCTTTTGATAATATTATAATGAGATTTGGTAAACAAATCCTTAATCCTGTTCATGCAACTATGTTTATTGGAAGTTTCATCTAACCAATTGTGATCTAGATCATATCGAATCAAATTTGGTTATGGCAATTTCACTGAAGGAAATAATCATCATCAAATATTTTATAAATATTTATAAAAAATTATTTTGGGAAATTAATCTTAATTTTCACTAGTTTATCAAATGATATTCATAAGGTTATTGATTAAGAAAGTAAATTTCAATAGTGACCCTCACTTACTAAAATTAGTATATCTCAGTCCATTTAATCTAAATCAAGCAAAATAAGTTTCCACAGTTTGCTAATTTGATTTGCAAAAGAATACATTTGATTTTAATGCTATTCTAAGCATTTCAAAACAGTAATTAACTATTTAGTTACGTCAAAATTCTTCATCCCCGAAACAATGGATACATGTTCACTAAAATGATCATAACTTAAGCAAATATATTCCTAATCATGCAAACTCAAATCCCACAGTTTCCTTATTTAATGGATAGCATAATTCAGATTATAATTTCGCGTTTAAATATTTAAAAAGGATGGAAAAATCATACAAAATAAGGTTGGGTGAACAAAATGCGATAAAATGTCACAAACCCTAAAGTGCCACTGTCATCCTAGGCTTATGGATCGTATCCGAAACCTCCAACTTATGGCTCTGATACAACTTGAAGAATATGGGAATATCCTTAAGCGCATCATGGAAGCGTGAGGGTCGCATCATATGCGATCGGGAGTGACTAGTCGTACTAGTTGCTTGATTTAGTGGAATTTAAAAATTTTAATCTGATGAAGCCACATGATCCAGGAACACTTCACAGATCGTTTCATCCAAACCATAAACATGTATTAGGTTTACCTCTTGAATTGTGGTTGCTATCAAGTCTCTAAACGAAGAAACCTCCTGTCTCAAAATCCGATCCGACGGAGGAGATGCTTGCTAGCACGTTGATGAAACATGTGCTTCTCGCAATCCATGTTGATGATCCAAGCGGTGAATATCCAGATCTCATCACATGAGATCTGACGTCTTCTTTATGAGCTAGGTGCATCAAAGGAGATGGAGATCCACGAGCAAACAATCCGGCAGCGTAACGACGATGCTGCAGTGATGACGACTCTCTCGAGGGCTCCATGGTGGATGACCACAATGAGAGAGAGAAGACATGTAGATAATGAGAGAGAGTGAGAGAGAGAGTGAGAGAGCATATGGATGTTGTAATTGTTGTCTTTTAATGTAACTTGAAGAACAAGGGGTGTCTTTTCCTATATAGTATTTTGGGAGTCCATGGACTACATAAAATAAATGAATGAGATTGATTTGTGCTTATTTCGATGGCCAAGATTTTGTTGTAAAAACATAACAACAATTAATTTAATTTAGATTAAATATATATTGAAAAATCAATATAAATTACTCCCAATTAAATAAATAAATCATGGGGATTATGGAATGGAGATTGTCTCCTTCCATTAGAGGGGAGTGGATGGCCATCCTTTCCTAATGGGAGTTGGTGGCCATCCACCCTCCCAACTAGGAAGGAAGCAATCTCATGTAATCTCATGAAATTACATTATTCCATGGAAATCTACAATATTTACAACAACACATGTTGTAAATTATTCTGCAAAAATAATTCATAATCATTTTGAGAATATTACAATCTTACCATTGGAAAATTATGAATCACATTCACAACCCAAAATAAAAGGTAAATTACATTTTCAATTAATTGTCCAATGTGAATCCAATTCACATCAACATTTATTTTGTAAATGTTATTTACAAATCTCTCTCTCTCTTATATTATAAATCACATTTATAATATATATGATTAATATGGATAGAACTATCCACATTATTCATGTCCATGATAATTAAATCACATTTAATCATCTTGGATCTCATTCTCATGCACCCAAATAATATAAATCACATTCACATTAGTCACATCTTTAATAGTTAAATCACATTTAATATCTTAGATAACTCTTCATATAATATGAATTAAATTATTATTATTCATGATCATTAAAATACATTTAATTGTCGATTTCTCAATGCTTGGATACATGTATCAACGAAGAGATTATCCTTGAACTCTTTCAAAGATAATCCGCTTTATCCGTGGATACTTGGAGATAAGGATGGGGCGATTATATTGTTCAACATATACTGACTTGGATATTGAGATCACATCTCAAATCCAGATCTTGCGGACCTCTTATAGATTCTTGATTAAATCAAGACCGCAAATCTAATCTTCTCATTGCATCTGAATCACATTAAGTTCAATGTCCAACATTTGGACCAAGATCGGATCACTTCTCTACTGAGAGGAGTCACTAAAATCCAAACCCATTTCATCACTCTCTAGGAATGGAAGCATCATGGTTATACAATCGTTTATGATCACATAACCTGTACTTATTCCCAATACATGTACACCATACATATTAAAAGACTTATACTAAACCCGAAATTTTAGATCTCATTTATTTTGTCTTCTTCAGGGTTTTATCGTTAAGTTTCTCATTTGATCATTGGGAGTTTGTATCGATCATATACTTTCCAAAAGCATATATCATACCTACCTGTTGATCATATACTTTCCAAAAGCGTATATCAAACCTTACAAATTTAGTCAAGCTTTAAAAGAGAGACGACCATGCATGGAATTTGATCCTTCCCAATATTTCATGAGAGATCTCATGTCTTCCAGTTCAACAATGAACCTGTATGATCCCTTTTAAAGATCGTATTACTCATATGCCCTTGCATGCACACTAGTGTGCCAGTGTATAGACCTTGGTTAGGTCATAAACTTATTGCTCGGTCAGATGTACATACTCAGACATATACTAAAACATCTGTATCTGGTCAGAGGATGTGTGTCTATATCGTGGCAGCATACGATATAGATCTTTGGTTATCTCGATCTCGTTAAGTCGACTCTTGGACCTAACTTATCTAACACCCTCAAATCTTTATTCCTATGTAGAGGACCTGCATCAAGAGGCCGGTTAGATATCAACCTTTAGAAAAAGGATTGCCATCTCCTTCTCAGGCTGGAGATCATCTCTTAATAATCTCTTGATTGTGTTTGATGAGTCCTCAATCTAGGTCTTTAGATATTCATCCAAGCACTAACCTTTATGATTCAACAATTAGATCAACAGTTGTATGATCATTAAGATGGCCATGGTACATAACCCTAATTGTACTAAGAGACCTATTATGCAAATTAGTTATTCTTTATTTCAGATCAGGGAATGACATCTGCAATAACATTTAGTACATAATGGCTCATCGTAGGCTCGCATGTCCAACATGTATATCCTCCATATGAACTCAAAATTGACCAAAGTTACCTTTATTGTTCATAAAATTAAATTATCTATCTAATGAAGGTGTTTTCCTTAGCTCATATGCGAAAGTTGGCTTTTGAGTCCCTATTGTACTGTATACCTATATATTCTATTTGATTTATTCATTCTTTATATTTATAGCTTCCTTATATTTTTAAATACTTGTAAATTTTACTTGAAACATATTTAAAACATAAATACAAAATAATATCATTGACAATACATTAAAATAAATAAAGTAATGCAATATATTGGTGTACTATACCTATAGATTATATACCTCCATTTATTTTGATATATATAATCAGAAAAATGTAATACAAATATGTAATTATTTATTTAAATATACTTAAATATATAAAATACATATATACAATAAAATACACAGTACAAAATAAAAATAAAATACCCCAAATACATGTGATTATACCTATACATATACATGTAATTATTAGCAATTTAGAAATAGTGTTACAAAAATAAATTAAATATCCATAAAATAGAACTTAAATAAATAAACACTTTTCATGTCGGAATTTTCTGGTTGGCGTGGACCAATCAAAACGCTGCATTTGTTGACCAGGCGGTCAATTGTATGTCCTCCGCCCTCTAACTCTTGTCAGGCTCACATGAGCCTTCTTTCTCCCATTTTTTGGAGATGAATCATTGCTCGAGGAGTCTTTCTTTCTCCACTCAAGTTGTGTGCCTCACCATCCCCCATTATGTTAGGTTGTTGGCAACCACCAACTCCATCTCAAATTCATGCAATCTTCTTGCCCCTTCCCCCCTTCCATTTGTCTATAAATAACTCCAGCCGACGACTTTTTTCTTTTTGATCCCTTTCGCCTAGTCAAATCCCCTATAGTACTCCCAAGTCGATTCACCTGGTGACACCAAGTAGACCCTTGGCCTTGTCGGCGTTGAAAAGGAATGAGGAGGAAGATCCTCTAAAGCGATGCTTCTCTGCTCTAGGTATTTTAGCATGTGTGAGCTATTTTATTTCATATTTTAGACGAATATTCTTAACAACATAGTAGTGTATCCTTTAGTCTAATCGATTAGCCATTAAGTTACCTTAATTTTATGATCTTTGTTCGCTGGATCCTTAATCTCTAGCTCGAATTTACTGTGCCTCTAACCTCGCTTAGACTAGTTTCTGCCTCCATCTCCCCCTTTACATCCGCTTAATAAAACCCACATATTTTCCCCTTAGGATCTGCAAGATCCTAGTCCACCGAGCTCCACCTTTCACGATCTGTCGGAGCTTTATCGCCCCCTCGTCCCATTTTGCATACAGATTCCTTTTAGGCTGAGGAGGTTCGCCTCGTGCTCCTAAAAATTTTGTGCAGGATAACAAGCCTCGAGGACCCACATGGAGCAAAAAAAAGCTTTATTAGAAGCTCCAGGACAAAAGGAACTGAAAGAGTCCCAGGTCCCCATCGATGGAACCAGGAGCCGATTGAGGTGACCTGCAGGTGTGACCGGAGCTCATGAAGGATTTATGTTGCTCAGTAAAGAGAACAGAAACCGGAGCTGCGAGGAATCGATGCTCAAAGTTTGCCCTAGGCCATGTTCTTGGGTATTCTTCCAGAGGGTCTTAGAGCCACGGTATTACAGCCCACTTCAGGTTTTACCACAATCCTTGGATCAAAGGCAAAATGACGCCCTCCACAGCCGCATGATCAACTTAAGTGAGCGCGCACGACGTGTTCTGTATCGTTTGATATCGAGCCCCTGGGTAAATATTTAAGTACCTTTGTTGCCTTTTGTATTTACATTAAGTCCTACAAATATGAAGTCTAGTCTAATTATTTGTAATATTGGCAAGGATCACCCCAAACACCCTTCTAATTACAAACATGTCACCGCACCTCATGTGTTGTGTCATGTGAGGTGTTGTGATATATGCATATAAGCCCATGGCTTTTAGCTATTCATGTTTGGTCTTTAAATTTGTATAATTAAGTGTTAATTTTTAGGGAAATTGCATGCAATTCCTTGACATTTATTTTTATCGCAAACATTCCCCTCCATGATGCATATTTATTTCTTTGTTCTCTATATTTATTATATAGCTTTTGTGTGTGTTATTAATGTTATTAAAATGTGGTAGATGTGTGATCTAATGCTGGTCCATGCTCACATTTTTATTTGGCATTTTATTGCATTTTATATTTTCAAAAAATAAATAAAAATTATATATTCCTTCTTTAAGCTTAAAAATCCAAAAAAATATATAATCATTTTAAAAATTCAAAAAATAGTATATCTGTATTATTATATAGTCTAACTTCAGACCAAAATCTCAAAAAATAGAAGGAAGGTCTCAAAAATCATAAAAACCTAAAAATACTATAAAAATAAAAAAATTCATTAAAAATCCAAAAAACTAGTTTTCTATTTCTTATTTTCCTTTATTGTATATTGTATATATTAAAAAAATTTGGGAAATTTTGACACTATTATCTATTTTTAATACCAAAAACAATTCGATCTATTTGTTGCATTCACTAATATATATATATTAATACGTTAAAAATACATAAAAATAGGGAAGTCATATAAAAATTCCAAAAATAGAGAAAAAGATAAAAAATACAAAAACATTTTATTTCCTAAATTCTAAGTATACTTATATGTATAATTATAAAACCCTATATATGTCATATATACGTTATATTGCTTATGTACCATATATTACTATTATTGTTTATAAAAATATATATTATATTTAAAACATTTAAAAACAATAAAAAGGACTATTTCTTTTTACACACACAGATATATATATATTATTATATACCTTATACTATATATAATATTATTACTACTACATAGAAGTATACATTACACTTTAAAAACAAAAAAGAAACTAAAACTTTACAAAATTAAAAATAATATAAAATTTCAACATTTAAAAACATTAAAATATAAAATAATAAAAAATGCATAAAAACTAAATATAGATAAAAACCCACAAAAACAAAAAATTTAGAAAATTATACAAAAATAATTATTATTGATCTTTATTTATTAGTAATAATTATAGACCCCTACATGTAACGCCCCGCCCCTCCGGCTACCAAAACCGATGAGACGGGAGCGTCGGACCTACGGTCCAAATACGCCCATGACCTATGATACTCAGCAAACCGTCTTATGCACATTAGATTAACATTTGAAATATAAATAACCACATGAGAATAATATGAATTGGAAATAAAAATGCAACATCCATTCTGATCAATACCCATCAAGTCCATGTCCATGATATGAGATACATCAGAAAATCTCAAACTTTGTAGAAAAACTCTCCCCATATCTCACTACAAAGTTTCTCAGAATAACATAAAATAAAGCAGAAGTAAATAAATTACTCTAAACAGGACGCACCCTGCCTGATGCGAATATGACAAAGAGAAGTCTGATCTCCTCAAAAGAGCGCTACTGAGGCGGTTGTTGCTCAGGTACACCTGTTGGGTTCACACGAGGGTAACGTTATGAGCAATTGCCCAGTAACGAGACAAATATTATAGCGACTAAAGTAGGGGTAAGAAAAGAATGTATACCCAATTTTATTTTATGGAATATGCATGTATTGAAACAATTCAGAAAGAACGCCAAGTCATTTAAAATCACATTCGATCACATTGATTTTTTTTTTAAAAAATAATCGTTTAAGTTCTACCACAATGATCATTGATATTTTGACAAGTTGGTTAGAGTTCACAATGATATACAATATCTGGCATCCGATCATAAATTATGTATCCTTTCTCGTATTATTTTAGCACACGCAAGTACGCGACTCGCAGGCCTCCGCTACGCGGGAACTTGTTTGTCATCTTGGATAATCCTCCAAGTATTTAAACCTCAAATTCTCCAACTTCAAACCATATCCCGGAACACCTCTCACAATAATAATACTCGAAATAGAATTTGATGCGACCACACCTAATTCTACTCCGAGTCTTAATATTGTGTATAAGTGCGAAACCAAGAACGCCAACCATGCCACCTGCCTACTCCGTCGAGCGACTCCGGATACAACCGGGCTGCTAGGTGCAAATGTCATCCAACTCGTCCGTTGGGGTCGCGGCCTTCATGGCATCTACCTGGGGCCCCAAGGGTGCATGCCCAATCCCTTGCGGCACTTATCTCCGTTACCCAATCACCATGAGATTTTCGTTGATGACATTATAAAGATCAAGAATAGAAACCAATGTTAGTGAACTATTAACATTTTGAATTGATTGGTCAGATGATCATTATATAGTTATGACTTGATCATATATTTTTTTTCAAACTTAGTGCATACACTAACGGTATCTAAATTAGTTCACTTTTACTCTACAATTGACTCCTGAGGAGGTATCCAAAAAGCTATTCTAAAAGTATAGTTACTCCATGGGTAGTAACTCATAAAATCTTTATTCTTAATGTAGTAGAACATGTAGTTGGTAAATCGCCCCGTTTTTTTATCGTGGCTTCAATGTAGCTATAACTTTTACATTAAAAGTATTATTATCCACCATTAATCGTTCCATCTCTAATTATTTTAATGCCATTCTCTGTCTAGTGCATATTAATATCTACGTCTATTACAATTGTGATGGATATATAGGAGAATGCTAGTAAATGCATTATTGACCATACATACAATATTGGAAGTTGTAGATAATACCCATCGGAGGTATCACATAAGCTAGAATGATCTGGCCAACGACTTCCAAATTATTGTACAAAGGCATAACAAGGTCTAGGACGTATACTTACGACGGTTATATGAACAATCAATGTGACAATTATAAACGTAATAAGAATTACGTGCACAGTCTACATCCCTTGCATTTCTTTGCATCCACTAATGGCAATACCCTCGTTATTATAATAGCATTAGGGGTGCTTATTGTGCACTAAAGTATTTGCATTCATTGCAACGCATGCAATTTTAATAATAATAATAATATAATGATGGTAATTAAGTCTCACGTTACAGACTCTTCTCATTTTATTTGTTTCATATACAATTCCTGCAATTACCGTTATCCATCCAAGGGATGGGGTATCGTTGGTGATTAATTCGATCCTGATTATAAGATATCCCAACATTGTTCTCTCTTGTACATGGAAAAGAAAATTTACACAACTCTAATGTAGATATGCAAATGTTAATTCCGAGCATGTTATCTCAATATGCATGACCTCTAATATAGACAGTATCTTAAACCAATAACATTATCAATCGTATCCATATGTACATTTGACGTTTTATCCCTGATCCCACACACCACTTGAACTGGGGAAAAATACCATCAACGGAAACTTTTTTTTCAACAATATTCTTAGATGAACATGGCCTAGCAAGATGTTTCTGAAATTAAAATTTACAAGTATCATTGATCTCTGATTTATTATTAAGTATCAAGGTAGCGAAATCAGTAAACCTGCATCACATGATATGTCAAGACAATGATCTATAAATCATACTACAAAAACTCACGGGCTCCTGTTTATATTAAAATGGAATCGAAAGTCGTGTAGAAACCAACAACGAGGAGGGAAAGGGGGCGTCGTTGCAAGTGTATAAATCACACCATAAGAGAAGCCAAAGTTCTAAGCATGTTCAAGCATATGCACACAAAAGACGTAGGAAACCGAAAGCAAGAAGGGGGGAATCTAAGGCTCTAAAAATATTCAAGCACATAGGAATGAGAATCGCATGAAACCAATAGCAAGAGGAGGGTATAACATCGTTACAAACACATAAGGCTCTAGAGGTATTTTAGTGTATAGGAAGAAATACGTGGAACCCAACATCAAAAGGGGGTATTATCGTTACCTCCGAGGATGTTCCCTCGGGATCTCCTTTCACGTGCAACGATATTTTTGTCGCTCGATTGTAGAGCGAATGCGTGTACGAAGGTGACCTCGAGCTTCCCTACATGATGGTGGTCGCGGATCTTCGATCAGAGCTCCTTCTCCGATGTCGACGGCGGCCCTCCGATGACTACACTGACCAAGATGGTGGTGCTCCAAAGAGAGGGGAGGATGGTGGTGGCTAGGGTTTTGGAGAAGGTAGCCTATCACCTTCTATTTATACAGGGAGATGTGCAATTGGGTGAAAATTCGGATATGGTTCGGATCCATATATGGGTCCCAACCATTATACTTAAAACATCGATAACTTGAGCTAGGAATATCGAAATTGGGTGTTCTTGGTCTCGTTGGAAAGATCTCGACGAGACCTACGTAATGGCGTAATTATTTGAATTTTTTGGAGTTAAAAATACTCCAGATTTTAGGAAAAACAAAATACGGGGTTTCACATCATAAAAATCTTAAAGGAAGTCTCGTCCTCGAGACGTAGGATTTAACGTATAAGTTTCGAATGTGATGTAGATTCAGGTATAAAAATCTTAAAGAGAACGAAACCCATAAAAATCTTAAAGAGGATTGAAATAGGGTCTCGTGAACACACCTTCAAAAAGATAGGGGTATTTCTGTCGCATATCTGCCTCAGGCTCTCATGTGGCCTCCTCAACATTCTGACTTTGCCACAATACTTTAACCAAAGAGATGTCTTTTCGTCGTAACCTCTTGACTGTCCGGTCTAAAATCTGTACGGGTGCCTCAGGAAAAGACAAATTCGGTTCAACTGCGAGGTCCTCATAGCTAATCACATGTCGAGGGTCTCGAATATACTTCCGGAGGTTTGACATATGGAATACATCATGCACGCCTGCCAAGTGAGGGGGGAGTGCTACTCGGTATGCTACATTCCCAATACGAGATAAAATCTCGAAAGGGCCAACGAACCGTGGTGCCAACTTGCCCTTGACACCAAATCTTTGAATACCTCTCATTGGAGATACTTTTAAGAATACAAAATCTCCGGCATGAAATTCAAGATCACGACGTCTCTGATCAGCATAGCTCTTCTGACGGCTTTGTGCAGTCAACAATTTCTTCCTAGCCATTTCCACGGCTCTTGTCGTGTCCTCGATTATTTGAGTGGAATAAATACCCTTGTCACCCACTTCCTGCCAACACAAGGGAGTAGTGCATCTTCGCCCATACAATACTTCGAAAGGTGCCATGCCAATGCTAGCATGGTAGCTATTGTTATAAGTGAACTCCACTAAAGGAAGGTGATCCTTCCAAGATCCTTGCCACTCAATGGCACATGCTCTGAGTAGGTCCTCAAGAGTCTGAATTGTCCTCTCTGATTGTCCATCGTCTGCGGATGATATGCTGAACTAAGACACAGTTCAGTTTTTAGGGCCTTCATGAATTCTCCCCAATAATGTGATGTGAATCGAGAGTCCCTATCAGATACAACCTCCTTGGAAATCCCATGCAAGCGAATAACATGTTGAATATATAGTTTGGCGAGATCCACCGGAGTGCATGTCATGTTCACGGGAATAAAATGTGCAGACTTAGTCAACATGTCCACAATAGCCCAAATAGCATCATATCCACCTACTGTACGAGGTAAGGATGTCACGAAGTCCATAGAGATACTCTCCCATTTCCACAATGGAATAGGAAGTGACTGTAACAAGCCAGGAGGATGCTTGTGCTCTGCCTTCACCAATTGGCACGTAAGGCAACGAGTAACATGTTCTGCAACATCTCTCTTCATCCCCTCCCACCAGAAGTGTTGACGGAGGTCTTTATACATCTTGGTGCTCCCTGGATGGATAGATAATCTAGAACAATGAGCTTCATCTAGGATGTCTCTCCTTAACTCACCGTCATCAGGAACACAGACACGGTCCCCCTTCCATAAGATGGACTCACAGACTCTAAATCCATCAAACTCCTCCTTCAGGCATCGATGGAATAAGTCTTGTAATTTCTGATCTGTTTGCTGACCATGCACAATCCTATTCATAGTCCACTATACTTGGCAGGTACAGTTACAGCGTCTGTAGTACTATCAATGGGGTGCCATTCACTAAGTGCTGCAAGCATATCCCAAGTCTATAGCCATGTTGCGGTGCCCTCGGTATGTGCTCTTCTACTCAAAGCATCTGCTACTACATTCCCCTTACCCGGATGGTAAGAGATAGTGCAGTCATAATCCTTTAACAGCTCCATCCATCGCCTTTGCCTCATATTCAACTCTCGCTGGTCAAAGATATATTTGAGACTCTTGTGATCTGTAAAAATCTCAAACGTGACCCCATATAAATAGTGACGCCACATCTTCAACGTGAAGACTATAACTGCCAACTACAAGTCATGATTCTTTAATTGTCGTGATGCATATGCCATGACATGACCACGTTACATCAACACGGCTCCTAAACCCTCCTTTGATGCATCAGTATACACTGTAAAGTCTAAGGGGCCTGAAGGAAGGGTAAGAATCAGAGCACTGGTCATTCTTTCTTTCAGTGTACGAAAACTCAGCTCGCACTTGTCGCTCCAAATGAAAGGAACATCCTTCTGTGTCAGACGAGTAAGTGGTAGAGCTAGCTGCGAGAAGCCCCTAACAAAACGTCTATAGTAGCCGGCGAGGCCTAAGAAGCTGCGTATCTCGGTAACTGTCTTAGGCTGCTCCCAGGACATGACAACCTCTATCTTGGCTGGATCAACTGCCACACCTGCTCCTGATATTACATGACCGAGGAAAGCTACTTCGGTAAGCCAAAATTCACACTTGCTATATTTTGCGTACAACTTGTGTTCTCTGAGTGTCTCAAGAATAGTATGCAGATGATGCTAGTGCTCCTGCTCATCACGTGAGTAGATCAAGATATCATCAATGAACACTACCACAAAGTGATCTAAGTATGGACGGAAATTCTGTTCATCATATCCATGAATGCGGCAGGTGCGTTTGTGAGTCCAAATGGCATAACCACAAACGCATAGTGGCCGTATCTGGTACGAAAAGCAGATTTAAGCACATCTGTGTCCTTAATTCTCAATTGTTGATAACCCGATCGTAGGTCAATCTTTGAGAACACCGCCACACCTTGCAACTGATCGAAAAGATCATCTATTTGTGGGAGTGGGTAGCGGTTCTTTACCGTCCTTTTATTCAATTGTCTGTAATCGATGCACAAGCGCATAGACCCATCCTTCTTCTTTACGAAGAGGACTGGTGCTCCCCAAGGTGATGTACTGGGACGTATAAATCCCTTTTTCAATAACTCCTGCAGTTGTACTTTGAGTTCCTTGAGTTCGGCTGGTGCCATTCTGTATGGAGGAATGGAGATCGGTTGTGTGTCGGGTATCAAAGTAATCTCGAACTCGAACGCCCTCTTTGGCGGTAGTCCAGGTAATTCCTCTGGGAATACATCAGGAAAATCTCGCACAATTTTGACGTCTTCAATCATACGATCCTCGACGGGTAATCCACAACATGGGCAAGAAAACCTATACAACCCTGATCGAGCATGTGTTGGGCCTTCAATGCCGATACATACAAGATCTCATTATCTGAGGTACATCCATCAAACTGAAAGGTAAGTATGCCTGGGAGACGAAACACAATCGTCTTCTCGAAACAATAAAGGCATGCGTGATATTGTTCGAGCCAATCCATACCTAAGATGACATCGAAATCTTCTAACTGAATGAGTAAAAGATATGCGAGCAATATGTGTCCGCCGATCTGCACTGCTACATTCTCCACTGCTTGTCGCACTATGAATAATTGGCCCCCTGAGCCCTTGATGTAGTAAGGAGATGGAACACATATTGACTCTTTATTTAATTTAGGCACTAATCGATGTGCAAGAAAAGAGTGCGTAGCTCCTGAATCAAATAAAGAATGTAAGGATATACCATGCACTGAAATCATACCTCGCACTACAGCTCCTGAGGCATGGGCCTGCTCTTGTGTGATTGCATTCAATTGTCCCTGCGGGTGTGATGGAGCGGTAGAACCTGCAGCACTGAAAGTTGGTCGTGGTGGAGGATGTTGAAAGTCTCGACCTCCACGACGAGAAGCTGATCCATGTGACTGTGCAGATGAGAAAGTTGATCGTATACTTGGTGGGTGGCCACCTGAGTTGCTGGCAAGTGAAGGACACTTGGTGTAACGTCTCGGGCTTAGATCCCCGGTCCGTTAGCGGAGCATTACTGACCCTCACAACCTCTTGGGATCGGGCCCATACGGACCCGATTAACCACCCTCAAAATGCTCAAGCCGGGTTATTCGGTAGTAAGCTCCTCACTATTTATCCCACCCGGGAATTTTGTTTTCCACGGTATGGGACTTTGTTTGGGGTTTTTACAACCTCCCACACTTATATTCGCAACGTCCTCGTTGCGACATGGCACATTACTTATTCCCAGTGACAGTGGCGGCTGCACGCTCCGGGTAGCCATTTCCTCTAACCTCTTTTGTAGGGGCGGCTCCACCTCTCGGGTAGCCCTTTCCACTATTATAGGGCGTTCGGCTCTGATACCATTTGTAACGTCCTGGGCTTAGGTCCCCGGTCCGTTAGCGGAGCATTACTGACCCTCACAACCTCTTGGGATCGGGTCCATACGGACCCGATTAACCACCTCAAAATGCTCAAGCCGGGTTATTCGGTAGTAAGCTCCTCACTATTTATCCCACCTGGGAATTTTGTTTTCCACGGTATGGGACTTTGTTTGGGGTTTTTACAACTGAATGTTGTAACACCTCCAAAAGAAAGTCTCATACCGTGGAATACAAAAATCCCGGGTGGGATAAATAGTGAGGAGCTTACTATCGGACAAATGGTATCAGAGCCGAACGCCCTCTGACAGTGGAAAGGGCTACCCGAGAGGTGGAGTCGCCCCTACAAAGAGGTTGGAGGAAATGGCTACCCGGAGCGTGCAACCGCCACTGTCACTGGGAAGAAGTGATGGGCCATGTCGCAACGAGGACGTTGCGAATATAAGTGGGGGAGGTTGTAACACCTCCAAAAGAAAGTCCCATATCGTGGAATACAAAATTCCCAGGTGGGATAAATAGTGAGGAGCTTACTACCGGACAACCCGGCTTAAGCATTTTGGGGGTGGTAAATCGGGTTCGTATGGGCCCGATCCCAAGAGGTTGTCAGGGCCAGTAATGCTCCAATAACGGATCGGGAACCTAAGCCCGGGACGTTACAAATGGTATCAGAGCGGAACGCCCTCTGACAGTGGAAAGGGCTACCCGAGAGGTGGAGCCGCCCCTACAAAGAGGTTGGAGGAAGTAGCTACCCGGAGCGTGCAGCCGCCACTGTCACTGGGAAGAAGTGATGAGTCATGTCGCAACGAGGACGTTGCGAATATAAGTGGGGGAGGTTGTAACACCTCCAAAAGAAAGTCTCATACCGTGGAATACAAAATTCCCGGGTGGGATAAATAGTGAGGAGCTCACTATCGGACAAATGGTATCAGAGCCGAACGCTCTCTGACAGTGGAAAGGGCTACCCGAGAGGTGGAGTCGCCCCTACAAAGAGGTTGGAGGAAATGGCTACCCGGAGCGTGCAGCCGCCACTGTCACTGGGAAGAAGTGATGGGCCATGTCGCAACGAGGACGTTGCGAATATAAGTGGGGGAGGTTGTAACACCTCCAAAAGAAAGTCCCATACCGTGGAATACAAAATTCCCAGGTGGGATAAATAGTGAGGAGCTTACTACCGGACAACCCAGCTTAAGCATTTTGGGGGTGGTAAATCGGGTTCGTATGGGTCCGATCCCAAGAGGTTGTCAGGGCAGTAATGCACCAATAACGCATCGAGGACCTAAGCCCGGGACGTTACACTTGGCCTTGAAATGGCCCGGCTGTTGGCAGTGGAAACATCTGCGATCTCCTGGCTGAGAGAACGAGCCTCTCGAGACAAGGCTAACACCTCCTGTCTTGCGGCTTTGCGAGTGTGTCGAAGAGCGGAAGGAAGTAGTACCACGACTCGCCAAACCCTTCCCCAAAGTAGGTGTAGGGGCAAATCTGCTAACGGTAGGAGTAGTAGCCACTGGGTGGAAACGACGCTCTCTACGAGCTCTATGGAAATCTCGGCGAGCAGGTCTTCCGGACTGAGGTGGTGGGGAGTGTGATGGACTCCCCTGAAGTCGACTCTGAGTTGCCTCCATCTTGGTAGCTTTAGCAGCTACCTCCTTGATGGAAGTGAAATCCAATGCAGATAGCTGGTGTTGCACATCGTCACGTAATCCCCAGATAAATTTCCGTAAATTCTCCTTAGGAAAAGCAGTAGTCGCTGGTGAGTGGCGGGAGAGTTCAGTGTAGCGAATGAGGTATTCTTGGGTCGTCATTGACCCCTGCTTCAGCTCAGCAAACAACCTCCTCTGATCCTCAACCCAGTGGTCTGGGTAGGACTGGCTACAGAACTCGTCAAGAAATATTTTCCATGTTATGGGATCCTCCAGATGTTCCTTGGTGGCGTATCACCAACGTTCAGCATAACCTGCTAGTGAAAATTCCACGAATGTAAGTCAAGACTCTTCAGGAGCATGGATCATCCGCAAAACCTTGGATACGTGATCCATCCACAGTTCAGCCTCATCTGGCGTGCCGGTGCCAAAGATTTGTGGCACTTTAGACCTCTGATATGCTGCGTGGGTCGTCTGATGTTTTTGTAACGCCTCTAGGTCCTCTGATCCTTCTGGATCCAGAGACACCGAAGGGTGAACACTGTCCTCCTCCTCATGAGAGGGCTGATATGAGGAGTCATCCTGCTGGAGGAGTCTTTGCTCCAATATCTCCTGACGCTGTTGAATACCCCGTACAACCTGGACTAGTAAGGCCAACTGTTGTGCAACATCAGGGTCAACATGAGGCGGCATGATTCCCTGCGAGAATCATTATATCAGAATTTTTTTTTGATTAGAGAGACAATGGACACATTCAGTATGACTTATATTATTATTCTTAAATCAATGACAAGGTCAAAAGGCTTATCATTGTATTTATAATTCAAATCCCAATTATAATCTAATATACAAAAGAGGGAATGGAGTATCGGGCTCTGATACCATCTGTGACGCCCTGCCCCTCCGGCTACGAAACCGACGAGACGGGAGCGTCGGATCTACGGTCCAAATACGCCCATGACCTATGAAATTCAGCAAACCGTCTTATGCACATTAGACTAACATTTGAAATATAACTAACCACATGAGAATAATATGAATTGGAAATAAAAATGCAACATCCATTCTGATCAATACTCATCAAGTCCATGTTCATGATATGAGATACATCAGAAAATCTCAAACTTTGTAGAAAAACTCTCCCCATATCTCACTACAAAGTTTCTCAGAATAACATAAAATAAAGCGGAAGTAAATAAATTACTCTAAACAGGAAGCACCCTGCCTGATGCGAATATGACGAAGAGAAGTCTGATCTCCTCAAAAGAGCGCTACTGAGGCGGTTGTTGCTCAGGTACACCTGGTGGGTTCACACGAGGGTAACGTTATGAGCAATTGCCCAGTAACGAAACAAATATTATAGCGACTAAAGTAGGGGTAAGAAAAGAATGTATACCCAATTTTATTTTATGGAATATGCATGTATTGAAACAATTCAGAAAGAACGTCAAGTCATTTAAAATCACATTCGATCACATTGATTTTTTTAAAAAAAATAATCGTTTAAGTTCTACCACAATGATCATTGATATTTTGACAAGTTGGTTAGAGTTCACAATGATATACAATATCTGTCATCCGATCATAAATTATTTATCCTTTCTCGTATTATTTTAGCACACGCAAGTACGCGACTCGCAGGCCTCCGCTACGCGGGAACTTGTTTGTCATCTTGGATAATCCTCCAAGTATTTAAACCTCAAATTCTCCAACTTCAAACCATATCCCGGAACACCTCTCACAATAATAATACTCGAAATATAATTTGATGCGGCCACACCTAATTCTACTCCGAGTCTTAATATTGTGTATAAGTGCGAAACCAAGAACGCCAACCATACCACCTGCCTACTCGGTCGAGCGACCCCAGATACAATCGGGCTGCTAGGTGCAATGTCATCCAACTCGTCCGTTGGGGTTACGGCCTTCATGGCATCTATCCGGGGCCCCAAGGGTGCATGCCCAATCCCTTGCGGCACTTATCTCCGTTACCCAATCACCATGAGATTTTCGTTGATGACATTATAAAGATCAAGAATAGAAACCAATGTTAGTGAACTATTAACAGTTTTAATTGATTGGTCAGATGATCATTATATAGTTATGACTTGATCATATATTTTTTTTCAAACTTAGTGCATACACTAACGGTATCTAAATTAGTTCACTTTTACTCTACAATTGACTCCTGTGGAGGTATCCAAAAAGCTATTCTAAAAGTATAGTTACTCCATGGGTAGTAACTCATAAAATCTTTATTCTTCATGTAGTATAACATGTAGTTGGTAAATCGCCCCTTTTTTTATCGTGGCTTCAATGTAGCTATAACTTTTACATTAAAAGTATTATTATCCACCATTAATCTTTCCATCTCTAATTATTTTAATGCCATTCTCTGTCTAGTGCATATTAATATCTATGTCTATTACAATTGTGATGGATATATAGGAGAATGCTAGTAAATGCATTCTTGACCATACAAACTGTAACGGAACGGGTCGAGCTGACCGCCGGAAGCATAAAACATTGAGTCATCCGACCGAACCGTTACCGATCACTTGCATGGTATTCAATGAGCATATAAAATAATCATTCTAAAAAACGTCCATTACTCTATAGAGTTCCATTATTACATTCCAACAAGGAAAATGTGAAATGAACTATGAAATAAAATAACATAACAATGTTCCCGTGGGCATAAAGACATCCTTCCGTAAATAATCCATCAATGATCTGTACCGGTTCAACTTCACGTGACAATAAGTCTCCTTGATCTGGAAATAATTCAATGCTCGTATTCCCCTGAAAAAACAACAACACATGTTATGAGCCTAACGCTCAGTATGTGCCGAGTTGGGGTCAAGCCAGCTAGCGCGGAAAAACAAGTCTCCCTAAGCTAACTTTACATCTTTAAGACATAACCTCTTCTATACAATCAGTTATCAACACAACTATACAATTTGCATAATTATCTTATTGCATGTGATACTAACTTGTTCTCATGTACCATCATCACGCGACTCATAATTTCACATAAACATGCATAAGAAAGGTATTCCTTGTGAAAACTTTCGTTAAAGCCGTAATTACATATATACCCATAACGTTAGCCATATTTGCATATATGCCTTAACATTTTCATAATTTTCATTTATACCCTCAGAATTTTTCTGTAGTTGCATATATGCCCCAGAACAATCATAACATCTGCATAATGCCATTACTTGGCCATAGTTGCACATAGGTGCCTTAGCAATTTCAGAACTATACACATACCATTGGTTTGTTTAGTGGTTAAAGTTGTCTTAATTGTTACTTCTTAATGGCTTTGATGGCTTTGCTGGCTTTGGTGGCTTTACCGCTGGCACAAGCGGTCCATGAACATGACATACTCGACAGTGTAGCTACAACTGTAGAGGACTTATCTTTCGCCTCAATCGGTTCTTTGAACCGTACGCCCCATGCGGCGTTACCCCTTGGGCATACGATAATTGGACTCTAGAGGTGGCTCCCACCATTAGGTGTAGCACTTAGCTCCGTCTATCGTTATCATGCCATCATTCATATTATGGAAATTTCCAATCTTTTTACTGCCTTTTCCATGATGTTGAGAATAACTCTTCCTAATTTACGTCGGTGCTAATACTTAATTGTTATTTTTAATGACTTAATACCGTCAATGACTCTTGTTGAACTACACTTAAACCATCCAACAGTACTTAAACATTTTATCAGAAAATAGTTAATTAAATTTTAAGACGTGAAATGGTGTATAACATTGTCTAATACAAGAGATAATGCAATGTATTTGAGGTTACAAGGATATCATTCGTATCTGCAGTAACAAGTTAATATGGAAATCCATTAAATATTACGTGTTTAAAGTTATAGGCAGAGACTAATTGGTGACCTTAAATGGTATGCATGTGAGACATTCCTTTTAGTGTGCAACGAATATGGTCAAGTCCAACATAACTTTATTAATTTATTAACATGTCTTATTATCAACATCCGTTTATTCTCCTCTAAAGAGGTTGGTAAAAAAACATGATTTTATATCTCACAGATTCTCAACGTACAACAGAAAGATAGTCTATTATTGCAGATAAGTTGACTTGCTGGTTTACAGAAAAATGCTTCAATAGACCAAGAAATTCAATATTCCAATTTAGTTTTTTTGCTAACTAATTAATACAAGTGAATACACGTATCAACGATATTCTTAAATAGATCAAATCCCAATGAAAAAAATGCAATCCGTGGTCAGGCATGTATGAATCAACCTATATACAGAATAAATATTAGGTGTAGGTTTGAAAATAAAAAAATCAATATATTTAGAAAGGCATGAAACAAAATATAAGAACATGAAGGTACACATTTTCGATGTTTGTTATCTGCAATATAATAACATTATGTTTCATGAATCAACATGTTAACGTTTTTGAAAACCAAGATCCATGATTACTTTGAGTGTGTTAGCAAAACCAAGCAAGAAATACAAAAAATAATGTGTATAACAATATTTGTCTTAGTTACGATATAATGTTCCTATGTGTTCGACACATACGTCGAGTCCGACAGATTGTATCTACCAGATTGTCACGCCTTCTCCTTGCTCCCGAACCGCCATTCTCCTCCACCAATACGACGCCAACGTTCTCTGTGACGAGAACGCTTCTCACGGTAAGATCTCTCTCCCACAACTCTCTCTCTTCTCTCAAAAATATGCCAATTGCAAGTGACGTGAGGGGTGGAGATGATGGGATTTTTATGCATCAAAGAGGAACAATTAATGGGCCAATAATGCCACTAATTTTGGAATAAAATCCATGCCATTTATTAGGGGAAAAAAGGAAATATGGCTGGAAAAATCAGCCGTTACAATCTACCCTCCTTAAAAAAAATTTCGTCCTCGAAATTTCTTAGCAAAGGATCAAAACAAAAAGTTGCGGATGTCTCTCTCGCATTTCGCTCTCCAGCTCCCAGGTGGCTTCCTCTTTCTGGTGATGCTGCCAGAGGACCTTGACCATCGGAACTGTATGTCGATGAAGCTGATGGTCTCTACGATCGACTATGCGGACAGGTTTCTCCTCGAAAGTAATATTGGGTTGAATATCAAGAACCTCATGCTTGATAACGTGCAAAAGATCGGGAGTGTACTTCTTTAGCATAGATACATGGAAAACATCATGTAGCTTTGAATATTGAGGTGGTAATGCAATACGATACGCCACTTCTCTGATTCGTTGTAGAATCTCAAAAGGTCCTATGTATCTAGGAGTGAGCTTCCCTTTCTTGCCGAATCGCAATATGCCCTTGGTTGGAGAAATCTTTAAAAACACGTGATCTCCAACTGCAAAACTCAACTCCCTTCGATGACGATCTGCATAAGACTTCTGCCTACTTTGAGCTGCCAACAATTTCTTCCTGATTAGTTCAACCCTTTACTTGCTGATTGGGATTGGCTCCGGTCCAAAATATGCTTCTCACCAACGTCACTCCAACATGAGGGTGATCTGCATGGTCTCCCATACCACGCTTCATAGGGAGCCATCTTGATGCTCGAATGATAACTGTTATTATAAGCAAACTCTACTAATGGAAGATGTCTATCCTGTTGGACATGTGAGCCCACGGCGAGCCATTATGCAATAAATGTTATTGCGAATATCATTCCCTGATCTGAAATGAAGAATAAATAATTTGCATAATAGGTCCCTCTGTACAATTAGGGTTATGTACCATGGCTATCTTAATGATCATACAGCTGTTGATTCAATTATTGAATCATAGAGGCTGGTGCTTGGATGAATATTTAAAGAGTTAGATTGAGGACTCATCAAGCACCGTCAAATGATTATTAAGATGTGATCTCCAGCCTGAGTAGGAGATGGCAATCCTTTCTCACATAGGTTGATATCTGACCGACCTCTTGATGCAGGTCCTCTGCATAGGAATAGAGATTCGGAGGTGTCAGATTAGTTAGGTCAAAGAGTTGACTTAACGAGATCGAGATAACCTAAGTCCTATGTTGAATGCTGTCACAGCATAGGCACGCATCCTCTGACCGGAGACAGATGTATTGCTATATGTCTGAGTGTGTACATTTGACAGACCAATAGGTTGATGACCTAACCAAGGTCTATACACCGGCGCGTTGGTGTGCATATAAGGGCATATGAGTAATACGATCTCTCAAAGGGATCATACAGGTTCACTACTGAACCGGAAGACATGAGCTCACTCATGAGATATTGGGAAGAATCAAATTCCGTGCACGGTCGTCTTGCTTTGGAAGCTTGACTGAATTTGTAGGTTTGATATATACTTTTGGAAAGTATATGATCAAGACCTAGGTATGATATATGCTTTTGGAAAGTATATGATCGATACCAAATTCCAATGATCAAATGAGAAACTTAGTGATCAAACCCTGAAGAAGACAGTGTAAAATTGATCTTGATCTTCGGGTTGACCATGGGTCTTCCATTATGCAGGATGTACAGGTATTGGGAATACCTGAGGGTGATGTGATCATAAACGATTGTATATCCATGACGCTTCCATTCCGAGGGAGTGATGAAACAGGTCTGGATTTTAGTGACTCCTCTCAGTAGAGAAGCAATCTGATCTTAGTCCAAATATTGGACATTGGTCTGAATGAGATTCAGATATAATGAGAAGATTAGATTTGCGGTCTTGATTTAATCAAGCATCTGTGGGAGGTTCGTAAGATCTGGATTTGAGATAAGATCTCAATATCCAAGTCACTATACGTGGAATAATACAATTGCCCTGTCCTTATCTCCAAGTATCTGCGGAGAAAGCACATTATTCTTGAAAGGGTTCAAGAATAATTCTTTTGATGAAATATCCAAGCAAGGACTTGATGATTAAATGAGATTTAATTATCAAGCTTAATATGAATATGATTCATATTGTGAAAATGATTATCTAAGATAATTAAATGGGATTTAATTATCAAGGATTAAGAGAATGTGGATAACACTATCCATGATATATGTGTATTATAAATATGATTTATGATATACATATATAAGAGAGAGAATTTATGTGAATAGCATTTGTTGATTAATAATGTGGATTAGATTCACATTTATTAATTAATTGGAAATGCAATTTACTAACTAGTTTGGGTTGTGAATATGATTCACATAATATTCAATGGCATGATTGGAATATTCACAGATTAATTGGGAATTAATTTGGTGAATATTTTTGTGAATACAAAATTAATTAAGGAATAATAAGATAAATAAAAGGAGCCAAAATTGCCCACCACAATTTTAGGGAGGTTGGTTGACTCCATTTTATTTATCACATTATCTCTTAATTAGTTAATGTTAAATTAAATTATGTTGATAATGTTGCAACATTTTTTAATTTAAATTAATGTTGTTGGTTTTAACCAACAACAATCATAGCCATTGATTTAGCATGGACCAAGCATAGCCCTTGGATCCATGTGTCCCATGGATTGAGATCCATTGGATCCTAAACTAGTATAAAAGGAGGGCTAGGGTAGCCTTTCCAAACGACAACATTCTTGAGTTGAAGAACTCTGCTCTTTCTCTCTCTCTCATTCTCGTGGGGTCTCCCTAATATTCAAGTGGCCGTCCACTTTGTGTATTAGGAAGGAGATCATTTTTTCTACGCCTCGACGCTTGGATCTTCGTCAAAGGATTGCGGGAAGGACGCGACTCATCATCGTGCCCGCAAGCGCATTCTCCGTGGGTCGGACTTAAGATAGGAGGATCTCTACTTTGGGATCTCGCGATCACAACCACGCTTCAAGAGGTATTCCTTGTACTTTGTGGTTTGATGAAACGATCCGAGAAGTGTTCTCGTGATCATATGGTTTCATCTTTAAAGTTAAATTTTTTAATTTCCGCTGCATCTAGCGACTAGTGCGAGTAGTCGCCCCGATCGCATACGATGCGATCGACACGCTTCCGTGATGCGCTTGAGGATTTTCACTATCCTTCATATCCCATCTTCCTGCAAAATCTAGAGCACAATCTCTCAACATATCTTCAAGCGTCTGGATGATCTTTTCTGATTGGCCGTCAGTATGCGGATGAAATGAAGTACTAAACTTCAATTGAGTTCTCATAGCATCTTGAAAACTTTTCCACAACTGAGTGAATCTAGTATCTCGTTCTGACACAATTGATGTAGGAATGCCATGTAATTTGGCGATTTCATTCACGTATAATTCAGCTAGATTATCCATCGATTGATCCAGACGGATGGGTAAGAAATGTGTCGATTTAGTTAATCGATCAACAATCACCCATATGGTGTCATGACGATGCTTCTCAACTACTTATAGATCATCCAAACCCATGATCGATCGATCACAACGAATGCAATAAGTGAGATAATCTGGTCTATAATCACAATGATGGCATCATAATGGTGCATCCCGATCTTAGATAAATCAATAACAAAATTCACGTGGTATGCTTCAATTTCAAACTACTATATCCAAAGGTTGAACATGCCTTGTTGTTTTCGGATGTTCATTCTCAATCAATTGGCATATTAGGATTTTGGAAACAAATTCTACAATCTCTATCTTAAACGTTACCCACTAGCAATATCATCAGATATCTTTAGACATTTATATCAAGTATGGATGAATAGTGTACATCGATCTCTGAGATTCATATAATGTCTTATGCTTTAACTTATTGTCACCAAGAATCCAAAATCTTTAATAATATATCAAATCATCATTGACTCAATTAATAAAATCATATTATTCCTTCTTAAGTGTTTCGATTATTTTTGAAAAATCTGCATCCTTCCTGCTACTTTGGTCCTTCAAATTACCTGAAAAATTTCTCGATGTATCGATAATCTCACCAATCTATTAGAGAAAGTATTATCACTACTAACTCCAAGTCATGAGTAGGATACTCCAAGAGAAAAGTTGGATAGTTACTTTATTATGATCTTAGTTGGCGTGATGTATAATCAATACTTTTTCATAAAGTATACATACTTTCTTTGTTAGATATATCAATGTGAACTACAAAACTCTAATGTATAATAGTAAACTTCATGTCAGGGTCATGGTCAACTTTTACTCCTTTTTTTTGAAAATTTCAATCACGATCCTCTAAAATGTAAAAACTTTGCATCCTTTCTAATGAGGCTTGTCATCATCCTAGTAATGTATAAGAAAGTTCTACATGAATCACCAATATACCTTATCACCTTAGAAATCCATGAATCTCTAAAATATTTCTCAACAGACTCCAAGCTAATATAGCTTTCATCTTAATTCACCATCTTCAATGTCATCGATCATTATATAAGACAGTACTAAGGAATATGATTTTGTCCAACCCAACGTTACATTTATAGCATTTTGCATAGAGCTAATGGTGACAAAAGGTTATAAACAACATCGAGATGTACTTGGTATTTGTCCAGATCACCAAAGTATATAACATTGTCATCCGCAATTATGATCATAATTTTATCATAATCCTCGGAAAAACTCTATTCATAAACTTTGTAAAAGCTAGAAGAGTACTTGTGAGATCAAAATGCCTGATAAAATATTTCACAATAGCTAATCCTTAGTCTGGAAGCTATTTCTAGAATGTCCTTTTTTTTCCTTCCAGTTATATGGTAACTCAGAAATATATTTATTTTAGAAAAGATATTTTCTCTTCATAATCACTGAACAAATCATTTATCCAAGATACTAGGTATCAATCCCTCAAAATTACCTTATTCATAGTTCAATAACCAATGCAGATACTATGTGACCTAACTTTCCTTATTCACAAAGTGAAAAATATTCCATGTGGAAAACATCAGTCATAGAGTCACTTATCCAATTGTTATTGCAATCGATTCTCTTCAAATTCAATAGGTGTTGTTCAATAAGGACTTTTCAAAGTTAATGCAGTCTATGTGATAACAACAATGGAGAATCCTCATGATGTAATAGAATGATAATTCGAAAAGGCATCCAAAACAAATCTGAAACATTGGAAGTTTCATGATGAATCCAAGATGACTAGGTACTAGGAGCTAACTAGGTATCTGGTGTAATAATTAACCAATAGTTCACTGGCTTCTCATTTGCTCTTATCATATTCTCATTCTTCTCCAACTCCATAACTTTATCGCATACTCTTTGATCATGTTATTACCATCTAAGGTAAAATCACTTCAATCAATGGAGAATATCACCAAAAATTAGATTCTATTATGTTCAGTCGGTTAATCTTTTGCCCTATCTTTTGGATAAAATGTCCCAAACATTATTCTTCTTATGGTAGCATATAATTTCAAAAATCATCTCCATTGAATGCATCAATTCAATGCTTAACTTTTCCTTACCATGTCTACCCTATAGGAAGAATGGATTGTTGAGACTAAAGACCTTCAGAATAAATCCACCAAAGCTTTGTGAATAATACTTTCATTGCTGAGTCATAATTGTTATCAACTCTAGTAATTATTGACGTGTGTCCTTAGCAATCTCATTATTCAATGATGACTCGCGCTCTCAGATCACCTTAATTTCATAATGGTAGATCCTCTTTTAGAAATCAAAGGGTCAACTAGTTGCATGTAATACGTAGTTTTGACTCTATTCATGTCAGTCTTGGGTCACTATCTGTTATGGATATCCTATGCCCAGAGGAACCCTCGCTCTGATACCATTTGTAACGGAACGGGTCGAGCTGACCGTCAGAAGCATAAAACATTGAGTCATCCGACCGAACCGTTACCGATCACTTGCATGGTATTCAATGAGCAGATAAAATAATCATTCTAAAAAACGTCCATTACTCTATAGAGTTCCATTATTACATTCCAACAAGGAAAATGTGAAATGAACTATGAAATAAAATAACATAACAATGTTCCTGTGGACATAAAGACATCCTTCCGTAAATAATCCATCAATGGTCTGTACCGGTTCAACTTCACGTGACAATAAGTCTCCTTGATCTGGAAATAATTCAATGCTCGTATTCCCCTGAAAAAACAACAACACATGTTATGAGCCTAACGCTCAGTATGTGCCGAGTTGGGGTCAAGCCAGCTAGCGCGGAAAAACAAGTCTCCCTAAGCTAACTTTACATCTTTAAGACATAACCTCTTCTATACAATCAGTTATCAACACAACTATACAATTTGCATAATTATCTTATTGCATGTGATACTAACTTGTTCTCATGTACCATCATCACGCGACTCATAATTTCACATAAACATGCATAAGAAAGGTATTCATTGTGAAAACTTTCGTTAAAGCCGTAATTACATATATACCCATAACGTTAGCCATATTTGCATATATGCCTTAACATTTTCATAATTTTCATTTATACCCTCAGAATTTTTCTATAGTTGCATATATGCCCCAGAACAATCATAACATCTGCATAATGCCATTACTTGGCCATAGTTGCACATAGGTGCCTTAGCAATTTCAGAACTATACACATACCATTGGTTTGTTTAGTGGTTAAAGTTGTCTTAATTGTTACTTCTTAATGGCTTTGATGGCTTTGCTGGCTTTGGTGGCTTTACCGCTGGCACAAGCGGTCCATGAACATGACATACTCGACAGTGTAGCTACAACTGTAGAGGACTTATCTTTCGCCTCAATCGGTTCTTTGAACCGTACGCCCCATGCGGCGTTACCCCTTGGGCATACGATAATTGGACTCTAGAGGTGGCTCCCACCATTAGGTGTAGCACTTAGCTCCGTCTATCGTTATCATGCCATCATTCATATTATGGAAATTTCCAATCTTTTTACTGCCTTTTCCATGATGTTGAGAATAACTCTTCCTAATTTACGTCGGTGCTAATACTTAATTGTTATTTTTAATGACTTAATACCGTCAATGACTCTTGTTGAACTACACTTAAACCATCCAACAGTACTTAAACATTTTATCAGAAAATAGTTAATTAAATTTTAAGACGTGAAATGGTGTATAACATTGTCTAATACAAGAGATAATGCAATGTATTTGAGGTTACAAGGATATCATTCGTATCTGCAGTAACAAGTTAATATGGAAATCCATTAAATATTACGTGTTTAAAGTTATAGGCAGAGACTAATTGGTGACCTTAAATGGTATGCATGTGAGACATTCCTTTTAGTGTGCAACGAATATGGTCAAGTCCAACATAACTTTATTAATTTATTAACATGTCTTATTATCAACATCCGTTTATTCTCCTCTAAAGAGGTTGGTAAAAAAACATGATTTTATATCTCACAGATTCTCAACGTACAACAGAAAGATAGTCTATTATTGCAGATAAGTTGACTTGCTGGTTTACAGAAAAATGCTTCAATAGACCAAGAAATTCAATATTCCAATTTAGTTTTTTTGCTAACTAATTAATACAAGTGAATACACGTATCAACGATATTCTTAAATAGATCAAATCCCAATGAAAAAAATGCAATCCGTGGTCAGGCATGTGTGAATCAACCTATATACAGAATAAATATTAGGTGTAGGTTTGAAAATAAAAAAATCAATATATTTAGAAAGGCATGAAACAAAATATAAGAACATGAAGGTACACATTTTCGATGTTTGTTATCTGCAATATAATAACATTATGTTTCATGAATCAACATGTTAACGTTTTTGAAAACCAAGATCCATGATTACTTTGAGTGTGTTAGCAAAACCAAGCAAGAAATACAAAAAAATAATGTGTATAACAATATTTGTCTTAGTTACGATATAATGTTCCTATGTGTTCGACACGTATGTCGAGTCCGACAGATTGTATCTACCAGATTGTCGCGCCTTCTCCTTGCTCCCGAACCGCCATTCTCCTCCACCAATACGACGCCAACGTTCTCTGCGACGAGAACGCTTCTCACGGTAAGATCTCTCTCCCACAACTCTCTCTCTTCTCTCAAAAATATGCCAATTGCAAGTGACGTGAAGGGTGGAGATGATGGGATTTTTATGCATCAAAGAGGAACAATTAATGGGCCAATAATGCCACTAATTTTGGAATAAAATCCATGCCATTTATTAGGGGAAAAAAAGGAAATATGGCTGGAAAAATCAGCCGTTACAATACCATTTGTAACGTCCCGGGCTTAGGTCCCCGGTCCGTTATTGAGCATTACTGGCCCTGACAACCTCTTGGGATCGGGCCCATACGGGATCGATTAACCACCCCCAAAATGCTTAAGCCGGGTTGCTCAGTAGTAAGCTCCTCGCTATTTATCCCACCCAGAACTTCTCATGTTCCACGGTATGGGATTTTTGGGGTGTTACAACCTCCCCCACTTATATTCGCCACGTCCTCGTTGCGACATGGCTCATCACTTCTTCCCAGTGACAATGGCGGCTGCACGCTCTGGGTAGCCATTTCCTCCAACCTCTTTGTAGGGGCGGCTCCACCTCTCGGGTAGCCCTTTCCACTGTCAGAGGGCGTTTGGCTCTGATACCATTTGTAACGTCCCGGGCTTAGGTCCCCGATCCGTTATTGAGCATTACTGGCCCTGACAACCTCTTGAGATCGGGCCCATACGGGGTCGATTAACCACCCCCAAAATGCTTAAGCCGGGTTGTTCGGTAGTAAGCCCCTCACTATTTATCCCACCCGGAATTTTTGTGTTCCACGGTGTGGGACATTGTTTGGGGTTTTACAACTTCCCCCACTTATATTCGCAACGTCCTCGTTGCGACATGACCCATCACTTATTCCCAGTGATAGTGGCGGCTGCACGCTCCGGGTAGCCATTTCCTCCAACCTCTTTGTAGGGGTGGCTCCACCTCTCGGGTAGCCATTTCCACTATCAGAGAGAATTTGGCTCTTATACCATTTGTAACGTCCCGGGCTTAGGTCCCCGGTCCGTTATTGAGCATTACTGGCCCTGACAACCTCTTGGGATCGGGCCCATACGGGGTCGATTAACCACCCCCAAAATGCTTAAGCCGGATTGCTCAGTAGTAAGCTCCTCACTATTTATCCCACCCGGAACTTCTCATGTTCCACGGTATGGGATTTTTGGGGTGTTACACATACAATATTGGAAGTTGTAGATAATACCCATCGGAGGTATCACATAAGCTACAATGATCTGGCCAACGACTTCCAAATTATTGTACAAAGGCATAACAAGGTCTAGGACGTATACTTACGACGGTTGTATGAACAATCAATGTGACAATTATAAACGTAATAAGAATTACGTGCACAGTCTACATCCCTTGCATTTCTTTGCATCCACATAGCAATACCCTCGTTATTATAATAGCATTAGGGTGCTTATTGTGCACTAAAGTATTTGCATTCATTGCAACACATGCAACTTTAATAATAATAATATAATGATGGTAATTAAGTCTCACGTTACAGATTCTTCTCATTTTATTTGTTTCATATACATTTCCTGCAATTACCGTTATCCATCTAAGGGATGGGGTATCGTTGGTGATTAATTCGATTCTGATTATAAGATATCCCAACATCGTTCTCTCTTGTACATGGAAAAGAAAATTTACGCAACTCTAATGTAGATATGCAAATGTTAATTCCGAGCATGTTATCTCAATATGCATGACCTCTAATATAGACAGTATCTTAAACCAATAACATTATCAATCGTATCCATATGTACATTTGACGTTTAATCCCTGACCCACACACCACTTGAACTGGGGAAAAATACCATCAACGGAAACTTTTTTTTCAACAATATTCTTAGATGAACATGGCCTAGTAAGATGTTTCTGAAATTAAAATTTACAAGTATCATTGATCTCTGATTTATTATTAAGTATCAAGGTAGCGAAATCAGTAAAACTGCATCACATGATATGTCAAGACAATGATCTCTAAATCATACTACAAAAACTCACGGGCTCCTGTTTATATTAAAATGGAATCGAAAGTCGTGTAGAAACCAACAACGAGGAGGGAAAGGGGGCGTCGTTGCAAGTGTATAAATCACACCATAAGTGAGAAGCCAAAGTTCTAAGCGTGTTTAAGCATATGCGCACAAAAGACGTAGGAAACCGAAAGCAAGAAGGGGGGGAATCTAAGGCTCTAAAAATATTCAAGCACATAGGAATGAGAATCGCGTGAAACCAACAGCAAGATGAGGGTATAACATCGTTACAAACACATAAGGCTCTAGAGGTATTTTAGTGTATAGGAAGAAATACGTGGAACCCAACAGCAAAAGGAGGTATTATCGTTACCTCCGAGGATGTTCCCTCGGGATCTCCTTTCACGTGCAACGATATTTTCGTCGCTCGATTGTAGAGCGAATGCGTGTACGAAGGTGACCTCGAGCTTCCCTACGTGATGGTGGTCGCGGATCTTCAATCGGAGCTCCTTCTCCAATGTCAACGGCGGTCCTTCGATGACTACACTGACCAAGATGGTGGTGCTCCAAAGAGAGGGGAGGATGGTGATGGCTAGGGTTTTGGAGAAGGTAGCCTATCACCTTCTATTTATAGAGGGAGATGTGCAATTAGGTGAAAATTCGGATATGGTTCAGATCCATATATGGGTCCCAACCATTATACTTAAAACTCGATAACTTGAGCTAGGAATATCGGAATTGGGTGTTCTTGGGATCGTTGGAAAGATCTCGACGAGACCTACATAATGGCGTAATTATTTGAATTTTTTGGAGGTTAAAAATACTCCAGATTTTAGGAAAAACAAAATAGGGTTTCACACTACATTTATGTGTTATACACATCTTTTTGTAGGGCATCACTGTTTAATCAATTATTGGAAGCATTCTGAAAAATGCCCATGCAATGCAAAGATATTTATTGAAAACATTTTTTGGTTTTGAACTTTTTATGGTGTTTTTCAAAAAGTTCTGCAAAATCTTATGAAGTTTTTAAAACATTTTACAAAGATTTTTTTCAAAGGTTTTAAACGATTTTTTCAAATAATTTTGCAACAATTTTCAAATCATTTGTAAAATAGTTTCGAACAAATTTTAGAAATAATTTTCAAAAAACTTACACATATGTACATGATTTTTTTTATTGCTTTATTGTATACCCTTATCCAATGTAGTATTAACCATATTATTTAAAATATAAAAAGTACGAGTTATGGCTAGCGTATATATAACATATATACGACCCCCCTGTACTTAGCTCAAGTTATGTCCTCATGGTGAGAAAGGAGCAACAGATGAAGATATAACTCGTGCTAGGTATAGAAAAATCTATACTACAATGACTCAATAAAAGAACAGAAAGTCGATCGTCCGCCTATACTTAGAATCAACTAATCCTAAGAATAGCAAATTGTACACAAAGTGATTAGAATTTATGAAAAATGAACAAGTCGACTTGTCTCCCCCTTATACTTAGGGTAAAATATCCCTAAGTATAAAAAAGAATATCAACAATTTAGAAGACAAGTGAGTGAATAATAGAGATTAATCAAATGCACTCATCCACTCACATTTAGGATATGGTCATCCTAAGTACAACAGTAATGCAAGAGATGAATGAAGAATGAAAGAATGAATGGGAAATAATTAATCAAGAACAATATTTTTGTTTAGGACATTGTCTGAATCTTCTGATGCTGCAGAGAATTCATCTTCAAATGCCACACTATGGATAAAATATGAATGTATCTGCTCTAAATACGACTTCAGCAACTATCCATTGAATATGAATGGTTGTGCATCACATGACAACTTAGATATGTGAATGATACCACTGTCACACATAGTCTTTACCACAAATGACCCAATCTATTTACTCTTTAATTTTCTCGAGAATATATTAAACTTTGCGTCAAATAACCAAACCTACTGGCCAGTCCCAAAAGTCTTTCTTCTGACATGCCTGTCGTGCCAGCATTTGACTTTCTCCTTGTACACCAGGTTGTTATCATATGTATAGTATCTGAATTCCATGAGTCTGTTAAGATCGATCTTTTGATTTTAACCACTTTCTAGTGAGTCCAAATTGCAAATGTTTACTTCCCACAATGATTATGAATTGTTTCAGTTGGCAGATGGCATGGCTTTTCATATACAAGATGCGATAGGGAGACATAACCAATGGAGACTTGTAGGTGATCTGATGAGACCATAGAACAAAATCAAGAAGTTGAGACCAGATCTTCCTATCTTTCCTAACAAGTGTAGAACTGTCTTAATTTCCCTATTAGATAACTTGGCCAAGCCATGTGGGTGGTAAGGATATGCAACACAATGATCATTGTCATACTCCTTAACAAACTTTTTAACTTCTCCATTAATGAAATGGCTAACCTGTCTAGAATGAGAATCTTAGGAATTCTGAACCGCGAGATAATGTTGTCCTTGAGAAAGAAACAAACAGTACGATTATCAATGATCTAGGAGAGAGTAGCCTCCACCCAGTGACTCAAGTAATCAATGATAAAAACAATGTATTCAAATCCTTGACTGCTTGGAAAAGGGCCCGTAAAGTCAATACCCCAAGCATCAAATACATTTGAGATTTGTATGAACTTGAGTGGCATTGAATCTTTGGAATTGATGTTTCCTCCAATTTCTGATAGATGATGCAGCCTTTCACATAACTTGCGGCATCCTTGAATAGTTTGGGATGAATTTTCTTCATATAAATTGATCAGCTCTTCATCAATCTTCATGTCGATAAAGGAACATAAGTTGATTATGCTTTCCTAGTCCTCCTATGGAGTAACGATGTAGACAGTTCCATGTCCAAAACAACAAAGTCCATTGAGAATTTCATATCTTACATGATTACGATAAGATCTTCCAATAAACCTCAGAGTCGTTTAATGGATCAATCAGCAAACTGAAGGATCATTCTCATTGGTTTAAACAAACCAAGCTCAAATTCTTTAAGAATTGATGCGGGCACGAGGTTAATGGAGGAACTACTATCAAGAAAAGCTCGCTCAAAAGTCTGATAAAAAATTTCACTTCTAATTAAAGATGCTCCCTTGCCGTTCTTTTTAGTTGGGTGGTCAATGATCGTGTTTGCAGTAGCCATGGTGAGGATATGTTTTTCATATATGTTGTGTCTGCTTTTACGAGGTCGACGCTTAGATGTACTTGTCTCTTTCAACCCTTTCTTAACTTTAGGCATGTATTCCCTTAGCTTTAACACTGGCATTTCTAAAAAGATATTCTGTAATATTTCCACAATTACAAAATCAGATAATGTTGTTTTTAATTTTCTAATTTTTTGGATTTTTTCATGACATTGGGAAAGGAATAATTACATGATTGAAATCAAAAATCTTATTTATAATAGAATCACACTTTACAATTGGATGATTAGAAGTGGTAGGACCATCTAAAACAAGGGGAAGCTAGCAGAAATAGGAAATTCGACTTCGTTGGTGGTCACACGATCAAATGTTGGTGATGTCTTATCCTCGGAATGTGTGGCTTGACCTTGGTTGTTATTAAATTTTTTGTATTTTTATTTTCTTCATTTTTTGGTATTTTTCTAGTGTGCCTCCTCCTCCTTTTTCACCCAGACCTGCTCCTAGATCGGCTAATGCAGAAGATGGTGATTCACCTTGTGAAGCTTTATTCTGTCCCTTAGAAATTGTAGACGATTACACGGTCATACCACTCTTAAGAGTCACAACGTTAGATAATATAAATGCATTATTCTTACTTGACTCTGTGGGGTGGAGGACGTATCACAAACTTCTTGCTCCTTGTATCAAAAATTATTTGGTTTCGCCTTAACATACACGGGAATTATGGTTTTTGTGGTAGTAAGGTCATCGAGATTCTTGCTCATCTTAGTTGGGATCTTCACAAGTTGATCCACTCAATCTAGTTTAGGGTTCACGGATGTGACCTTTGAGGGTTCAACGTGCTAACCACACTAACTCTGATAATGTTGTGGAGGTTGCGATTGATAATTTGAAGAATATGGATGGGGAGGATATTGCTGATGGTACTGAGGAGGATGGAACTAGTTCAAGTACTGAGCAATTGGGTGTTGCTGATGAATTGTCAATATGTCTGGCTATTGGTAACTTTATCTCCATGTGTTAACTTGGTTCGAAGATTGATGGTGAAACTGGTTCTGTTGGACATTCCTTCCACCCTGATATTGGTGGAATGGTCGGTTAGATGATGTTTGACCTTGCTGATGTCCTCCAGAATGGGTCAAATGTGTTCATTGCTCCATGCGCCATTCACCTCCTGAATTTGGGGTGGAGGTGGAAAGAATAGCTCAACAATAATCGGGAACTCAGGATGGTACACGACCATCTACGTATGATGTTGCGATAACGGTCGAGCTTGGTCAAGTGTTTGCACGTAATTTATGTGTTGAACAAATTATGGTTGCCATGGACTCTACTACTAAGATTGTTCTTTCTCGGTAGACGCCTCAACCGATGCACTCGTAGATTGACATGAGTTGATCGAGCTCACTAGGAACTCCAGTTGTTTTGTAATCTGGTCAAACTCGTCCATGTTCTTCATTCTCTGTTTGATCATAGAAAATTTCTTGAGGTCCTGTTATTGCTTCTTAATTATATCAACTTTGAACATTTAGTTTCCAATGATACTAAAATTAGAACTCTCGCACATGTCCGCTTCTTGGGAAGTTGTCATATTAACATATTCGTAGAGGATCGGTGGCATCTTTAGGATGCACAAGATGAAGAGAGTGCGGTTGAACCTTCAACCATTTCCTAAAAAATCTTCCGGACCATATCTTCATCCTTATTAAAATGAGATCCACCACATGTGGCATCTATCAGTCTATGGTTGTCCAGATTCAACCAATCGAAGAAGTTATAGACCAAGTTGGTCTTCGAGATATCGTGATGGGGACACTTCTCCTGTAGTCTTTAAAACGTTCCCACATCTCATGAATAGGCTCATGGAACAATTGTGAGAAGTTTGAAATCAGGTTTCTCATCTGATTGAGATGACCCAACGGATAATACTTGTGTAGAAAGGCATATTTCAATGCCTCCCAGGTCGTCACCTTTCCCAAATGATTTACCAGTAAAGAGACTTATCTTGAAGGCTAAAGGAAAGGTAGACATCTTTACTACCTCCAACGGAATATTAGGGCAGTGCATGGTACTGCAGATGCGGTTAAACTACTACAAGTGAACGTAAGGTTTTTCATTTGTGTTGGAAAAATAGGCAACATGGAGAGAAATTGCGGCTTGAGCTCAAAATGGTTGTGGATCTACGAGATGCAGATCCAATCATTACTTGATCAGAACTGGGATTATAGGTTTCCTTCAATGTATGCTTTGGTGCCTCTCTCCTCGGATCCTCTTCTCCATGGTTTTCACCTCCTTGGAATACATCTCCTCCACGTGGGTTCTCCTCCTCCTCCTCTTTGCTCTCTGTCCCTCCTCTGCTCCATAAGAATTTCCTGAAAGGCGACATGTGTGTTTTCTTACTCGATCAACTGCAGATGTATCGCATGTATGGAATCGAGCATCTGGTTTTTGATTTCATTCTTTTTAGATTGTTTCCCCTTTTCCTTCAGGGGATCCATCTCTGTTTCTGATTCAGGTGATGTGAGATCTTGATCGGGTTCTTGATATGTAATGGAAAAGAAGCCCCGATCAGTCTGAAAATATGCACTAGATGTAGATAAGTGTTCAGAATTAGGATCAATCATGAACTTTATTAGAGTGGGTGATGAGAATGGAGATTGGTTTATCTCCATTTAGAAGGAAGACAATTCCAGACAAGAGTGATCCCAGTTATTTGGTGAAAGAATTAGGGAGTCTTGAGAGCGGTTCGCAAAGTCCGAACCAATATCTTTAGAATCATCTCGAATTATTTGAGATGTCGGCATCAATATTTAGCCCAAAAGATCAGAGGAGAGAGTTGTGTATGCCATACAAGGCAGCACACAATCATCGAGGTCACCTCTCACTAAGATCTATAGGCTAAGCAACAATCAACCCACACCATAAAAGGATCGAGCATTGCAAGCAAGTATGAATCAAAATTTATTATAACCCTACAAAACAAGTGTGTATAGTGACAAACTTGTAGGGTGTCGAACACAAGGAGATGGGACGTAGTCGATATTATTTAAATAAATAAACAATGCAAGTGTATATACAAAGGTGCACAATATCAATTAATGTGCATATAGGTTTTAAATTACATAAAATAATTTCTTTTTTAATATAATTAAATAAATATATTTTAAATTTTTAATATTTTTATTTTTAATTTCTTTCTACTTTAATGATATAATAAAATATAGATATGTATATAAAAGTAATAGTAGGGACTATATATGTAATATAGCTACTATGTAGTATAATATATAAAATAAATATCCACAGATCAAACAATAATCATATAGAATCGTCTTTTATATTTTTGAATGTATGAAAATATTGAGAGTATTGATAAGAATTATGAGAATTACAATAATTATAATAGATATATATATATGTATAAATAGCCTATATATGGTAGACTATATATAAATACATGTATAAAGAGGCAAAAATTAGATAATAAATTTTTTTATGTTTTACAAAAATTCTTATGTTTTTGATAATTTTTTGCTATTTTTTATATTTATAAAATCAGAGATAGTTAAAAGAAGAAACTAACTAAATAAGCTAAATCGATATGAGAATTAAAAATAGGAAATAAGTTAAACATATATCCAAATCAATTTTAATATGTAGACAATCCAATACATATAAAAATATAGAACAAAAACTAATATTTTTAGGGGTTTTTTATATTTTTATAATTTTTTATAAGTATTTTGGATCTTTTAAATTTTAGTAATTTTATTTTTCTATTTTTATGAATTTTTGGTCTGTATGTATAAAATACAATAATAAACAAGTACTGATTTTTTACAATTTGTAAAGATGATTTTATAATTTTCTGTACTTTTTGATCAAATAGGGAATAAAATAGCTCTAAATGATTTTTAATAAATATTAAATGAGGCAAATAAAATTTATATCATTAATTAGTGTCCAATCATGCATCAACACCTTTTTTTTAGAATTCTTAGCACAGGAGCTTCAAGTTGGTAGGGGTATATTTGCAAATGAAATAAAGCTTAGGGGCATGAGTGCAAAATATCCCAAAAGTTTGAACTTAAACCTAAATTTTTAGGACTTAATACAAATTACCATAATGGGGGGGTATACCCGTAAATTTTCACCTCGCATGGGGGGCAAGTTATGTGGCCTAACATTGGACTAGAGTGTAAAATCAATAAGTAACAAGGACATACAAGCAAAATGTCCCAAAATTTTAAAACATATTTAGAAGTTACAAGACTATTTATAAAATACACAAATAGGGAGGGGTGTATTCACATTTATAACATTAAAGAACCTGAGATCGAACCTTCATGCGCTGGACATGTAGCAAATCGCTCGGTTGGGAATAGAACGCTTTGCCAAAACACCAACAACAAGGATTAGACCTGGCACTTGATCTTCATTGGACAACTGGGAGATGTTGTGGATGAATAGTGAAAGAACACAGTCGAGGTGGTCTTTTATTTTCAACTACTCCCTCATCCAGCATCGATTCTTCACCCCAAGAGGCCCAGTAGCTTGATGGTGACTCTCCGCATTTGCATGTGGCTTCGGATGGAGTTGAGGGGGCACGGGAGTTAAGCTGAGGTTTCAGATAGCTCCAAGTCACTTGGAGCTTCTTCCAGGTGCTTGAACCGCTTCAGATGGGTTCGCAAAACCCAAGACCTGCATCAAAATGTAGAGACACAAAGGCTACTTCCTCGGCCTATCCTTTGAGCAAAACCATAAAGGGGGTGTAATACGGTGAGGTTCTAACCTTGAGTCGTTGAACCTTGGGCGGATTTAGGTTGGTCACAACATGGAAAAGATGGAGAACGCAAGGGGAGATGAAATGGTATGATCAAGGGCCATTGAACATTTGAATTATGGTGGATTAGACCTGGAGGTCGAGCTCCAGAGATTTGGATGTGTCCGATTTGAAGACTAAAACAAGATTAAACTAGAAATTACAATGTGCAAAATGAAATAGATGTTGGACATGCGAGCCTATGGCGAGCCATTATGCAATAAATGCTATTGTGAATATCATTCACTGATCTGAAATGAAGAATAATTAATTTGCATAATAGATCCCTTAGTACAATTAGGGTTATGTACCATGGCCATCTTAATGATCATACAACTCTTGATTCAATTATCGAATCATAGAGGTTGGTGCTGGGATGAATATCTAAAGAGTTAGATCAAGGACTAATCAAGCACCGTCAAATAATTATTAAGAAAGGATCTCCGACCAAATAAGGAAATATCAATCCTTTCTCTACTCTTGATGCAGGTCCTCTGCATAGGAATAGAGATTCAGAGGTGTTAGATAAGTTAGGTCAAAGAGTTGACTTAATGAGATCGAGATAACCAAAGTCATATGTCGTATACTGTCACAATATAGGCATGCATCCTCTAACCGGATATAGATGTGTTACCATATGTCTGAGTATGTATATTTGGCAGACCAATAGGTTGATGACTTAACCAAGGTCTATACACTGGCACGTTGGTGTGCATGCAAGGGAATATGAGTAATACGACCTCTCAAAGAGATCATACAGATTCATTTACTGAACCGGAAGACATGAGCTCACTCATAAGATATTGGGAAGAATCAAATTCCGTGCACAATTGACTCGCTTTGGAAGCTTGACTGAATTTGTAGGTTTGATATATACTTTTGGAAAGTATATGATCAACACCTGGGTAAGATATATGCTTTTGGAAAGTATATGATCGATACCAACTCCCAATGATCAAACGAGAAACTTAACGATAAAAGCCTAAAGTAGATAGTGATCTACTACTTTGGGTTTATCCCGAGTCTTCCAGTATGGAGGATGTACATGTATTGGGAATACCTGAGGGTGATGTAATCATAAACGATTGTATAACCATGACGCTTCCATTCCCAGAGAGTGATGAAACATGTCTACATTTTAGTGACTCATCTTAGTAGAGAAGTAATCTGATCTTGGTCCAAATATTGGACATTGATATGAATGTGATTCAGATGCAATGAGATGATTAGATTTGTGATCTTAATATAATCAAGCATCTATGAAGGTCTACAATATCTGGATTTGAAATGTGATCTCAATATCCAAGTCATTGTACGTAGAACAATACAATCGTCCTGTCCTTATCTCCAAGTATCCATGGAGAATGCGCATTATCCTTGAAAGTGTTCAAGGATAATTTTATTGTTGATATATGTATCCAAGCATTGAGAAAATTGATAACTAAATGTGATTTTATTATCATGAATGATATGAATTTGATTCATATTATACAGAGAGTTATCTTAGATAATTAAATGTGATTTAATTATCAAAGATGTGAATAATGTGAATGTGATTCATAATATTTGGGAACATGAGAATAGAGATCCAAGATGATAAAATGCGATTCAATTATCATGGATATTAATAATGTGGATAGCACTATTCATATTAATCATATATATTATAAATGTGATTTATAATATATAAGAGAGAGTTATTTGTAATTTACATTTGTTAATTAAAAGTTGATGTGGATTGGGTTCACATCGGATAATTAATTGAACATGTAATTTACATTTTTTTGGGTTGTGAATGTGATTCACATATTTCCAATGACATGATTACAATGTTCACAAAATAAATAGGATTTATTTTTGTGAAATGATTTGCAACAAAAGTTGTTGCAAATATTGGAGATATTCATGGGAAAATAGGATCTCATGGAATTGGTGGAGATAGCCACCTTCCTCTTAAGGAGAGTGGATGGCCACAATTCCTATAAGGAATGTGTGGTCGTCCCCCCTCTTTATGGAAGGAGGCTACTCTCCTTCCTATTTATCAAATGGAGATTGATTTGAACTAAATTGGAATATATTGATAAATTTAATTTAATTAGTGCTGTAAATATTTTAGCAACAAATCGTGGCCATTAAAAGAAACACGAATCAATGTGAGCCATTAGATTTATGTTGTCCATGGATTGAGATCCATGGATCTTAAAATATTATAAATAGAAGGGCACCTCTTGCTCTTCTTAAGTTTGACAGCATACGCTCTCTCTCTCATTTTCTCTCTACACGCCAACTACCTCTCTCTCTCTTGTTACCATCCACTATAATGCCCTTAAGAGAGTCGCCTTTACCGCATCATCGTCATTATGCTGCCTTATTGTTTGCTCGTGGATCTCAGTCTACTTTGGTGCACCTCGTTCGTGAAGAAGATGTCGATTCTCATGTGACGAGATCAGGATATTTGTCGCTTGGAGCATCAACATGGATTGTGAGAAGCACACGTTTCATCAATGCACTCGCAAACACCTCCTCCGACGGATCGGACTTGAGACAGGAGGTCTCTTCATTTAGACACTTGATCGCAACCACTCTTCAAGAGGTAACCCTAGTACTTGTCTATGATTTAAATGAAATGATCTGAGAAGTGTTCTTGGATCATGTGGTTTCATCGGATGAAAAAATTTAATTTCCGTTGCTTCGAGCAACTAGTGCGACTAGTCGCTCCTGATCGCATACGATGCGATCCTCACACTTATGTGATGTTCTTAAGGATCTTACCATATCCTTCAAGTGATATCAGAGCCTTATGTCGTAGGTTTTGGATGCGATCCATAAACCTAGGAAGACTTGGGTTCGTTAGGGTTTGCAAAAGTTTTATCGTATTTCATTCTCGCATCTTTATTTAGTAAATAATTTAGTCCCTGATTAAATTGTTTAAACAAGAAATAATAACTTGGATTATCTTTCCATTAAATAAGGAAACCGTGGGATCTGAGGTTGTATGATTTCGAATCTGTTTGCTCAAGTTATGATCATTTTAGTGAACATGTATCCACTATTTCAGGGACTGCGAATCATGACGTAATTAATGAGTTAATTACTTATTTGAAACACCTAGAAATGTGTGAAAATCAGTTAGATTCTATTGTAAATCAATTAGCAAACTTTGTAAACTTATTTTGCATGATTTATATTTAAATTGATTGAGATATGGTAATTTTAGTAACTGAGGGTCATTGCTGGAAATTACTTTCGTAATCAAGACCCTTGTGATTGTCATTTATTAAACTAGTGAAATTAATTGTTAATTTCTTGGAATAATTATGGATACATATTTTTGAAATATTTCATGATAATTATTTCCTTAAATGACATTACCTTAACTAATAATTGATTAGATATGATCTAGATCACAATTCGTTACATCATACACTTTCCAACAAACAAAGTTGCTTGAATAGGATTGGGAATTTATTTAGCAAATTTCCTTATAATGTTAATAGAAATTGTTTTGATTATTATTATATGGTATAATTTTGGTTGAAAACCCTATTATCATCTCAAGTACACAATGATCAATTTGGCATTATCCTTTCCCGAGGTGGATATGGTGTCTAATCGGGGAGCGTTGGGGTAGCAGGTTGCACTGTGTGCGGCCTGTCCCACTCCCGTCGATACTAGACATGGCAACAGGTAAGGATGGGATAATAAAGGAGAGATCACGGTGTATTTTTCTAATCATTAAAGTTTGAATAATACGTACTTTGAGATAATACCATCCTTTCAAGTAACAATCAAGTTTGTTATATATTAATTGGATCATTAATTTAATATGATTAGATTATTGGAATCTAAATAAAATTAAAACACTCTATTATGAATAGAGTTGTGATTTCCCTTGGAAGAATTAATCGTAATGAATATGGTTCATAATGATTAATTAAAATTTAAACATGACATGGAGGATCACATAAGTGACATCCATGGTCTCCCATCAAGGCGAATGATTCTGTCGTCAGGGATTGTATGTAGGAGACACATGTCCGAAGTGACAGCTCCTATATGCAAGCGCATCTGGATTGGGCTCTTTTCTTCTCAAAAGAGTAAGGACATATGCGTAGAGACCCCAATACGGAGTCCACATATTATTGGGGCCATATTAGATTGCGCATAGCGAGTTGTATTCTTGTTGACGGTTGGTTCAATTAATGGCAGGTCAACATCACCTTAGGGATGGTGGGTCCGAGTGTTAAAGACGGAATTGGGAAATGCAAGTTGGACTTGCAAGGCGGAATGAGTTCCCGCTTCTTTTTATCCGAGTTGCAAGTTCTCATATTATTGGGATGTAACAAAGATAAGGAAGGAGATCCTAGATCTTGTTGAGATATAATGGTAAGTATATTGCTTACATTAAAAGTGATTAAGGAAATGAACTTTCAGTGTTGACAAGGAAAGACAAATTTAATATAAAAACTCCTAAATCAAAGTAAAATATATATTTACATATATTTATGCAAATTTCTTATTTCAGATAATCCTTCATTAAATCCACTCAATACTATACTCAATAATTAACAAGTAAAATATCATGGATTGGATCCATGATCAAGACATTGTACCTGCAATTGGACACATAATATATGTGGTTGCAATGTGCAAGTTTCCTCATAATAATGAGGAATGACAATTAAATAGACACAAGGTCTACAACCCTAGGGTTTGTATGTCTCTATTCTTGATCTCTTGTCGAATGTACTTTGGAAGTGACATGTCGATGATGACCGTAATTGTCAAATTAATCCTTATAAAATCTAAGAAGGTGTTATGGCATACATATGTGCTCTCGATATTTAATCATGAATGGCATGGTTCTCTACATCATGTAGAATGATAGCTCTATAAGAGATGATATATTCAAAATGTTTGAGTGCCTACCTGAACCAAAATCTTTTAGAGATTAGATGGATGTAGATACGATGAGTTCATCATTCTACTATCTATAATCTAGTCATTCGTGGTGCTTTTATAATATTCATATTGTATGAATTGAATGAAGCATGTATAAATGTTGAAATGATCTTACATTGAATTCTTTTTGAGTTCAACATAAGAGATCATTTGTCTTAAGCAATAGTTATTTAAAGATGAAGAGAGCGCAGTGGAAGCATGGGTTTAACCCATGTGAGAAGGATAGTCAAAGAGCTGACTGTACTTATGTGACTTCCATATGACATCGAAAGAATTGGATGAATGCCAATATTGCGATAAGCTGATGTGTTGATGGTATGACTATCAAGTCTATCTATAATCCTTACAAAAGGACTCATATAGTGCATCGAAATAATCTACATCTACATATAATCATTGAAATTGACTTTCTTATTTGATAAGATCAAATTCTAATAATTGTATCTCATTCTTCTAATAACACTTGCAATTGGTTTCATATGTATTAGAAGACTGAAATTTGATCTTCAGGTTTAATAGTCATCTACATGGATATTGATGCAATTATTGTAATAATCTCTATTGGATAGATAGACTTCATATTTTCAGTGGGAGAGTTCTTAGTTTAGAGAATGTCTCTATGACCTGGATATTAGAATACACTCAGAGTTTATTTCTAAATGTTGGAAATAAACATGAATTCCGGAATAAACCTATCATAGAGAGTTATGATCGATATATTTCAGATAGTAATCTAGCATCTAGTGGACTCTACTAAATTAGAAAATTAATGAATGGTTCATTAAGATTTCTAATACGGAAAATAAACCTTTAAAGATCAATAGGAGGATGAAGATCATTTGACAATGATCTGGCATCAAGCCATGGACATTTGTCTATTGATTTGATCAATAGAATTGTAAGATATTGAACTTTAGATTGTGTAAAGTTTTAAAACTTACATACTTGTGGATATTGTATTCAAAAGGTAGAAATTGTCCAATGCACCCTTCTTTGGGAATGGTGTATGATGTCAAGCTATTCAGGATCTCATAATATTGACGTATGTGGATCATCTATATCAGAATAAACATTATGGATATATGATATCTATTACTGATTATTTGTGATATGAGATTTCTTCCTTTCACCTTAGAAAGCTTTGAAATGTTCAAAGATTTCATAATTTTGGTTTAGAACCAAAGTTTGAAGGAAGATAAAATGAATTTGATCTAACATAGGTAGCAAGTACCTATTATATAAATTCAAAGAATCCCTTATGGAGAAAGGAATATCATTCCTATCTTATTCCTCCTAATAAACCTAAACTCAATAGAGTTGAAAGGAGATACAATTGGATCATGTATGATATGATTTGATCAATGATGAATATTAGCATAATTACCTCATAGTTTCCTAAGTATATATCTAGTAGAGACTACAACATATATCCTTAATATGGTTCCATGCATGTAAGCTAGAATCTAGCACCAGAGAGTGCTACTTCATTAGGAAAATAAAGGATGGTACTGGATACCTATATTATGACCTTGAGATTCTTAAAAGATCTCATATCTGAGAATGTGATTCTTAGAGGATGAGACTCTTGAGAATCAATATGAAAATGAATTAAAGGAACTCATTGATCTCGAGATGATAATGAGGCTCCTGAAATCAGAAATTAAAAGGAAAATTAAGGATGAAACACTAATACCTCTTCAAATGAGTTTGAGGATGTATTCCATGTCTCAGTTAAGTTTGATAATGATCTGACTTCATGTGATGAATCTCATAAAGATCATATCATGGAAAGATGGATGTTAGCAATAAAAGTCTAAAGTAGACTTCATATACAAGTGTTGTATATGGACCCTCTAGGATCCACCTATATGGGTAAGACCCGTTAAGATGTAAATGGATCTTCAAGAGAAAAAGGGAACCTGATGAGAAGGTAGAGACCTTCAAAACACGGATCGTATCCTCAAAATACACACTGAAGAGAAGACGTCGCTTGCAATGAGACTTACTCTCCAGTGACCATGCATAAACCCATCAAAATATTGCTAACTATAGCTACACAACTTGACTATTCCATCTTTAAGATGTGAATCATGATTGCGTTCCTCTATGCATACCTCTTTGAGGATGTTCACATGAAGTAGCCTCAGGGCTTCATGGTTGAGGAAAGCAAGGTGTGTGAATTTAATAACTCCATCTATGGACTCAAATAAGCTTCTTGTAGTTGGAACATAAGATTTGATGAAATCATAAATGTTATGATTTTAGATAGAATCTTGATGAACCATACGAAGCTTAGTGGGAATGCCATTGTGTTCTTCATGCTAAATGTAGATTATATCCTAATCACTTAGAATGATATAAGGATAATAATAAGTGTTTTATTATCTAGTTATTCCATATCTTGAGATATGATCTCAAAGATACCTCTTGGATCTGAGTTCTGAAAGTGTTCAGAAGCAAAGAGAAGAGGGTATTGGGACCGTCACATTTGTAGTACATCTTGGACATATTCCATTCTAGGAAAATCCCAAAGAAGGTTTCCTTCCCTTAAGATATGTTACTAACCTATCTGAAGGGATAGCACCTCAAAGAGTTGAGGAAGTGAATGCTGGAACTGCTTACCATTGTGCATCAGTTACGACTAACCGAGTGTAGGGTAGATGTGTACAAATTCCAGATGTCTACCATGTAGTGGGAGTAGTAAACTATTACATATCCTACAATGGAGATAGAACACTTGATTGTAGTAATAACAAAACTTCAAAGATGAAAAGACTTTAGATATAGTGATATCTAAATCTTATCTTCAAAAACTTAAGACTTTATAGACTGTGATATAAAAGGTCTTAACTACAGATATCTTAAGAGATAGAGATCTCTATGAATATGGGTATTTTGACAAGGATTAAGGAAATACTGGTCATAATAATTATTGAGTTGTAGTGTCAAGGATGCTATAACTGACAAAATTGATTATTGCTTGCATAAGATGCAACATTTGCATTGAATGCGAGCACTGTTACTGGGGAATATGCAAGTGTCGTAAAAGGGCTTGGTGTAGTCTCTTGGGAACAGAGTGATTGATCAGCTTACATAGCTATTTTTCTACATAGCCTATGATTGTCGCATGAGTGAGGATTTAAATATTAGCCCATTAATGGCTCTTTGGTCTAGTAGAGATTGTTGGACATGCAAGCCTATGACGAACCATTATGCAATAAATGTTATTTTGGAAAGTATATGATCAAGACCTAGGTGTGATATATGCTTTTGGAAATTACACGATTGATATCAACTCCCAATGATCAAATGAGAAACTTATTGATAAAACCCTGAAGTAGACAGTGAAAAATTGATCTAATACTTCGGGTTTATTTTGGGTCTTCCAGTATGGGTATTGGGAATACCTGAGGGTAATGTGATCATAAACGATTGTATAACCATGACGCTTTCATTCCTAGGGAGTGATGAAACACATATGGATTTTAGTAACTCCTCTCAGTAGAGAAGTAATCTAATATTGGTCCAATATTGGACATTGATCTAAATGTGATTCAGATGCAATGAGAAGATTAGATTTACGATCTTGATTTAATCAAGCATCTGTGAGAGGTCTGCAAAATCTGGATTTGAGATATGATCTCAATATCCAAGTCACTATACGTGAAACAATATAGTTGCCCTATCCTTATCTCCAAGTACCCGTGGAGAAAGCGTGTTATCCTTGAAGGAGTTCAAGGATAATTTCATTGTTGATATATGTATCTAAGTATTAAGAAAATTGATAACTAAATGTGATTTTATTATCACGAATAATATGAATTTGATTCATATTATAAAGAGAGTTATCTTAGATAATTAAATGAGATTTCATTATCAAAGATGTGAATAATGTGAATGTGATTCATATTATTTTGGAACATGATATTAGAGATCCAAGACGATTAAATGTGATTTAATTATCATGGATGTGAATAATGTGGATAGCACTATCCATATTAATCATATATATTATAAACGTGATTTATAATATATAACAGAGAGCTATTTGTAATTTACATTTGTTAATTAAAAGTCGATGTGCATTGGATTCACATTGGAAAATTAATTGAAAATGTAATTTACATGTTATTTTGGGTTGTAAATGTGATTCACATATTTTCAATGGCATGATTTCAATGCTCACAAAATAAATTGGATTTATTTTTTGTGAAAAATTTACAACAAAAGTTGTTGCAAATATTGGAGAAATTCATGGGATAATAGGATCTTATGGAATTGGTAGAGATAGCCACCTTCCTCTTAAGGAGAGTGGACGGCCACAATTCCTATAAGCAATGTGGTGGTCGTCCCCCCTTTTTATGGAAGGAGTCTACTCTCCTTCCTATTTCTCCAATGGAGATTGATTTGAATTAAATTGGAATATATTGATATATTTAATTTAAATTAAATTAATTATTGTTGCAAATATTTTAGAAACAAATCATGGGCATCAAAAGAAACACAAATCAATGTGAGCCATTGGAATTGTGTTGTCCATGGATTCAGATCCATGGATCCCAAAATATTATAAATAGAAGGGCATCCCTTTCTCTTCTTAAGTTTCATAACATATGCTCTCTCTCATTCTCTCTATACACCAACTTCCTCTCTCTCTCTCTCTTATGACTGTCCACCATGATGCCCAGTCGCCTTCACTGCAGCAACACCGTTATGTTGCTGGATTGTTTGCTCGTGGATCTCTGTCTCCTTCGGTGTGCACAGCTCGTGAAGAAGACGTCGGATCTCAAGTGATGAGATCAGGAGATTTTTCGTTTGGATCATCAACATGGATTGCGAAAAGCATGTGTTTCATCAACGTGCTCGCAAGCGTCTCCTCCTACAGATTGGACTTGAGACATGAGGTCTCTTTGTTTAGAGACTCGATAGCAACCACGCTTCAAGAGGTAACTCTAATACTTGTTTGTGGTTTAGATGAAAGGATCCAAGAAGTGTTCTTGGATCATGTGGTTTCATCGCATGAAAAATTTTAATTTCCGCTGCCTTGAGCAACTAGTGCGACTAGTCGCTCCCGATCGCATACGATGCGATCCTCATGCTTACGTGATGAGCTTAAGGATCTTACCATATCCTTCAATAGAAGTTGAGATATGCTTAATAACGATGGGAAAAGTCCTCTATTTGACTGTAGAGCCAAAAAAGCATAACCGCGGTGGAACTCTAATGGTGGGTTGGATCTCCGCTTTGACCTCTCCTGCTACAAATTAGCAGCTTCCTCTTGCTAAAACCAAGGTGGAGCCATTAGGAATTATCTAAGGGGATAAAGGTCAATGAAGAGGGATCAAATTGGGAAAGATAATCGGTGAGCTTTATTTAAAGATAAAGGAATGGAGGCTCTTCGATCAGAGATATTGGATGAAATAAAAACCATTGAAGAGATCCTTGGCTTGGGAGGAAATTATGGACGTTTTATCTCTTCCATGAAATGTGCATCACGTCTAGCCAGAGCATCATGAGATCAACAGAAAAATTGGAGCAAAACCTGAGTTCTAACAAGCCGAAGCACGATGAAGGGAGGGGAGGGTCAGCTGACCCGGGGTCAACGGGTGGAGAGTTCAATTTAGTCCACTTGGACCAACCAGAAAAATCCTTGAAGGAAACGATTTGTAAAATCAATAAATAATAATAAATGATTAATTGATTTTTTTATTAAAATATAAAAATATTTATAATTTAATGTAGCATGTTATACACATTTTTATTTATTTCTATGATTCTTTTTATTGCCAGCTAATATTTATATGTATACTATAGGTATAAATACATGTAGTTTTGTATTTTTTTATATTTGTAATATATATTTTATAATTTTATACAGGTATTTTGTATAATTTTGATGTATTTTTTACACATTTAGGTATTTTAATTGTATTTTCTGAGTTTGTATGAACATTTAAATAAATAGGTATATTTATTATATATGTATATGTGTAGGGTATTCATCTATATATTGAGATAGACTTATTTATTTTATTTTTTTGATGGATTTATTTTATTTTAATATCTAAATATATTATATTTTTTTTACAAAATTATAAAACTATACAAATATAAAAAATATAAAAAATAGTTATTTTATTCAGATGTATTGTACAATAAGGATCTAAAACCTAACTTTTACATATCAACTCCAAATTAAATGAAACCACCTTCAATTAAAGGTGATTTGATGAATTTTGAGTTCTTATGAAGAAGATATAGGTCTAGGAACCCTAGGTTTTGGATTTTTATTCTGAGTTTAGAAAGAACAATATGCATTATTTTTGTGTGAAACAAATTTTGTATTTTTTATGTATTTTTATCTACACTTTCATGTACAAATTTTATTGATTTTATATGTAAATAATAAAGATTAAAATAGGTCCTAAAAATGTTTTATTGATGAATAAGAATAAGGAATTTTATTGTATTTATTGGTCCTTATCTCCCCTTACTTTATTCCTTATCGACCAAGTCAATTCTTGACTTAGTCTTAAGGTTTTATGGTCATTCAATACCTTTGGTATTTCATTTATTTTATTTTATTTTTTATTGTTTTATGTCGGCATTAATTATAATATTTTATACTATGTTTATGTAATAAATAATGAGTGTTATTTTATGAAAAATAATGTTATTGGCATGCATTTAGCTAGAGAATTAAGGCCAAAAAAGAAAAATAAAGGTGATGGAATGGAGATTCATCAATCATGGAATCGATGTGGGTGTCTGACGACTCTAAAAATCACCCTTGTTAATTTGATTTGTTGTTGGTGTAGCTGAGCAATTTTAGAGATTGTAAAAAATGACTATAGTGAGAATTAATATGGAAAATTGAAATCTCGATGCAGTCAGATTATTTATTTTACTTGGGTAAGTCCCAAGGTCTAGCTCAAGGAGGTAATATGGGGGGTTTGGAATCAATAATTAAATAATTTAGAAATTTAGGTTTTCAAAAAAGAAGAGATTTTTTATGTTTTATATTTTTTAGATTTTATTGGTTTTTAGATTAAACATATGTATCTAATTAATCAAGGCAAATATGATCCATGAATTTTCAAAATAATTTTAATGCAAGAAAAATAATGGCAAGCTATGTGGTGAAATAAATGCAATCAATTGATTTTAAATGATGTAGTGTGATGATGATGAATGCAATGATAAATGCAGACACGAGTAGACAGCAAGCCAAGATAGTTTAATGAGAAATCAATCACTTCAGATCCTCCCTTGTGAATTACATAACCTAAATGATCAATTTATTCGATCTAATTATCCAAATCAATCCCTAGATTAAAGACCAAATCAGTGTAATTTATTAAGCAATAAGGAATCAATGACTCAAAATAAATGTGTGCAAAATCAAAAATAAATGCCTTAGCTTTATTAATGCCAAATAATATGTCTAGATGAAATATTAAGTGTTTATAGGAAAGAGAATGGAATAAGGATCATATCGTCATGGAGAACACAAAATTATGATAGATAATGCTTAAGATATGAATATTTGAAGTTTTAAGGACTAAATAGTAACAAAAATAAAAAAATCTTGCAAATTGGATCTTCTAAGGGACTTGATTGTAATTGTAGAGAGTCACCTGGTCACTTCTGTAATTTACCCCTTAACGGGATTATTTTTGTAATATATAGAAATCAAAGGTGTATTACTGCAATTTACCCAAAAATCACACGAGTGCGGCATGTGTCCGATCTTCCTACCAATTTCCAGAGGAAGTGAGGGTGCTGATGCAATTTTCCCAACACACGTAAGGTGCACACGAGGGTCAAAGACTTGGGTGGTGGCTCAATCCGAGCCTCCACGTGGCTTTATGAGAGGCTTTGGTAGCACCTGAGGTGCTAGGTTCGGATGGAGGCACGTGGCAAGCTCTGTTGAGTCTGATGAAGATGGATGGACATCCGAATTTCGGATGAAGATGGATGACTGAATTTTGGGCGAGGATAGACATGCCAGATGGAAGTGTTGGACTTGTAAGCCCTTGGCAACCCATTAATGCAATAAAAAGTTATTTTTTGCCATGTCCATCTAAAATGAAATGAATAAATGAATGAATGCACTTTACTATTGAGGTCCCTTGGTGTCCCTCTGTGCAATTAGGGTTATGTACCATGGTCATGTTGAATACCATGCAGCTGGGAGGATACAACTAACTTCAAACATGTGATATTCAATAAAGATCTCTAGTCTGAGAAAGAGATGGCAATCTTTCTCTAAATATCAATTTCCAACCGACTTCTAGATGCATGTCCTTTCCGTAAGAATGGAGATTGTGAAGTGTTGGAATAATCAAGTCAAAGAGTTGACTTGGTGAGGTCGAGATAAAATAAGACATGGATCGTAATTGTCACGATCAGGCATACATCCTTTGACCTAGGATATATATGCATCTATATGCATGAGTATGCACATTGGACGGACCAATAGGTCGGTGAGCTAGCCAAGGTCCATATACCGACATGTTGGTGTGCAAATGAAGTCGTATGAGATGTATAATTTCTCGAAGGAATCATACATGTTTCTACTTGATGAACTTGGAGAAAGAGCTCACTCATGAGATGATTTGGGGTCAAAATGAATTCCATGCATGGTCGTCTTATTTATAAAATAAGAGACGAATTTGATATATTAATATATGCCTTTTGAAAGTATATGATTAATATTGTCGTATAATTATCGAATGAGAAACCTATTGATATATTATGAAGAAGACAGTCATACCAGGGTTTGAACTTCAGATTTATTAAAGACTTCTAGTATGAAGGATGGACGAGTATTTGACATACTCAGGGTTACTTTTATTGTTATAATGGATCAGATCATCTACCATGACACTTCCATGCCGAAGAAGTGATGAAATATGATGGATTTTAGTGGCTCCATTTAGCTAGATGATTTGTGATTTAATTGGATTAAATCACAATTCATTTGAATCCAATTTCCAATTCTGGTTTCAACGTCCAAATGTTGGAAACAAGAATAGTCATGGAAATGGAAGTATGCAAGGTCCTTGAGCTCATTTCTTAGCTCCAAATGGTTTGGACTATGATTAGAAATGGTCAAGGAAGCTGGATTCGGTTCTACACTTTGTCTAGCCCATGGAGAGTGTGATACATTTCATTGATCTCACTGAGAGTGTAAAGTATTACAGCTCAAGCTCAACATTCGTAGGTCACAATTTTTTGCAAAAATGGTATAAACCATGAAATTGGATAGTTATCCACATTTCAAGTCACTATACATGTATAGTATGATCTCCTCGTCATTTTCTCCAAGCATCTGCATTTGTACCTCATGAGTCCTAATTGGATTAGGACCATACCTATTGATGTCAACATTGTAATAATAATAGTTATCATTTCAAGGGAAATTTTACGAATAAGATTCACAAATAAATGTCATTAATTAATGTGAATATTGATTCACAATAATAAATATTTATATGGATGTGATTTATATAAATATTTGTGTAAATATGATTTACATAATTTTTCCAATGCATGAGATTATATGAATTTGATTCACATTTTTTTATAGATGTAAATTGAATTTACATTTATTTCTATGCTCGTGAATATGATTCTTAAACTATAAGTATTATTTCCATAATTTAATCAATATTGATAATATGATTGTCAAATTAATTAATTGATAAATAAAATGTAATAACATTGACTATATTTAGTCATGTGGGTATGTGTATTGAATACACATGGCACCATATGCTTGAGTCATATTTCTAATAAGATTCTCTATATTGCTGAATTATTTATTAATTAATCAGTTGATCAATTAGCAACAAATACATCTCATATATGAAATTGGTTGGCCTTGTGTGATGACACATGGCATCACTACAAAGAGTCCTTGAGATGAACTCTTTGTTAATTTGTTGCTTGATTTATTAATTAAATTATTTGGAGATAAAAAATGATATAGTTGTATAATTGAATAAGGACTTAGTCACAAACCATTGATCAATAATATAAGGGCTATCATTGCACATGCCTACTTGAAGAGTAAGACTCCTCAATAGGTGTGTACAATGTGTATAAAAGGAGAGTAAGACTCTCTCTTTCATACACTTGAATTTGGTAGAGTAATAGTCCTTAGAATTTCGTGCCCTTTAGATATATAGGAGTCTTGAGAGTCTCCATCTCTCGTATTCCTCTTCTTGTTGCCTTAGACGATGTCCAGGTTCGTGGGAAGCAACGTGACTCATCATTGTTCCTACGAGTGAGACAAGCGTATTTCGGACTTGATTCGGGAGGTCACTTACTTTAGAGACTCACGATTCAAGAGGTAACCATGATTTGTTCTATATATTCATTATGAATGTCATAAATTATTTTGGAAATTGTTTCCTTAGAATTTATAATTTTTGAATGCGCAAGTTGATGTGCTACATTTTCTAGTTCATACGATGAACTAACATTGTTTTGATAAAAGGTTTGCAAAATATTCATCATTTCCGTGATGCGTAGTATTTTTCATTTAACTCATTAAATTGATATTAAATCTAGGTTTTTGAGTTTTTGGATTTCATCCAAATCCGATAAACAACCGGTTAGATCATCCCGATTATCGAGTACATTGTCTTGCAACAGTTTTAACGATTCGAATGAATTGGAGATTTTCGAAGTCTCTACTATTCTCCCCCGCTTTCAACGTATTGTGTGTGTGTGTGTGTTTGTTTGTTTGTGTGTAATAGGTCTAGAAGGTCTAAACTCATACCCAAAAGATGCACCAATTGTTGGTGACAATTGGAAGAACGGATGTTAAAAGCGATAACAGACTCTGATTTCAACCAAAGATCGTAGCATTAAAATTATGAGTTTTTAGATACTATTTTGAGGTCATTTAACATGATAAAATACTGACTAATGATTCAAAAATCAATTCCCCAATCATTGCAAAAAAAATTTTGCACGATTCCGACAGTACGACCTCGAGAAATTGGATTTCTCCATATGCAAAGTTGGAAGAGGACTCGATTGCTTTAATGAATTATTTCTCATATTTTGGGACTCAAAATTGATGGAAATATATTTTATATATTTATATATCTGGAACTAAAATTTTAGAAATATCAGGTGTTGCAACGAATGTTAAGCTCAAGTTATATAATGCTTCCTAATTTGAAGTGTGGTGGTCGTAGCTTGCAAAATTAGAAATCAAAATCATTGTTGGTTTAGAAATATTCAATGAAATAGAATGTTTTTTTATTCATATTTTTCTTGATTAATTATGCATTTGAATATTTACAATACAATTGAAATTGTGGATTTAATTTGATTGATTTCACGAATTGTCTATATTGTTTAACTAGATATCTTTCGCAATTAAAATTGTTTTATTCAAAGAATTGTCTATATTGTTGCACTATATCTTTTGAAATTAAAAAAAAGTTTTTGAATGCAAAATTTTCTAGATTGTTGTGCTATATATTTTTGTAAATTAAAAAGAGTTTTAAATTCCTAAAATATCTGGGAGTTACTATATAGTATCACAAACAATCGTAAGGTCCACAAAATCTCAATAGTATAGTATGTGCCGATTATGTTGTCTCAAATTGTTTTAAAGAAGGTGTCTAGGTTGTGGAAATGATGATGGGTTACTTAATTGACACCCTGCATTGCATTTGCAGTGGAAGAGCTCCATGTTAGGATTGGACGTCCGACCTGGTTGCGTAAGGAGTTATGGCGTACTTTAACAAATAAAATAGGAACATTAAATCATATTGAGTGTCTAATACTATATGTGATGAATCTGTGATTCATCACTCTAAAAGTCGAAAATAGAGCTTTGTTCCCGAGTAAATAGCAACATATTTCCACTTATATTGCATAATTAGCATTCATGCATGCATTGATAACATTTGCATTTTAGCATTCATATTTGCATAAAATAAGAAGCCAATTTCACTTGTAAATATTCACCTGTATATTAGATAAAATACCTTATTTTTATATATTTTATACTAACTCCAAATCCAATAAAATCAACTACATTCTATATATATTACTAACACTAATAAAAAAATATCAAAAAAATACTAACTTGAAAAAATGACCAATAAAACCTCAATCGAAGTTTGAAACCATGAACCTTAGAATGCATATATCTCTCTCATACAACCTCCGAATTAGGTCTACTCACTTCTAAAGTAATATACATTCAAAGACCTTTGAAACAAGATCAATTTCATTAAAAATCGGAGCTCGTATGCAAAACTTGGGTTGTGGGTGCCTTTTGTACATTGTACATAATGACCGTTTTACCCCTGTATTTTATCTTTTTATTTTCTTCACTACTAAAAATCCAAAAAAATAGATTAAATTGTAAATATTCTTCTCATATTTTTCTCTATTTTTATTTTGATGTTTCTCTCTTTTAAAAAATGACAAAAATATTACAAAAAATAAAATGCGGTATTTTATATCTATAAGGTACCACCCAAAAATACATTTTTGTACAGATGATCTCATTTGATTTTCGATCCTTCACAAAAGTTGTAGATCTCGTCGAGACGAGCAATATTTGTGTTGACCACTTTTTGATCTAACGTCTTCTATATTTCTTTTTGATTTTTTTGCATTTAGTTGCGGATTTTTCTCGGAGCGACACGTGGCACCTCCTGAAGCCGCCATGTGTCTCTTCCTCATTCACCCACTTAAACCATTTCTCTCCTTTATTCTGGACCATTGGATGAGGGGGTTCTCCATCAACGGATGGTACCCATTCCTCTTCCACTCTCCCTTGACTTAAGGGAGAAGCCACCCTTCAACACCTCCAACTTCACCCCATCTCCTCCACCTTCTCCATCTCTTCTCCAACCTCCTCTTTATAATCCCCTCCACTCCTTCATTCATCCCCATCTGCCACCATCGAGAGTAAAGGAGATAGCTTCCAGAGAACCAGGTGACAACTGGCCATTCTTGGTCGAGCAACGACCTCCAGAACTCCGGCGAGATCCGAAGACCTTCGTCTTCATCACAACCCATAGTAAGCTGCTCTAGCTCGAGCTTTGCCGGCTCTTGAGCGACGACAAGAAAAGTCTCAGCTTCTCCTTCCATAGGCATCACCTCCATCACTTCCAGGTATCGTCTCTTCTTCATCTTATCTTCTTCTTTGTCTTCTACACCCACACTCTCTCTCATCAATCCTTTATTATTCCATCCATCGATTCGCAAAATCAATTGCACTTCAACGGCTAAATCACACGTTGTGAACGCAACGGTGACTTCCAATTAATTTTTCGACAAGATTTCGTCAATCGATTCATCGTTTATTTGCGCCCACTTAAACAAATGCATGAGAAACAGGGGAGGTGGTAAACCCCCCTGTTTCTTCTTCCTTCGCTCTCCATCGCTACCAACCACCCCGACAACCCTTGGCCGTGTGTCGGCCATCCCCCTCACCGCCAACGACGCCGGCCTCCACCTTGCAACAGCCCCCGCGGCCGACCTCGACGCAAGCACCTCACCAACGTGTGGAGAAGCTCCCGCCCATCCGTCCTCAGCCACCTCACCTCAGCTCGCGCCACCGTGCCTCCTCCAGTCAGTGCCAACCGTGCGCAAGGCCGCACGCGGCATTGTCTCCCTCGGCCAGCTCTGCGCGTGGCCGCCAGCTCCAAGCACCGCCCCCTTGTGTGCCATTGGAAGGGGCTCCCACGCCGGCCTCCACCCCCTCCGCGCCACGCCGTCGCTCACCTCCTTCCACCGCCGACTCCAGCTGCCCACCTGCAGCCGCCCCCCTCGCCGCCCGCCTTCGTCAGCCACGCCGCCCACCAAGCCCGTCGTCACCTCCACTGTGAAGCCTCCATCCTCTGTTCAAGCCAAGAAACAGAGAAGTGCTATCAGAGAATAAAGAAAAGGAAATTTGCAAAGGGGACACTTGCACCCCTTTGCAAGTTTTTAAAAAAATTTCACGTTTTCAGTAATTACAAGTAAGTCCTTGTTCTTCATTTAAGCTCATATTTCTTTTTCTGTATTGCATTTATACCCCTGCATTTTCATGTTTATTTAGTCGTTATTCTGTCATCCATTTTTAATTCCGAAAATTGCATTGTATAGAATAAAGCATTTATTTGTATTTTTCTGATTTGCAGAATATTTATGGAATTTAATTTGGTGAAAAATTGCAATATTTTTCCCATTGTGATTGATTAATTGATTTCTCATTATCTGCTTATCGAAAAATCTCTGAAAAATAAACGTTGGTAGATATAAGTCTATTCTACAACATATCCAAATATCATCCTATTTGCACGTATAGTTTGTCCTAGAAAACTTATTTAGTGGAAACCTTAATTGATTTTTAATTAATCAACCGTGAAATGTTTTAACGAAATTCAAGTTGATTTGGATAGCTCTTAATTAGACCTATTTGGATTAATTTTATTTCTGAGAAATATCATCGTTGATTAATTATTAAAATTCGTTTAGTCATTTTCACTAAAGTCTGCATTTTTTATTATCCGTGCATCAGAAAATTCTAAAAAAATTAGGGTAGCTTAATTTCATCCCATTTCATAATCTGGCCATGTTTCATAATTTTTGAAATTAATTCGACCATCTTTCTGAATTAACGTTTAAACTGGCCTGATTTTGCATGTGTCTTGCATAAAAAACCGAAAAGACCAAAAATACCTCCTCTGAAAATCAAACCTAGGAAATTTGCTTCGAATCTATCTAAGGAGACAGCTGCCTCCCTGAGTTCGACCTTGGACTTCCAATCAAGTAAAAAAAATTGTCGCTCGTAATTAATTTGACTATAATTGAAAGTGGTTTTTGATCTGCTCTCATTATCCGACTGCAACGAACGATATCAATTAATTTGAATATTAATTTGCTCGAATTAACAAGGGTAGTGGGGACCAGTTATCAAACAAAAATTGGGACTGGACGATAGGCGTGTTGTGTGGTTGGACTAACAAGTGATAACTGATCTTAAAACCGGGACTGCTAACATTATTGACCAAAAAAATCAATAAAATTGGAAAAATTATTTGTGGGAGACTAATCCCCGACCTTGTTTTCAGGCTGAGTGAAGCTATTTGAGTGTGTGTGAACACCTTAAGGCAGAGCCAAAATCCCCGCCTTCCATATCACGGACCAACTGATCCTAGCAAATATCGCGAGTTGAATATTTTTAGATTCACTGACTAGTACCATGTAGCCTCCGCCTGTTCGCGGGTAGTCAGGGGTGAACCAGCGGTACTTCGCGACAAGTTGCTAGTAGCCCTTCGGGGCGAAGTTCCAGCCTTGTCAGCCTCCGCCTACTTGCAGGTAGATAGGGGCATGGTCTTTGAGTCCATCAACTTGGGATAGGAGCGAAGAAAGGAAGGACCGGCAGTATCTTAGGCGACAGGTTAAACAGGGAAGACGCATCCGGCTCTGAGCCGACTTCCCTATAGGCCGCGTAAATCCTTGCTATCTTGCTTGAAAAAATCACACTTAAAATTAACAAGATTAATTGGACTCGATTTCGAGTCCTTCACCGTGTTGAGTGTGAACTCAGGGTTTGCTCTTGTGTTTGTCTTTGTGTCTGTCTGTGTGTGTTTTCCTACGTAATTGCGCATTTTCTACCTCGTTCTACTTACATTTCCTCTTCAAGATGTCGGGATATTGGTCCTCATACCCTGTGACCTCTGGTCATTCCTCCTCGATCATATACCGCTCATCTTCTCCTTCTCCTTCTTCCATGTATTCTCTGCCATCCACGGGAGACCCGTACCCCGTGGTCGGTTCCACCTCGACCCGATTATGAAGTCAGAACTCCGACTGACTTCTCCACTTCTTCACATTTCTTACCTACTCCATATTCTAACACTCCAGATCCACTTCCACCTTGGGCTAACTGTCCTTACTCTCGAGAGCTTGCAGGAATCAAAGAATAAAATGAAGAGCAAGGCACTGCTGCGATAGTTGATTGGCAAAATTATATGCCCCACATCATTTTCACCTCAAGTAGGGACCATACAACAATTTACATATACACATTCCGACTTGATCTTAGGGCATAACTTGGTCGATCAAACAACCCGAATGGAGAGGCCTGAACATCATGATTTCCCAGACTTGATTGACTTTAGTGATCAAGCCTCCATTAACCAGCCTTCATTTGGAGAGCCTATACATTCACAAGATTGGACTCATGACCTAGACTTATCAGTCCCTGTTTCATTGACTCCATCATATGAGGCTCCGACCAATATTTGCCATTTGGATAGTCCATACTCAACCCAGCATTACATGCCAGAGTCTAGCTATGTTTTGTATGAGATCCCAATATCTCAGCAATATCCTCCAACTGATCAGAACTCTCCCATGATTTGTCATGAGAATTTTGCGGAGGATGACATCTCTAGACTTATCAAGAAAAATGAATCATTTGGTAGCGAGTTAAGAGATGTCATGAACATATTGCACTCAATTTCGGCCAGCCTAGGTATGAAAATGGAGAAGGAAGTAAGTAGATCTGATGTTGAAAACCGAGCAAGCATCAGGGAACCCACACTGTATGTACAGCCGGAGTCCATTCTATCTCCCTCTTCTACTAACCACTTACCCTCCAATCCATAGTCTGATCATTCATCTAACCAAAAACACCAAAAAAATTGAAAAACCAAAAACCTACATAAAAATTGAAAATGAAAAAGACCTAAAAAATTTGGATTCTGCCCTAAGGGAAGCACTCGATGAAGAATTGATTTTCAAACTTCCCTTAATAAAGGTCATAGATCACTTCCCTGACCTCAAGAGATTTGTAAAGAGTAAATTGATGCCCAAGAGGTCGGGTAAGAAGAGAACAAGGACTGAGAGACACATAGTGTCTATGGCCACTTCCTTGGTAATGGGGAGAAAGAGCAAGAACTGCAGAGCGAAGCGGTTGCCTAGGGTTGAATGTGAAATCAAAGATACTATCTTTACCCATGCAAGAATCGATGATGACTCTCCGATAAATATCCTCCCGACCTCTGTGTTTGACAAGCTCAAACTTAGGCCAATCAGAAAGTCAAGAGAGATCGTTCAGCTGGCTGATCGATCCATCAAACGGTCTAGAGGAAATATTTCAGTAATCGTTACTTTCCAAGGTGCTCTACTCCAGGGAGACTTCACGATCATTGACATCGAGCACCGAGGAGAGTTTACCCAGTCTTCGATTATTCTCGGGAAGTCGTTCTTAGCCTTAGCTAAAGCGTCTATAGATTGCGAGACTCGGGAGATCGATTTCTCAGCATTGGGAGCACTCCGTCCTCACCCATTCTTTGATACACTTTACTCTAAGGTAACCCGCACATCCGCTGACAGTCGTGACCATCGAGAGGTAGATGAGTCCCACCTCTCTACTACACCTGAGAGACCGACTACCCGGAAGACCGTTGGTTCTGAGACTCCCCACACCTCCACTTCATCAACTGCTTGCAGCACCACCGTGACAATTTCTAAGGAGGATTCATGATCAGAAGCTATCATTAAGTCGGACATGACCTTTTTTGATTGCCTTGACCATTTTCATGATCTAACACAAGAGCCCAATAATGCCAAGCCAACTGAGACCACTAGCACCTTCCCGAGACATGTGCTGACCCTTCAGGAATATTACAATCTATATGGTGACTCATCTGATGAGGAACCAATGGTCAGCACTACACCACGTCTCGGACCTTCAAACGAAACAACCAAGTCTAAATTGACTCCACATAAAGCATGGTTGCTCCCTCTTCTAGTTGGCTATCTAGTGAGAGGAAGTCGAGAATTGATTCCTCGAGATGTTCCCCCGAACCTCTCAAGGCGTGTCGCTCTCATCTCCCTCTCATTGATTCAAGTTCTGAAAAACCGTTTAAGAAAGTTTCCTTCAACACACCGGAGAAGGAGTTTTCGGAAGAGTCCTCATCTGGTCTAGATAAGGTGATTTATATGAGTGAGCTCAGTTCGACTGTTCTCAAGCCTTATCTAAGCAAGCAGTTGTGTGTCGACCCTCGTTGGACGATCCCTACACCTCACTATTATTCATCTGAGGACGATTCCGACAGCGACACATATGTATATTATCCACCTCCTCGCGTCCGCAAGAAGGTTCATCACAAACCTTCTTAATCCTTGTAAATTCTCACTCTTTCTTGTATATACTTTCTCTCCCTCCCTTCCCAGTGATTTGATCACTCGACCCTAGCTCCATATAATTTCATTTTATGACTATACTTAGGATAACCAGATCCTAAGTATTGGGGGAGAGTGACCCGAGTCTATTCACTATTCACTGTATATCTTCCAGATCACATCGGTTCTCATACTCATTCCTGTCCTATACTTAGGCTGACCATAGCCTAAGTATAGGGAGGACCGATGCCCGTCATGTATATACTCATCCATTTCCTTTCTTGCCCTCGTCCGTCCCAATTTTTATCTTCTTCTACACTTAGGCTGCCAGAGCCTAAGTATAAGGGGGCGGAGCGATTTCTATACTTTTTGTAATTTTAGCTCTTCTACCCTTAGCCCGAGCTATGTCTTTTTCGTCGCTTATCGTGCTCTGAGGACATAGCACACGCTAAGTATAGGGGGGCGTATATATATGACATATATACTTTACCCATAGCTCGTACTTTCGCGTATTTTCACGTAAATATTATGCAATAATTACGGGTGGGTAAAAATTTGAGAAAATTTTTTGTAAAATACACTTGTATAAACTGTATAATACTCATAAAACACTTGTATCATAGGAAATATACCAAAAACAAATTGTACTATATGTATAATACCTGTACAAAAAGTTGTAAAACATACTTTTGTAAAATTTGTTATAAAACAGGATGTATAAAAAAAACTTGTATACTATGTTTATTATTACAAACAAAAATTGTTGTAAAATTTGTTGTATAATAGAAAATAAAATGAAAATGTTGAAAATAAAGGCTTCTTATTTACTCTTGCATATCATCCTTGCATTTCAAAAAAAAGAGTCTTGCATTTCATTCATCTACATAGCATGTCATCTGCATCTCATCTGCATATCTTGCATATGCAAGGTGAAAAGCTAGTGGGTTCGGAACCAAGTTATGAGTAGATATTGAGGATGGACTTGATTTGACCTTAATCCACCTAATTTCAGAGGAACCTTATAGGAACTGGAGTTAAGATTTCTCAGGTCAAGTGACTTAATTCTTTTAGTCCGCAAGTTTTTGTTCACATGTCATCTTGATTGGTCTAAGTAGAATATCTCGTGCACACGCATGGTTCTTTTAGATAGTGAACTAACTTGGACAAGCACCATGCACGTAGCTCTTCATTGATGAGGTGGTGAGGAGGTAGAATCCTTTAGATTAGAGTAGCACACGGGTGAAAACATCTGTCCTCCTCTAGGGAGGGTAGTGCATCTCAACCTAGTCTGGTTGTGTTGAAGTCTAAGGACAGGACGTTGTGGGTTGCAATAATGCTTCAAAAGAGGGATAGTCTACTGGCTCAAGAGGAAAAACTCCCGATGTATATGCTGCACCTTGTATATAGTTCCAAAAAAAGAGAAAAAATGCAAGAACTCCACCAAAAAAATAGACAGGCCAAAAAAATTGCCTGTCGGAGAATGTATATTAGCAAGAAGTTTGCAGCTGGATGACTTGGCTACACTGGTCAGGTATCCCGGGATAGGTAGCTACACTGGCTACCATCCATTCTTTTCTCTACCCCTCCTCTTGAGCTGGTCGTACTTGAACTTAGAAGGGAATACCCCGCTCCTCGAGGAAAGAGTTACTGGACCGGGTTATTAAGTTACCTTGTTAGAGGAGGCTGGTTCTGAGCCATTTCTGATGTGGAGAGTTACATTTCACTTACACAGTACAAGTAAGAATCATAGACATCAGAAATTTGCGTTTGAGGATTTGTTCTGACCTGACTGTTGAGGCGTGTTGAATAGAAGACTTGTGGAACTTGAAGTCTGTTAGGTCTTAAGATCAGATCCCAACAAGTTTCTGCCACACAATTAATTCAAAGGTCGAGTCAACCCCATTTTCAACTTTTGTTCATGACCTTGGTATGGAACCCAATCTCATTTCACTCTTGCATTTCATTTTAGTTGCTCGGGGACGAGCAAGGTTTAAGTATAGGGGGTTGATGAATATGTGATTCATCACTCTAAAAGTCGAAAATAGAGCTTTGTTCCCGAGTAAATAGCAGCATATTTCCACTTATATTGCATAATTAGCATTCATGCATGCATTGATAACATTTGCATTTTAGCATTCATATTTGCATAAAATAAGAAGCCAATTTCACTTGTAAATATTCACCTGTATATTAGATAAAATACCTTATTTTTATATATTTTATACTAACTCCAAATCCAATAAAATCAACTCTATTATGTATATATAACTAACATTAATGAAAGAAAAATATCAAAAAAATACTAACTTGAAAAATTGACTAATAAAACCTCAATCCAAGTTTGAAACCATGAACCTTAGAATGCACATATCTCTCTCACAACCTCCGAATTAGGTCTACTCACTTTTAAAGTAATATACATTCAAAGATCTTCAAAACAAGACCAATTTCATTAAAATCGGAGGTCGTATGCAAAACCTGGATTTTGGGCCCCTTTTGTACATTGTACATAATGACCGTTTTACCCCTGTATTTTATCTTTTTATTTTCTTCATTATTAAAAATCCAAAAAAATAGATTAAATTGTAAATATTCTTCTCATATTTTCTCTATTTTTATTTTGATTTTTCTCTCTTTTAAAAAATGACAAAAAAAATACAAAAGATAAAATGCGGTATTTTATATCTATAAGGTACCACCCAAAAATACATTTTTGTATAGATGATCTCGTTTGATTTTCGGACCTTTACGAAAGTTGTAGATCTCGTCGAGACAAACAACATTCGTGTTGACCACTTTTTGATCTAACCTCTTCTATTATTTCTTTTTGATTTTTCTTTGCATTTAGTTACGGATTTTTCTCGGAGCGACACGTGGCAACTCTTGAAGCCGCCATGTCTCGCTTCCTCATTCACCCACTTAAACCATTTCTCTCCTTTATTCTAGACCGTTGGATGAGGGGGTTCTCCATCAACGACTGGTACCCATTCCTCTCCCACTCTCCCTTGACTTAAGGGAGAAGCCACCCTTCGACACCTCCAACTTCACCCCCATCTCCTCCACCTTCTCCATCTCTTCTCCAACCTCCTCCTCCTCTTTATAATCCCCTCCACTCCTTCATTCATCACCATCCGCCACCATCGAGAGTAAAGGAGATAGCTTCCAGAGAACCAGGTGACAACTGGCCATTCTTGGTCGAGCAACGACCTCCAGAACTCTAGCGAGATCCGAAGACCCGTCTTCGTCGCAGCCCGTAGTAAGCTGCTCTAGCTCGAGCTTTGTCGGCTCTTGAGCGACGACAAGAGAAGTCTCAGCTTCTCCTTCCATAAGCATCACCTTCATCACTTCCAGGTATCGTCTCTTCTTCATCTTATCTTCTTCTTTGTCTTCTACACCCACACTCTCTCTCATCAATCCTTCATTATTCCATCCATCGATTCGCAAAATCAATTGCACTTCAACGGATAAATCACACGTTGCGAACGCAACGGTGATTTTTAATTAATTTTTCGACAAGATTTCGTCAATCGATTCATCGTTTATTTGCGCCCGCTTAAACAAATGCATGAGAAACAGGGGAGGTGGTGAAACTGCCCTGTTTCTTCTTCCTTCGCTCCCCATCGCCACCAACCGCCCTGACGACCCTTGGCCATGTGTCGGTCGTCCCCCTCGCCGCCAATGTCGCCGACCTCCACCTTGCAGCAGCCCCCGTGGCTGACCTCGACGCAAGAACCTCACCCACGTGTGGAGAAGATCCCGTCCATCCGTCCTCAGCCACCTCACCTCAGCTCGCGCCACTGCGCCTCCTTTAGTCAGTGCCAACCGTGCGCAAGGCTGTACGCGGCCTTGTCTCCCTCGGCCAGCTCCGCGCGTGGCCGCCAGCCCCAGGCACCGCCCCCTTGTGCGCCATTGGAAGCGGCTCCCACGCCGGCCTCCACCCCCTCCGCGCCACGCCGTCGCTCGCCTCCTTCCACCGCCGACTCCAGCCGCCCACCTACGGCCGTCCCCCTCGCCGCCTGCCTTCATCAGTCGCACCGCCCCCCAAGCCCGTCGCCGCCTCCACTGTGAAGCCTCCATCCTCTGTTCAAGCCAAGAAACAGAGAAGTGCTATCGGAGAATAAAGAAAAGGGAATTTTCAAAGGGGACACTTGCACCCCTTTGCAAGTTTTTAAAAAAATTTCACGTTTCCAGTAATTACATGTAAGTCTTTGTTCTTCATTTGAGCTCATATTTCTTTTTCTGTATTGCATTTATACCCCTGCATTTGCACGTTTATTTAATCGTTATTCTGTCATCCATTTTTAATTCCGAAAATTTCATTGTGTAGCATAACTCCTGTTCTACCATTTTAGCATTTATTTGTATTTTTTTGATTTGAAGAATATTTATGGAATTTAATTTGGTGAAAAATTGCAATATTTTGCCCATTGTGATTGATTAATTGATTTCTCATTATCTGCTTATTGAAATATTTCTGAAAAATCATCGTTGGTAGATATAAGCCTATTCTACAAATATCCAAATATCGTCCCATTTGTACGTATAGTTTGTCTTAGAAAAATTATTTAGTGGAAACCTTAATCGATTTTTAATTAATCAACCGTGAAGTATTTTAACGAAATTCAAGTTGATTTGGATAGCTCTTAATTAGACCTATTTGGATTAATTTTGTTTCTGAGAAATATCATCGTTGATTAATTATTAAAATTGGTTTAGTCATTTTCACTAAAGTCTACATTTTTTATATTATCCGTACATTAAAAAATTCTAAAAAAGTAAGGGTAGCTTAATTTCATCCCATTTCATAATCTGGCCATGTTTCATAATTTTTTGAATTAATTCGACCATCTTTTTGAATTAACGTTTAAACCGGCCTGATTTTGCATGTGTCTTGCATAAAAAAACCGAAAAGACCAAAAATACCTCCTCTGAAAATCAAATCTTGGAAATTTGCTTCGAATCTACCTAAGGAGACAGCTGCCTCCGTGAGTTCGACCTTGGACTTCCAACCAAGTAAAAAAATTGCCGCTCAAAATTAATTTTACTATAATTGAAAGTGGTTTTTGATCTGCTCTCATTATCCGACTGCAACGAACAATATCAATTAATTTGAACATTAATTTGCTCGAATTAACAAGGGTAGTGGGGACCAGTTATCATTACAGTAACATCAAGTGCATAAAAATTAAACCCTTGTTTAGGACCACTTATTAGATTAAAGCTACAACAATAAGCATGTATCCTAACTCTATCCCTTGGACTTAACTTGAGAATATGATTTGAAATGATTAATCATTAATTTAAACGTGATATGGACTGTATTATATGATGACATCCATGGTCTCCTATCATGATGAAGAACTCGTTACAATGGGTTGTATTTTTTGGAGACGCTCAAGCGTAGTCATGACTCCGAAATACAAATAACCATGGAATCGGGTTCTTAATTTCTCGAAAGAGATGGACTATATGTGTAGTCGACCCAATGTTGTTCCACATATTATTGATGCGGCATTAGATTGTACATAGCGTAAATTGATATTCACTCATTGACGATTGGTTAAATCGATAATATGCTAACTCCATATATGTGGGATGTATGGGTGTTGAAAACTGAACTGAGAATACAAGTTGGACTTGTAAGGTGGAACGAGTTGCCGCTTCTTTCATCGTAGTTGCATTTTCTTATATTATTGGGGTGCAACGAAAATGAAAAGGAGACTTAGATCTTGAAGTGAAGCCTTTGGTTAGCCTGCCTCATGCTTTGAAATCTTATAAGGAAAGAATTTCAAAGTACAAAAAATATGAGAAATCTTGATTTAAAAATATTTGATTGTTTGATTTCCTTAATCAAGATATTAAATTGTATTCTATTTTTTTCATTTTTATTTCAGATAAATACTCTCAACCCACTTAACAATCTGCTTAATGTTAATTGGATGGCCGATCCAAATTGTTCAGATTGGATCCATAATTTAGAACTCGTACTTGAGATAGAACACATAGTGTATGTGCTCTCGTCTGTGAAGTATGAGAATCCTCAGACAGAGGATGCCTATGGGTTCAACAAGAAGTGGGATGAGGATCATTCGATCGCTCGTTGCTACATTCTGGTATCATTGTCTAATATGCTTTAGAAGCAACTTATAGACATTGAATCTGCAAACGACATCCTCATGAATTTGAAGAAGATGTATCTATATATGAATCTCACTTTTTCTGCATTAAGATTCACTGAGAATATTATGAATAAAGAATTTCCCTCTTGCGATGCAGTGATTGCACAGGTTGAAGGGAAGCGTGAGAGAAAGCACAGATCTCAGAAGGGTTTGATCCAAGAGAAGAAGAAATGTCAAACTGTAGATCATTCTTCTAATGCTTCAACACTTCTGACTCCCATAGAGATGTATGTCTACCATCATTATTATAAGACAGGGTTCTAGAAGAGAAACCATCAGGACTACGTAAAGTTCTTAGAGAAGGACTAGTGTACAACTCTGGCAAATAATAAATCTACATTCATCATTGAAACCAACTTACTCATAGGACGAGAAGGAAGTTAGATTGTTGACTTTGGTGCTTCTGTACATATATGTAATCAGTTGCATATGTTTCAAGACACCAGAAATCTTGATGAAGGGGAGAGTCATCTAGATGAGATTCGATGCAACTATTGCAGCAATCGCCATTGGAACTTATAGACTATCATTATCCAATAGGAGAGTCCTAGACATTAGAGATTGTCTCTATGCACTGAATGTTGGAAGGAACTTACTATCTGTATCTAAGCTGATTAGACATGGATATACTTTGCTTTTCTGTAATAAACTTATCGTAAATCGTTGTGGTAATTTTATAACACATGGTTCTCTAACACCATGTGGGTTCTATGAACTAAACATGCATGAATGTGTCGTAAATGTTAATACCACTGATAATATTATTATTAGTAGCAATATTAAAAATCTTAAACGTTCAAGGGAGGATGGAGATCATTTAATTATGATCTGGCATCAAAGACTTGGACATGTGTCTGTTGACAAGATCAATAGACTGGTAAAAGACAGACCTTTATATATTCTTTAAGTCCGTGATTTACCAACTTGTGATCATTGTATTCGCGAGAAAATGTCTAGGACACCCTTCTCTAAGAAAGGTGAATGATGCGAAGGGATATTGAACCTAATACATACCGATGTATGCGGTCCCTTTCGTACTGCGACTCGAAATGGACATCAATATTATGTGACCTTTGTTGATTCTCATTCGTGGTATAGTTTAACCTTCTTATTATGTCACAAACATGAAACCTTTGAAAAGTTCACAGATTTCATGGCTTTGGTTGAGAACTAAACATGAAAGAAGATAAAATGGATTCGATCTGATTAATGTGGCTAATACCTCTCAGATGGATTCAAAGAATACCTTGACGAGAGAAGAATTATTTCCAATCGCACACCTCCAGGTACTCAACTCAACGGAGTTGGAGAGAGATGCAACTGTACATGGTGAGATCAATGATAAGTAAAGCAAACTTACCTCTTAGTTTATGGGGACAAGCAATAGAGATTGTAGCTTACATGAACAAGATTCCATCTAAATCTATACTAAAAAACCCTCATGAGCTTTTGTATGGTACCAAGTTAAGTGTACGATACTTAAGGATTTTAGGTTGCTTGGTCCATGAAAAAATGTGGATTCAAGCAAGCTGGAATCTCGCACTAGAGAGTGCTACGTCATTGGATACACAAAGAATGATAGGATACCAACTTTATGATGAGACTCAAAGGATAGTTTTTCAAGATATGTCAAGTTTCCAGAAGGTGGATTCTTTAGAAGTCAAGAAAATAATGAAGTTAAGGAACTAATCAAATCAAGCAAGATAAATGGAGTTCCTACACCAGAAATTGAAGAGATAGTTGAAAATGACATGATTGTACCACCTAGAAGGAGTTCTAGGTTGTAAGACAACCTGGAAGGTACAGATTCCATGTATCAACAGATTCTGATAATGATCTAACTTCATTCGATGAAGCTTTAGGGGGTCACGACATAGATAGTTGGATGCTAGCAATGAAGTCTAAGATATACTCTATGCACAAGAATGGTGTATGGACACTCGAAGATCCAACTAATGGGGTCAAACCCATTAGGTGCAAATGGATCTTCAAGAGAAAGAGGGGACCTGATGGGAAGGTAGAGACCTTTAAAGCACAACTTGTAGCCAAGATTGATACACAGAGAGAAGGCTTACAATGAGGCATTCTCTCATGTGGCCATGCTTAAATACATCAGGGGATTTTTTGCTATAGATGCACACCTGGACTATGACATCTGGCAAATGGATGTCAAGGCTGCCTTTCTCAATGGATACCTCAAAGAGGATATCTATATGGAGCAGCTCCAGGGCATCAAAGCTGAGGAAGAAAAAGTACGCAAGCTGAAGAAATCCATCTATGGGCTCAAACATGATTCTCATAGTTGAAACATCTGATTCTATGAAACCATAAATGGTTATGATTTCATGCAAATTTCGGATGAGCCATGTGTGTACAAGAAGCTTAGTGGGGGCGTCATCGTATTCATTGTGCATTATGTAGATGGCATCCTTATCATTAGGAATGATATCTGGATAATGACCAGTTAAGATCTGGTTGTCCAATATCTTTGAGATGAAAGATCTCAGAGAAACCTCTTATATCTAGGGTCTAAAACTGTTCAGAAACATGCAAAAGAGGGTATTGGGATTATCACAACAAGGACACATCTAAAAAATCTCGGAAAGATTCATCATGGATAATTCCAAGAAAGGCTTCCTTCCCTTAAGACATGGTATTAACCTATCTAAAGGGTTGGATCCTCAAGTTTTTGAGGGAAAAAAGCCATGGTTGGATGCTCTTACGCATCGGCTATAGGAAGCTTGATGTATGCCATGATGTGTACTAGAACAGATATCTACCATATAGTGGAAGTGGTAAGTCGTTACCAATCCTGCTAAGGAGAGAAACAGTGGAGTGTGGTGAAGAGCATCTTTAAGTACCTAAGAAGAAGTCAAAACTATGTCTTAGTATATGGAGATAATGCTCTCCAAGTCTCAAGGTGCATTGATTCAAACTTACAATCTAATGTGAATGATATGAAGTCAACCTTAGGATTCTTATTTTTGTTGGATGGTAATGGCCCGTGAGATAAGTGTAGCAAGAATCAAGATACTATGGTTATTTCGGCAAAGTAAAGCATTGGTTGCATAAGATGTGGCAACTAAATTGGATGTTGTTAACATTCGCTTGGGGTATGCAATTTTTTAACAGAACATGTCATAGTCGTCGGTGATAGAGTAACTAATCAGTTTACCCGAGAATTTGACAAATAGTCGACGATTAACTGCACAGCTACTGCCCTTCCGTGCATTCAGAAACCTCCACCCTCTTCCGCTGAGCTCCCCCGCGTGCTACCGACGACCAACTATGCCCCCCACTCGCACGCACTACTGAGTGCACGTCCAGCCACCGACATCTCCTCGCTAGCGCAATCTGCATGCTCCATCTCCTCCGAAACTGTTGCTATGCATCGCAACCATGAGCCCCCTCGCGTGGGTACACATGCATGGCCACCGTCCACAGCCGTGCGCGGTTGCGCGTCCATTCACTGTTCTCCAGCGACCACTCCCCTTGCGCGACATCATCCACCACTGTGCGCGGGTCTCTTCCTCTCCAGCTACATAGCCGCTTCACACGACGCCATCCCTTGCCAATCCATTGTCACAGAGAAGTTTATTTCAGTTTTTTTATTAGTTCCCTATTTCCATGCATGATTGTTTACTTCGGTTGTCTTTTTCATCAAAAAGAAAAACTTGCAATAAGAACGTGAATAGATCGAGATGTGAGATGAAAAATCAAGATCGGTGGTGAATCAAGTTGTAATGGATTCTAAAATCTAGATAAAAATGACGATGAAATGAAAATGCAAAAAGTAAACTACGATTAATCTAGGATAAACAAGCAAAAATGGATCTCATTTTAGGAGCGAAAAAGATCTTGATCACCTCGACGAAGGTCGACTCGTTGTCACTAGACAGCTTAGAGACTAGGCACCTTTGTGCACAAGAAGACTCTTGGAGATCGGGCTCCTCTCACCAAAGATTGATCAAGTTGAAAAGAGGGACGAGGGGCCATATTAATAAATAGAAGAATGGAATTTGAAGTTCACTCTTTGAACTTTTTAATTAAGTATTATGTTCTTCTAATCATTTCCTTAAGTGGCAAGTCAATTATTGTTCAACACTAATTTTTAAACTTTTTCACAAATCAGCCCCTATCTTCTTCATTCCATTTCATAATCAAAACACTCTATAAAATTGAGAACTTGCTTGATCCCTGTGGATTCGATCCTCTACTTGCCATATGCATTTTGTTGCACTCGTAGTTGCATTTTATTTGTTTGATCTTGATTCTTCGTGGAACAACAACGACATGATAAAATCATCATCTTAAATCGCAAAAAATCCTGTCAACAGTTGCATGAGGCTCTTTGATGCTTGAAGAAAACATGCATTATTCGGGAGTAAGTGAAGCAATTTACGTCTTCACTGCTGGACATCAAGGGCATGTTAGAGGAAGACAAGCTGTGCAACTTTAGGATTGGATTGCAAAGCTATGTACAAGTTGAACTGTGGAGGTAGAGCGTGAAGGACCTGAATTCAACAATCATGACGACGGATGCGTTGGTCGAATACAGCGCCAAAACATGCCATAATGATGAGGAGAATGAGTTCACTAGCAAGCTGAAAGTGCGATCGAAGAACAAGGGCAAAGGCGTTGCTGAGGAGCCACTGACGGAGGAACGAGAGTACTCTAAGAAGAGGGAGTAACCCAAGAGCAAGGGATGTTTCATATGCGATGGGTTGCGTCGGGCACAGGAATGTCCAAAAAAGGAGAAGCTCAACTCTCTTCGTACGGACGACTAGGAAGAAGAAGAAGGTTATGTATGATTGGGATCAATCAATACAATGCGCAACGTATGTCTTGTAACACTTTGAATTTGGTGAAGGGAGGGAACTCTACCACTAAGAGCTTTGGAGGCGCTAAATCTTGATCGAGGATGTACAAGAGTGCAAAGGTGCATGCTGAGCACCAACGTGTGTGCTAGAGACACACGATCGAAGTCGTTAATAGGAGAACATCTGTGCACAAAAAGGCGATGCATAGCATTGGAGGGCGATGCAACAAGGATAACGAGATAGCCATCCATGGGGAGTAGAGTGGTGATGAACCACATTGCCAATGATCTTGGGAAAGGTGAGATATAGAATATGCTTATAGCATAGGAGGTGCTCATCTCATAGGATACGAGGACAAACACAGGGAACGATCGAGATCGACAACGAGCGAGCATGGAGGCAAGTACTCCACATGTGGAGCTAGAGATGCCAAACATCGATGGTGGAGATGTTGGATCGAGGATGGATATACCGCGGACATGAGCTGATGAGGAAGCTCCACTTCTTAAGACGAAGGCCAAGTCATGGAGAGATGTGATGGTTCGTGAGAAGATCGGGTGTGAGAAGGGAGGTGGTGCAATCTTGCACCATCCTTCCAATTGAGCAACATTGGGGAGTGCATTGAGGATGGGGGATTGTGACAGGACGCCAGGGAAAATCGATTCTTCATGTGGGCGAGGCTTGTCACACCCCCAAATTCCGTGATCAAGAATGATTGTGTAGACACGATAGCAGATGTACGAGAATGATCGATGGAGATGACTTCAGGAAAAGTCTAGAGTGTGTGAGTAGCACAGAGGTTATCTGCGGAGTCTTCGAGGCTCAATCATATGTGACAATGGAGAAGCATCACAGAGGATACTAGCTCAGTAGTAAAGTGTCGTGGATCTTGTAGCAGTGCAAGCACACCCAGTATAGAAAACAATGCAAGACTGGCGGTGATTGGATTGTTTATGTGATGTCAATTGCGCGAGAAGATGAAAAAAACAAGGGAGTTGAAGAGACAAGAAGAGGAAGGGTTGCTGTTGAACGCGAAGGGTTGTCATAAAACTTGAAGAGTCTTGAGTCTTTATTATCATTATTGTAAATGGAACAATAAGCATCCCTTGGCTTGCCTTAAGTCTTGTATATAAGGAGGTGCAGTGGCTCCCACTCAAGAGCGAGTCTCCCCTTCTAAAAAAGAAGAAGCTTTGTGCACGTTCTTGTATGATTGTTTGATTGAGTTCTGGAGCATTCTTGAACGTGCTCTTGAGTGTTCTTGAGTAATCCGTAGACTCGTGCTTATGCTTGTGTTGGAACGTCAGTACGTTAGCAAGTGCAAGTTTGAGAAGAGTTGGAGCGTGTCTATGTCCATTCTACTTAGGAAGGTTGGCTAGCTATAAGTTAGCTAATGCCACACAGGTCAAAATCGATAGCGAGATTTTGACCCTGTGATATTTGCGATGGTGGTATGACAACGTGACGAGGCAAGCTGGACGTAGAGGTGAAGTGGTGATAGTGCGGTGGATTCGATGGTGGGTTCCTTGGCAAAAAGGAGGGATAAAGGGCAAAGGGTAACATGGCAATAAAAATAAGGGAAAAGGAAAAGGGATAAGAAGAATATAATGCCCCGTTTGTTAGGTTGAAAAGGAATTATGTAATAAAATCAATAAAAGATAGAATTAACAATATAATGAAAGAAAAGAATAGAACTAACAATAGAATAGAAAGAAAGAAACTAGTGGGGTAGGTGAAAGATAAAGGGATTCCAAAAACTTTGGGTTCATCGTCGGAGAGAGGTCGGATTTCCAGATGGGTTGAGTTAGACTTCCCATATACTTTTCTTGATTGTAGTCTTTTCTACATTGAGAACCATACTCTTCTACACACTTTACAAGATAGAACCAACAAGACCTTTTATTCAAAAGGACATCCTTTACACATGGGCATGCACACATCCGTAGGTGTTATTTTGTATTTGATGAACTCACATTAAAATAAAGGTAAATTAGAGTAATGTACACATTGGTGGCGCAGCTCGTTTCCCGTCTCCCAATAGTTTCTTTGAAATATGTCATGTTATGTTTTAATGATAAAATAAAGGTTATTTGATGCTACGTCAATTCTCATCGCAAAGAAATATCTTGCTCTTGCGAAAATGGCTTGCTTATAATTGTGGATGAGATAGGGGCGAACATCACAAAGATCATTTTTGATTATTATAGTGAGGAAGCCGTGCATCTAGCAATGACTCTCTTTGGAGAGAGCCAATTGCAGGGCAATAATCCCTTCTCAAAATTTTAAGTGATCCCTTGCTAGAGGCAACAATTAGGGCTCAATGCATAAATCAATTGCACCTCGCCCTAAGTTCATCGCATGCACATATTCCACAACCTCACCGTCGTCTCCTCTACTAATGCTTGAGCTCATTGTCCACCACCCTCTCCACCGCATCCCGTGTGGTGTGTTCCCCTATCCCGACTGACCACTCCACTTTCATCTGCGACCCAACAATCTACCCGACCCTCTTGCTTTTATCATCCTCCCCAAGGTGATTAGTGTTTGCACTTCTCTCTCAATCTATTGATATTTAACCTTGTATTATACATCTATTACAGGTGCACTCCTCTTTGAATGTAATTTAATAAGTTGGTTGTTTATGTATTTGAAGAGAATATGGTATCTGAAGTGTTTTGATTTTGTCACGCGGAGGTGTGGTCTAAAGGTGGGGGAAGGAAGATGCTTACGAAGGTCATATAAACTTGATTAAAATAAGATCGGATTTGACATGCATGAGATTGATTGAAAAGATCGTGGTGGTATTTCTGATCAATCTATCCAAGGTTGTAGAAGTCTAGATGTTTCATAGGATGTCTCTGGATGAAAAAGTGCCTTTTACAAATGTAGAGTATAACAACTATGCTTTTACATTTGTGCCCTGCACTTTTGCACCCGCACCGAAATCTCAAATTGTATCTTAAATGCCTGCATTGGCATCCCCTCGATACCCCGACAAACATTTTACGAGAACTACGACCCATAAATTTCTCGAATGATGGACACTCCCAAAGAGATGAATGGAAGAAATTGTGAAATACTGACGAGACAACAAATGAAGAGATCCACATTGAGTGTACCATACCCGTTTACATGTAGTCATGGTTATATCAAACAACATTTCATCTATGTTTAACAAGTTAAAGAATGAATGATGTTTAAGTCAAAGGTAGACTTAATTTATTCAGTGAAATCAATTTACATCCAACAACATTCCACTTTTGTAGTCCACGAATCAATCATGACTGTGTGGGTTGTGTATTGCAAGAAGAAAGATAGATGGTGCATGTGGTGGTTGCATGGCCATTGTCAAGCTCTAGATGGCCCTTACCAATTACCTTATGTGAGAGCTCATGAATCCCAAAATTAGGACTGCAAGATTCAAATATGAGGACCAACTTCAATCAACAATAGTAAAGTGAAAAGGGTCATGGAAGAACTTGTTAGTAGAGTTCACATACAACTATACAACATGATAGCATCGGTGAGACTCCTCTTAAGGCAACATACAAGAGATTGTGCAGGACATTACCAAGTAGGTTATGCTGGCACAGGTCGAACACCATTTGATACACAAGTTAGAATTCCTCTGGGAGATAGCTAATGTAATAAAGATAACACAAGTTCTTGTCAATGGCCAGATACAAGAAAAATGATATCAATAAAGGCCCTTTCACTTAACCAAGCAACCCTGAAGAAATACATCTTCAATAAAGGCCTTTTCACTACAACAGAACTCAAAGTTTACCACTTGAGAGTAGTTGAGGATTACACAACATAGTTTCATCCATTTTTGCTTAAAAGAAATCTCCAAAATCCATTTTCCTTCCTGTTAAGGTTGTTACCAATTTTAGTGTAATGTTCAGTTCTTTTAAGGCAACCATTTTGTTGTGGAACTCAATCTTTCAAAGGTTCTTATGTTTCACCTTCCATTTTAGTCTTGGAAATGACACTTTATTTAAAAGTTTAAATTACTTATCCAAAAACCAGAAATCTTAAGCAGCGACAAGATGTCTTAGATATTCAACTGAACCCATCAAATAAATTCCAAATGTTGAATAATAAACCTCCAAAAGGCAAATTCGATAACCTTTGATACAAGACACAATTCACCCCCATTATATTGCAGTATGGCTCGTTTACATTCATATCAAAATCAATGTGACTACAAAATTGATCCCGCTGCTCCATACCTCAACAATAAAAAACCTCAACAAAAACAGGCTAAATAAATAAGGCCTGAGATATAAAAAATCAGTCAAAAATTACAAATTATATTTAAATATCATTCTCTGAGTGTACAGTTGTCTGCAAGACAGCAACGGAGCTGCTCTTTCCCAGAGTGGCATTCGTTTTGTGGCCTTCGTGCATCAGCTAAAACAGGATGATGCGGAAGATTGAATATAAGGGGAAGTCCCCCAAACATTTGTGTGCGGTACATTAAGTTTCTGCTTCCTCATCTTCACTATTTCCGCTCTCATCACTGCAACATTAGAAAGACCATCAAAATCAGCTACGACATTTCTTATTCCACTGTAGATATCAATAAATTGCTATTGACTAGAATTAGACTACACCTGAACTTTTTCGGTAGTAATAAATAATATTGAAAAATGAGTAATTTAGGGACCAATTATGTTGGCAGGGTTCTGCACCAGCCATATCTTGAACATTGAAATATCATTGAATTCACCGAGCGGTTTGTAGACAAATGACATCCAAATACATGGATGCAATAATTTAGTAAAGTTCGAAGTATTTAACAAGGATTGAATATGCTTCTTTACGAAGAGTACTGCTTTTAACTTTTAAGTAGCTGAGCTTTGGTGTTAATGAGATAGGTGACATGCTGGAGATGTGAGACGCCAGTTGAGCTTGGTCAAAAAGAGGTGCATCGTGTATTCTATTTGGCAGGAAGAATCATCTGGAAATAAACCCTATATCACCGTTCAAAATTCCCCAATACAATATGGTGTATGTCCCCCATGAACATTTGCAAGAAATGCTCATGACGGCTAAGTTGAATTGATGTGCGGCCACGAATGAAACATGGGATTTACTTGGTGCCACATTAACAGAAGATGAATGCCCCCTCTGGAAAGTGGATGGTGTCTGGCAAGTGTAGCCGGACAAAGTCAGAATCAAGACATCAGGCAAGATTTTAAGTATATGATAAAAAAGCATGGTTTTAACTGCCATCATCTGAACAAGACAGTTTAATATATGTAATGCGAAAAAAGAAGAATTAATGTTTTATTTGCACGATATGTATGTAAGAATAGTAAAGAGGGAAAGAATTAGTGCACTTCCAGAGCTCATTGAATACACACGCGTAAACTTCCAATGAACCGTATTACGAAATAGCAAAAAGAACGAAAATTTTCCAGGAACATAAAAAAGTCTAAATGGAGATCATACCTGTTTTCAGACAGCTTTGATAATCTCCTGGCATCTAGACCAGTCATGTACTTTTGAGCAGCCTGAACATTCTCTGGACCTGAAAGAATTTATAAAATCAACTAGTGGAAAGAAAAACAAGTATGGACTAGTTAAGGCAAGTTGCAATTTAGTGGCCGAAATGCTTTCCCCAGCAGGGAAGGAATGTGCATCAGCATTTAAAATACACAGTGGGTATGCACAAGACTTTTTATCAAGTAATTTCAGGGAAACTACCAGAGCTACATATTAAGTGCCAGGCATCACTGAAATTTAAAAAAAATCAGACTACCAATAATAGAATAAAATAGAATAAAATCCTAGTTTATTGGCTGATTAAGGACCATACCCTTTCCCAACAGGAACACATGCATTGCACAACGTTCCGCAGCAAGACGAACAGGGTTATTACCATCCTCCAGCATATTTGCCACTGCTGGACCTATGCTCGAAATATTGGCCGATATAAATGAAGTATTAGCCTGCCAATGAAAAGCATAGATGAGATAAATTGTGAGTTTGAGACTACATCTAAAGCTAGATTACCATGCAAGCAACCAAGGTATGATATTTCATACCTTTGCAACTGTTTTCAGGCCAGATAAAGCTCTTCTTCTAACTTCACTGGAATCATCCTTAAGTGCCGAAAGTAGGCATTGAAGAAGTTGAGAGGAAATGCTTTGTTTCATATCCATCTCAACTAGGTACAGTAGCAATCTTCCTAACGCTTTACTTGTGGCTTCACGAACTGGAAACTGTTATAACAACAAAAGCGAAAAAGATTCAGAGGACTTGCGAACTAAAAAGTATAACAAACTAACTTCACAAGTGGAAATCACATTCTCTCCATACCTTGTCATCTTCAAGTGCATTTTTAGCACAATCAACAACAGATAAAAATACTGGCAATTGGCACATCATTGATGGGTGATGGAAGGATATTGACGATAAAGTGAGCATAATTCCATGCCTAACAAACCATGCTGAGGATATATACAGTTTTGATAAGGAGTCCAAAAGGTCATCGAGTTCATCACCCTCCATATACTGCGGAGAAATATCAAATTTAAATTAGCATAAACGAGAACGAGTTTAAAGGATATTCTTGTAGGAAATATATGAATTATTTGGTTTTTATTTCATTTCTTAATTTATATTAATATCTATATAATATATTAATATGGTCCCTCCATATACCATCAGTCTAGACATCAAAACAATATTCATACTGTCTATAAACGGCAGGGCACAAATGTTCAAAACTACATAATCAAATGTTATGGTCATGTACAGATAGTATGTTCGGCACTTCCAAATTCTCATGTAGGACATTTGCTCTTGTCACATCTCAAAGTGAAACCATTACCCAAAACTTCTACAGTAGCATAAGCAGAATGGCTGCTAATCATTACGGCTTCAAAAACACTTGGCTGCACAACATGTACCCAAGAATACAGTGTATGTACCTACTTGTTTAAATGTAATTGGGTTGTGTGTGTGTGTTATTTTTAGTTTCTCTTTAGGGAGGGATTGGGGGGGGGGGGGGGGGGGGGGAGTCCTCTTCAAGGCATAAGATGCATCGAACCATAATGGGATTTTCTCGATAAACAAGAAACTTAAGACTAAGATGCTCTGTAAAGGAAATGAGGAAATCTCCACAATACCTGGATTTAGCCAGATAAAATTTGAGAGGGATTTTGTAGGTTCATTAATCAGTCAGGACTTGATTGAAGAGTTCCATAAATTTCCAAAAATTGAAGATACTGATCACGGGATTGAATTTAAATTATTTGTGGAAACATATCAATTGGCGGAACCTTATAACAAATCTTGAATCTACGAATTCTTTTTAGACTACTGCTTTTAATGGCAAGCTGATTCTGCAATACGTACAAGAATTGACTTGCATTTTAATAGGGTAACATCGCAGGGAAGTGGGATTCCAGTGACATTTCATGTAGCAGGAGATTTCTATCACTAGGCTGCTATTGCTTCTAATTATTTCAAGCTAAAAGCAACAACATAAGTTTTGAATAAGAGTCAATTTTGAAATTGCGTAAGGTGTCGGTGGTATTAATCTACCTTGGACGTAATGCCCAGTACTCTTGCAGCATATCTTCTCACTTCATCGTTGTCAAGCTGGACAAGATCCTTCAGCAAGGTAACCAAACGGTTCCTGGTGATACTACTTATGCTCTTACCAGCATGCTTGCAAACACCTTTCAGAGCTGACAAAATAGCTTCCCTTACACCACCATCTGATGTCTGAGAAGCAGTTAGTTTAGAAAAGGACACATAAAAAGGCACAAGGAGAGTTTGTCATACACAAAAAATACAAGGTACCAACCTGTAACGCACTGAGAAGATCCCCCACTAGTGGATCAACCCTAGTGCTAAGGGAACTCAACTTTCCAAGAGCCAGAGCAGAACTAGAGCGAACCGTTCTGCATAAAAATGGTCAATGGGTATTTTCACACATGGAAATTAAAAAGTAGAGAGCATAAAAAGGGATTTTCGCGATTGAATAACCTAGCATTGTCCTGCAGGCATTTTATGAACGTAGTTTGTAGTTGAGGGAGAAAAGGTTTAAGTGCTATGCCTCCCTTCCGTATTATAATAGTTAGAGCCGACAAAATTGCCGACTTTACCTGCCAAGGGAACCTATCACCTATAATTCGAATAAGAGGCCTGCACCATACAAGAGAATTCAACATTAGAAGCCGAAGGCAACGAAACTGATACAGAGATCACGAACAACATTTCTACTGCAACAATACCTTTCACACAAAATGCTGAGCTAATTGGTAAAATAGAAATTTCTGGGATTAAAAATGACCACAAAATATTGAAACCTCCTCAGTAAAAAGTTAACATTTATCTCCTTAGGAAGTGATTGAATTTTCCTAGATGCTGCAGATACAATTTCTGACTACTAAAAATGAAATGTGGATGTGATGATCGTCATTCTCTGGTATAAATCATGATATGACTCGTTAATGCTCTATACTATTCACCTTTCACCCATAAATGAAGACCATACGTCTAAGGCAGTGCAAATGCATCTGGAATGTTGCCATTCCCAAATGTCAGTGACATATCAAGGGGACATGCAGCCAATACATGATAATCATTTGAGTGTTTCATATATGTTGACAAATATATGGGGGTCACGGGGGGCATCCCATCTATTGTGACTTCAGTTCCAGATCTGATTCATATCTTGGGATTTTTGCTCTTTACTCATTCTTTCCTGTTGTTCAGACCTCGATCTCAGGTGAGTTCTTTCTTCTCTTCGCTCATTTCTCTCGCTCCCTCTTTTCTTGCAATTCTCTTTTCTCAATGCTCATCATTTACTCTTGTTACCTCAATCACTCTCTTCAGTCTTTTTTTCTTTTATTTTTTTGGTTGTTGGCAACTATGATTCATGTCTTTATAATCACTTAGTTTCAAATTGAACCCTAACTTGGCGTCATGCATTTTCATGATTTATTCAAGTCATCTTCTACTTCAAATTTAAGGCAAGACTATTCATCTTGCATATACCCTGTATATTATTAATTAACTAATTTGTTAGATTAGATTAGTTATATGCATATTCAAATCAAACAACAGTTAACCAGTATTTACAATTCAAGGCTGATTTGTTAGACCATCAAGATCCCATCCTACTTATTTATAAATTACACAGTTAAATTAAACCTTGAAGCTAACAGGTAAGTTCTTTAAGAGATTTAGAAATTAGACATGATTTTGGAAGATGGAATAGAAGTTCGAAGTTTTGGTGTATTAACATCATAATGTACAATAGATGCATGCACGATTACATGGCCCTTTAACATCAATGCACATCCAAGTCCCGCGAGGACAGAATCAATATGTCCAAATGATACGACAAGTATAGAATTGTCCTCAAACTCTCATTGAGTGTTCTTAGTCAGTGGTACGACATCTTGGAAAATAAATCACCAAATGATGTAATATCCTGCTAGACCAAGGCAGCAGAAAAAACTCTATACTTCCAAGATAATTGAGATATATATGATTTCTTAGTTATATCACACCATTACTCATTGTAAAAATGGTAATTTACAATATTCCTTATAACGATGATATAGGGAAAAATGATGTGTATAATATAAGTTAATGTTGACAGAGATGAAGGGTTGGATTAATTGGATCTTGTCGGGATTCCATTAAAGTGTGTTTTGTGAATCCTTAATTAGTCCCACATCTTTTATCGGTTGGACTTAGATGGTTGGTGAGACTATATAGCAAACTCCATGCCTCTCGTAATCCTTGAGAAGGCGACGATGGATCTCTAGGCGACACCGTCTCTCCATTTTGGAGCTTTAAATCCCTTCTTGCTAATTTGAATATCATCCTTGGAAGATTGCCTCACTGATAGAATAACTTTTATCCTTGAGTAGTCGATTGGAAGTCAGATTCATCATTGATCGTTGGAAGGATAAAAAGCTAATAGAACCCTCAATTGTCTAAACAAGAGAACCTAAACTTAAATGTCAGTCACGATAGCAAAGCTAATCCACTGGTAGACTCATAAGTAGACTGCCTCCTACCACCTAGCCACAAATACTTTCACTACGTGAAAAGAACTTTCTTCTTAGAGCCTGATTGATCAAACTAAACATTTTAATCTTGGTAACTGTCTCAATCTCTCCTGTTTAAAAATGGGACTTCTAATAAGTAACAGAATAAATTTCTGTACAGATGATCAGTATTCAAAATGCTATATATAATATATTTCCTTAACGATTGGATTAAGAAATTATGCCCCGATTTCAATAAATGCATTTATGACACCTGCATATCTTAATTTACCAAAGTTAAGAAAATACCGACTAAATCTTTGTTTGGCATCCATAAGCGTTATGGTGTATCCATATTTAAAAGAGGATCACTAAACAAATTGGTTTTCCGACATCCTTTTTTATTCATGGTCCAATATCCAGAAAAGAAAGAAAGAATAGTCCATGAATTAACTAGTTGATTAATGCAGGATTCAAGTGTGGTGAGGGCAAAACTATAAAATGGTTAAATTTAAAGATGTCTTTATTTGTTTGACAAATTGTCAGCAATCAGTCATTATAATGGAAAAAACCAAGGCCAAATACAAACTAAGCTTATGTTCTGGTCAGAATGTGACTTCATAGAGTAATATTGGTAACAAATAAGAATGTTATGCAAGTCTTGCTCTCTTAAAGGAATAAAAAATTGGAATATTTCAATAGGAAAAATGAAAATAGCTGTGGTGATGATGGTGGTAGAGTAAAAGACATGAAACTGTAAAATTTATATTTCTCAAAAAAAAAAACGAAATGGGATGAGAGATAATCTAACTTACAAGGATTTGTTTTACTAATTATTTTAATCGAGCATGCTGTCCAGTATCATGTCTAACAGTGCAAAGAAGTCAGAAGAAGATCCTCAAAAGGACGGGAAGGTTAAAAAATGGAGGAAAAAGGTTATGCCATTTTTGGATCTATGCACAGGTATAACCAAAATCAGATTGTTAGGAAGCAACGAGTCCATGTAGTAGACTGCACTTAAAGGGTGAAAAGACTTGGTTTTCTATTATTATGATCATATAGTCGAACAATAAAGAGAAGGATCTGCATACTTTTGTAAAAATATTACGAAAAAAGTATTTTTTTGAAAAAAAAGAGGGTGTAGTCCAATGAGGGACCTTCCACACGGTATTAGTATTTTTGAAAAAGAGAAAGGCTGTAGTCCTGAAGAGGACCCACCACAAGGTAGTTGGGAAGGGGGCAGGAACTCTTAGATTGTGACTGACAAGAGCACATAATTTTGGGAATCCATACGAAGGAGTTGTGGCAACTCACAGGAGGATAACTCTTCGGCTTTCGCCATCCTATGAGCCATTTGGTGCAAGAAATGAAAATATCTGCCGTGAGCAGCATTTCTATCCGGAGAATGTACTTGGGCATTTTAGGCCCCTTTGTTGAACTGGTCGTAAGAAAACAGTTGGACACAGTTTATTGGTTAAAATAAGTAAATTATAAGTCTGTCCTCTAAATCATCCTACGTTTATTGGTTATAATAAGTAAATTTAAGTCTGCCCTCGAAATAATCCTATTTAGTGTGGGCATATATTGAAATGCACAAAGATACACATGGCACTTGCAAGAGCTCAATGGGGGCAACTCCCCCACCTTGCAGCTGTCCTTGCCCAATGATTAGTCGGCCACAGTGCAAGAAAACCATGGAAGATGTTGAAGGGAAGATGTTGAAGACTGATCAAATGTAGCCGATTAATTGAATAAATAGTTGTCCGAGGGGTTAGGATTGGTTGACCAGTTTGCTAGTTACATAATTGATTCGCCCACCTAAACATAAAATGCTACATAAGTTCATAGTGATATAATGCTATTCAGTTATGAATTACTGTACCATGGTTGAGGCTAAGATACTAAAGAGAAGGGGCATGAATCTATGTAGTCTAGGATACCTATAGCATGTTGGACTGTATTGCAGATGTATAATCAAGGTGCAGCAGTTCACTTTACGTGCAGACTTTAATGATGCTCAGAGAAACAGGGCCAGCACAACTTACATGCACATTTCCTTTTGGCGACTAGGGCTTGCTCATGGTCCTTGTTGAAAGACCATTAATGCAGGGATGTGTTTCCTACCAGGTTACTACTCCAGCATGTCAACTCAGAAAATATAATATAACAAAGTTGATGTAATTGTGAGGAAGATGGACATGGCACTTCTACATTAAATGAATAAACATAATATTTAGGTGTGCCTTTCAGTTACCTGAATAAACATAATTCCTCAATTATCAAAGACGAACAATGTGGGCTCACATCACTCATTTTACCTAGGACTCGATTAGGAGTTGTGGAGAACGAGCAAGGTCCTAGATATGTTTCCCTTTAAGAATGTGTTGACTTCAGACACATCCATTTGGACTATTGGACAGATACTCATTTACGGGAGTCAAACACATGGATTATTTTATTTCAAACAAATCAAAGTAGGGTCATACCCCAACATAGATCCAAAGAATCCATACTTTCCTTAATAGTTTCTCCTTCCAACGATTCTTTTTAATCGTCCCCGCCCCTCTTATAATACTCCTCTTCTAAATTCTTGTACCTTCAAAGAGGAGCATGAGATGGTCTTTTTAATCATATCCAATTACTATAGCCCATGTCATCAAACTTTCACCGAATTTAGTCGAATTTTGGTTTTCATCAAGTGACCGAAATTCGACCAAAATGTCCAACATTTGAGCCTTTAGATTTGCTGATAAAAGAATCTGCTGACCGAAATGGCCGAAATTTCAGTCGAATTTCGGCCAAGATTTAGTTTTGGCTGGTCACCTATATGGTGACCGGAACTGGTATTTAAGGCTTTGCTATAGTTAAAAGTGTAAAATGAAATCTTTGCTCATGCTCGTTGTAAGTTGAACCTTGTTTGCATTTCAACACACGGAGCATCTTTATCTCAAGTACAGACATTGTCTGACTGGCCAACTCTCACTAGATAAAGCAATACAGAGCTTTATAACAGTTTCTTTTAAGCTCCAAAATTACTTTCCTATTACAAAGAACACATGAATCACCTCTCAACTTCATCTATCTTGAACGATTTCTATGAGTGACATATCCATCAATACCTTTATTGATTTTACAATGATCAACGTAAGAATTTTGAAACTTTCTTCTTCAAAATTAAATGTACCATTCTATACTCTGACACATCTCTAACTTTCTTGTCACTAAATTGGCACTCTATATACCATTCTATACTCTGACACATCTCTAACTTTCTTGTCACTAAATTGGCACTCTATATACTTCGTCTAGGTTTTACTTAGTCAGACCCTCTTAAACTCCATACCCTCCCTCCAAAGCTCAACCTTCTCTTGACTCCAACTACTGTCTCCTCCCCTAAAACAATATAATCTAAAACCAACATGCACCAAAGCACCTTCCACTATACATGCTTTGTTAATTCATTCATAACCAATGTAGAAAGGACTCAAAGCCAATACTTAATGCCAAGAATTTTTTAAAAGAGGTAGATCAAGACAATTTCCTATTAAGCTGAGGCAAGAGCAATCAAGGCATAAGCCTTGATTTTTAAGAGAACAAACATTCACAAATTTATAAGTATAAAAAGCATGTAAACATAAATAAATTTCCACTTCATTCCATTTCAGATAAATCCTCTTAAATGGTATGCTGGTAGTGGTAGTGCAGTATGCCTACCACCAAAAAGAACAGGGTTCAACCAGTGTAAAAAAAAGCTGAATCTTTCAACGTGGATTTGAGCAAGATTCCATGTATCGACCATACTTATACTGGGAGAAGGCTTTGTCATTTCTTTTTTATTTTATTCAGGGGCTGCAAGTTTAATTATTTTGCTGCTCTAACTTTTCATAAGAGTCTTTGAATGGGTCTATCTCACACTTAGAAAAAATCTCAATCAGATAACTATCTTAACGAAGAAAGTAAAATTGAGAGGGCATTCCTTGAGGACTATAATAAGTATAAGAAAACCACACAAAAATCAAATCGTAACAAATGATACAATATTAATCATTTAAAGAAAATTTTCATCAAATAAAAGAAGGATGGGATGGACTCTAAAATGCTATTGATACTCCATATATTTGTCTAAAAGTCACAGAAATGGATGTTTATTTCTAATTTTCTTAAATAACGCCTAATACGAATATAGTTTCTGGTTTAAAAAACATTCACATGCCCTGAATAGTTTTATTTCTTAGAACAATCCAGGCTTACACCTCATTTAAGCAGTCTGAGACAATTGCCTTGAGGCTATTTACCCTCGAAATTTCCTCATGTCTTAAACCTCTACACCTTAAGACATATTTTTAAAAATTATATACGACGCAAACCAAAAACCATAATAAGTCAGCCCATATGTGGTCTTCATACAAGATGTCGTTAGGTCATGATTATCTCTAATGAAGCCAACACATGATTTCTCTCTGTACATATCATAAACCTTATATACGTTAATAAAGACCATACAGAGGTTTTTTTATTCTGAAAACTACCATCAAATGCTAAGAATGTGAATGGGCTCAATTGTAGGCATACCAGGCATGAAAAATAGAGATAAAACCCACCATTTCTGTGAATGGGCTCAATTGACTCACCCGACTTACTGCAAAGGCAATATCAGCTCGAGTTATGGTAATATAGAGGAGCTTACCCACCATTTCTCTATATCTCCTCGTCAACTTCAGCAGAGTCATCATCATGCAGCTTCATGCTTGGACCATAGTGGCATGCTTGTACACCATATGTTGCTCTACGAAACATTCAAAGGCATGAAGATGTGAAACTTCTCAAACATGTCCCTGGGCCAGGAGTAGAAAGCATAAAGCAGACAACCATCATGCTTGTTTGTGAAATGTTGTACTGAAGTTGTAGGATCTGTCTCATTCCTCGCCAGAGAATATGAAGTCGCGAGGATGTTCCACATTGCCTTTGCAGTGTATTGGTGGAGAATGGCATTGGCTATCTTTGTGGTAAAGGTACCAGATAACCGTACGTATGCATACACGTCATCTTCCTTCTACAAAGAATTCACCACAATCTTGTCGGTCGTCTAGTTGCGTCAGAATATGCTCTTTGTTGTCGCATTCCACAAAGATTATGAATCGAGGACATTAATTCGTAATCGGTTCCATCCATCGTGATGATGGGGTCTAGGCCTTTTAAAGCTCAAAAGGAGTATAAATCAACCTTGTTCTCTAAGATGATGGTAAGGAGTCATGAAAGGACATGGTTGTAGAACGATATGAAGATTTCTACACATACATATGGGGAATCAGTTGTATGTGCAAACTTAAGGCAAACTATCTCATAAACTCAGGAAATGCTTTAAGGCACATGGGTGAGTCTAAAGGTCCGAAATCACCTAGACACTATCAAAATCAGTATGTGATCATCTAAGATCGGTGATAGGGGCTCGTAGATAAGAATATGGACAACTAGTGTTCCTTGTGATCATGAGAAGCACCTCCAATGGCCACGACAATGGCTAACAAGATCTTGATGGCTCAACGATGGTGCTTAAGATCCTAATTTGGGTTCGACGATGGTGAAGGTACCCAAGAGGGTACATCGATGCCACTAGGACTCCTTTCTAGGTTCTGGCAATGATGAAATTACATGGGAATTATCGACGGTGCTACCGAAAATTGCAGACCTCTCTCATGCGATGGCATGAAGAAAATTACAGAGGGTGGTGATGGCACACAAGGGGTCATCGGCAAACAATGGTCAGAGGGTGGGGAGAAAGGCCATGTGCGCCTCATTGCTCCAGTTTAGGATTGTCTCTCTTATACAATTTGGAAGGAAATGAAAACTTTTTTTTGAAATGGGAAAATGAACACCGAGAAAATTCTGAGGTCTGTTGGGTTCTCTTATACATAGAGGAGAAATCCTAGAAGGCAAATTACATAAGAGATACAAAATAAATAGAAAAATACAAAATAACTCTCAACAAATAAGTTAAGCAATACTTCCTACCCTCAACATCTTTCAAACATTCACACAAATGTTATAATGCATCACTGCATTCTAGTGTCAAATCTACAATTAAGCCTGGAATTTAGAATATGCAAGCTCCTCTAGACTGAACTCTACACTAAGATATTCTCTAAAAAGCATGTAAAGCAATTCTATCATATTGACTTTAGGTCAAAAGTAACCACTAGTACTCTTCCATCGGCAATTTTAATGTACATGTTTTGTAAATAATCCTTGGTCCTTCGATTCATAGGCTTAGGCTTAGCCCACTTGTAAATATCTGTTAAACAATTTTTTGGGTGAATTTTTAACATTCAAATGTTAATAGTCTTATTTGCTTCTATTTTTACTTTTTCCTAATCTACAAACTTTTCACCCATTCAATACAAGGAGAAACCCTTGTAACTCTTTCTATTTTGAGTTTCTCTACTTATACGACCCTCTTTCGCAACTTATCTAAAAAATAGTTATTAAACGAAACATTTCTTCGATGTTTCCAATACCATCCCAGAAATAAGTTTGTCTCTATTCAATGTTTGTTTCTTTTATAGCTTCCTTGTTGCACATCTAAAACTACGAGAGGTGTTGGGTGATTAAACTTTCCCTTGGAATGACCTTGCAATCAGTACAACACTATCGGGCTCTTCTCCTCTATGCAAAATGATCAGTATAATTCTTTTCAAATTACTTTTAAAATTAATGAAGTGTTAGTATATTTTCTTAAAGAAAGTATTTACTACTAGGTCAAGGAAGACTGTAAAATCAAGAAGATCCTCTACATCTTCGCTTCAATGTAAATCTTCACGCACAAAATTCTCCAAAAAAAACTCTTTTTAACTTTTTATTTAGGTCAACATTCAGGAGATCCGCTCACAAAAAATTTAATCATCATAAATAATTCAACAAACCTTTTTACCTCTCTACCACTATCCATTAAAGCATGTTCTCTTCTAAGATTTCCCTTTCCTATATATCATAATCCAATGGTTTTTTCCATTTATGCCCTCTTAGACTCTGCAATATCAGTTATGCCCCTCCTTTTTTGAAATATCAATTGTACTCCTACCTTCTTGCACAATAATCACTTGTGTCCCACATGTTAGATGCCGTCCATTCCTCCCCCCAACGGACGCTAAATTAAGGACAAAAACATAATTGAAATGAAAATGAAAGGGTAAAAATGTAATTTTATTTTCTTCTTCTAAAAATGTTTTTTTCCCGCTAATCCCCTTCCATCCCCTATCTTATTTCTCTCTGCTCTAGAACTTACTTTCCCCCTTTGAAAGCATGACAACCTCACCTTTGCCTCAGTGCAATGCCATCGCTCGTGAAACAAAACATGCAAATGAAGGAACCTCCATACTTGAAGTCTCAATAAAAGCTATCAACGCTTTTCTAGTCCTGGAGCTCGATCAATACTTTGTATTGGTCCTCGATGGTGTCATTCATGAACATCACATTGAGACAGTTCACAATAACATTACTCCAAAATTGGTTCAATTCCTTTAAAATCCTAACACATTTGTTGGGAAAAAATAAGCAAGATATCATCCCAAGAAACCCTAGGCTCTCTTGTATAGTGGAGAGACCTAAGGGTAAATTACATAAGACAGACATAAGTAAAGAAGAATAGGAAATAACCATAAAAACATAAACACATCTCTACACTCCCCCTCAAGATGGAGCACATATATCAATCATGATCAGCTTCGATAAACACTTCCGGAATGGTCCTCTGAGCAATGCTTTGATGAAAATGGTTGCCATTTGATCTCCAGATCTGATATGAGTAGTAGAAATAAATCGTTTCTGAACCATGTCACGTATATAGCGGCAGTCAACTTCAATATACTTCATTCTTCCATGAAATGCAGGGTTGTTTGCTATGAATAGAGCAATCTGATTGTTGCATTTCAGTGACATAGGAAGAGGCACATCTATGTGTAGATCTGCTAATAAAGCTCGAATCCACATCATTTTTGTACTTGCTTGTGCCACAGCCCTATATTCGAATTCTGCACTAGATCTGGCCATTACAGTTTGTTTCTTACTTTTCCAAGAAACAATTGAATCTCCAACAAATACAGCAAACCCTAACGTGGACTTTCTATCCTTAGGGCATCCTGCATAGTCTGCATCTGCACAGGCAGAAATAGTGATAGCTCCCCCTTTTCTGAAAAGCAACCCTGCACTTGAAGATGGATTTAGGTACCTTAATATCATATGCATAGCATCCATATGTACCCAGTGTGGTTGCTCCATAAACTGACTAACTCGACTGACAACAAAGGAGATGTCGAGTCTGGAAATCGTTACATAGAGAAGCTTTCCCATCATCTCTCTATATCTTCTCTTGTCGACCTCATTTGTATCATCATCATACAACCTCATGCTTGGATCCATGGGTGCGGCAGCAGGTCGACATCCCAACATGCATATCTCACTTAGCATGTCAGTGACATACTTTCATTGAGTCATCACAAGACCATGCTGATTCCTGGCAAACTCTAACCCCGAAAAGTACCTTAGGGTGCTAAGATCGTTGGTGACGAATTGACTACTCACAAGTTCCTTTGCCCTTTTTATTCCTTGGATATCATCTCCTGTCACCAGTATGTAATCAACATATACCATAATAACCACAGAACCTCTGGCGGTTTTCTGTACAAAGAGAATGATCTGCATTTGACCTTCTGAACCCTTGTTTTTCAAAAAAAATCCAAGAGTTTTTCAAAAAAGAAAGCACTTTTAACTTCCGAAACCATAATAATATGACCTTATGGAGTCTACATATCTGCTACACCCCCCCCCAGCAACAAACTCCAGAGGTTGTTGCATGTTGACTTCTTCCTGAAGATCACCATACAAGAAAGCATTTTTAACATCAAGTTGGACCAAGTATGTTGCTGACACTCCCCCTCAGCAGCAAACTCCGGAGGTTGCTGCATGTTGACTTCTACAAGAAAGCACTTTTAACATCAAGTTGGACTAAAGGTCAATCACGTACCACAACAATGGCTAGGATGACCCGTAGGGTGGAATGCCGAGCAACATGAGAGAAGGTGTCAAGGTAATCGACTCCATACGTTTGAGTAAAACCTCGTGCCTCAAGTCTTGCCTTGTATCTATCGAGGCTCCCATCTGCATGATACTTCACTGTGAATACCCACTTGTAGCTCACAACAGACGAACCACTAGGAGCAGGTACCACGAACTGTAAAGCAACCATCTCTTCCATAGCTTTGCGTCACTGACTATATTGCAAGGCCTCTTGATAATTCTGTGGGATGTGCACCGTAGACGAAGCAACAACAAATCGCTTGAAGTCTCATGTAAGCCAATCGAACAACACCTAAGAAGCGATAGGATAGGATGCACTAGAACGCTTCTGCTTCCGAATAGGAATGGGCCCATCAAGATCAATAGTTGTATCTCCAAGAGATTCTTGTACTTCACCCTGCTAAGACACATCTCTAGACCCATCGTTAGAATATCAAATTCAGGACATACCTTAGGATAGGATTGGGCATCGGGCCGGGTCGGGTTTGAGTTGGCCCGGCCCAAGCCCATTTAAGTATATGGGCTAATGGGTCGAGCATAGGCCCATTTTATTTTCAAAAATTAGGCTCAAGCCCAAACCCGGCCCAAACAAAATGGGTCGGGTCGACCCAATTCAACACCTATGTATACCAATATCATGTCTTCCATTCTTCTTGCAGTTGTGTGGTTGTTTCTTATGCATGTGTGCAGGTTTAAAACTATAAGCATGCTAACTAATTTGTGATTTTAACATTAGTTGTATGTTGGAAATAGAAATGTGGTAAAAATATGGTGACTTAAACCACCATTCAATTTACCATTACATATTCTATTGTAGATGCGAGCACTATGACCCAATACAGATTGGTTACTTACAGTTGTACATGCTCTAACACTTGAGGACGCATATTCCATTCTTGCATATTAATGTAATAATCTTGTATATTAATTCAATAATATCATCAATCCACGTTAATGGATATGATTATTAATGAATCTAAGCATTTATTCTACACTCGAATAAGGATATTAAAGTTAGAACATGGTATTTGGAATGAACATGAATATAATTGATATAATTATACCGTACTAGATATGAATATACTTGCTTTAGAATGGGTCGAGCTATCGGGCTAACGGGTTTGGGCCTTCTCAGGCCCAAACCCGGCCCTATAATCAATATGGGCTCATTTTAGGGGCCATGGCCCGCCCATTAAATTTCGAGTTCGGGTTTGGGTCTGGTTATACGGGTCGGGTTTTGGGACGGGTCGGGGCGGCCTAGCCCAATGCCCAACCCTACCTTAGGTGTGCTAGATGACGTACTATGAACATGAGCAGGAGGAGGCTGACGACTGTAGTGATGTGGTAACGATGGGATTGGGATAGTAGTTTGAATGACATGAGATGATGGTGGTGGTGATGGTAGGCTAGAGGCGGTGGTGGGGCATATATTTCAGTATCAGAGTTCGAGGAAGTTAGGAGATCACCTGTTGGAGAAAATACATTATGGACTCAAAAACATGTCATCTGCGCCGATATAATATTTCCTGTCAACAGGAACATAACATATATATATATATCCCTTCTGAGTCCTGGAATACCCCACAAACACACTTGATAGCTCTCGGAGAGAGCTTGTTAGCCCTAGGAGAGAAGATGTGGATAAATGCAACCGATCCAAACACACGAGGATCAATAGTAAACAACTCCTTCTCCGGGAAAACAATTGAGAAGGGAACTTTCTCTCCCAAGACAGAAGACGGCATATGATTAATGAGATAGCAAGCTGTAAGAACGACATCCCCCAGAACGAATGAGGTATATGACTCTGTATAAGAAGGGTACGAGCAACATCAAGAATATAATGATGTTTTCCTTCAGCAACCCTATTTTGTTGAAATGTATATGCACATGTTCTTTGATGAATTATCCCATGAGAAGAGAAATACCGAGTAAGATCACGAGTACAAAATTATAATGCATTGTCAGTCCTCATAACCTTGACATTAAAGGAAAAAACATTATGAACATCATTAAGAAAAGATTGAATCAAGTTCCCAGTCTCAGATTTATTTTTCATCAGAAAAATCCATAACAAACGAGAGTAATCATCCACAACCACTAAATAAAAACGATGTCCTTGATGATCAGGAATCCGACTCGGACCCCAGATGTCAACATGGAACAACTCAAAAGGAGAACGACTACTTCAATTCTGACGATTACGAAAGACAAACCGATGATGTTTTCCCAGCTGACATGCCTCAAAATCAAAGGAAGCTCGAGGCAAAAAACAGGGAAGGACATGCCGTAACTTATGGAGGGGAAGATGACTAAAACGCAGATGCCATGTGAATAAAGACGCATAGCTAGTGGACTGAGTTGATAAAGCAACACAAGAAGATTGAACCAATCTGTAAATACCTCCCTGCTCACAACCACATCCAATCACCCTGCCAGTTAGAATGTCATGAAAAATAAGAAATGATGGGTTAAATATAGCACGACAATTCAAATATCTAGTAATCTGACTAATAGATAATAAGTTCATAGAGAAGTCGGAGGTATGCAACACATTCTGCAGACGTATGGATGATGTTAGGATGCTCTCCCCTTATCATGAGATTGGGGAATGAGACTCATCAGCTATGACAACAGTTCTTCCTGGAGGAATCTGCCTGCATATAGTCAACATATCTCTATTGCCACAAAAGTGATGTGTTGCCCTAGAATCCATAATCCACTCTGTTATATGAGGACCACGACAAGAAGTGAATGCAATAATGCTACCTGAAGTGCTGGCTCTAGCGGAGGCTGCCACGTCATGACTAGATGTATCGGCGAGGTTGTCAGGTGGTATTACATATCATTGCTCAGAAGAAGACACATATGCTGACAATGAACCATGTTCTGCAACACGTGCAGATGCTGGAAACCCATGCTTGTAATAGCATGTGTCCTCTATAGGTGCATGATAATAATGGGCGAGCACGACCACCTCTACCACATGGTCCACGCCCTCGAAACTGAGATGAACCACCTTTTCCATGAGAGACTGCCAAGGTTGCAAAAGTCGGTAGTCGGTACTCGGTCGGTTGGGTCACTGACTAAGGACTAATCGGTAGTCGGGCAACTAGTCGGATTTAGTCGGACTTTAATCGGCTTTGAATTTTATGATTATTTTAAATATACAACTCATTTTTATACATATATTTACATAGTTTTTGTACATTTTTATACCATCATAATAAAATAAAAGAAGTAATTGAATTTAAGTAAAATATTAAGCATATTATAATAAGTTTGCCTATAAAAACATCAAAACATAAAAAATATGGTATCTCCAAAGCAAAAATTGGTTGATTAGTGTACATAGTCGGAATTAGTCGGTATTCGGTCGGTCACCCCACTGACTAGACTAGTCGGACCTACTAGTCGAGCCAGTCGGGGGACTTTTACAACACTGGAGACTGCCATGGCGGATGAATTTGGGGCTTGAGTAGGAACAATGATTATGTTCAATCTTCTGAAGGCCTCCTCCACTGGAGGGATGGTAGCATCCTTAGTATCTGGAGGATGTGGCCTCGTACTGTGAGTCAAGAGAGGTCAGAAATACTCCCACCATTGTAGCATTCCGAAATATCTTCATCTGCTCTGGGGTAACCGTACGAGGCACGAAGCTATGAAGATTCTCAAACATCCCATGCAGGGCAGTATAGTGTGCATGTAGTGGTCGACCATTCCGCTTAATGGTGAAGATGTCAAGTTGGAGCTGTAGAATTTTGTCTCATTCTTGGCCTGCGAATACGTGGCAGCAAGAATATCCCACATGGCTTTGGTTGTGGGCTAGTGCAGGACATCATTTGCAATATTTGGTGTCAAGGTACCGGACAACCAGACATGTGCATAGGCGTCATCAGCCTCCCAAGAGGCATACAACCATGTCTTCTCTGCCGGCTCTTCCTCAGTAAGAATATGTTTCTTACCCATCGACTTCATTGGTCTCTGTAGGCCTCGAGACCATCGCGGAGAGGCTATGGGTGGTACACAGAGGGGCTGCGGGAAGGTGATGCTAGGGTTTCGGGTACAAGAGCTCCGATCTAGGACCGCCACTCTGATACCATGTTGGGAAAAAAACAAGTGCGATATCATTCCAGGAAACCTTAGGCTCTCTTATATAAAGGAGATACCTAAGGGTAAATTACATCAGTCAGACGAAAGTAAAGAAGAATAGGAAATAAACATAAAAACATAAACATATCTCTATGACATGTGCTTCCAGGAAGTGGTCGGCATGAAAGCCGTAATAGATTCGAAGGAACTCATTGAAAGAGAGGTTGTCGAGCATGATCATGTCGAAAACGAGGGTTGCTCAGGAGGCATGAAAAGGAAATTGAGAGGAAATGGATGAGAGAGGGGGTGGGGGAGAGAGAATATGTAGGAAGAACAAGGAGGAGAGGGCTACCGGCGAGTGGTCGACAGAGGTGGAGGGGCCATTGTAGAAGAGGTGGATGATGCCGTGAGATTCAAGGTCTCGTGGGCGACTCACCAGCTCCAATCCTCGTCACTCTCTTACAAAACTGACCACCTCCTTCCCAACTATTTCATTGTGCCTACATTGTTGGCCTGCATGCTTAACAACCTCCCTAGTGAAGGTTGTGAATGCACTATATAAAGAATCGAACAGTTTACTTTTACCAGAATCCAATTTTCATTTCACATACCCCAAGTAATGTAGCTGTAGATTTGATGTATCTAAAACAACTCCAGTGAGGTGAAAATTTTGTTGCTCCTTCCTACCAATCGAAAAGTACAACACAGGATCATTCAAACAAAAGCAGATTAATAGCGGAACCCACCAAGAAACAAACACAATCATGCCAAAGAACTTTGCATGACCCATATAAATTCACCAAGAGATCATGATTGGCAATCATTTAAAGAGCAACCAAGAACCTGCACTTCCACTGAACGGTGGGGGGGAAGATGTCGGGGGCGGTGGGAGTGGGTAGCACAGGAGGAGGTCAGAGGTGGAGGGCTAGGCAGTGGCAGAAAAAGGTTGGGGGTGGAGGGGCTAGGCGAGGGGGAAGAGGGGTATTTGACAGTTATACCCTTTAACAACACATTGGGTTTGAATAAATAATAGTTCAATTCAGCTCATTGACGACCAAACTAACGGAAGGGCACAAGTGATAATGGTGCAACAATGTAGGGGCACAACTAAAATTGCACAAAAGGGAGAGGAAAAACTTATATTGCAGAATTTAAGAGGGACATAACTGTAAAAAAACCCTAATCCCAACCCGGTTTTTCTTTAGCTTTTTTTATACACCAACGTGTCTTTTGCAAACATAAGATGCTTATTTTCATCTTAACAATTGGTTCCATCACCACCACCTTTAGTAGATTTCCAGTGAGAGTACAAGCATTACAAGGCCCAATCTGCAACCTACTTTCCAATACTAGCTTCTTTCTCCATGTCAGTCCATGTAGGAACCCTTGCCTTATTCGAGCTACACTGGACGTCAATGTCACAACGCCATAAATGTGCCAATCTGCAGTACCTACAACGAATATTGTGCAAACTCAACTGCCCTAACATGTGTTCCATTTAACTGAAAATCTGCACAAAGTAAAAATCTGTACAGTAAATAGAGGTGTGGAACAATACAGGGGTGTGGAAACAATAAATAACTTTCTGTGCATATCCATCCAAACTGGCACAAAACAAGGTGCAAATGATGTGTACCCTGTTATGGGAACAACAAACTCCTTCAGTGTTTGCTCACTGGTAACATCGATAAGTTCGCCAAGTCCAAGTGCTGCCTGTTCCCTTGTCTCAGCAGACCCACTAATCAAGCCCTGCCAAGGAATGATAGAATCATCTCAAAGAATCACAAAGCAGAAAAAAAACCAAAGCATTTTCCCACAATTAAACAGAATCGGCTACATGGATATTTTGCCAGATATCACAAAGCAGAAATTATGGAAAAAAACAACATAACATTAATTTAAGAGTATATAGGCCTAAATCAATAAACAAGCAGATTGTTGAGAACAACATATGCAAAAAAATGTGTTACACCAACAAATAAAACCATGAAAGGGAAGTGATATTGTTAACGACAAAGCCATTTTCTGATGTATGAATATGAAGTTGAGAATAATGGTTCATGTTTTCTTGAAGAGATAATGGTTTGAGTTTATTTACTTAAGCGAATGAGTAGCCATATTTTATACTAGACAAAGGGAAAACTTGGTAAAATTCCTAATATGCAAAAAATTGGTAAGGTTTAATCGATTCCTTATGTCGTGGCAAACCCGACTAGTATGCCAGACCGGGATCAAATACAAGTCAGTAGTCTAACAAACTCTGATTCCAAGTTAAGGTCATACAAGAATAAAATATATGAGAAGTTGATCATGAAGATAGATCCAAAACTTGGAATCAAAGGAAACCAGGAATCACAATGTCATATAGAGACAGGCAGAGAAAGCAGGTATAAAACCTGTAAAAATATTGGAAGCAGAGGTTGTAGTGCCTTGGGAAGACAAAATCCGGGTACGAGAACAGAGCCACCCTGTAATTCTCCAAAAAGTGTGAGAAAAAAAAGGCAAGACCAAATTATGTAAGAAAATTTCCCTGAAAGAAAACACACCTTTCTCTTTCTCCGTTCTTTATCTCGTGCTGTAGAGATGGCATCTCGGACTACTTTAATATGAATGGAAAGAACCTCCTTCGGTATTGAAGCAATAACTCTACCAAGAGCCTCCCACGCTGCCTGCATCATATAATTAAATCATATTCACTACACTGAAAAAGATGACAAGCACATAGCTACACAATCATGTTTTGATATAGCACAGAAAGTACCTTGACAGTAGAAGAATCGGTGTCACTCAATAATGGGATCAGATTGGAGATCATAGTGGGGGCCTCATCAGCAAGATACAACTTGCTATTCATGAATAAATATCCAATCAGATATGATGAGCCCCTCCGCATCATCACTCCATTGTCACCCACACCCTTAAGAAGCTCGGAGAGCAGTGGTTCAATGCCTTCTTCATCAATAACCATGACAACCGTTTCAGCAGCCTTCTTTGCCAAACCTTGAACTTCCTAACATGAGAAAAATGGAGTTACAACTCAATGAGTAGAGCGTTCAATACATGATGATGACAACAAATATTTGGATATGTATCGGTGAATGTTTTTGAATATCTAAATAACCTCACAAAAAACACAAACTAAAAGGTTGGAGTTATTATCATGTACAACTAGCACAACACCCATTCTAGGAGTTGTGACTCTTTCTCAATGAGGAAAATAGATATATAAGCAAAAAAATATACCAAAGAAGATATTAAGCGAAAATTTTAATACCAGATGAAGATTCCATTTCAAACAAAGAAGGGCAATGTCAATAATACGCGACATAGATATTGCTAGTGGAGGTAAGTCTATTAACATATCAAGAAAATGGGAATGCATAACTTGGGTTTATTGCAGTTCGAAGAATAAAATACCTCCAAGGAGAATCAAGTTCAGGGAAAGCTTTCTCGAGGAAAACTTCCAAAAGTGAAACATGACAAATGGGTCCAAAGCAATACTAGCTAGATTGACGTTTTGAATCCAGGATGAGTAAGTTTGACAAATGCATTCTAAAATAGATTCCATTAAAGATCACCATCAACAACCCATCCAGTGCACTCACACACCGGGATTTTTTAGTAAAGATCAGGTGCATATGGGTGCTAAATTCAGATAGTACCTTCTCAATGAGCCAAATGGTACATGTCAAAAAGATTAATGATTTTTACGACCTATACAAGGTGTTAGTTTGTGAACACATTGCTGTGTTCAGGGATTTTTATCTGAGAGTGAGGAGAACTAAGTCCTGAAATTATATCAATCTCAGATGTTACTTCTGACAGAGTTGCACTACGGACAAATATCGATGCACAACAAAGGAGGAAATATCGATATCAATATTGTATCGGTCTGCCTGGAAAAAGATATATCGGAGAAATATCGATGATACCAGTAGAAATCTCGAAAATAGCGTAAAAAGTGATTTTTTTAATGAATTAATATAATCCTAGTTATTAAAACAAAAAATAACATACAAATACACATTATATGGAAGAATGAAGTGTAATTAGCACACTAATACACACATATCACTGGTTGTTAATGCTGATTGCTGACTTCTGAGATATATTCTGGACCTGTGATTCTATCTTGATCAGCATTAGATTTCATTTCATCTCTATTGTAAAGAGGCGAAGTCTACCAATCAAAGTAGGCCACACTGCGATATATAAGCGATATATCCCAATATATGGGTATCGGTTGGGAGGGGATATCGATATCAGATTATATGTTCTTTTATCGGGTATTGTCGATATTTATTGTCGATATTTGACCGATATATTGACGATATATAACGTGTCTGCAATATATCGATGATATGAGGAAGCTGTCAACATAGAAATCCACTGATATCGGCCCCATATCGCCTTATTTCGGTCCAGATCTCCCATTTCAATCATTTCTTCCTCCAAGCTCTTCTCCAAAGGTCTCAATTCCTTGAGGTAAAATCTACATCTACTCTGATTTCTTTGTTGAAATTGTGAAATTTGTTAGGGATAGTCGGCAATATCGTGATATATAGACGATACATTGGTAATATAATGTCGATATATTGGTATCGACGACAAGTGGGTACAGATATTCATATAGATATCCTTTTCAAGATATTGGTCGATATTTCGCGAGATATCAACGATATATCGCCATATCAAGCCATATCACTCGAAATTGTTCAATGCAAAATTTCTCAGATATCGACAGATATTGTCGATATTTAGCTGATATATATATATATATATATCAACTTACATCAATATATAAAAATGATATTACCCTTGTAAGATTGATTTCACTACTTATTTTGTTACTCCTAATATTAAAACACATCATAAATTATATATTTTCTTTCGGGTAAGGGGTGCTGATAGGGTATGGTGCAACAAGGGGATGCATACAACGATTCTTCAATTGGTAGAATTCTCCCTCTTTGACAATAGAGATGAAAACAAGTCTAATGCTGATGAAGTTAGAATCACAGGTCCAAAATACATCTCAACAATCAGCTCAGTTGTCAGCATTAACAACCAACGATTTATGCGATATAATGTATATTCGTGTGCTAAATACCCCTCATTCTTCCATATAAATGTGTATTTGTATGTTATTTATTGTTTTACTAACTAGGATGATCTTAAATCGTGAGAAAATCATTTTCACGCCATTTTCGAACAGGCGGACCGACACAATATTGATATTGATATTTCCTACCTTGCCCTACAAGGAACTATTGGTTCTAAACCGCTCATGACTAGGTAATCTCTTTTATAATATCGCATTAATTTACATTTTTTCATTTATTTTTAGGAATAGATAAATCTTTATATCAAAGAAACATTGTCTCATTAAGCATTATGTACATTTTGAATCAAATGACTCATCGCAATGACATTCATTGTCTTCCATGAATAAAACATGTGTTCTACATGTGCTTAACTTAGCTATTTTGACTCCAATTCCAATATTTATTATTTACCGATCAACATTAATTACGATATGTTTGATATGATCGATATGTGCGATGTAATCTTCCTTGGATTAAATCCATTTCCAATATCTACAAGTCAATAATCGACATTAACAGTGGTATGTTCAATATAACGATATGTGTGATATGGGGTATAAATAACCGATATGTGTGATATAAGTGTGTATTTATAGATTATTTGTTGTTTCAATATCTTGGATGATCTTAATTTCTGAAAAACAGTAAAAAATGTTTTTTGAGCTATTTTCAATATTTCCATATGATATCGTCGATTTATCTATGATATATCTTGATATATCCTTTTTCGAGCAGACTGATACGATATCGATATCAATATTTCCTACCTTACCACCAATTGAAGAACCGTTATATGCACCCCCTGTCGCACCATACCCTACCAGGCAGGGATCTCGCTGCCAAATAATTCACGATGTGTTTTAATACTAGGAGTAGTAAAACAAGTAGTGAAATCAAGCTAAAGATAATATCATTGATATATAGATATCGGCAAAATATTGACGATATCGATCGATATCTAAAAAACTTTGTACATAAACCAATCACTTTTTAGGGATAGGGCTCGATATGACGATATATCGTCAATATCTCGCGAGATATCTACCGATATCCTGTAAAAAGTGTGTGTGTGTGTGTGTGAGAGAGAGAGTGTATCGGTACCCACATTTCGTGGATACCGATATATCGATGCAATATCACCGTATATCGTGACATTGCGAACATTGATACACAAACAACTGAGCACAACAAACATTAAACTATATTATATTCAACAATATTAAACTTGTTTATTCTATAGTCAGTGGAACAAAAGCATAATCCATCACCCCGTTATTTAGATAATCAGAAGAACAAAAGCGTAAGCCATGAGTATATTGATGCAAGCGAGACCAACTACAGGCGACTAATGAGTTTGAATTTATTACAAAGAAGATAAGGGCTTGGTGCTTACAAGATTAAATAAAAAAACATGAGGCAGACAATGGAGTAACAAAAAATATTTCAATCTCCACCAGCGAGAAAATAATAGTAAAAAGTTTAAAGATTGTCAGATATGACATCAAAATGTGAATAAGCACGCAAATTAAAATTGATGCAACAATAACTGAATAACACAAATAAATATGGCAATGATATTGTTGTATTCAGTTGAGAGCAATCAGCTAACGCATAGGAAGTTTGTTTAACAAAGATGCATGACGATACTATATTTGGGAAGAGTGAACCTAAAATGAGGTCATAGTGATAAACAAGGTTGCAGAAGTAGGCAATCGATACTCGATCGGCAGGATCACTGGCTAAGGATTAATCAGCAGTCGGGAGAGTACTCGGATTAAGTCAAGCATTAGTCAATTTTGATTTTTTTTAAGTATTTAAATATATAAATCAATTTTTAATACATATACTCTCATTTATATTCATATATTTAGCAGTTTCAATACTTTTACAAAATTAATCGTCGATGGTTTCTTTCATTAAATGACATCAACCATAGTTGTTATGATAATTCAAAATTTATAATGACAAACAACCAATAACAACAACAACAAGCTTTTTCCCACTTTAAGTAGGGTCAGCTTATAAAGACAAACAACTAGGGGACTATAATAAATTACCCATGCAACAATACCATGAGATATTGTGGGGCCTATCTATAATTTTACCCAACAGCTCACTGGACTATGTAACTTTTTCTTAGCAGAAATATTCCAACAATAACTTCTTAGCAAAAATTTTCCAATAATAACTATAAACTTCACTTGACTATATATGCAGTGAAAATATATCCCCTAGATGATGGTTCTTTCATTAGACCTAGAAAAACACAACATAATTTCTAATATATTATTAAATGCAAATAAAGAAAGACAATAGCTTATGAAAAATGTCTATCGTGGAGAACTACATGGTACTTTCATTAAAACCCAACCTAAGCTGCTAGGTTGGGCATTGGAGAAGCTCGGAGGAGTACTTGGGAGGAGCTTGGGCCTCCCTCGAGGTCGGTGACTCCAAGGCGAAGGGTCCTTCGACTAGAGTCGGAGAAGATGGCATCCGGCAACGAGGTTTGGCGAAGGCGAAGTTGGAGGGTGCAATCGAGTTTGGGTGTCGAGCATAAATTAAGGTGAGGGAGCTTACTGTCGAACAACAAGCTCCCTTTAAAGGATAATCAGGCATTCTGATATTCAATTTTTCGATGGTTCGGTTGAAAACAAAAAAAATCTTTGCAAAAAGTAGCCGAGTAATCAGTCGCCTAAACCGAGTACCTGGTCGAGTAGTGGAGCCTGACCGAAAACTGACTGAGTTTGGTTAGTCGACTCGACTACCCTGCCGAATCAACTAATTAGGCCGAGTAATCGGATTAGTCGATCGATTTCTGCAACTCTGCTAATAAGTTAATATTGCACCACCAACTAAAAGAAGAAGCGTTTAATTTGTTATGGTGGATAACGCATCTAACGCAGCAATTAGATTAAGCAACAAAATGTAGGTCATGGGCAGTAGATGATAAAAATTGCATTTGCAAGTTAAACAAAGTGTTGTAGAGATACAAAGAAACATAATTTCCCAATATTTAAATCATAGAAGAAGGGAAAAAAGTTGGAACTCATTTTCCTTTCTTTCTTTTTTAAAACAGAAAGAGATTATGGACCTGAGATGGGGCATACCCAGTGCGATTATAGTCTTTTTGAAGGAAAAAAAGGTGTCCACCGTATAGATGTGTGCCCAAAAACTTACCATATATCACCTTAAAAAATTACAAGCCTAAATTAGGCATAGAGCAAAAAGGAAATTTACAAGACCCAACTCTCAACAAGAGCATTGACATATGCCACCACATTCTCACCATACACATGCTCCTGACGAACACAACCCCATTTCTGGAAATCTATATTGGTCAGATCATCGCTATATATCCATATCTCTCTTTTTCGGTGCCACTCCAACCATCCCCAATGACTTTCCAGAAGTGTGATGCTCAATTAAAAACACCCTGCAAGATTATTGAATAAGGTCCATGCCTTTGTCGAACTTCTGCAATTGAAGAACAAGTGATATGCATCTTCCACCTCCTCATGACATCTCAAACACATCAATCAGCACTTGGCACAAATCGTGTGCAACTATCCCAAGTTAGGAGTCAACCCCTCTTGAAAATCTACAGAAATACCTTCACACATGTTGGGATTTTTCACTTTCAAATTTTTCATGCAATCCGTCTCGCATCCTCCCAAGTCATAGGACACAGGGGCCCTTGAGAGCTTTGTATGTCTTCCCCACCGTAAATCAACCATCTCGCCAACACCAGTTGTCCTGTCCATTTGTTGGCACGACCACTCTTCCGAGCTCCTCAAGTAATGCCATCAATTCCTCCAATCTCTGGTCTGACAATCCATTCTGAAAATGGGGGGAAAAGGTATGACGATACCACACATCCGCAATTGTCACTTCCTAGATAGTGGCAAATACCATCAACCTTGGGAAGCGTGTTCCCAAAACCCCATCCTCAGTTTAGTCATCCACCCAGAACTTGAAACCCTTTTCGTCCCCTACAATTGGTCTAAAAAAGGATGAATCTCACCACAAATGCCTCTCCATAAATAGGAAGGCACCGTTCCTAACTCTCGAAGCCTTAGAAAGGAGCAATTGGTCCCATATGGCCTGCAAATAACCCCGCAAACTAAATTGTCGCAATCCCCATAGATGTGTGCAATCCATTTGCCAAACAAGGCTTTATTCATTTCTTCCAGGCTACGTACAACAACATCCCCATCCTCCTTAGATCTTGCAATCGTTTTCCAATCCACCAGCGAGAACCCCTTTTCCTGCCGAGATGAGGTCCAAAAGAACCTTCTCATAATGTCGTCAAGTCGATTTCTCACCCCCAACAATACCAATATGGCCCCCTTGATAAGCACACAGACTTCCAACCTACCAACTTTTTTCCATTTTCTCAATCATCGAGAGCCAATCTGTGACAGACATCTTCACTGCAACCAAACGAATGTCAAGGTACCTCATCAACAGTTGTTCCCTCGATGACCACAACCAAGCCGCGCACCTGCTAATCTCCTCTAAGCCAAAAGGTATAAACTCTGATTTTGCTCTATTGACTCTCAGCCATGATACCGTCCCAAAGATGTCAAGGACCGCAGACAAACCCATGCAGCTCATTGGGCATCCTTACGCAAAAAGGATGGTATCATCTGCATACTGAAGAACAGGGATTGAAAACTCTTCCTTTGAATACCCATTGCAACCCCCCCCCTCCTGACAACACGGTCAACCATAACGGTCAAAGCATTTGTAATCAGAATGAAAAGAAGAGGGGCCAAAGGGCATCCTTGGCGGACACCCCGCTGCGGCTAGAACCCCCACACCCTCCCGGGTTGCCCTTTGATAAGCACCACACAAGAGACTGTGAAGAAAGGCCAAGATGAATTGTCAATCAACGCAACCATATGCCTTTAAGAATCCGCCTTCCACATCACTCCCTTCGTTTTACGTCTACGCCATTCAGCTACAGCTTATGTAGCCAGGACCATGACGTCCATGAGTTGAAGGCACTTTGGGCCGGTGTCACAATCTTACTCAGCACTTCCCACAATCTATTTACCATGATCTTAGTCAAATATTATATAAATCGCATTCGACAAAGCAACGGGCATATACTCCACCTTGGTAACAACATCTTTCTTGAGAAGCAAGAAAATGAAAGATCGGTTCAGTCTATTAAAACCAACATTTCCTGCCGCAAACTCTATCACTACCTCCATCAGCTCCTCTGCGACGAGGTCCCAGAACTCCCTGTGGGAAACCATCTAGACCCGGGCACCCCTCCAGGTTCAACGCGAACAAAGCCTCATGAGCTTCCTATACCCCATTCAGTCTTGTTAACCATTCTTTCTCTCTCTGAAATGACGCTTACTCCCATGCCATGCCACCTTGAACAAATGTGATATGTCTTCCTGCTCATACACTTAAAATACTAAGACACGTTGTTGCAATCTCCAAATCTCCTCGTGCTTCCACACCTCCAGCCTCAACTGAATGAATCATGTTTCTCCTTCTATCGGTTGCCACATTGTGAAAGTATACAGTATTCGCATCACCCTCCTTCAACCATTTCTGCCTTACTCTTTGACTCATTTTTTCTATCCTCCTCCAAGATCTTTTGAAACACTCCTCTGCTCACAATTTCCTCGTCATTCAACTCTCTAGCATCCTCCAATAGATCCAGTCTCACTGCCTCTTCTTAGGCCAAATTGCAAAGACCTCGCTCCAGTTTAGTGATCCTCATATACTCTAACAAATTGTGATGCAAAGCAGCTAATTTCATTGTCATCTTCACCACAGGCGATCCCTCCACCTCCAAGCTTATCTAGAACGAAGACACCAAGTCCCGGAAACCATCCTCCAACATCCAACATCACTCGAACATGAATTAGGATGAAGATGCTTTACCATTGCACGTATCCAAGCACAACGGTGAGCGGTCGGATCTTAATCTTAGCAGTGAAGTAACCGTCGCCAAGTTGAATCTCTCTAGTGCTTGAATTGACAAAAGGAATCCGCCGATCCGTGATCTAAACAATGAGCTCCTTCATCGGTAACCGTCGCCAAGCTGATCGGATGCTTCCCCTTCGACGGTAACATCGCATCTCTGCCGCCATCAGGTTTCTTGTCAAAAAGGACCAGTTAAAGAGCCAAAGGTCGAGGCCAGCCCACATCATCGCATGCATTGGAATCGGGGGTTTGGATCCTCGCATAACGACCACCACTTATGGCTCCTCATTCGACCACAATAACCCCCGTTGGACGAAGAGCGCCTCTCAAAGTGTGTCTTCTCTCTGGTACCTCAAGGGAATACCTATACCTTTCAACCTCTAGATAGCCTCAGCTCATCCCGGAGTTCCATCAAGATCTTGTCATTCGCCACTGCAGCATACCCCTCGATTCTGATGGAAGGAATTCCTCCAATGCCCCACGCAAGACCGCCTTTGCACCCTTTGATGAAAAACCTCTCATGCATACATGCCCTCTCAGAGGATGTAGCACGTCCACCACCACCCATGCCGGCATAGTTGTTGAGGTGTCATCTCGTACCAGTTGGAGAGATCTCTTGTCGCCTTCCCCAATCACCATACCTCCCATCGAGTGCCCCGCATCCTTGAGAGAAAGAGAAGAGTGTCACCAATCGCCTCCAGTTTAGGTTCCTTCTTGATCGTTCGATTGGTTTCTTCCTTGCTGGCACAAATGGATCCATAGTGGGCTTCTTCCCCCATTGTGACACTCTACCAAGACATTCACTGCGACGATGTCCCAGCCTTCCACATTGGAAGCACAATGCTCCTCTTCCCCACAAGTCTTTGAAAGGTGGTCTTCCATGCCACATCTGAAACACCAAGCGACCACCCCTCCTCTCGCTGCTTCCTCCAAACTCGTCTTCTCCCAACTCCACTCCAAGGACCCTTCCCCGCCAAACCCTCCAGAACGAAGTCCGACCCTGATTCCCCTTCGAATCTCCGCACCTCCCCACATATCTCACTCATTGTGGTGGCCCTCTGATCTCTTGTGAGTGTTGCACTGCCCTTGCCTCTACCTCCTCCCGCATTCTCTATGCTTCCGTCTCCTCCCGCTCTCTCTGCGCTTCCTCCTCCTCCCGCTCTCTCCATCTCTCCCTCATCTAGGTACCAATACGATTATAGTAATAATTATAGAAGGATTAGATGGACCAAGCCTTGAATAAGACCTTGATAGTCACAATCACATTTTTTCACATAGAACCATTCTTACTTGAAGATAGCCATTACAAGTTTTTTGAAAAGAACAACCTATTATGAATTAACCAAATTGCTCCCAATGGCAATACATCATGTTAGAAAATAAGGAATGCGGAAGAGGAATGATAAGAAGAGCATAAAATCTATAAATATAAACATGAAAGACAAGATTTTCACGTGGAACCCTACTCCCTAAGTAGCGGGATGAAACCACTGGAGAATGCCTCAAAGGGATGATAGTCTATTCAACTTTCTCATCTGACTACAAGAGTGTGGCGGTCTATATATAACCCCCACTGAGTCTCAACATCTCCAAACTGGTAGAAGTGGGACTAAACTATGGATGAGGTAAATGGATCCTGGAAAGATCCATTTACCATCTCCCATACAAGTGATGCATATAACAAATACTCCAACACATCCCATGCGTCCAACCTGCAAGGAGGAGAAAGCAGACCCAAGAGAGGCACTGGAGCTTGTAGCACTCATAGTATTTAACCAAGCACGTGCCAACTCCCTCCAAATCTCTCTACAACATGTGCAAGAGAAGAAGAGATGATCCGAGTCTTCTTGGGCCATGCTACATTTTGGGGAAGAGAACGTTAGATTTTGGGGAAGAGAATGCTACATTTTTGTTGCATCCCTGGCATCAAAAACTAAATGTGAAGAGAGTACCCTATTGGCCTTCTTCATTGAGAAAGAGAACTCCCCCATGTCCAGTAACTCTGACACTTAGAGGCATCCTCCATCATGCAAGCAAGTCAGCAGGCCGAGAATTTATCTAATCTCTGCTCAGAAATCCATTCATGAAGGTAGGAGCCCAAGTACCTTCAAACCATGCCTCTACCATAGAAATATACTGATTAACTACAAGAGCAAGAAGCTGCAGGAATCGTTCAGAAATCACTCCCTCGGACCAATTTTCATTCCATAATTTATGGTTATCACCACATTCCAATACCGGTCTCAAAAATATCCTAATCTCATGATGGATGGAGCATATCCCCTGCTAGAAACTTGAGAGCATTCTGGAATCTCCTGCCACCATGGTCAAGATAGAGTCAATTCCATAAAAAGACAGTACGAGATGGCAAAGAAGATAGTTGCTCATCCCCAAAAATCTTTTTAAGCTTGATATACCAAAGCCACCATCTGTTTTGGGCAAAGTCACTGTGTTCCAGTCCACAAAGGGAATGCCACGAGCTCCCTGATATGTGCCAAACCAGAAGAACCGCCTCATCAAAGCTTCCAGATGATTATGAACCCCAACTAGAATGAGAAGCATAGATATAGAAAGACAGGAATGGCTCCAACGTATTTGGGCCACAGTTGGCAAAGAACTTGCGCATTTTTTTCAAAAGCAAGGAAACACCATGCAAGCACAAGGTCAATTTGGACCCTTGAAACAAAGGTATCACTGCCTAGTCTTCGTACAAGAAAAACAATAGCTGCAAGTGAAAAAAGATGAAAGAAATCTTTGTGAAATATTCTTTTCCTTTCAACTATTGATAACATATGTATTACTAACCAAAATACGAGTGCCAAGCCACTAGAACTATTCAAGAATACAACGAAGAATACCGAGTACTCATGGCTCCTAACAACTCAAGTAAGATCGATAATCACCTCATGAGAAGATGTGTTCTGATTCCAGGATCGTTAATCACTTGTAATTATGGCCCCTACTTGTGTGCAAGTGCAGGATCATTGATTACATGTACGATTGTGTCATTTGAGTAAACTTTAAGATGACAGAGGTTGTTGCACATAAAACTTGTAATCGATACCACTACCTCAACAAGTGTTCATAGCCATAACCTCATGATGGTTTGTCACATTCTTCAAGTGAGTACAAAATGAACATTTACAACTTTTTTGAGTCAAAAGAGGGGGAGACACACTAAGGAGTCCGCCCCAAAAAATCAACATTTACATATAGGAGGTAAAGGAAAAAAGTCATCAATCAAGGGAATTTAAAACTGCACATGTTGTGCAAAAGTACTAGGATATTGAACTGTACATGGTGATAATCAGTTATGAGGCTAATAATGGTAGGCAGACAATTTTTGTATTCCAAGCATCCCAGCAATAAATCTTTGAGGCAAACCTTTGCATTCTAGATATCTACATGTCAAATAATATTCTTTGACATACTAACATTCTTTAGAGAGATGGCAGATATTCAAGAACTTCCGTACCGTGTTAATGTCACTCATTGAAATAAGTAGCGTGGGAAGAATTATTCCAAGGTGAGAGTTGAGTCCAGCTCCAGCAACCTCCGCCAAAGCACCTAATGCATGTGCATTGAAGGCACTGGCAGAAAACATGTGTTAGAAGATATATATAGAACAGAACAGGTGACACAAGCAGGCTATTCAAGTTAGGAAACAAACTTACGACAGCGGAAGATTGACCAGCTTGGGCAAAATATGCGGCAAAACAGCAGCAGCTCGAACACTGTTGAAAGTGGGAAAGTTATGAGAAAAAAACAAGGGTATTTATTCTAACAAAATTAAAATTATATCAAAAGCAAAAATACCTCAATATTTGCTTGAGGCCATCCAGGGCAGTATCTGATGTTTCATCATCCTCCAAAGCATGCAAAAGTGTTGGTATAATCTCGTCGATTGCTTGCATTCCAGCATTCTGCATAATATCAAATATGAGATAATCAAATATTTAAATTTTGTAAAATTGCTTATAGGTAAAAAAATCCAATAATGATACCTTATATAGAGTACTAAATGCAGCTCCAGCATATTCACGGACCTCCGGCGTGCTGAAAAAGAAAAGTATTAATTTCTAATAAACACTATATAAACAAAAATAATAAAAAAAAACATAATGTAATAAGTGAGCACAAAGAAACCTGTCACAAAGAGCTGTACGAATGGTGGGTATAAGCTCATCCATGAAATTCATTAATTGATGCTTGCCAGCACTAGCCATGACTTCACTTAAACCAATGCATACTCCCTGGATCACATGAATATTAAAACACAAACTGGAAAAGGGCATTTGAAAGCGAGACAATCACAAAACCATTTGTCAAGCTGGTGAAATAGCAAGGAGAAAACAACTTTCATAGGTCAAACTTACTTGTCTTATACAAGTGTCTGGATCTTTGAGCCCCTTTGATAAACTTGGTATTATCGAGGGCAAAAATCTTTCACCAAGTTTCCTAACAAGTTCTCCCAGCGACCTTGCCGCAACCTTAACATATTTACAAGAAATTGTAAATGAAGAAACGGCTTTATCAATACTCTAATTAACCAAATTTGACCCTAATCAAATAATATTAAATAAAGAAAAATCTTAGACCTGACGTCTTTCTGAAGATGCTGCAGCAAGAGAGGAAATTAATGTATCCATTAAGACGTGCATTATTTCCTTAAGAGTCTTAGGTGTATTAGCAACAATAGTTTTCCAAACATGCAGTGCAGCCTGAAAAAAGGATAGAGGTAAAACACCATTGCCGGAGAAAGAAATTACTCGGGTTTTCAAAGGCCTCTATTGAAACTACATTACCCATTTTGACCAGTAGGTGCACTAATACTTAGTTTAACATATTCAATAGCTTCTTCTAATCTTAAATTTTTAATCTTAACAGGATACATTCGTTACAATGTTATCGGAACTGCCTTGCTTGTTAGATTTTGCAACTAGAGTTGATGCAATTAACCAGTTATTTCGTCATGCATTTACAAAGATTGAAAGTGGAAGATTAGAAAATTGGGAATGTTTTACTGGAAGATTTAGAAGAATAATATATAATTGCAACATTTTTCTTATAAACGGAAGTTTGAAGTTTTACTGTGTTGAAATCTAGAACTGCACAAACAAATAAACAAACAAGAAATAATAAACATTGAACATTTGGGATTTTACGTGGAATCCTACTCCCTAAGGAGCGGGATGAAATCATGGGAGAAGGCCTCAAAGGGCCGAATCTTCTATTGAATTTTCTCAATGAGTACAGGGGGTGTGGAGCTGCTTAAATAGCCCCACACACATGTCGAATTCTCACAGTTACCCATCTCTTACATACTCCAACACTCCCCCTCAAGATCGAGCTGAGAAAGTTGCAGCTTGCAACAAAAGAAAAAATATAGAACACATCTTCACATGATACATCTCAAGAAGAATATATGCCCGTTGCTGGATAGAACATTATGATAACATACATTTAAGCTCTTTGGGAGTGGAAATGTTTCTAAGAAGCTGTGAAGGTTCTACCATTGCTTATGTGGATAGTACAAGAAATGGTGAAGCCTACATTTAAGGTCTTTGGGAGTGGAAAGGTTTCTAAGAAGCTGTGAAGGTACTATCATTGTTTATATGGATAGTACAAGAAATGGTGAAGTCTTCTCCCACTTTAAGTAGGGCCGGCTACATGGGTTCTTGCTCAAATCCATGTCGAAAGATCCCATTTTTTTACACCGGTTGTTGGCTACCTAACGCAACCATCACAGGGAGGGATTTGAACACCTAGTCTTTTGGGTGCTAGGCACAATGCCCTACCACCAAACAATTGAAATGGGTTGACTTAGGTTAATAACAATGGGTCACCCTTTTCCCTCTAAAATAAATGTGGTTCCAGATAAAGATATAGAAAGTGCCCCATACCTGCCGAACAGATAAACTAACATCAGTCCGGACCATGTAAATCGCGGCAAGAACCTCATCACGTTTAGCCCTCCCTAGAACTTCAATAATAGCACGACCATGTGCTTCAGTACTGGATCCTTCATCGTCACTTCCCCCCTCAAGAACAGCTTTTCCAGAAGTTCCAGCTACCTGGAATAATAGACAAGATAATGTTGGAGACAATATAACAAAAAGTATAAAAACTTTGAGCTACCAATCAAGCATTGTAGATGACCTTGAAGAGAAGATCACCCAGAAGTTCAACTGAACTTTGTCGGATTCGCCAATTATCATTGAATATTCCATCTTCTACAGCAGGAAGCAGTAGAGGCAACGACCTGTTCGTAGCAAGACAAGAAAAAGACAGACATGAATGCCAACTTCGAAAAATCGGAGAAAAGAAAATGCCCCAAACCATTACGTTGTTGCATAATGCTCAACAAAAACATGCCCAGCACTAAGAGCCGCATCACGGACAGATTCATTTTCATCAGCAAGTCCTACATGCATGGAATGTCAATCAATCATTCAGAATGGATAGCAATGACTATAAAGAAAAGAGAAGTTCATGAAAACGTGAACAAACCATCTAATATTGCGGGTAAAACCTGCTGCAGATAATTCTGGAACATGATACCTAAAGATCTAGGGAGATACTGGCAGAAAAAAATAGACAGTATGAATTTTTACAAAACAAATTCGAAATAACTGCTACCAGGGATGTATTTTAATCTTAAGTTGTACCTTAAAGAGTGTAAGATATCCATCACGAACAGAAGCCTTCTGATGAGAGCAGTTCTTGATGATATCAGGAAGAATGTAATCGAAATAGTCCTTGCCAAGAGCAGACATGACCTGGAAAAAAATGCAGATAGATGAGCACATAACAAAATGCTTCCAGATAAACGCTTAAATTGTTTATCATGAAGGAGGAAGCAATCAATCAAAGGAAAAACAGTACAGCCCTGACTCGCAATGAATGGGAAGGTGATGGGATTTAAAGATTTATAAGTGCTGCAAGGGCTATAGAATTTGCATAAAAAGGAGATGGGGGATATAATAAATGTCGGAGGAGAAGGAGGCGGTGAGAGGTGGAAATGAAAATGGTAGTCGTAGGGATGAAACGCCACAGAGAGTAGGTACATGGGGTGGGGTGGAGCTTATTATGGTCAGGGTGGTGATTGGTAAAAAAAGCGGGGCTGAAAGTGTTTGAGGGTGCTAGGAGATAGTGATAGTAAAGTTGCAATGACGGGCAATCTTTTTAAATTAGTTAATGGTCAAGGGTAATAGTGTCCTAAATTAAACAAGTTTTGTCAGTATTAACAGTATATAACAACTATTAACCAGCTTTGACCCACAGCCAATCCATGCAAAGGATAGCAATTTAATGATATATGCCTTATGATATAACTATTATGCAATTTCTTAAGCTGTAACTATCACAATTTCAAAATGCTCTGTGAAAAAATACATTAAATAAATAATAGAAAATAGTCATAATTGAATCCTAAAAATAAAATGCACCTCACTGAGTCCCTGAGCTGCTCCTGATCGCTCCACATTGCTGTTATCAGACTTTAAGGTGTCCAATAACCATGGCACGAGATCTGGGAAATTCTCTTCACCCATTCCACGTAGTAGAGACCCAAGAGCTCTTGCTGCAACAGAGCGAACTTCTGGTATAGGATCAACAAGAACCTGATGAGAACACAAGCAGAAAAAAACAGAAATATTAAGAAATTAATAAAGAATAAAAATAGGTAATTACTGAAAGAAATTGTGAGCGAAATATGAATAAAGTAATCAAACCTTTTTTATTTCAGGAAGCAACAATCCTATGTAAGGAATCATGTCTTTTGGTTCTGTCACTAAAGAGCACATGTTTCCAGCAATTTGAGCAGCCTTTTTTTTCGTATCTGCGCTCCTTTCTCTCAAGCCTCGATGAACAATGGGAACCAACAAAGCTAAAGACGGAGCATCCACTGAATTGATGAATGTTGTCTGCAAAGCCAAAAAACCCCAAATGGATCAGATGATGAAGAGCAGGTCTTGGAAACGATGAAGGTACAGAAAAGAACCTGTAGAAGAATGTCCAACGAGTGCTTGGTATATTCATTAGGATCAGCCAGTCCCATTAAAAGGGTGGGAACAAGGGCTGCAATTTCTGGATTTTTTATAACACTTCCAACCTGAATTGAAATCTTTCATGAGTTCTTGAAATAATCATTAAACCTGAATTGAAAGATTTTATAAGTCACCTGCTGAAGTGCAGTTTGTCCCGCTGACTGTACTTTTGGATGAGTATCGGTCAACACCTGCATCTCGAAAGAATTAAACATCTATAGATTCACATTGCAGACTTGTAGAAATAGCAAACATGTTAAACTGACCTCTGTAAGTTTGGGGACAATTTTTGGAAGACATTGAGACAACTGCTGAGGAGCACAGTATGCCATGGCACCAAGAAGCTGCACACTGCTTTGCTTAGTTCGCCATGCTCTATCCTCCAAACCCTGTAACATTAAAAAATCAATAGCTTAGGCTATTGAGAGATACTGATGCACAAAAACTGTTCTTATAATTTCAGGGTAGTTATGCAAAGGAATAGTCTTCCCAGCTCAATATCCTAAGAATGTCAATTGTAGGTCTAAAAGCATGGAGACAAATGAGACCAGCACTTGGCTAACTGGAGCTTACTTGCAAATCCAACTGATCTAAATATCAACTTACAATCTTGAAAATTTCGTTGGAAGCTAAAGCCCTGGACCAAAAAGGTCCATTAATTTCAGCAAAACTTGAAGTTATTCCATACATAGCATTCTGTGATCCTCTCTTCTACAAGTTTGCGGATGCTGTAACAAGTGTCGTACTGATTACAAATGCATGCACTAAAAATAACAATAGCATCCCTTGCTTCCACTCAACGCGAAGGTTTTTCGGTACACCCACACATTAGGTTGCTTCAAAACAACCCCACAAGAAACGTTGTCATGCACATCCTAGTGAAACCTGACTAAGGTGACAATAACAAATCAAAAAACAAGTTGCAGGAAAATTAAAAATAATGGTATACACTTTTTAAAAGAAAATGATGAAGAAAGAACAATACATATATCATTTATTACTATGAAGAAAAGAATTGGGAAAGCTTGCTTTATTCCAATGCCCTAGGGTCTCTTATATCGAGAGGAAACCTGAGGGAGCCAAACAAGAAATTACACAAATACCCTTTGAGGGATACGGTAATAATAAAGGAAAAAACAATGAATAATTCTAACCCGCCCTTTAGATTGAGCATATTTATCAATCATGTTCAACTTGGATAAAATCTATGAAATCCTCCTCCTGGGCAATGCCTTAGTGAGTATATCAGCCAATTGGAGATCAATGGAGATGTGTGGAACGCTGATCTTTCCTTCTCAAACTCCATCTCGAATGAAAGGGCAATCAACCTCTATATTTTTGGTTTGTGCATGGAAGACTAGATTGGTAGCAATGTAAGTGGCACACTTGTTGTCACAATATAACGAGACAAAGATGTAGTAGGGAAACCAATCTCCGCCAGAAAAGATACATGCCAGATAATCTTACAGGTGGCTTGAGCCATTGCCTAATATTTAGCTTCTGCACTAGACCAAGATACCACTATTCGTTTCTTACTACGTCAGGTAACAAGATTCACACCAACACACATCACATAACCAAGGGTAGATCGCCGATCCTCTGGAGAGCTCGTGTAATATGCATCTGCATAGGACATGATATTGGTATAGACATTTGCCCTGTAAAAAAGACCACACCCTAGAGATCCTTTCAGCTACCGAAGTATCGAGAACCTCCAGCCGATGATGGTAACATGGCATCTCCATACGCTAACTTTCTCTGCTAACGTCGTATGAGATATATGGTCTACTAAAAGGTAACGAAGTTTACCTAATAGACTCCTATAACATGTAGGATCCTCAAACTCATGGTCAATAGATGAGATATATCTTCGCGCCTCCACTAGTACGCCGGATGTATTACATCCAAGTAAGCTTGCCTCGATCAGAATGTCCAAGCGATACCCAAAAAATATCTGATCTGGCCAAGGTCTTTAGAAACAAACACCTTTTGAAGGAAGGCCTTGGTCTCTTCAATACCCCCATGTCATCACCAGTTACTATCATATCATCAACATTTACTGCTAAAACCAAAATACCAATAGATCATCGCCTAACAAAGATTGAAAAATCAGAGGCCATACTAAATCTTTGTAGTAAGTCTATCAAACCAAGCTCGGGGATTCTGCTTTAATCCATAAATGATTTTACAAAGTTGATATACATACTTCCCCTTAATGGAGTACCCAGGTGGTTGCATCAGGTGTACCCCCTCCTCAAGGTCGCCATAAGGGAATGTATTTTTCACATCAAGTTGAAAATTTTGCCAATACTTGTTGATAACTATTGATAAAATAGTGTCAACGAAACCCAACCAGCCACATGTGAGAAATTTTAAAGCAATCAACCCTGTTTGTCAAAGTGAAACCTTTTCAACTAGCCCGGTCTTCAGTATGCCCGTCCATGGTCTTTTTCCCAGCCATGGTCCTACAAAGCATTGCTATAATCATGAGGAACTGTGACAGCCATCAGAGCATCTGTAAAGTGATGATCGGAACTAGAGAGACTGTAATAGAAGTAAATGAAGAGATTGAATGAATGGAAAACTGCATTTTGGTCTTCTTGAGTACTATGGGGAGCTCGATCGAGGCATCTGAAGCATCATTGGTTGGTTCATTTAAAGACAGCATCTCCACTTGTATACAGGGAACTAGTAACAGGACATCATTAGAATGAGTGTGGTGTTTTCTTTTGTTGAGAATAAGAGGGGTGGCAACTCCAAGGGTATAGCACTGACAAAATGTGTGAAGTAGTTGTTCGTCTCGAAAAATCAAGTGCACAGGGAACCCCCAGTAACATGGAGGTTGGACGAGAACTCCATAGTTTCTACCAAACCCTCCAATGTCATGACATGCTAGTTATCCTTAAACCAAGTATCATAGTAGTGGTCAGGAAGATCTTACATTGTCCCTCAACAAAGACTGAAGGCATGAAGCCAATGAATATAATTATCAGTACCATTGAGCTTAATCGTACTCCCATGTGCCATCACGTTACTTGAAGAAACTACCGGCTTGATCTCATTGGTATTGGAGCCCATGATTGCAAATTTACAAGATAGATACTTTTTGTCACTTAGAGGAGGGATAGGCACCTCTAACAAATTTTCAGGAGGGATAGACACCTTAAAAACATGCACTCAAGAAGATATTTAGGATTGTGGTATAAAATATGCGAGGGATAGTCACCTCAAACAACCATATGCAAGTTGATTAGCATTGTGTCTAGCACAGGATAAGAATCGACAACATGCCAGATGCCTAGAGGTGGTTTAAGGGGTGATGATGGCGTGAACTGGAGCCTCGGTAACGTTACCTGGAGCCCCGATAGTGCAAGAGGTGTATTGGCAGTGATCGGAGGGGACTCCTACACCCTGACAACATCGGAGGGACCTAGAGGCTCACGTGGAGGCATCGTGAAGAGGTCTCAACGATGTGTAAATCTCCACATGGCATGTGCGTTTGTAGCCTAGAGGCGCACGGGCATTGGAGAACGATGTTGGGAACGACGGTGATGGATGGGAGGAGGGGGACTGTTGGTGGCAGTGGGATCTAAGGTACAAGTTCCAGTCTAGGACCGTTGCTCTGATACTGTAGAGATAGTTTTTAGTATTAATAATTGTTTTCGTATCTTGTTGCTACTTCTCTCTTTTATTTAGACGTCCATGTAATTTACCCTCAAGGCCTCTCCCTATATAAGAGAGCCTAGGGTTACTCTATGAGACATAACAACGACTCCTTTCTTCTAACATGGTATCAGAGCTGCCCTAGGGCTCTCTACCCTTCGCCCCTCCCTTCCCCACCCGCCGCCCTTCCTCCTTCTCTCATCGAGCCATCCTAGGGCTCCCTCCGGCCGCCAACAGCCCCCGCCAGGGGCCTCCAGCGGCCTCAGCTGCTCCTCCCGAGCGGCCCCTTGCCGCCGCCGATTCCCCCCCAGCGGCCCCTTGCCGCCAGCGGCTCCCTGCCGCCCCCTGCGAGCGAGCCCCAACCCCTGCCGGTAGCCCTCAGCCGCTGCCCAGCGAGCCCCAGCCCCTCCTAGCGGCCCTACAACGCCGCCACCAGTTCCAGCCGCACCAGCGGCGCTTCAACAGCAGCCGTAGGCTCTCCTCTGGCCTACAACAGTCCGTAGCGGGTGTTCTCGAGGCTTTTTCAAGGGCTGTAAGCTTCATTGGAGGCGTGCCCTAGACCCCTCTTCATCAGATTTATGGATTTGAGTGCGTAAAAGTCTACACACGTACTCAAATCCAATGCAGTTGGTGTAGACGTTCATCAACGTGTTTGTTTTCCCTTTGTCTTCTTCGAGCGGCACTATGTCAGAATCGAAAGTCGATTTGCCCTCCACCGGCGCATTCAAAGGTCCTGCGCCAATAGTCAAGATGGACGGGTCTAACTATGAGCTATGGGCTATGCAGTTCATGAGCCTCATGAAATCAAATGGTAAGAAACACATTCTTACCGAAGATGAGCCCGCGGAGAAGACAGGGATCTACGCCTCATGGGAGGCTGATGACGCTTACGCGAAAGTCTGGCTATCTGGTACGCTGACGATGGAGATAGCTGATGATGTCCTCCATCAGCCCACTGCTAAGGCAATGTGGGACATCCTCGCTGCTACATATTCGCAGGTGCGAAACGAAACAAAGATGTTGCAGCTTCAACATGACATCTTTACGATGAAGCAGGCCGGCAGACATCTTCACTCTCTATACACATCCCTAAGGGGGATGTTCGAGAAGCTATACAGTACCATTCCTCTGACAGCTACTCCGGAGCAGCAGAAGATGTTTCGGAACGCTACAATGGTGGGCGTTCTACTTGCAGCTCTCGATCCTGAGTATGATGCTGCAAGGTCACAGATCTTAGCAGATGCAGTAATTCCTCCAGTGGAGGATGTCTACAGACGGCTCAGCCGCATTCCAGTTTCCTCCAGCTCCTCTACTCCACCCCCATATGCGATGGCAGCTTCGCGTGGGAGAGGTGGACCACCTTCTGGACGTGGTCGTGGACGTGGCCGTGGACCTCCAGGAAGAGGTCGCTTCAGTCAGACGTGTTCGTATTGTCACAGAACTGGACACTCCGAGGATACATGCTATTCAAAGCATGGGTTCTCAGCCTCGGCACGGCTTGCAGAGCATTCACAGTCTCCAATACCGTCTACTGCCGATCATAGATTCGACGAACTTGTGGCCCGTCTCCGCGATATTATGCCACATTCTTCTGGTGATTCTTCTGGTGGTTCTTCTGACATCGCTGCGACAGCCTCTGCCAGTTCATCCGCTGCAGTCAGTAGCTCAGGTAGTTCATCCGCATACATACATTCTCATGATAAATCTGACTGGGTTATCGATTCCGGAGCTACATATCATCTTTGTCGAGATAGGAAACGATTACAGGCCTACAGGGATATTCCACCCGGGCGCTCAGTACAGATAGCAGATGGCACCCACTCACCCCTTGTTGGACAGGGGGAGGTTTTCTTATCTCCCACTATGCAGCTACAGAATGTGTTACATGCCCCTGAGTTCTCGTTGAATTTGCTGTCTATTAGTCAGATTACAAAGGACTTGAATTGTCGTGCTATTTTTGACCCGTCTTCTCTCATTTTTCAGGACATACTCACGGGCAAGGTGATTGGCTGTGGCTCTGAGCAGAATGGTTTATACCGGCTGGTTCAGGAATCCTAGGCTGGCGTCTCTTCTCACTCCGCTGGACCAGTCTCTCCTTACATTTGGCATCTTCGATTTGGTCACCTTCCGATTCAGAAAATGCGCCATGTTCTGCCCCAGATCTCCCCAAGTTCGTCGTTTCGCTGTGAAACATGTCAGTTGGGAAAGCATCATAGGTCAAGCTTCCCAGGTCGTCAAAGTCGGAGCAGTAGCTCCCCTTTTGAGTTATTACATATAGATGTATGGGGTCCTAGTCGTGTTCCCGATCACCAGGGACACAGGTTTTATTTAGTTGTCGTTGATGATTTTTCTCGTGTCTCTTGGGTATTTCTTTTGAAGAATAAATCCGAAGTAGGAGATGTTATCAAAAATTTGGTTAATGAAGTGCATAATGTTTTCTCTTCCTCTGTTAAATATGTTCGCACTGACAATGCCATGGAATTTTGTACCCGCTCTCTTTCTCTATTTCTTTCATCGAAGGGTATTATTCATCAAACCACATGCGCATATACATCCCAACAAAATGGCGTGGCGGAAAGAAAGCATCGCCATCTCTTAGACATTACTCGTACCCTGTTGATTCAAAGTTGTGCTCCTATTTCTTTCTGGGGGGATGCTGTCCTTACTGCATGCTATCTAGTCAACAGAATGTCGTCCTCTGTCCTTGGAGAGAAGATACCTATCTCTCTTATTTTTCCTGACAAGGAGCTCTTCTCTCTGCCGCCACGTGTCTTTGGTGCTGTGGCGTTTGTCCATCGTCTATCCCCTGGCCTTGACAAACTCTCTCCAAGAGCAGTCAAGTGCGTCTTTGTTGGTTATTCCAGGACCCAGAAGGGATACCGGTGTTATGATCCTACAACCAACAGGTACTTTGTTAGTGCGGATGTCACTTTCTTTGAGTCAGTTATGTATTTCTCGCCACCTGGAGACAGAATGGTACCATCCACCACCACTGATGATATTTATGTTCCACCACCACCTGCTTCGAGTCCACCTGAGTCGCCTCCTGTGTCAGTTCCTATGCCAGCACCACCGCCACCACCACCACCACCTCAATCCATTCCACAGCAAATCATATCACCATTTCCTCACCATTATACGCGTCGGCCAGGTCCTGCTCAGACGACAGATCAGCCACTCACTACGCCCCAGGTATGTTCAGATGATGTTACTACTGACGGGTCAGGTTCGGTATATATGCAGGATGACTCATCACAGGTGGATCCAGTCGATAATCTTGATGTTCCGATTGCTATTCGGAAACAGAGACGGCAATGTGCTTCCTATCCATTTGCTTCACAGGTTTCCTTTCACCGACTCAAAGGTGATTTTCAGAAGTTTGCCACAGCATTGTCTTCCGTGGCCATACCACGGACATACCAGGAAGCCTTGCGGAGTAAGTGCTGGAGATTAGCAATGGAAGAAGAAATGGGGGCCTTGTAGTCCCTTGGCACATGGTCTTTGGTCCCTGCACCTCAGGATGCATCTGTTGTGAGCTGCAAATGGGTCTTCACAGTCAAATACCATGCATATGGCACGTTGGATAGGTACAAAGCATGCTTGGTCGCCCGTGGCTTTACCCAAACTTATGGTGTTGATTACATGGATACATTCTCTCCAGTGGCGCGACACTCGACTCTCCGTATTCTCCTGTCTGTTGCAGTGGTTCGTGATTGGAGTATTTCTCAGCTAGATGTCAAGAATGCCTTTCTGTACGGGGACCTACAGGAGGAAGTCTACATGCAGCAGCCACCCGGGTTTACTGGTGAGGGGGAGAAGCATATGGTCTGTAGACTTCATAAGGCGATATATGGCCTCAAACAGAGTCCACGAGCGTGGTTCCAGAAGCTGTCCAATCTAATTGAGCACCAGGGATTCAAGAGGTCCAATGTTGATCACTCGTTGTTTGTTCAGAAGTCCGTGGCAGGTACGGTTGTCATAATGGTCTATGTGGATGATATTCTTGTCACAGGAGACGACGTTCAGGGCATAGCGAGGGCGAAGGCATTCCTAGGTCGTCAGTTTGTTACAAAGGATCTTGGAACCCTAAGATATTTTCTGGGGTTGGAATTTGCAAGGAAAGCACATGGTTTGGTGATGACACAACGAAAGTACATTACAGACTTTCTGGTTGAGACTGGTATGGATGGGTGCAAACCATTAAGCATCCCCATGGATCCCAGCATGAAGTTATATGATGATGATACTGATGAAGTGGATAAGAGGAGATATAGAGAGATGGTGGGAAAACTCCTCTACATTACTATAACCCGTCCAGACATTGCATTTGCAGTTAACCGGGTGAGTCAGTTTATGGAGCAACCAAGACAAGTTCACATGGATGCTATACACATGATACTGAGGTATCTGAAGTCCTCTCCAGGGTCAGGGCTACTATTCAGAAAGGGCGCAGACTTATCCATCTCAGCATATGCAGATACAGATTATGCAGGATGCCCTAAGGATAAAAAATCAACCTCAGGGTTTGCAATTTTTGTTGGAGGCTCTCTGGTGTCTTGGAAAAGCAAGAAACAAACGGTGGTGGCAAGATCCAGTGCGGAATCCGAATACAGGGCAATGGCCCAAGCCAGCACGGAGATGATGTGGGTTCGCTTCGTTTTGGAAGATTTACATGTAGCTGTATCTCTACCTATGAAGCTTCAGTGTGACAATCAGGCAGCTTTGTTCATCGCCAACAATCCAGCTTTTCATGAGAGGACCAAGCATATTGAAGTTGACTGCCATTACACCAGGGACCCGATCCAGAGAGGATTATTATCCACGGCCCATGTTAGCTCAGGAGATCAGACTGTTGATGTATTCACCAAGCCATTGCTCAGAGGACCTTTTCAGAGATGTTCATCCAAGCTGAGCATGATCGACATCTATGCTCCACCTTGAGGGGGAGTGTAAAGATAGTTTCTAGTATTAATAATTGTTTTCGTATCTTGTTGCTACTTCTCTCTTTTATTTAGACGTCCACGTAATTTACCCTCAAGGCCTCTCCCTATATAAGAGAGCCTAGGGTTACTCTATGAGACATAACAACGACTCCTTTCTTCTAACAGATACCATGTGAAGAAAAGAATTGGAAAATCTCATTCTCTTCCAATGCCATAGGGTCCCATATATAGAGAGGAAACCCTAAGGAGACGAAGGAGAAATTACACAAAAACAATGAGTAATTCTAACAATTACAAAATAAAGCATTAACATGCAGTGTCAACTTATGAAACCTACCTTTAAAAGTGATGGCAGAATAAGCTTCACACCATAGCCAGTGAGATGAGACATTATTGCACGAGCAGCACATTCAGCAGCCTCTCTCACAGCAGCAACTTGGTCAGAGAAGGATATCAGAAGAAAGGGTAATATTTGAATAACATACCTGAAAAGATGCAGATCAAGCATACAGAAAATTAAAACAAAAAAAGGAACATCCAATCAAACAAAGAATACACAACCAAATTCTACATACGGCTCAAATAATTTGCCAAGCTTCTCACAAAGGCACTCGATTCCGAGCAATGCACCTTCACGAGCTTTGGCAGAAATCCTTGCAGATCACAAGTTAATTTTTACAAAAATATGTGAGTTGAAGGATAAGAAACCAACTTAAGAGATCCGGACAGAAACTTACAAATTCAAACTGATATAAGAGTAAAAATCACAAGACAGAAAATTACAAACTCAAACTGATTTGTGACAAATAAGAACAGATAAAAAAACTTCCCACTTCATGTTGCTAATAGAATTTCTTCTTTTCAAAATTATTACACTCTGACAAACACAAAATAAAAGATGGCAATACATGCAATAATGACTTGTACCCTAGGAATAGGATTAAGGTGGTCTAATCAATACATTGACAACACATGAAATAAAAAAGGTCATCAACTAAAGGAAAAAATGGTGGATATTCTAAGGAATGAAGCCCGTATAAGTGCATAATGTAGAGTACATTCACACCAGAGATTTACTTAGATAAACACGTAACCAAGTTATTGTTAAAATTCCCTCCAATTGGGAGAAAATTGCGCCATAGTGAAGATATATACAACTTGGCCACAATCTAGATGCAAGGAAAATATAGTTGCATCTATTTTTCTTTACACAAGCAACTGCCTAGACCTTAAACGCACTGTGATCGAGATAAACTAGATTGTAGGATATATCTGCACCAACTTTACAATCACACTCGACCATCGTGGTAATTTTCAGAAAATGGCCAATATCCAATAAAAGGATCTGCACCCATAACAGCTTGGCAAATGCGACAATTGTGGGTATCTAGTATTCAGTAGTATCTAGCATTCAGTAGGCGCCTAACAAAGAACAATGATACCCAGTCGATTGTTCATAACTGCTTGGTCATGTATTTTTTATCATTTTGCATAATTAAAGTATTTTAATACATATATGCTTATATATTTATATAGATTATGTCATTACCTACTAAAATTCAATTAAACATTTAATTTCCAACAAAACATTATGTATGCTCCTTTAAATTATTATTTTCAAAAATCTGAAAAACCAAAACGAAAATTCATCATGTCACCCAACCAACCAACAAATCGGACCAACTATCCAATGGGCCCAACTAGTGACCATGTAGAGTTATTCTATTCCAACATCCCAATGAACCACATACTCAGTCCATTGGTCGGCTTAGTCATCCGACTAAGGCAATCTTGCAATCCACTAATTTCCTACACCAAATCATTACATTCATTACGTAGAGATTGTTAGAGCAAATGATATTCTGATGTGTTATTCCATAGAGCCCTTGGGTCTCTTATATAGAGAGAAAACCCTTGGGTAAATTACATAGACGTACATGAGATAAATAGAAAATACGCAACAGTACATCATGACATAACATAAACCTCTACACTATAACGTAAACCTCTACACTCCCCCTCAAGATGGAGCATAGATATCAATCATGCTCAGCTTGGAAGAACATCTCTGGAAAGGTCCTCTGAGCAATGGTTTGGTAAATATATCAGCAATCTGGTCCTCTGAGCTGACGTGTGAGGTGGAAATCAAGCCCTTTTGAATCATGTCTCTAGTATAGTGACAATCTACCTCTATGTGCTTCGTTCTTTCATGAAAGGCTGGATTATTGGCAATGAATAATGCTGCCTGGTTGTCACATTGAAGATTCATGGGCAAGGAGACATTTACATTCAGATCTTCTAAGACCGCTCGAACCCACATCATTTCTGTTCTTGCTTGTGCCATAGCTCTGTATTCAGACTCAGCACTGGATCTCGTCACGACAGTCTGTTTCTTACTTTTCCAAGAAACCAACGAGCTTCCTATGAAGATAGCAAATCCAAAAGTAGATTTGCGATCCTTTGGACACCCTCCATAGTCAGCATCTGCACAAGCTGAAACAGAAAAATCTGTATCTTTCCTAAATAGCAATCTTGTGCCTGGGGAAGACTTCAGATATCTCAATATCATATACACAGCATCCATATGAACTTGCCTAGGTTGCTCCATAAATTGACTCACCCGGTTTACTGCAAAGGCAATATCCGGTCGAGTTATAGTAATGTATAGAAGCTTACCCACCATCTCTCTATATCTTCTTTTGTCCACCTCTTCGGTATCATTGTCGTACAGCTTCATGCTTGGGTCCATAGGCGTACTTGACGGTCTGCATTCATCCATTCCTGTTTCGACCAGCAGGTCTGTAACATATTTCCTTTGAGTCATTACCATTCCTTGTGCGTTTCTTGCAAATTCTATCCCCCAAAAAGTATCGTATTGTGCCTAGACCCTTCGTAATAAACTGACTCCCCAACATAGATTTGGTCATCTCGAATCCCTGAGCATCATCTCCTGTGACCAGAATGTCATCAACATATACCATGACTACAACTGTACCTCTAGGAGTCTTCTGAATGAACAAGGAATGATCTGCATTGGATCTCTTGAACCCTTGTTATTCAATCAGCTGGGAGAGCTTCTGGAACCATGCACGTGGACTCTGTTTAAGGCCATAGATAGCCTTATGAAGTCTGCACACCATCTGAGTCTCCCCCTCAGCAGCAAACCCGGGTGGCTGCTGCATGTAGACTTCCTCCTGTAGATCACCATACAAGAATGCATTCTTGACATCAAGTTGAAAAATGGTCCAGTCACGTACCACAACAACGGCTAAAAGAATGCGAAGAGTGGAGTGTCGAGCCACTGGTGAAAATGTATCTAAATAATCAACCCCATAGGTTTGGGTAAATCCACGCGCTACCAGTCTGGCCTTGTACCTGTCAAGACGCCCATCTGCATGATACTTAACCGTAAACACCCACTTGCTACTCACCACAGAGGCACCAGGAGGAATGGGAACAAGAGACCAAGTCCCGCGGGACTGTAAGGCACGCATCTCCTCTTCCATAGCTAGACGCCAACAATCAATCTTCATGGCTTCTTGGTAGGTCCGTGGAATCTCAACCGAAGAGACAGCTGCTGCAAATCTCTAGAAATCTCTAGTGAGACGATGAAAAGACACCTGAGACGCTAGAGGATATGATGCACAGTGTCTTTTCTGCTTCCTATGAGCAATAGGACGATCAAGATCATCTATCACTGTAGGTACTGGCGGATCCTCCCCCTGTAGCAAAGGCTCTTGCACCGGTGCATTATCTAATCCATCAGTGGTGAGAACATCAGAACATACCTGAGGCGTGTTGGATGGTTGACATGTAGCTTGAGCAGGCCCAGATCGTCGTGTGTAGAACTTAGGAAAGGGTACAATCGGAGGTGGTGGTGGTAGTGGTGGTGGTGGTGATGATGATGTACTAGACTTGGAGTGACCCATGCTTGGAGGTGGAGGCACATAAATACTAGTATCCGTGGGTGTAGAGGAATCCAACCGGTCACCTGCAGGGGAGAAGTACATGACAGGTTCGAAGAATGTAACATCAGCACTCACATAGTACTTGTCATGAATGGGGTCATAACAACGATATCCTTTCTGTGTCCTTGAGTAGCCCACAAAAACACACTTGACAGCTCTAGGAGAGAGCTTGTCAAGTCCTGGATACAAGCGGTGAACAAAAGCGACTGTGCCAAAGACACGAGGTGTACGTGAAAACAGGTCCTTGTTGGGAAAGAGAACAGAGATAGGAGCCTTTTCCGCAAGAATAGTAGAGGGCATGCGATTGACCAGATAGCATGCCGTAAGTACAGCATCCCCCCAAAAAGGTAAGGGAGCACAACTCTGAATAAGTAATGTGCGAGCAATATCAAGAAGATGTCGATGTTTTCGTTCTGCAACTCCATTTTGTTGAGATGTGTATGCACATGTAGTTTGGTGGATAATGCCCTTAGATGAAAGGAATCGAGCAAGAGACCGAGTGCAAAACTCAAATGCATTATCAGTACGCGCATACTTAACAGTAGACGAAAAAACATTTTGCACTTCATTTATAAGATTTTGGATAGCATTTCCTGCCTCTGACTTATTTTTAAGAAGAAAAGTCCAGGACACACGAGAAAAATCATCAACCACAACAAGATAAAACCTATGCCCCTGATGGTCTGGGACACAACTCGGACCCCAAATATCGATATGTAGTAACTCAAATGAGGAGCCACTGCTCTGACCTTGACGACTCGGAAAGCTAGACCGATGGTGCTTTCCTAACTGACACGCTTCACAACGAAAGGACGAATTCGGAGAGATCTGAGGCAGGAGGTGACGCATTTTCTGTAGCGGCAGGTGACCAAAGCGAAGATGCCATGTATATGGAGAAACGGAACCCTGAGAGTGTAGTGATACGCCTGCGTAGGAGTTCCGGACAAGACGATAGAGGCCGTTGTGCTCAGAACCACAGCCAATCACCCTGCCCGTGAGTATGTCCTGAAAAATGACAGAAGATGGATCAAATATATCCCGACAGTGCAAATCTTTTTGTAAGTTGACTAATTGATAATAAGTTCATGGAGAATTCTGGTGCATGTAGAACATCCTGTAAGTGCATAGAGGGCAATAGAACTGTCTCCCCCTGACCGATAATAGGGGAATGAGTGCCATCAGCGATGAGTACGGAGCGACCAGACGGAATAGCTCTATAAGATTGCAGAACATCTCGATCACGACAGAGATGATGTGTGGCTCCAGAGTCAACAATCCAACCTGATAGGTCATGACTAGTATAGGAAGCAGAAGTACTACCTGAGGTACTCGCAGGAGCAGACGTACTGGCTGACGCAGATGCTGCAATATCGGGTATATCAGCCCCCTCCGATGATGACTGGGGCATAATATCACGAAGCCGTGCTACAAGCTCCTCGAACCTGTGATCTGAGGTAGCTGTTGGTGGACCCTGAACATGATCAGCAACACGTGCAGAAGTAGGAAAGCCATGCTTTGAGTAGCATGTATCCTCAGAATGGCCAGTACGACGACAAAAAGAGCATGTCGAACGCACTCGACCTCCACGTCCACGACCTCCACTTTCTCTGCCACGAAAAGAAGACGAACCACCTCGTCCTCTGGAGACCGCCATTGCCGAGGGCGGTGGGCTCGCTGCACTGGAGGGAACTGAGATACGACTGAGCCTCCTGTAGGCTTCCTCCATCGGAGGAATAGTGGCATCTGCAAGGATCTGAGAGCGGGCTGCCTCGTACTCTGGATCAAGGGCAGCAAGTAAGACGCCTACCATAGTAGCGTTACGGAACGTCTTCTGTTGTTCAGGCGTGGCTGTGAGCGGGATGGTGCTATATAACTTCTCGAACATTCCACGAAGAGACGTGTACAGAGAATGAAGAGGCCTCCCATTTTACTTCGTGGTAAAAATATCATGCTGCAACTGCAGCATCTTTGTCTCGTTCCGCACCTGAGAGTATGTCGTGGCCAGAATATCCCACATCGCCTTGGCGGTGGGCTGATGGAGGACGTCGGTTGCTATCTCCATCGTGAGCGTTCCTGACTGCCAAACTTTGGCATAGGCATCATCAGCCTCCCATGAGGCATAAATCCCTGTCTTCTCTGTCGGCTCCTCTTCGGTAAGAATATGCTTCTTACCACATGACTTCATAAGACTCAGGAACTACATAGCCCAGAGTTCGTAGTTAGTCCCGTCCATTTTGACAATTGGTGCCGAACCTTTGAAGGAACCTATGGCGGGCATATCAAGCTTTTGGTCTGACATAGCGCCGGAGAGGAAGACCAAGGGATGATAGACAACAGAACGTGTGTCTACAAAGAGACGTTAGGATCCAAGTGCATATGTAGACTTATGCACTTGTATCCATCTGTGGTATGGGGGCCCGACGGCGAGAGAGTAGGCCCCAAATGCAAGGTGGGGTACCCGACGGCAAGAGGGGTACCCGCGGCTGTAGAGAGATGGCGGGGATAGAGCCTCGCGACTGGCGAAGGCGGGGGGAGGACCCACGGTTGGAGAGAGGGAGCCCGCGGCTGGAGGGGGGTGCGGCTGGAGGAGGGGCCCGCGGCTAAAGGGACCCCGCCGCTGGAGAGGTGCGGCGGCGGCTGCTGGAGAGAGGGAGGGGGTCGGCGGCGCCTGGGGGGGCGGCGGGTGGACAAAACCCTAGGCTAGGGTTTTGGCTCTGATACCATGTTAGAGCAAATGATATTCTGATGTGTTATTCCATGGAGCCCTTGGGTCTCTTATATAGAGAGAACCATTGGGTAAATTACATAGACGTACATGAGATAAATAGAAAATACGCAACAGTACATCATGACATAACATAAACCTCTACACTATAATTTAAACCTCTACAGAGATGATAGAATAGCTTACGTATCATAGAGACCCTAGAGCTCTATTATATAGGAGAAAAGCCTTGGGTAAATTCATGGCCTCAAATTTCAGTGAAATTCGGTCGAACTTCTATTGAATATCGAGATCCAGTCAAAATCGAAATTCGACCGAAATGACCGAAATATGGAGGCCCTAGTACAAAAAATGACCGAAATGGCCGAAATATCGATCGAATTTTGACTAAAATTCCACCGAAATTCTGTTTCGATCAGTCACCTAAATGGTGACCGAAACCGACATTTAAGGCCTTAGGTTAATTACATAAGACATACATGAAAGATATAAAAATAAGAAACATATATAATGAGATAGAAATATCTCAAAACTCCCCCTCAAGTTGGAGCATAAATGTCTATCAGGCTCAGCTTAGAACAACACCTCTGAAATGGAGCTCTAGCAAGTGCTTTGGTGAATGTATTGATAGTCTGATCCCCAGTAGCGACATGGGAGCTAGATATGAGTCCCTTCTGGATCATGTCTCTTGGCAACCTACTCTATATGCTTGGTATGTTCATGGAATGCAGGATTAATAGAAATATACAAAGTTGCTTGATTGCCACAAAGAAGCTGCATGGGAAGAGGTACATCAACTGCAAGATCAGTCAAAATCAATCTGATCCACATCATCTATGTGGTCCCCTAAGCCATGGCTCTGTATTCAGTCTCTCCGCTAGACCTAGCGACCATTGTCTGCTTCTTGCTTTTCCATGACACGAGTGAGCTCCCAACAAAAATAGCAAAGCTAGTCTATAGGACATCCTGCATAATCTACATCTTCACAAGCTATCACCTCAAGAGATGTTATAAGGCTGGCACCTGGTGAAGTCTTCGAATATCTTAGCATCCATAGGTATCTTCCTGGGCTGCTCGTTGAACTGACTCACCTTGCTCACAGCAAAGGATATGTATGGTCTGGTGATAGTAGCATAGAGGAGTTTCCCAACAAGCTTCTTGTATCTCCTCTTGTCTACATCCTCAGTGTCATCATCATACAATCTCATGCTTCAATCTATAGGAATAATAGCAGGCTTGTACCATGTCATACCTGTCTCTAGTAGAAGATCAGTCACAAACTTCCTCTGGGTTATCACAAGACCACGTCGGTTCTTGGCGAACTCTAATCCTAGGAAATAACGAATACTGCCAAGATCCTTAGTCACAAACTGCTAACCTAGAACTCCTTAGCAGCCTGAATACACTGCTCATCATTACCCATAAAAATAATATCATCAACGTAAATCAGAATGGCAATTGTACCTCTCTGTGTCCTCTGAACAAAAAGTGACTGATTCGTAGTAGACCACACAAACCCCCTGGTGCTCCATCAACTCGAAGAGCTTCTGGTACCAGCTCTCGGACTCTGCTTCAGGTCGTAAATCGATTTGTGGAGCTTGCACATCTTCTAAGACTCCCCTCAGTAGCAAAACTTGGTGGTTGTTGCATGTATACCTCCTCCTGTAGATCTACATATACAAACGCATTCTTCACATCAAGATGGTAAAGAGGTCAGTCTCGAGTCACAGCAAACGATAGAAGAATGCACGATGTCGAATGTCTAGCCACCGATAATAAGGTATTTTGGTAGTCCACCCCATATGTTTGGGTGAATATTCACACAACTAGCCTTGTCGTCTAGCGATCTATACTACCATCTGCCCGTTGCTTCATCATAAAGATCCATTTGCACCCCACAACAGAGGCAACTGGTGGAGAAGAAACAATGCTCCAAATACCACGAGACTGCAAAGCTTCCATCTCTTCTTCCATGGCAAGTCGCTAGCTACTATCATGTACTGCCTCCTGGCATGTTCGTGGGATAGTGACAACAGAGAGTCTCACTACAAACCTCATGTTTTCTTCCGAAAGATGATCCAAGGAAATATGAGCAGCTAAGGAATAAGTGGCACAGGTACGACGTGGCTGCCACAAGGCAATAGCCTCTCTGTTCTCTGGTATCAGCTCCTCATGTACAGCTCCTCATGTGATATCAGCTCCTCATGATATGGAACCTGTGACTCGACCGCTCTATTCTCTGGTATTTTAGCCTCCACTAGTTGCATCAGTAGTTGCATCAAGATCAATAGCCTCTCTGTTCTCTGGTATCAGCTCCTCATGTACAGTGTCATGTACTACAATCATGTCACTACTTGCATCAGTAGAAGCAATGTGTTCAGTACAAACCTGAGGCGTGTTGGATGACGAGGTAGGCGCATGAGCAAAGGAACAAGTAGAGGGCCTACAAATGTAAAACTACGGTAGAAACTAAGTCAGGGGAGACAGTGGTGGAGGTGGCGGAGGAGGTGATGGTGAAGGAGATGACTATGGCTCAACCTAAGGAGGTGGTGGTGGGAAAAAAGGAGGTGGTGGAACAAAAATATCTTCATCAGAGTCAAAGTTAGACAACATGTCACCTATGGGAGAGAAATATATAATAGACTCAAAAAATGTGACATCCGCACTCACATAATACTTTCTCCTTACATGATTAAAACATCTATACCTTTTTTTGGTACGAGAATGTCCAATAAACACACATTTGATGACACTTGGAGAGAGCTTATCACGACCAAGAGTAAAATTGTGGACAAATGCCACAGACCCAATGACCCTGGGAGTAAGAGAGAAGAGTTCCTTCTCGGGAAACGTAATCGAGAAAGGAACCTTCTCTTTAAGGACCGTGGAAGGCAAGTGGTTCACTAAGAAGCATACAATGAGAACCACATCACTCCAGAACGAATGAGGAGCTCGACTCTAAATAAAAGGAGTCCTTGTAACTTTAAGGAGATTATGGTGTCTGCGTTCAGCGACACCATTCTGCTGAGACATGTATGCACAAGAAAACGGATGAACAATACCAAGAGATCTGAGGAAGACTGATAGCTGTAATGTGGAGAATTCTACGACATTGTCAGTGCGAATAAACTTCATATGAGCAGAAAAAATATTATTTATTTCAATAAGAAAGGATCCAATGACAGAATCGGCTTCAAACTTATTTTTTAACAAGAAAACCCAAGAAACTCTGGAAATCATCTACAACAACCAAATAGAACTGATGTCCCTGATGATTGAACACGACTAGGACCCCAAATATCAAAATGAAATAACTCAAACGACTAACTACTATGATGACTCTAGCTACTCGGAAAGGAGGAACGATAATGCTTCCCATGCTAGCATGCCTCACACTCTAGTGTAGTACAAGTAGGTATCTGAGGAAGGACAAGACACAACTTCTGTAGAGGAATATGTCCAAAGCACAGGTGCAACATGAACGAAGAGACTGACCCAGTAGCAATAGTAGCAGTACCAGTAAAAGGATGTCGGATCAGTCTATAACGCCCTCTTTGCTCAAGGCCACATTTAATCACCACGTCCATGAGTATGTCCTGAAACATAAAAGAAGATGGGTCAAATATGGCACGACAATGTAAATCTTTTTGTAATCTGACTAATAGACAAAAGATTCATCAGAAATGCCGGAGCATGTAAGATATTCTGTAGGCACATCAAAGGAGCTAGGACAATCCCTCCATGACCAACAGTAGGTAAATGACCTCATTTGCAATCACCACTGATCTACCAAGGGGGATAGATCTGCAATAACTAAACAGTGCTCGATCTCCACACATATGATGAGATGCGACAGAGTTTGTGATCCAATCAATCAAATCTGAGTTGCTACAACTAGTAAGGGCATAAGTTATACACGACGAACTCATAGATGAACTGCTCGTAGATGCAACAACTGAAGGCCCTACAGCTGGTGCGGGTGGTGTTGTCATCGTCTCTCTCAATCGAGAGATAACATTGTCGAGCCTTGCAAATTGAGAGGGACCTAGAGTAGTCTCTATCTGCTCAGCTACATGGGTAGATACAGGATACCCATGCTTCAGATAACATGTCTCCTCCGAATGACCCGGACGGTGGCAGTGTGTGCATGGGCCACATTGACGTCCTCCTCCTCGACTACGAGATCCTCGCCTAAGAAACTGTGAAGTACGTCCTCTTTCGCGAGAAGTTGCCATCACAGAGGGAGTTTGGGTCTTGTTAGTGGATGAACTAGTGACTCTGCTCAGCTTCTTGTAGACCTCCTCCATCGGTGGTATCTCCTCTCCAGTAAGCAGTTGAATATGTTTTGCATCGTACTCAGAGTCTAGAGATGACAAAAAGACCCATTTCATAGTGGCATTTCCATAAGCCTATTGCTACTCTGCGCAGATATTAATGGCATAAATCTATGAAGTTTCACAAACATGTCTCGAAGATGCGAGAATTCGGCACGAAGAGGTCGACCATTCTGCATGGTCGAGAATATGGCACACGGCAACAGGAGGATCTTTCTCTTATTCTTGGGCTTGCCCATAAGTGGCAGCTAGGATGTCCCATATAGCCTTGGTTGTGGGCTGGTTGACGATGTCGTTGGCAATCTCTGTGGTCAGTGTCCCGGAGAGCGAAATCAGAGCATAAGCATCATTTTGCTTCCAAGAAGCATTAGCCCCAGTCTTGACCATCGGCTCTGAATAAGTCAAAATGTGCTCCTTGTTATTGCATTGCATGAGGGTGCGACATTGAATGCACTACTCGTATTTGGTCACATCCATCTTTATGCAAGGAGTCGAACCCTTAAAGGCACCAGATGACGAAAATATATCACTCTTGTTTTTGATAAGATACAAAATAGCCGAAAATCGAAACTCGATTGGGGAGTAGACTATTCGGAGTGAGTCTACACAATCATACGGAGGAGTGGTTGTACATCTAAACTCATACAACCATCTTCTTCAATCCTTGATGTATGTTAGGATCGGAAAATGCGATTTGTAGATCCGAATTCACGTTTTCCGATCAAAATCAGATCGCAGTCCGAATCGCGGCAACCTAAGAGCAGCGGCCCGTAGGGGCAGCATCCCGGGGGTGGCTTGAGTTGCTACAACCCGTAGGGGCAGCGGCCGGAGGGTGGGTAGGTTAAAGTTTTAGTGGGATATGGGAATTCTGGTCTAGGATCGTCGCTTTGATACCATGGAGAGATAGAATAGTTTACGTATAATAGCTATCATATAGGAGAAAAGAGCCAGGTAAATTACATAAGAGGTACATGAAGGATATAAAAATAAGAAACAGATATAATGAAATATAAATATCTCAACATATTATAAACATTTCATAGCACGATTGATCAAATAATCAGAAGGAAATGTTTGGGACCAAGATAACATATATAATCTAAATCAGTGTACCCTCATCATTGAGCATGCATTCTTTAATAAGCAAAAACTATTCATTTGAATTCATCTTTAAATAAAAATGGTTTAGCCCTGTTGTCCATATTTGCAGGTACATGCATAAATTGCCTCACAATTTTGACACCATAAACAGTATCAGCCTATTCAAGGCAGGTCGAAGTTTTTCACATCAAGTTATCATATTTAGTGTATCATTGCCAAACAAAATGCAAACTTCGCATATCTTTAATTTCAAAGAAAAGGCTAGTCTACCTCATGGTTAAAAAAGCTAGCCTTGAGAAGCAAAAGGCAGTGAAACGAAATGACACAGGCCATGTTGGCCTCGAGGTGCATGCCTCAGGCTCCTTTGGCAATGCACACACCTAGCTCGATCAAGGCGATTTGAGGCAGTAGCAGAGCCAAGGCATTCCCTAAGGCTTTACGCTTTTCTGAGCATTTTCTTAAGAAAGTCATTTGTCTTGTTGGTTTCAAATGTATATAAAGGTCCAGTTGTTTAGGATATAAATATACAAGATGGATGGTTAAATTTGGCCTATTTCATGTTCATTTATACCATTAAACATGCGAAGTTATTTTAATAAACTCTTAAAGTTACAGTCGAATACACATGAGACCGAAAATCTTATAGCAAACATTACTCGTTAATTTAATTTTGAAGGAGTGGTTACAAAATGAGCTATGTAATGTACCAAGCAGAATAAACAAAATAAAATTCAAAGTATCTCAGTGTTTGCATATATTATATGTTAGCCGCATAACAAATAAATTCTATCGAAGTATATTTTCTCATAATTTTAATGTACTACAAATACTTTAGCGACAAGTATGTAACCTCGGATACTCTAATAGCCAGTGAATCCATCATTGATAGATATTTAGTGACAACTATGTAATATCGAATACCCTAATGACAATTATAACCAATGTCTTTGATTGGATGGAATTTCGTAAAAAGGTATATATAGTTGTATATCTCTTCTTTTGGTGCTCCCATCTCTAAAATTTCGTCATATATTATGGTGTTATATAGTATATGTTAGTCAGATAATATATAAATTCATTAGTATATATTATATTGTAGTTATTAAAAGTATTTTCCTTCATAAACTATGCTAAAACCTCCACTACCTCGAAGCTACGCCTCACCTCACTTCTTGCTAAAGCGTCTCATTCCGCTTTTCAATTTTTCCAAATTTTGTTCTACCTACAATCTACCAATCTGTTAATCACGATTGTTGTATGAGAAAGCAAAAATTTCCAACTTGATTGCTGAGGTTTCAAAATCCGTCACAAGCAATATGGCAATCATAACCATAATGTTGTCCTACGCATTTGAAAGCATAAATCTCCCAACAGATGCTAGCAACCTTAATTACAAGCACGACCTTAAAAAAACTTATCGTACTAATCCAAGTACATCCTCAATCAACTTTGGTCACTTGGTCATTACCTAACCATACAACTTCTCATTAACAATTTAATTGTCAAGGATTAGTATGTATACCATGCTTTGAACATGATACAAACAACAACAAAATTGTCTAGGTCATTGTCCTAAATAAGAGTGTATTGAGAACAGTAGCAGTGTTGTTTGTCAGATTTCTTATCTTCTTCAAGCTTACGTGTTTTAACTTTTTTGACTTTTTTTCTTTGCTTAGAGTGTTTTCACAAATCCTGCTGTCATGAAAATATCTTTCCATCATTATCGCCATAAGAGAGTGGCATTCATCCCTTCAAAAGGCCCTATGGAAAATGGTATGTCCACCTATATGAACTTTAACATATGATTATCATTGAGTGGTCTCTTTCCGTATTTGGCCATCAATTACCCTAGAAATAGTGAGTTCCACATTGATTTTAGCAATGAAGAAAATCAAGCCAAATCCACTCAATCTAGAAATTTAACCTTGTGACAAGTGTGTCAAACCATCTATTATGTCAACCCCCTATCTAAGCCCTTGGAACCCCCTCGGCAAGCTTATAAATGAATTAGATCTTAGTAGCTCGCCACAACCATCAATTTTTTTAATTCCACTCAAACCAACATTGTCGTAAACAAGGTTTTGAAATACCAGATGTGAACTAAGGAAGTAGTCTGGCACCGAGGTGAGGCGTAGTGGTCAAGGCAGCCAAATCATGCATATTTCCATGCCATTGTCCACCTATATGAACTTTAACATATGATTATCATTGAGTGGTCTCTTTCCGTATTTGGCCATCAATTACCCTAGAAATAGTGAGTTCCACATTGATTTTAGCAATGAAGAAAATCAAGCCAAATCCACCCAATCTAGAAATTTAACCTTGTGACAAGTGTGTCAAACCATCTATTATGTCAACCCCCTATCTAAGCCCTTGGAACCCCCTCGGCAAGCTTATAAATGAATTAGATCTTAGTAGCTCGCCACAACCATCAATTTTTTTAATTCCACTCAAACCAACATTGTCGTAAACAAGGTTTTGAAATACCAGATGTGAACTAAGGAAGTAGTCTGGCACCGAGGTGAGGCGTAGTGGTCAAGGCAGCCAAATCATGCATATTTCCATGCCATTGTAAATCACACATTATGATATCAAGGACAAATTTAAACTTCCCAACTCACAACATTATTGTAAACATTTTAATATAGAGAAAGACCTATTTTAATAAATTTCTTTGTGCCTTCCCATCAATGAACTGACTAATAAATTAATACAACTTATCAAAAATACAAGTAATATCGCTATTGTTTGCTAATAATATACAATTTATCCTTTCATAGTAATGTATTTCCAATATGGTTACAAGTTATATCAACAAACTAAACTTACAAAATAATATACTATACAAGTTACCAATAATAATACATGTTAAGAAAAATAGATAACTTGTTTTATTGCAAGACCTACCCCTCCTTAGTTCATAAGTAGTACTATGGATGAAACAAGAAGTAAACAAGATTACAAGGATAATAAATATGTCCTGCAACATTCCTACTCAATCTAAAGCATAAATATCATGCATGTTCCTTTGAAGACATGTATTCAAATAGGTTTTATCCTACCAACTTGGTGAAAACGATTACAAGCTGCAAAGTAGAAGCAAACATAGAGTTTGAAACAGCCCTCTCTGGAGTCTGGATGAAATCTCAAGTGTAGTAACATCAATTTCAACATGATTGGCCCTCCTAGGGAAGATGGGATCAATTTAAAGAAGAAGGCAACCTGATTATCCCACCGCATTTCCATGGATCTTGTGATTACAATACTCAAGTTTTGCATTACTAATCGAACCCGTATCATCTCAAATGCAGTCTAGGCCACAGATTTGTAATTAGATCTGTACTTGAATGAGCAACTACATTTTGTTTCATGTCACGATATGTTACAAAATTACTCCAACAAAGGTGTAAAATTATGTAGTAGATTTCTTGTCATGTATATCGCCAATAATATGCATCAGACTACCCATAATGTCTAAAGAAGTGCCCTTCCAAAATAAGATCCCTTCCCAGATGCACTAATGGCATTTATCATGATGTGCATCACAGCATCAAGATAAACCTTCCTGTGGAAACCCATGAATCTACTCACCAAACTTATGGAAAAGGGTATATCTGATCGAGTCATTGTAACAGAGGAGCTTGCCTCATGTACTATCTAGCATCAGTTTCCTTTGAGCTATTCGTACATGACTTGCAATCCATGTCCATAGGAGTAGAAGCAATCGTCAATCCAAGCATCTTAATATAGTCCACATAAACAAGTAGCATGACAATCACACTAGAAAAGTTACATACAAATTGAGCAGCGCTTAACTTAATAAACTGCACATGCTTCAGGCCGAGGATTGATGAAAACAAATTTTACTTGGTCGAGGAGTTGAGTGATGAATCATAAAATCCTTTTGAACTAGGATAGGAAGGAAGGCTCGACGGTGGAATTAATCGAACTTATACTGCCAACGATATTTTCAATTCCGCACATGGGACTCATGTCTAGTATAGACAAACTGTCGCTACATATAAATTAAACCAAGATGATAATCTTTTTCTAGACTAGGAAAAAGATATGCATATCGTAATGGTCTGATGGTAAAAGCAGTGACCCCCACTTTAAAAAGGACCAGGGTTCGACGCCCCCAAACCCCCCCCCCCTTTTTCTACCAATAAAAAAAACTACACCATGGCTTTGAGTGTGAAACTTAACTATAAGACAAGCATTGTATCGCTCTACCCATCTATCAGCATGGCACTTGACAGCAAAGACATTTACATACAACAACAGCAGCATTAGAGGGAGTACCGACTAGAGCCCATGTACCTCTAAAAATCAAAGCATCCATCTCTATCTATGTCACCCCCCTCCATTTTGTATCATGGAAGGTATATAAAATGTTTGTCGTACAATGATGAAAAAGAGGGCATAAGGAAATAATTTGTATAAAGATGATAGATGCTCAAATATGGCATAACCAGCAATATGGTGTCGAGGGCATGCCCAATTAACTGTCATCCATGCAATTGGACAATCCAGATCATAAACATTTTCTACAATCCCTAAAATGTCACCACTTCGATAATTATAAGCAAAATCAAAACGTACACCACCATGTGTTATAGGTTTCATATCTGGGACTATCGCAAATGGTCAATCAGAAGAATGACGTCTCTTTTAATGTAGCCCTAATCATATTCAGGAGAGGAAATCTCCTTTAGAAAATGATAAGATAGGTGAACACTCCCACCAGGCTCAGGCATGAACTCAAGACCATGTAGATGGAAAACACGAAACATGCTTGAAAATAATAATGCTGGCTGACTAGGGATGAAAACGGTTGGATATGGATACAATTATAGGTTTTACCATATCCTCATCCTTTTTTAAACCCGGATACGAATACGAATATCACACGAATGAGTAAAATGTAAAAACATATCCTCAAAATACAAATAAGAACGCAACACGAATATTGGTAATTAGGATACGGATATTTGACAAACGAAAACGAATTAATATACGAATGGTATACATGTCCAAATTTACTTAAAAGCTATAAACATTTTAGTTTCATAACAATTTCCAATATATAAAAAGTATAATAAATAATTGAATAATGAATATGTACATAAAAAAAACTAAATAATAAAAGAAAACGCAAAGATAAAACTAAATAATAAAAGAAAGCTTACCAAACTTACTTCTTTGTATATCATATAAGTATTGGTATCATCCAGAATTTGAACATTCGTATTTGTATCCATATTTGTATCCTTCAAAAGACGAATGTGTATTCGTATCCTTGAAATTTTGAACATTCGTATTCATCAAAGTTGAGGATATTATATTCATATTCCTATTCGGCGAATGTTGAACATCTACATCTGTATCCTCATTCGTATTCGCCAGATACAAGAAAATGGCATCCATATCCTCTATTTGACGAATATGGATACGAACAAGGTTGCAGAAAGCGGTAGTCAGTACTCGATCGGTGGGGTGACTGACTAAGGATTAATCGGCAGTCGGGCGACTAATCGGATTTAGTCAGCCATTAGTCGGTTTTGAATTTTTTATTTATTTTCAATACATAAATCATTTTTTATACATATATTCTTATATATTTGTAATATAAATCATTTTTTATACATATATTCTTATATATTTGCATAGATTTGAACATTTTCTATACTATTATAATGAAACAAAATGAGTAATTGACTTTAAATACAACATTAAGTATATTAGAATAGGTTTGATTTTTAAAAAAGCAAAAAAAAAAAACTCTATGTAAAAGTCATCCCAGTAGTCGGCCGACTAGGCCGACTAGTTGGCCCGATTAGTCGGGTTGACCGACTAATGGCCGACTAGGCCTAGACGAGTCGGCTACCCCTCCGACTCGACTAGTCCCCTCTACTACGGCCGACTTTTACAACAGTGGATACGAACGGATACGAATATATTTGTATTCGTTTTCATCCCTATGGTTGACACAATGTAGCTATGATAAGAGGTACCAAATCATCTATACTCCTATATCCTTAAATAGTCAGTAAAATACAATCAGTGGTTACAAGTATTAGTTTGCCTTGAACATGTCCAATGCTATGAACGAAGGGTTTAAATATCAATATTGTTATAAAATAAACATGGCTCCTATGCCATGTTAGAAAATATAATGCGGAAACTTATCAGAGAAATAAAGAATAAATATGAAGAACAGTGGGATTTAACGTGGAACCCTACTCCTTAAGGAGCGGGATGAAACTACGGGAGAATGCAAAGGGTTAATCGTCTATTGACATTCTCAGTGGATACAGAGGGTGTGTGGCTTCTTATATAGCCCTCACTAAGTCTCCACATCCCACAGACGACCGATGTGGGACTAAACAACGGATGTGGTAAATGGATCCTGGAGGTATCCAGTTATCCATCTAACCATGAGTGATCCATAACACAATATACCCCAACACTCCCCCTCAAGTAGAAGCATGAAATGCTCAACTTGGACAAACAAAAAGAAGTCTCAATCTCACGCTACAGGACACTACGGACAAAATCAACTCAACGCGCACACTTGTCGGTTGTTGTCGAGGACGTTACTTCTCATGCTGTGCAGATGAGGAGGACAATAACGCTGGAGTGTGAGTCAAAACTTTGTACTGTGTTTGTCAGAGCCACTGAAAATGAGAATCCACCTGGAGAACTCTAGCCCGCCACATGTAGAAGACTGGATCATGTGGACAACTGCTCCATCTCTGAAAGAGCCGAACTGAAAAGCTGTGGAACATCCTCATAGAAGTCAATGGTTGCTAGAGAATGGAGTCTGAAAAGTCTCCTCGTCGGAGAACTGGGTCTCTCCCATACAGGCTTAGAGAATGGGATCTCTACTCTAGAGTCCCTATGATACCACATGAAAACCCCATCCCACAAGGCATAGGGAATGAGATCCCTATTCTGGAGTCCCTATGGAACACATGAAGACTCTGATCAAAAATAAAAGATGGGGACCACAACAAATGATGGCAAACATGTGCACATCAGACTAAGGACTTGGAATTTGAACTCGAGTCTGAAATCTGAAGAAATCTATAGAGTCTGAAAATATGTCTGGCCTATAGAATATGAAGAATCTGAATCTAAAGAATCTGACAATCGAGCATGTGACTCCACACAATACTCCCCTTTCTCCTATACTTGTCGGAAATCAATGGCATCGGTAAAGTTGGGAGAAGACAACAAATAAAACATGAATCACTTAGCCGATAATCATAATATTTTTTTCTGCAGCTTTCTCAATCAAAATTTTTAATCATTTTCGTTGTTATTCCAATTTTTTATAGCAGACTCTTTTTTTTAAATAATCCATTCAACATTTTTTCAGCTTTTCTAGTTTTTCCTTTGCGTACAGCTTTTCTTTTGTACGCTGCCTTTTTTCTTTTTCTTTTTTGCAAACATGCCGGCCATTTTTTTCTCCTTCTGGCCTTTCTCTTCTTCCCTTTTTTTAAAAAAAATATTTTGGCTCGTTTGGGCCCTCACAGTTGCAATAGAGGAAGAACAATTTTTCTTAACACCCGACGGCCACTTGCAGCACTATTTAGGGTTCCCCGTAGTGGGAACCCAATTCACATCGTCCCTCCGACTCCCTTCGGGAGAACTCACTGCCGCCGCCCCTCGAGCTTTTGATTGACTCACTGAAGGTTGGAGAGGGTGGCACCTGGAATTGGATGCCTGAAGGAAGGAGGCTCGGTTCCCGCCTGCTGCAGCTGGAGAGGGAGGAAGATGTAGCTTCATCGCGGACAAGGCTTAAGGAGGATGAGGCAACGGTACCCGTTGGAGATGTGCGACTTCGGGAGGAGGAGCACCGCCTGCTGCAATTGGACAAGAGGCAGGTGCACTTGGATGGTGTTTGTGTGGTTTTCACTGCTTAATGCTTGAGAGGTTGAGATGATCAAGTCTCGCATTGGAGAGGAGATACACGATCCACCTCCCTTTTATTTCTTTAGCAAAGGTGACACGATCTGTGGTTGCGAGGATGTTGGGCATGGAGATAGCCATCGCCTATTCTACTTTGAAAAAGGCTATTGGATGCGTGTGGAAGTGTACAAGGGATAGCGACTGCTAGTGGATGAGCGTGGAAGTATGCAAAGAGCCACGAGGTCTGAATCTAGAGTGCGTCGTCGAACGAAAAATAATGTGATGCTTGGGGCTTGATGGCAGAAATCAGCCTGCTATTGGATCTAGGGTTCTAGAGATGGAACCCTAATTATTTTCTGGACCCGATGATGATTCAACATGCTTGCTGCTGAGCAAAATTTAGAGTTTCAATCGAAACCCTATAACTTGGACAGAACTTGAACAAATAATCATCTTTAAAAATAACTGACAATCGAAAATCGAATAATGAAAATAACTCCACGAGAATCGAACCTGCTCTGATACCATGTTAGAAAATAAACATGGCTTTGATGTCATGTTAGAAAAATATAAAGCGGAAGCGTATCAGAGAAATAAAGAATAAAATATGAAGAACAGCATGACTTAACGTGTAACCCCACTCTATAAGGAGCGGGACGAAACTACAGGAGAACACCTCAAAGGGCTGATGGGTTTATTGACTTTCTCACTGGATACAGAGGGTGTAGGGATCTTATATAGCCCTCATTGAGTCTCCACATCCCACATATTGTCGATATGGGACTAAACAATTGATGTAGTAAATGGATCCTTGCCATCTAACCATGAGTGATGCATAACACAATATACTACAACAGATACATTTTTCATATCAACATCATGTTGATATGATATTTCGATCGTAGAAAGTCCGCCTATATCAACTAGCATTTGTGAAGGAATGACCTGAGAAGGCCCTTATATTACTATTAGCTCGATATTTCGGACTCATGTCAAAACAAAAATATCGATGAAATGTCATCGATTTCGCAAAATCTGAACCTATGTTATGAACCAAGGAAGGTCGTATCGATATCGATATTGTTTCAATCAGCTCAGAAATGCATATATCGGGATATATCGCCGATACATCGACGATATCGGTGGAAATGTCGGAAATGGCTCAAAAAAGCTATTTTTATCGTTTCTTTAGAAACTAAGATTATTCAAGAAATTAAAACAACAAATAACCTACAAATACACACTTATGTCACAAATATTGGTTATTTATAGCCCATATATCGCACATATCGGTAATATCAAACATATCATTGTTAATGTTTATTCCTGACCTATAGATATTGGGAATGGATTCCATTTAAGTTCTCATAACATTAAATAACTTACAAATATACATTTACATGACAAATATAGATAATTTATGAAGACTATGATCCTTATATTGCACATATCGATCATATCGAACATATTGCTGGTACTGTTAGTTATTGACCTATATATATTGAAAATAGAGTTCATCCAAGTTCTTAGTTAACTAAATAACTTACAAATATACTCTTAGATCACACATATCGATCATCTATGAAGCTTATATCGCATATATCAACCATTTCGAACAAATCGATATTAGTGTTGATTCTTGACTTATAGATATTTTTTGAAGAATTGACTTATAAATATTGGAAATGGAATCCATTCAAGTTCTTACAACATGAAATAACTTGCAAATATACACTTATCATAACACATAATTATATATCATATATATTCCTTATATCACTCGCTCATATCGATCATATTAGTCACATGACATAGTGAATGACATTGACAGGAGTCATTTGATTCAAAAAATGTACATACTGTTTAAGGAGATAATGCTTCTTTGGTATAAAGATTTATCTATTTACAAAAATAAATGAAAAATATTAAATCAATGTAATATTGTAAAAGAGATTACTTAAAACCAAGAATTATGTGGAGAATCTGAATCACCCCCTGCCCCGTTGTCTCTCATAGCGGATACAGCAATTTTAAGAGACATAATTCATAATAACATTCCCGAGGGGGAAGGGGAAAAAGATGAACTAAAATTGGTTGGACACCCCCAAGTTGAAGAACCATTGTATGCACCCTCTTGTCACCATACCCTACCAGTACAAGGGTCTCCCGAAACAAAATATATATAAATCATTGTGTATTTTGATACTAGGTGTAGCTAGATATGTGTTATAATACTGGTGTAGCTAGATAAGTAGTAAAATCAATCTTGTATGGATAATATCATTGATATATAGAGATATCGACGAAACATCAGCGATATCGATCGATATCCGGGAATTTCTGAATCAAGTCATTTTTTACTGATATAAGCCGATATGGAAATATATCGCAAATATCCCTGTAAAAGGATATATTGGGTGATATTGAAGCCCCTTCCTTGTCGAAACCAAAATATCGACGATATATCATCGATACGGCCTTCTACGTTATGAACAAAGGAACAGACTCAGAGGAATACGAAGGAGCTTAAAAGGATCCTTATTGGAAAAAGGAATGGATTATATGGTTTATTCTAGGATGGCAAAGGAAGGGATACAACGACGATAACAACAAAGCCTAGTCCCACATTAAGTAGGGTCAGCTACATGGATTCTTTACATCCATTCACTATGTTGGGTCATTCTCGGGCTTATATCCAAATAACTAAGATTCATTGGGATGGTCTCATTACAATACTTTTTGGGACTTCCTCAATATCCCAAATTTCGTACCCTCTAAAAGGTGCATCAGTCGACCTTTGCAAATGGTCAAACCATCTTAAGAGGTTTGCTCACATCTTAACTTCTATTGGAGCTACACTAACTTTCCTTATGATCACATCATTCCAATCTTTTCGTGTATGACCACACATCCACGGTCCACCTCAGTAATTTCATTCAAACTAATGTAATTCTCTACACATATCTATTTTTCACATGTCAATAATTAGATCCATAGAGCATAGCAGGTCTCACGATTGCTTTGTAATACATTTTTTTGGATTTTTAAAGGAATTTTCTTATCACAAACAACAATAGAGACTAGTGTCCACTTTAACAAATAGAGACAACTCTCCACTTTAACAAACCTGCATTTATTCTATGAGTAACATCTCCATCGATTTCCCCAACATGTTACAAAATTGATCTTAAGTATCTAAAATCTTTCTTCTGAATGGTGTCGTTTCCAATCTTCACCTCGATTCCTTCACCATTGCTTACATCAAATGTTCACTCCATAAAATCAGTATTAACCCTATTTATACGAAAGCCTTTAGTCTCTAGGCATGTCTACAAACCTCAAGCTTCTCATTTTCAGTGTGTGTTATTTTATTAAGCGCTTTCATTCCACATGACAGAGGAAGGGATGTGCATAATAAAATAGCACGCATTCACAATTGAATGTCTCTAGTAGGTCATATGGGAGCAAGCAACATCAAGAATATGTATGTGTTTCCTATTACCTACTCCTTTTGGTTGAAAGGTGTAAGCACAATATGTTTGGTAGAAATTCTAAGTTGCATAAAGAATCAAAACCATGTGTAACTTATTTTATAAAAATCAAGAAAAAATACACAACCTAAGACATGGTTTCCATAATAAATACCCAAAAATAATAGAAAATCCATCGAATTACCTAATAAAAATGATGTTCATGGTGATCGGGATAATGAGACCTCAAATATCTTAATATAAAATTTCAAAAAGATGTCTCGAACTGAGGTTTTCAGAACTGAGGTTTCGATGGAGAGGTGATGATGTTTCCTAAGTATCATGAATAGTAATACATTTGATGGAGAAAATAAGTTCAAAAAGACCCGTTCGAGATCATGCGAAGGAGATTAATAAATCAAGGTTAATACAGAAAGCAAGATGTAGTTTCAGAAGTGGTAGTGACATATCCAGCATGAGCAGATTGTAATATGAAATAGACACTTCTCGCCTAACGATCACATCTGATCACCTTCAATATCATTGAAAACGGCGACAAAATAGAAAAAGGATCGAAAACATCATGATAGTTCAAGTCCTTTGTAATCTAACTGACAGATGTTAGCTCACTGTGAAATCATGAGCAACAAGGACTTGTTGAAGCCTGAGATAGGCAGAGTGTTGTATCTCCCCTTGATCATTGTTAGCCCGATAAGCGAATGGTTCTTTCAATGAGATTAACTCTTCGTCCCTTAAAAACATAATAAAACGGTAAACTATTGTCATGCACTCCCACCAGGTATCTTTCAAGTAGATTAAATCTTCGTCCATTAAAAATAGAATAGAAGCCAGTAAACTATTGTCAGGCATCCCACAACAGAGACAAGATGCGCCAGAATCAAATAATCAATCAAGCACATCACCAAAAATAGTCGAGGTTGTAACAACGGTAGTTGTATTTAAAGAGGATAAGGTTAATCCAGAAAAAGATTTGACTCTCTCTGGCTAATAGTAGAATTAGGCCTCTCTTACTTCTAGCGTAACTGAAAACTATTCACAATGACTTCCATTGAAATCACAAGATATTTACAACCAATTATCACCAACTTCTAACGGCCATCGTTCTTAAAAATATCATGGCTCTCTAAGATCACGAGGAAGATTGTTGCAACTCTTACGGTCTTAGGGTTTGATAAGTTATCACGGATCAAGCCCTACACTCTAAGCAGACAGCAATCCAACGAGGCTCACTAGTTACCATCTGCTTCAAAGTATAGCGTAAAGGCCACATGCAACACCCTTACCCGTATCGCCTTGAGATTATCCTCTATCATTTTTCATGTGAATGAATCTGGCAAAAACCCCGGTTTAAATCTTAATGTTTCTAGTTGGACACAAGTTCCAGAATCCCTACACATGCAAGGATTCTTGATCAGGATTGTTGGTGTAATAAGGGTCAAAGATGCAAAAAATCACAAAAAAAAGTTAAAAAAAAAGACCATGAAATCTTCTAAAGACGAAGAACGCTGGATGACACAATCTTCAATGTGAAGATAGGACAAAGTCCAAGACAATCATGAAAGCCAAAATACCATATTTTCGTCCATATAGTTACATAAAAGGTGAAACTATGTATCAAACCTTTAACTCGTGACATGAATGATATTGTAAACATAAAATCTACATCACACAAGCTTTAAGGCAAAAAAGCCAATATGTAATACAAAATGATCCTATCAGAAACTATGTGAAAGCTACCATAGAGATGTGGCAGCAAAAAAATCAAAAGACCATGACATAACATGATTCAAGATCACATAAAACCTGCTAACAACAAGAAATCTTAATCAGGGTTGTTGGTGTAATAAGGGTAAAAGATGCAAAAAATCACACAAAAAGTTCACAAAAAGACCATGAAATCTCCTAAACACAAAGAACACTGGAGGACACAATCTTCAATATGAAGATAGGTTCCAAGATAATCATGAAAGCCAAAAATAGCATATTTCCATCCATATAATTACACAAAAGGTGAAACTATGTATCAAACCTTTAACTCATGACATGAATGATATTATAAACATAAATCTACATCACACTAGCTTCAAGGCAAAGAAGCCAAAATGTAATAAAAATGATCCAGTCAGAAACTATGCTGAAAGCTACCATAGAGATGGCAGCAAAAAAATCAAAAGACCATGACATAACATGATTCAAGATCGCATAAAACCTTCTACTCCACAAGAAACTGTTATAATAGTTGAATTGCTAGTTCAATACTAGAGTAACAAACAGTGCAATACCCTATATAAAAGGTCCCAATGCCAGGATCTTGGATAGATCTAACCACCACATCATTGTTCAAATTGTGAAAAAATGGATCGACCACTGTCTCAGAGCAATCAACTAGCAAAGACAAAAGGCATATTTGGGGATGTACATAGCACACAAAAAAGTAAACCAGCTCTACTAGATATAAGATCGCAATACATTCAAACTCAGGTCGGATGCACCTCACATAACAAACAATGGATATAACTTGCTGCAGGTACAAAAAAGAGATCACCTAACATTGTAAATGCACACCTGTCCTCCAAGCCAGCTTGCAGAATACTGGCAATCCCATATTTTTTTATACATGAAATTCCAAACCCCTTTGTCACACCAGCAAGTGCAAATGCAGCACCCCGGCGTTCTCCATATTTCTCACTCTTCAGCAGTCGATCTAAAAGGCCAGAAACAAGAGCATGTCCATCATCCTACAAAAAAGAAACACTTTTAAGAAACGTGCCAAAAAAATGATAAAGAAGATTCACAAGAGGTTAAAAAGAAGAATTGTAAAGGTTCAAAAATAGTTCATTTATTTTATTTTTTTCATTTGAACAGGCAAGAATGTCCTTTAATGACATCTGGTCTGCCATCATAAATATAAATGGCATTTCACATCACGCATTTGAAAAGGCAAGAATGTTCTTAAATGACATACGGTCTCCCTCCCGGCGGCCCCCGCCTTCGCCACCCCCGCGAGGCACCGCCACCCCCCCCCCCCCCCGAGCGGCTCCAGCAGCCCTCAGCTTTGACACCAGCGGCCCTCGACTTCGCCAGCGCAACCGTGAATTTCGTTGGCACGTGCAAGCACTTGAACGAGGATTAAGGATGGTTGTATGAGTCTACATATACAATCTATCCCTCATATGATTCTGTAGACAGCCTATTTCTTCTTCCTCCGTCGTTCTGTGGCTCTTTTTCAAGCATGTCAGAGAACAAGGGTGACGTTTTCACATCTTCGGGTGCCTTCGAAGGCCCGGCCCCTATAGTAAAGATGAACGGGACCAACTATGAACTATGGTCCATGCAATTTCGTACCCTCATGCAGTGCCATAATAAGGAGCACATCCTGACAGACTCTGAGCCAGAAGACAAGACTGGAGCGAATGTGACGTGGAAGCAAGATGATTCTTATGCTCGTATATGGCTTTCTGGGACCCTGACTACAGAGATCGCGAATGATATTGTGAATCAACCAACTGCAAAGGCTACGTGGGACATACTGGCGGCTACATATCGGCAGTCGAAGAATGAAAGCAAGATACTTCAGTTGCAATCGACATTTTATCCACCAAACAGAATGGGAGACCACTCCATGCCCATTTCTCTCATCCGCGGGGCATGTTTGAGAGATTGCATAGCTTCATGTCGATCACAACCAGTACGGAACAACAGCAGGTATATAGAAATGCCACGATGACGGGAGTTTTTCTGTCCTCCCTTGACCCTGAGTACGATGCAGCACGTACTCAACTTCTGACTGGCGAGACCATTCCACCTATGGAGAAAGTATATAAGCGATTGAGTAGAATTACGAATGTATCGACGTCTATAGCACAGACTACTCCTTATGCTATGGTTGCTACTCTAGGCAGAGGAGGATCGTCCCACTTTTGGGTTCGTGCACCTCGTGGTCGAGGGGGAGGCAGACATCGTGGTCCATGTGCTCACTGTCACCGTCCAGGCCATTATGAGGAAACATGCTTACACAAGCATGGTTTTCCAGCCTCTACACGTGTTGCTGAACAGACTGAGACTCCCTCTGCGCCTATCCCAGACACTCGGTTTGACGATATTGTCTCTAGACTTGGGGAGATGATGACTACTCCTACGCCTCCGTCTCCGGGCTCCACAGAGGCTGCCACTTCTGCCAGAGCGTTCTCTAGCACATCAGGTACTCATTATGTACTTACCAGTACTGCTTGCTCAGACTTGACAGATTAAATTATGGACTCCGGGGCTTCCCATCATATGTGTGGCGACAGGATGCAGTTTACTACCTACAGAGCACTTACACCTGGCAGATCTATTGTCATTGCAAATGGGGTTCGATTACCCATTGTTGGTCAAGGGGAGATTACTCTAACGCCTTCCTTGAGTCTTCAGAATGTCTTATATGCTCCTAACTTTCATATGAACATGTTGTCCATTAGTCAGTTTACAAAAGATTTACATTGATGTGCCATCTTTGACCCATCTTCTTTTGTGTTTCGGGACATACTGACTGGCAGGGTGATTGGACATGGCCGTCAGCAGATATAGCATCATGTGCCGGGCTCGCTACTACTCCGTCTGGATCAGTTTCTCCATTTCTTTGGCATCTACGATTTGGCCATCTTCCTCTTCAGAAGATGTGCCATGTCCTACCACAGATCTCTACACGTACATTGTTGGATTGTGAAGCATGTCAGCTTGGAAAACACCAACGGTCTTCGCTTGCTACCTGGGGAATCGTATGTCGTCTACTGTTCTTGGAGAAAAAGTTCCCTTCTTGATTGCATTTCCCGAGAAGGACCTATTCTCGCTTACACCTCGAGTTTTTGGATTTGTGGCTTTCGTGCATAATTTACCTCTGGTCGTGATAAGCTCTCACCGCGAGCTATCAAATGTGTGTTTATTGGATACTCTCGTACTCAAAAAGGGTATATATGTTTTGATCCAGTTAGTAGGAGATATTATGTAAGCGTTGATGTCACTTTCTTTGAATCTATTATGTACTGCTCTCCTACAGGTGATGGGTTATCCAATACCTATGAAGATGATATTGTTGTTCCTCCACCTCCATCTCTTCCACCACTTGAGGCTAACCAACCATCACCTTCTCCATTACCTCTTCCATGCCATGGAAGAAGAAATGGCAGCCTTAACGTCACGAGAGACATGGAGTGTTGTCTCTGCTCCACGAGGTGCTTCGATTGTAAGCAGCAAGTGGATATTTTCCATTAAGAAAAACACAGATGGGAGTGTGGATCGTTACAAGGCAAGGTTGGTGGCAAGAGGCTTCACCCAAACATATGGGGTGGATTATCAGGACACTTTTTCTCCAGTAGCGAGACAATCTACGCTATGAATTCTACTAGTTGTTGCAGTTTCACGGGATTGGCCATTATTTCAGTTTGATGTGAAGAATGCATTCCTCTACAAGGACCATCAGGAGGAGGTTTACATGCAGCAGCCACCTGGGTTTACTGCTGAGGGGGGAGTCCCAGAAGGTATGCAGGCTACATAAGCCAATTTATGGCCTGAAGCAGAGTCCTAAAGCTTGATATCAAAAGCTGTCAGAGTTGATTGAGCAACAGGGGTTTGTGAGGTCCATTGCAGACCACGCAATTTTGTTCAGAAGAAGCAAAAAGGTACGGTTGTCATTCTTGTTTATGTAGATGACGTTATTATTACAGGAGATGATGCTCAAGGCATTCAGATAGCCAAGAAATTCCTAGGTAAAGAATTTGTGACTAAGGACCTTGGCACCCTTCGTTACTTCTTGGGGTTAGAATTTGTCAGGAATCATCGTGGTCTAGTGATGACCCAGAGAAAGTTTGTGATGGATCTCCTCTTTGAGACAGGTATGACCGGATGCAAACCTGCTACTACTCCTATAGATCCAAGTATGAAATTGTATGATGAGGATACTGAGGAAGTTGATAGTAGGAGGTATAGAGAACTAGTTGGGAAGTTTTTATATGTTACTATCACCAGGCCAGACATTATGTTTGCAGTAAGCAAGGTCAGTCAATTCATGGAGAGGCCCAGGAAGGTACATATGGATGTTATCTATATGATCTTGAGATACTTAAAGAACTCACCTGGTTCGGGACTCTTATTCAGTAGGGACGCATCCCTGGAGGTGACAGCTTGTGCAAATGCTGACTATGCAGGATATCCCATGGACAGAAAGTCTACTTCAGGTTTTGCAGTTTTTATTGGGCACTCACTTGTCTCATGGAAGAGCAAGAAGCAGACAATGGTTGCTAGATCAAGTGCAGAATCTGAGTACAGGACCATGGCACAAGGGAGTGCAGAAATGATGTGGGTTAGATCGGTGTTGACAGATCTTACCATAAAAGTTCCCCTTCCTATGCAACTTCTATGTGATAATCAAGCTGCATTATTCATTACAAATAATCCTGCATTCCATGAACGAACAAAGCATATTGAGAAGGATTGTGATTACACTCGAGACTTGATACAGAAAGGCCTCATATCTACCTCTCATGTGTCTACAGGAGATCAGACGGCATATATCTTCACCAAGGCTCTATCTCGAAGTCCTTTTCAGAAGTGTTGTTCCAAGCTGAGCATGATAGATATATATGCTCCAGCTTGAGGGGGGAGTGTTAAGATAAATACAGCTTTATGTCTCTTTTATGTAATTTTATTTTTCTCCGAGTACTTATCATGTAATTAACCCAAGGGATATTCTCTTATATAAGAGAGCCCTCAGGTACATCTAATGCATCTGATTCATTCGCTCCTATCACATGTAGCTCTTAACATACAAAATCAGACATACTTATTTCAGACTTCACCAAACTTCAACGGGGTCTCTTCTTAAAAATAAAACCTCTTCTGCTACATTCCATCGTCAATGTTTTCCCATTTTCATCTTGATGAGCATTATTTGGCTGTCTCTTTGAATGTCCAAGTGTCTCATTATTCTCCAGCCGGATATCAACCAAGCAATCCCTTAACGCTCCAGACACCACTTTAACATGCTCAGAGTTGCAGTATGCATTAATTGATATTTGTCTAGTTGTTTACAAGCAAACTTCACTGGGATCACTTCTACAAATAAAACCTCTTCCGCTACATTCCATCATTAATGTTTTCCCATTTTGTCATGCGATCGTTATTTTGCCTGATGCAGTATGATATCAAATTTTGTGAACATTTACTTTGTTTATTTTATTTATCAATTATTTTGTTTATTTTATTTCCCTATATAAAAGGCTCATTATACAAGGCCTTATTATCCTTCTTTTTGTGTTTTACTTCTTTCCCTAATTTTAGGAAGTTGTTGCTTATTTTGGGGGAATTAGCCTCTATAAAAGCCCCCCTTTGTATTAGGGTTAAGTAAGTTTTGAATGATAATTATTTTTCCCCACTTAATTCTCACTCTCTCTCTCCTCCTCTCGGTCCCACACCCTTCCTCTCCCCCACTACGCATCTTACTCCCGTGCCCTAACGCCTTCCACCTCGCCGCCGCCTCCCTCCCCTCTCCTCTCTCTCCCTCTCGCCGCCCTTCTCCCCCCCCCCCGGTTTCCCCCTCTCCTCTTCTCGCTCCTTCCCAGTCCGTCGCGCCATCTTCTTCCACCCCTCCACCGACGTGCGCCAGCCCAGCGCGCCCCCTCTTCGCCCTGTCGCCGCCCGAATCCCCTCCCCTGTCCGTTCACCCCTTCACCCCCGCAGCAACTCCTCATTCCCGCACCCCCAGCCCTCTCAGATCCACCACCCAGCTTCTGCCAACGCCTCCTGACCAACCACCGCCTCCTCTGCTAACTCTTGACGCCCAGCATGTGCTGCCCTATCGCCCAGCCCGGCCCCCGTGCTTCCCGGCCCACTTCCAGGGCCGTTGACAACCACGTCGGCCTCGTTCACCTCGCTGCAACGCCACTGTCCCCGATCACACCCTACAGTGCAACGGTGGCCAACCATCGTGACGATCAGATCTCAAGCGTGCCCGTTCTCTCTTGCCGGTTGTGGTATGAGCGTATTTTTCCACCTATTACTCCTCCGCATAAATTTAGGATTGTAGCATGTGATATTGCAATTCGGTTTGGTGATTTATTAAGATTCTAAACTGCAACCTCGTTATTTATTTCCATTAGTCGTTAACTAATTGATTTGCCCTAAAGTTGTGGAAGAAACCGGTGCTAAAATTCGAGTCGTTGCGTTCATTTGTTGCTGATTTTTCGCACTGTGCATATCTTCTTATTTGTGTTTGTCATCTAGTTCTTAGTTTCAATTATTAGGAACGCCATTTAGTTCATTGTTCATTTAGGTTGCATCAATTTGGTATCAGAGCATAACGATTCTGCACTTCGTTTGCATCCCATTTATTCATTGCATATAAAAAAACCCACAAAATAAAACCACAACCAAAAAAAATCCCAAAACAAAGAGAGCAGAAAACCTAGGGTTCCCATGGCCGAAAAATCGTCTGCTTCTAAAACCGGCTACACCTCACACCCTGAGCTAACGCTACAATCCTTGGATGCTAAAGTAGAACGAATGTTCGAAAGCCTGAGCGGACAAATCACCACCCTAACTTGTCAGATGCTAGAGAAAAGAATAGTGATGAAACACCCAACAAAGGTCGACGTACTAGACGGAGACCACACTCCCGGAATAGCACTTCTCGTGACTCAAGCTCTTTCACTTCCGACGGACATGTTAGCGAATATCATTCACAAGAAAGTGAAGAAGAAGACCCAGGAAACTACACCCCTTTCGTCCCCAAGATTCAAGATCCACACACCTCTGGCTATACTTCACAACCTACTGGTGAGTATCAATTCCCACCACGAAATGGACCTAGGTCCGATAATGGATGGGATCGAGGCATCCGTCTCGATGTTCCAGAATTTGACGGAGGAAGAGACCCTGATGTCTTTTTGGATTGGCTCCAAACCGTCGAACACTTCTTTGTGTGGAAGTCTATGCCTAGTGAGCGAAAAAAAGTTCAATTTGTCACCATCAAACTAAAGGGACATGCTCTGCTATGGTGGGACCGTTTGCAGTCTGAACGCAAACGAAAGGGAAAAAGTAAAATCCGCAGTTGGAGCAAAATGAAAGCCAAATTGAAGACCAAGTTCGTGCCTGAAGATTACAGACGCGATCGGTATACGCGACTGCAATCATGGAGACAAGGTACCATGAACGTGAAGGAATACACCGAAGGGTTCCAATCCCTAGTCCATCGCAACCGTTTGCAGGAGACTCCTATTCAGGAAATCACCCGCTACATGCAAGGCCTCCGCCAAGTCATCCAGGATGAACTCTACCTCCACAACTGCCGAGATGTCGACGAAGCCTACAAGCAGGCTGAACGGGCTGAAACCAAGCTTGCTAAGGCCACAACAAGAAAGATGTCTTTCTCTGCGAACTCCGTCCCTCGCACCAGTACCCCAATGACGACCTCCAAACCGATAGGTTCCCCATCCATCGTTGCGAGCAAACCCCAAGCCAAGCCATCAACTCCTACCGTCGTCCGACCACCTACAGGGAACCCCGGCCAAGGCATCTTGGGAAGCCGACCTATTGTAGGGCCTGATACTTGCTTCCGATGTTATCAAAAGGGACATCGAGCAGCAGAGTGCCCAAACCCTAAGGATAGACCCGTCCATTTGTGCATCACCGACGACCCTGAAGACCATGACCCTGAACCACAGAAATCACCTGAAGAGGAACCGACTGCTTTGACTGCTGACACCATGGGAGCCGATGACTATGAACCTCTAGGAGTGGATGGAGACGAATCCGGTCCGTTCCTGGTAATTGAACACGTGAACTTTATCGCTCCTGACAGCGCACCTACAAACATCCTGCTTACACTCGTTGCCCATGATGCTGATAGTTGGCTGCGACGCAGCATCTTCCGAACCACCTGCATCTCAGGAGGACGCCGTTGTTCGCTGATCATTGATGGAGGAAGCGTTGAGAATTTCGTTTCTCAAGAAATGGTCGATAAGTTGGGTCTACCAACTCAACCGCTCGAGAAACCTTACAGTGTGGTTGGTTTCGAGGTGGTACTCAACTTCCGATCCACCGTCAAAGCCTAGTTAACTTCTCCATTGGACCTTCATATAAAGACGAGGTGTGGTGCCACGTAGCCCCTATGGATGTCTGTCACATACTTCTAGGGAGATCTTGGCAATTCGATCGAGACACTGAGCACAGAGGAAAACTGAACACTTACACCTTTCTCGTAGACAAAGTGTGTGTGAACCTTAGACCACAACGTGAAGCCCTTAGCCCTCTCCAAGTGGCTACACTTCGAGCTGCGATCGCCCAAACTGGTAACAACACTACACCATCAAAGACTTCGACTACAGGCCCCGTGTTGTTGATGGAAGCCCAGACATTCCAACGTGAGATTCAAGAGAGCTCCACCAACTATGCTTTAATGGGACGTGAAGTGGACAATCAAGAGACAACTACACCTGAAGTCCCGCCTGAGATAAAGCCCATCATCCAAGAGTTTGCTGACATTATGCCCGAAGAGTTGCCTGAGGGACTACCACCGTTGCGAGACATTCAACACCACATTGACCTTGTCCCTGGAGCCAGCCTACCCCACTTGCCACATTACCGAATGAGCCCAAGTGAGCATGAAGAGATGAACCGGCAGGTTACTGATCTGCTACGACGTGGGTATGTTCGAGAGAGAGTATGAGCCCCGTGGTGGTTCCTACTCTGCTTACCCCAAAGAAAGATGGCCAACGGAGAATGTGCGTAGACAGTCGTGCTATCAACAAGATAACGATCAAATATCGTTTTCACATTCCGCACCTTGATGATATGCTTGATATGCTATCGGGTGCCAAATTGTTCTCCAAAATGGATCTCCGCAGTGGCTACCATCAGATTCGCCTCCGACCTGGAGACGAGTGGAAGGCTGCTTTTAAAACCAAAGAGGGCCTGTATGAATGGACGGTAATGCCCTTCGGCTTGTCGAATGCCCCCAGCAGCTTCATGTGAACCATGAATCATGTATTGCGACCCTTCATTGGTAAGTTTGTGGTTGTGTACTTCGACGACATCCTGATCTACAGCTTGACCAAAGAAGACTACTTATCTCACTTGCGACAAGTCCTGGAAACCCTGAGAGCCCAAAAACTGTATATCCACCTCAAGAAATGCTCCTTCATGTCTGACACATTCCTCTTCCTGGGATACATTGTCACCGCTGATGGACTTAAGGTTGACCCCTCCAAGATTCAGGCCATTCAGAGCTGGCCCGTACCAAAAACCCTCACTGAAATTCGCAGCTTTCTGGGATTGACTTCTTTCTACCGACGCTTCATCCGGAACTTCAGCACTTGTGCAGCTCCGTTGGTAGATTGCATGCGTAAAGGTGCACCCGCTTGGACTCTAGAAGCAGAAGCCAGCTTTCAAAACCTAAAACATCAATTGACACATGCCCCTATTTTGACACTTCCCGACTTCACCAAGGTTTTTGTAGTCGATTGTGACGCCTCACATGTCGGGATTGGTGCTGTCCTAAGTCAAGAAGGACGACCTGTCGCCTTCTACAGTGAGAAATTGAATGAAGCCAGATCACGGTACTCCACTTATGATGTCGAATTTTATGCCGTGGTACAAGCCCTCAAGCATTGGAGACATTACCTGATCCAACGTGAATTTGTCCTTAACTCTGATCATGAAGCCTTGAGATATTTGAACTCCCAGAAGACTCTTAACAAGAGTCATGCCAAATGGGTTAGTTTCCTCCAAGAATACACGTTCCATCTCAATCACAAGGTTGGTACCCTGAACCGTGTGGCCGACGCGTTAAGCCGACGAGCACATGCCCTGACCACCATGACCATTAGCACGACAGGATTTGACACACTCAAGGACCTCTACCCCACTCATCATGACTTCGGACAAGTTTATGCAGAATGTGGTGATACTGGGCAGGATTCGACAGCCACTTATGTTCTGCATGAGGGTTTCCTATTCAAAGGCCACCAACTGTGCATCCCTGCCACATCCCTTTGTGAGAGCTTAATCTCAGAACTACATAACGGTGGTTTAGCTGGACACTTTGGAAGGGACAAGACCTTGACTCTTCTCAAGGAGCGATTTTATTGGCCGCAGATGCGAAAGGATGTTACAAAATTCGTACAGAAATGCCAAACATGTCAGAGATTCAAAGACCACAGGCAGAACACTGGACTGTATACACCTCTGCCCATTCCTCTGTGACCATGGGAAGACATCACCATGGATTTTGTGCTAGGCTTACCCCTCACAATACGGAAAGTTAACTATATTTTTGTGGTTGTGGACAGATTTTCTAAAATGGCACAATTCATTGCATGTAGAAAAACCTCAGATGCATCTCATGTCGCTGATTTGTTTTTTCGTAATGTCGTTCGATTGCATGGTGTCCCTCGTTCTTTTACTTCGGATCGTGATACTCGGTTTTTGAGTCATTTTTGACGCACGCTCTGGTCTCGTGTTGGTACTCGTTTGCAATACAGCACCGCTTATCATCCATAAACAGATGGGCAAACCGAAGTAGTTAACAGATCATTAGGAAATTTATTGCGATGTCTTGCAGGGGACTCTCCGTCCAAATGGGATCTAATTCTTCCCCAAGCTGAATTCGCGTATAACAGTTCTACTAGTAGGTCCACCGGAAAATCGCCCTTTGAGAGTGTGTACAGCTTTCCACTTACCCAATTTCTAGACCTAAAACCCACAACCATGCAAGGGAGAAGTAGTGCAGCTGCTGAGGATCTGGTCGAACACCTAACCCACATCCATACTAAAATCCGAGCCAAACTCCAAACCATGACCCAGAAATACCAAGCCTAAGCCAACCTACACCGAAGAGAGAGCAAGTTCAGAGTTGGAGAATTAGTGATGGTCCATCTAAAAAAAGAGAGGTTTCCTTTGAGAGTCCACCAAAAATTGAGTGAACGAAAGATTGGTCCATTCCGAGTACTCAAAAGGATTGGGCCCAGTGCTTACCTACTTGATCTGCCGCCAGACGTCCAGACATCACCAGTATTTAACGTATCAGATCTCTTCTTATATCATGGAGATGAACAGATAGATGCCACCATGCCAGCAATTCCTGATGATGATATGCGCCAGCCGCCAGCCGCAACCGATGCCGATCAGATTGAAGATATTGCAGACATCCGAGATATGACGACTAGACGTGGTCTCTTCCGACGATATCTAGTCAAATGGAAGGGACGACCTCTTACCGATTGCACATGGATTGACGAGGAGGAACTCCAACAACTCCATCCCGACATACTTCAGAACTTCCACGATGCCATCTCGACGGAGCAAGATTCTTTTCAGCAGGGGAGAGTTGATGCAGCATGATATCAAATTTTGTGAACATTTATTTTGTTTATTTTATTTATCATTTATTTTGTTTATTTTATTTCCCTATGTAAAAGGCTCATTATACAAGGCCTTATTATCCTTCTTTTTTTGTTTTATTTCTTTCTCTAATTTTAGGAAGTTGTTGCTTATTTTGGAGGAATTAGCCTCTATAAAAAGGCCCTCTTTGCTTATTTCTTTCCCTAAGTTTTGAATGATAATTATTTTTCCCCACTTAATTCTCTCTCTCTCCTCCTCTCGGTCCCGCACACTTCCTCTCCCCCACTACGCATCTTCCTCCCGTGCCCTAACGCCTTCCACCCCGCTGCCGCCTCCCTCCTCTCTCCTCCCTCTCCCTCTCGTCGCCCTTCTCCCCCCCGATTTCCCCCTCTCCTCTTCCCGCTCCTTCCCAGTCCACCACGCCATCTTCTTCCACCCCTCCACCGACGTGCGCCAGCCCAGCGCGCCCCCTCTTCGCCCCGTCTCCGCCTGAATCCCCTCCCCTGTCCGTTCACCCCTTCACCCACGCAGCAACTCCTCATTCCCGCACCCCCAGCCCTCTCGGATCCACCACCCAGCTTCTGCCAACGCCTCCCGGCCAACCACCGCCTCCTCCGCCAACTCTTCACGCCCAGCCTGTGCTGCCCTATCGCCCAGCCCGGCCCCCGTGCTTCCCGGCCCACTTCCAGGGCCGTTGACAACCCCGCCGGACTCGTTCACCCCCCTGCAACGCCGCTGTCCCCGACCGCACCCTGCAGTGCAATGGTGGCCAACCATCGTGACGATCAGATCTGAAGCGTGCCCGTTCTCTCTTGCCGGTTGTGGTATGAGCGTATTTTTCCACCTATTACTCCACCGCATAAATTTAGGATTGTGGCCTGTGATATTGCTATTCGGTTTGGTGATTTATTAAGATTCTAAACTGCAACCTCGTTATTTATTTCCATTAGTCGTTAACTAATTGATTTGCCCTAAAGTTGTGGAAGAAACCGGTGCTAAAATTTGAGTCGTTGCGTTCATTTGTTGCTGATTTTTCGCACTGCGCATATCTTCTTATTTGTGTTTGTCATCTAGTCCTTAGTTTCAATTATTAGGAACGCCATTTAGTTCATTGTTCATTTAGGTTGCATCATTGCCTCTTTGGATGTCCAAGTCACTCATTATTCTCGTGCCTGATATCAACCAAACATTTCTTTAATGCTCCGGACACAACTTTAAATGCTCATAATTGCTGTATGCAAAAAATGATATATGTCTAGTTGTTTACAAGCAAACCCTAACTTCAACAAAAAGAACGTGTATTATTGCATGATCTCTGATTAATGTTCTTAAATGCAAGCACGAGGATTGTAGGTGGTCAAATCATCAAGTAGAGAAGCAAGAAAAAAGTGATGCTTCAAATTATGACGCAGGCTCTATTTGGCAATGGTCCATACAGGGAAAAATGCCATGAATACAGATCACCCTACCTGGACATGTAATGTTAAGAGCCCTACATTTCATATGACGATAATGAAGGGAAGACTTCACATCTAGCTAGGTAGGTTCTTACAGGGAGATTATGTCATGAATGTAGAACATCCTGCCTGGATATGTAATGATAGCTAAGATTTACTTCTCAGTTATTCCATACCCACCATAGCATACCACGATGAGGAAGGGGAAATTTCATATCTACATTCAAAATATTACCCGCCAAATATTCACTGCAGCAATTTATGCGACACCTACCCAAGCATCTCGTATCAAAGAATTACTAGTTCCAATACTTTATTTTAAGGAAACTTCAGAAGTCTCATTGTTTATGGAGTCTGCAAACGGATCTGGAAGTGAAAGGTTCCGACACAGGTAAAGGTGTTCTTATGGCTATTTAGGAGAGGCAGACTATTGAAAAAGGACATATTTGTGCGCTTCATCCAAGAGGTCGATCCAGAGTACCCCAGATGTTTGGAGGTCATGGAAGTTGCTGATCATCTCTTCTTCACTTGTGGAAGCTCTGTGGATGCCTTGGACTGCATTGGCAATGGATCTGTAACGATGTGTCGAATTTCTGGTCATCCGTTGAGGCAGGGATGGAACGGCATGGAGAAGGAGAGGTCGAGGAGTTTGACTGTGATATGGGCATTTTGGATGGCAAGGAATAGAGCGCTCTTTCTACATGATCGATTCTACACCGAGAATGCACATGCCAACACGATGAGTGAGAGTTGGAACGCATAATCCTGTTATATACATACTTGTAACAGGCTTGTAATAATAGTTTATGATGAATGGTGAAGTTTTGGAGCATACACCAATACAGTGCAATGTTTTTTTCTTTCAAAAAAATATTTTATGTCGCTCTTGCAGGGGGATATTATTTTCCAGTATACCTATATATACAAGGGTGTACGGTACACACATTTCACGGAACGGCATGGAGAAGGAGAGATCGAGGAGTTTGACTGTGATATGGGCATTTTGGATGGCAAGGAATAGAGCGCTCTTTCGACATGATCGATTCTACACCGAGAATGTGGTGGCGCATGCCAACGCGATGAGGGAGAGTTGGAACGCATAATCATGTTATATACATACTTGTAACAAGCTTGTAATAATATCTTGTGATAAATGGTGAAGTTTTGGAGCATACACCTATACAGTGCAATCCCTTTTTTCTTTCAAAAAAATATTTTATGTTGCTCTTGTTGCAGGGGGGATATTATTTTCCAGTATATCAATATATACAAGGATGTACGGTACACACATTTCACAAGAGCAAACTCGAAACTTGTTAAACAAGATAAACAAGCTACAAGAAAGTACCCACTTTAAAAATCAAATTTCTCGGAAATATAAGAAACAATAGAAAAAAAAACACCCCTCTGTATCGCCCAGCCCATTTTGATATCCAATACATCAATCACCGGTTTAAAAACAAGATGCCAAAGCGGACCACCAAACCTCACCCATATTATGGTTGAAAGAATCCACCCTCCAACCAACCATTAATCATAATAGAGAACAAAGCAGTATAAAAGCATCTCTTCATCCAAGCCATCCACGCATCGAAGAAAAATGCAAGTACGCACAAGCATAGGCTCTAGAGAAATCCGCATTCCTTCCACAAGCAAGCCATCCACCTGCTCCCTTCGATCACCCCTTTCCCGCCAACCCCAAATGATTTGCACTAAATTAACTAAGTTAAGATTCAAGGTACCACATCAATCTCAGCTCCATGAGTGCAAGCACGTATCATCAAATCAATCCTCCCATGACACGCACACACATAGTATATCACAAAATATATATATGAATAATTGACATTGAATATATTATATGACACCTTGCATACAACAATACAAACAGTTGCATGTTATTCTTTTCATGTTGTCAGATATTCAGAATGTCGTATATGTAGTGTATGTCAAACAAGTATGTATTTCCATATTATTTATTATTGAAGAATACCAGAATTCTTAAATTTAAAAATCATATTTATAGACATTTCCATGATTTCTGTTGATATCAAAGATATGTTGATGATATTCACTGATATTTCACATTCTGGGCATCGTCAAAGTGATGTCAATATCGACATCTAAGTCCACGGTGTGCCCAATCATCAACCATTTTACAAGTATAGGGTTATTTTAAAAGTTATTGCTTATGTGTAGGTTGTATGCATTGATCTATTCCCTAAAAGCTATTCAAAGGACAGAAAGTATGTGCCAATGTAAGGTATGTGCTCTCCATTGAGCTTGAAACGTAAAATACAATAGCATTGAAAATTGAGAAATGTAAGGAAATTTCGTTATCAAATACTTTGAAATGTTCATTCTGACACAAAAAGGACGAAAAACAACAATAACTCCATTAGGAGTTACCTAGAAAAACACGCAATCAATCAAGAAAGACAAGATTTACAACCTTCTCATTAAATTCTTGCGGAAAAGACAAGCATTAATTTGTGAACACATAGTTCGGAGGTTGCAGTTGTACAAAATATCAACAGAGAAAAGATTTTGACACTAGCCACATTTAGCAGGTTCTCAGAAGCATTATGTGAATAATAAAAGAGAGACTTTTGGGTAGACACATCCATTGTCAAATAGTCATTTATCAATGATAATCCATGTTACTGCAAATTTATAACTGACTAAGGGTGTTAGAGTAGAAAACAAAGATTTACCTGCTTTGATGCCATAAGCGGGGACAAGCAGTCCGATACGGCCCGCTGAACAGCTTCCGATGGTGTGTTCACGACATCCAGTAGCTTTTCAACAACATTATGAACTTTTGGGTCATCCTGTGAGATTATAAACATATAAGTGTATACAAGCATAATGAGGACTAACAAAAGTAGTCATCTGGAAAAAAAATAAAACCCATAATAGACCTGAGCTAGATGCTTTGCAAGAGCGCCTGTGTAAAGAACTACTCCCTCCCTCACCAAGTCATATTTCTCTTCATCGGATGCCTGTCCCATGACAAGAACAGCTTACTTGAACTTACAATCCACATGACAAATCAAAAGAAAGACCCCCCAAGGAAAATCACATATCACAGACTAATCAAACCGAAGTAAAAATCAATGTGAATGCATTTTTATCATCCACAAGCAAACAAATATGGACATCTTACACATTGGCATGTAAACAGCCAGTAAGCTAACCTTCTTGTTCAGGTAGTTTTCAAAAATAGGGAACAGCAGGGAAACGTTCTCCTTTCCATGTTTATCAATGATCATAATACCAGCATTAATCATCCGTCCTCTAACATCCGTATTAGGATCAGCCTGCAAACGAAAGAACCAGTTAACAATATCTAAATCACAACCAGTTAACAGTGTCTAAATCATATTTATACTTATATGTTTGTGTGTGTATTAATACTTAGAAAAACAACACTGATTTCAGTTCATGCAATTATAACAAGATAAATTCACTAAAATCAAGAAACATTCACGATGAGATGGTGATTGTTTTACGTGAATTTCAAAAGAAGCAAAGGCATATAGTCGATGCGGATCGGGCGAATGGGGGTTGAAAATTCGGATGGTAGGAGGAAGGATGGGAAAACATGCGCAGTTGTGCGGGTTTCGTATGAGTCTGAGAATGCACGAAATTGTGCGGGTGAGGGACAAATGAACACACTAAGCCCTGTGAGAGAAAATAAGTGGGATTGAAAATAGAAATGGAAGGTAAAAGTGAAGACAGAAATAAAAGCAGAAGATGGGTACTAAACACCATATAAAAAGAATGAATGGCTTTATAAAGAGTCAATGTCAATCAAGAGGCATAAGTCTTGAACTTTAGGAAGCATCCTTATATCAACAAACATTTACTTGTTATTTTAAATAAGATTTTACAAAGAAAAATAATAAAAAATTTATCAAACGTCCTACTTAGATTCGATCAGTCCTCGATGACTTAAATAACTTGAATCAAGACAAGCTAATTATCCAGTATAATGGCATTAAGCAATTTCAGACATCTTGCATTTTAGCAGAAAAGTCATAAGGAGAACAGACTTTGTCAGCCATTGTCAAAATGTAATGCCAATGTTGGGCGGGTCTCCCCGAACTTCACCACCATTTGTCTTGACAATAAAGGAGGACGCGACTATTGCATGCAGTTGAGACATCAACTGTTTATCAACAAAAACTTGGTCGGAGGGAGAAAGGAGGCAGGCAACAATAACTGACGAAATGTGAACGCAAAGCAGTGATGGTGGCGACGACCAGTGGTCACTGGGGAAGACGTAACAACATTTGCTGGTATTTGAAAGGTGGAAAGCGAGAAATAGTGATGGTTGATAGCTCTGGTTGCCGGGGGCACTGTGTAAGATGAGACATTGAAAGATGGAGGAAATATTATGGAGGATTTGGTATTGTTTCTGTAGCAAGTAGACGAGATAAATGGTTAGGAAGGGAAAAGAAAAAAGAAGTCGGGAAGAAAGACATGGGAAAATCTAGCTTTGATTACAATTGATGTGGCTAAGAAAAATGGGACAAGGAGAGTGAGTTTTATAAGAGGAAGACAGAGAGAACACACCCATTGTGCGAATTATTGAGAAAAAGTACAAGATGTGCGAGACAAAAAGAAAAGGAACATGCCAAGTCATGTGAGAGAGATGTGGGATTAAGGGAATATAGTGTACAAGAAAACAAAGAAATCCAAGAAGAAGAGGGAACCAAATAAAAAAAGCTAATTCTTCTGATATGTATCATTTCCAAACAGATGGGTGACTACGTAAAGAACCAACTTCCAATCAAGAGAAATTTGTACAAAAAAAGAGCATCCTTATAGTAAAAATATACAAGGAAAATAAAAAAGGATAAATTTTGACAAAATGTCACCTGGCTTTTGATGCATTAGTAGGGTAGATACCTAAACTAACAAATGCAATTACAAGAACATGTTTTACACCAGGACAAATAAATTATTAAAATGTCATATATTATTCTTAACAACATTCAATAATGTTGCAGTCAATAGTTTAGTTTCTTCCTACTCTCGACACTATTTAAAACGGGTATAAAAACAAGTTAGATGTATATGTTCCTGAAAGATAATTGTCCCCTCTCCTCTATTGCCTTGCCCTTTATTTGATGCATTAGCAGGGTAGATACCTAAACTAACAAATGCTATTACAAAAACATGTTTTTTACACAAGGGCAAATAAATTTTTAAAATTTCATATATTATTCATAACAGCATTCCATAATGTTGCAGTCAATAGTTTAGTTTCTTCCTACAAGCTCGATACTCTATTAAAAATGGGTATAAAAACAAGTTAGATGTATATGTTCCCGAAAGATAATTGTCCCCTCTCCTCTATCGCCTTGTCCTTTATTTGCCACAGAAAATATATCACCATAAAATAAGCTTAACTGAAACTCAAACTGCCAGGACCATTAAAATATAAAACATTTTTAGGAACAAAAAAAACAAAGGTAAATCTTCTCTATGCTAGTTTTTTTAATTAGTAACTTCTGGAAAATTAAGCATAGCCATCCCAACATTCACGATATTCTTGGCCAAGAGAAGCTTATAAACTGCTATAGACTAGAAAGGAACACCTATTGTTCTCATCTTTGTAGCACGAACATCCCCTGACCACCCAATCTTTTCTTGTACAATTCATCTCAACAGAATTTCATGTATGTCGCAGAGCTATTTATAAATGTATAAATTCAGTCCAGGAATAGTTCGTAGTGAATGCCCATTCAAACAAGTAGGACCAATAGTTCATCATTTTGGCCGGGAATTACAAAAAAAATATAGAATCCAGCAAGTGCTCTCAAATGAAGCAACATAGTCTCCCATCACTATACTCACCAATCAGCATGAACTTCTTATATTAAAAGTCCTACTACAAGGCATGCCAAACTATCAAAGATCAATAAAAATAGAGATGAAAATAAATATGGATACGTATCGTATCCAATTTTATACATCCTTCGCTTTATAAGGATTTTGACATTTGTATTCCTGACCGTTTCAAATGGATATGAATGTTGATGTCACTTTGATATCTGCAAATATTTATATATGAATTTATATATCCATTTAATACATATACAAACTCGTATAATTATTAAATGTATGTACAAAATTTTATACTTATCCCACCATATTTGATACAAATATTACTAAATAAATAAACCGTTTTTATTCTGTCTAAATCTTATTGTACATATATATTTAAACTAATCTATGTGATTTAATATGGGATCCATACCATATTAATTTCACATCCATCACCAGTTTAGCCTTTAACACACACACACATCCAATGTTCAGGAAATCGGTCGAGTATACCGCATACTCCGCCGCATACTCATACTCGGAAGCCTTAGCGCTCCGAGTATGACCAAATCGGACTCTAGGCGGGTCAGGCCGCTTACTCGGCCGAGGATACCGTATATGCGGCTGATTTTCAAATAAACATTTTCTAAAACCTTAACCTGAACTCGCATACCAGACTTAACGCTCTTTCAATTGATGTTTTTGCTCATTCGACTCTATATTACTTTTTATCCCAATAGTTTTGTTCCTTGTACCGTCAATTATTTATTATTATAATCAAGAGATATTAATTTTGAAGATATTAACATGATATTAAAATATTATTTATACTTTTAATAATAAAAAATACCAAACCGCATAAAACCGCATATTCCCCGCATACTCTCCCGCATACCGCATACTCTCTATGCAGTGACCCCTCCGACTGAATACTGCATACCGCCTTCCTGAACATTGCACACATCCACATTGGTATTCATATTTCAGATGGATGAAGATATAACCTACATTGTAACACGCATCATAGCCTTTAACACACACGTGCGCACGCACACGCAAACACGCAAAAACACAAACACACACACAATCATGTTCTTATTCATATTTCAGACGGATGAAGATATAACCTGCATTGTCCTACAAAGGTATGAGCAACATGATGGCATAGCAAAAGCTGATGGATGCCAAATAATGGTCGAAGGGGGAGAAAGAAACATAAAAGGGGAACTGAGGAAAAAAGTAATGGATCTTTTATGGGGTTGTCTAGATTGATGAATCAAGAAGCCATACATATCCATAATGGATCCATCGCACCTACGAGACTTAAAGGATGTTCTTTAACGCATACGAGTACCCATGGTCCCATGGGTACTGCATAGCAAGGAATTCCACATACGGACTTGTGGGCATAATGATTGAACCAAAATGCGGTCATCTTAAGGGGACCTCCAAGAAGGAAATCGAGGAAATGCCCATTTTTGAAGCTGTGGATTGAGGAGAAGGCCGCAAGAAGCGAGCACCAAAGAATCCTTCATGACAAAGGAGAAGATGGATGTGTAGTAGAGGCAACGTTCTTGGAAAATGTGGCTAAAGGAGGAGGTGAGCTCTTGTTTCTTCCGTATGGTCGATAGAGGGAGGAGGTGAACTCTGATGGAGAGCTTGTGGAGGGTGTGGATTGAGGAGAAGGCCGCAAGAAGCGAGCACCATAGAATCCTTCATGACAAAGGAGAAGACAGATGTGGAGTAGAGGCAACGTTCTTGGAAAATGTGGCTAAAGGAGGAGGCCAGCTCTCGTTTCTTCCGTATGGTATGTTAGGAGAAGCGTTTTCCATATCATAGAAGAGACCCTAGGGCTCTCTTATATAGGAGAAAAGCCATGGGTTAATTACATAAGAGATACATAAATAAAACAAAATAGAAACCTGTGTAGTCTTGAAACATTATTATCTCAACACTCCCCCTCAAGCTGGAGCATAGATATCTAGCATGCTCAGCTTGGTGCAACACTTCTGGAATGGACCTCTAGTAAGTGACTTGGTGAAGATATCAGCTGTCTGATCTCCAGTAGAAACATGAGAGGTGGATATGAGACCCTTCTGAATCACGTCTCTAGTGTAATGGCAATCTACCTCTATATGTTTAGTTCGTTCATGGAAAGCAGGATTATTGGCAATAAACAGAGCTGCTTGATTATCACATAACAACTGCATAGGAAGAGGAACATCAACAGCAAGATCCGTCAACACAGATCTAACCCACATCATCTCTGCACTTCCCTGTGCCATGGCCCTGTATTCAGATTCTGCACTAGATCTTGCAACCACTGTCTACTTCTTGCTTTTCCATGAAACAAGGGAGTTGCCCACAAAAACAGCAAAGCCAGAAGTAGACTTCCTGTCTTTGGAGCACCCTGCATAATCTGCATCTACACAGGCAGTCACCTCAAGAGATGTATCCCTACTGAAGACAAGACCAGTACCAAGTAAATTCTTCAGGTACCTCAAAATCATCTGAACAGCATCCATATGTACCTTCCTGGGTTGTTCCATGAACTGGCTAACTTTGCACACTGCAAAGCAAATTTCTGGTCTGGTGATGGTGGAGTATAAGAGCTTCCCAACAAGCTCTCTGTATATCTCCTGCTATCAACCTCTTCAGTGTCATCATCATACAATCTCACACTTGTATCCATAGGAGTAGTAGCAGGTTTGCATTCTGTCATACCTGTCTCAGAAAGCAAATCCATCACAAACTTTCTCTGGGTCATCATAAGACCATGCTGGTTCTTGGCAAACTCCAGTCCAAGAAAATATCGAAGAGTACCAAGGTCCTTGGTCACAAACTGCGTACCAAGAAATTCCTTAGCAGTCTGAATTTCCTGCTCATCATCCCCTGTGACAATGATATCATCTACATAGACAAGAATAGCAATGGTACCTCTCTGTGTCTTCTGGACAAAAAGTGTATGATCTGCAGTAGACCGTACAAACCCCTGTTGCTCTATTAGGTCCGATAGCTTCTGGTACCAAGCTATAGGGCTCTGCTTAAGGCCATAAATCGCCTTATGGAGCCTGCATACCCTCTGGGACTCCCCCTCAGGAGCAAACCCTGGTGGTTGCTGCATATATACTTCCTCCTGTAGATCCCCATATAGGAAGGCATTCTTCACGTCAAGCCGATAAAGAGGTCAATCCTTGGAAACTGTTACTGATAGAAGGATACGAAGCGTTGAGTGTCGGGCTACTGAGGAAAAAGTATCCTGGTAGTCCACCCCGTAAGTTTGGGTGAACCCACGTGCCACAAGTCTCGCCTTGTAGCGCTCCACACTGCCATCCGCTTTGTGCTTGATTGTAAAGACCCACTTGCAGCTGACTATGGAGGCACCCACAGGAGCAGGCACAAGACTCCATGTACCCCGTGACTGCAAGGATGTCATCTCCTCTTCCATGGTCATACGCCACCTACTGTCCTGTAACGCCTCCTGATATGTTCGTGGGACAGTAACTGCAGAAAGTCCCACAACAAAGCGCATGTACTCTTCGGAAAGATTATCCAAACTAACATGTGCAGCAAGAGGCTAAGTAGCACACTGACGACGAGGCTTCCACAAAACAATGGGAACCTCCAGGTCATCATCCACATTGTCCTGTACAATTGACTCAGCCTGTGTACCATCCAAAAGACCAGCACCATCAGATGAAACAATATGCTCATGACATACCTGAGGCGTGCTGGATGATGTAGAGGGCATATGAGCAGCGGGGCGAGAAGAAGACCGACGGGTGTAAACATGTGGCAAGAATTGAGGTGGAGGTAGAGGTGGAGGTGGAGGTGGAGGTGGAGATGGAAGTGGAGTTGGAGAGTTTTGTGGTGGAGTAGGCAGAGTTGGAGGAGAAGGAGGTGGTGGAGGAACAACCACATCCTCTTCAGAACTACCATTGGACAATCTGTCACCTGTAGGCGAAAAATACATAATAGACTCAAAAAATGGGACATCAGCACTCACGTAATATTTCCGTCCTACAGGATCAAAACAATGATACCCCTTTTAGGTACGAGAATATCCAACAAAACACATTTAACCGCTCTGGGTGAGAGCTTGTCACGACCAGGAGCAAAATTGTGGACAAAGGCCACGCAACCAAAAATTCTGGGAGTGAGATAAAATAGGTACTTCTCGGGAAACGCAATCAAGAAAGGAACCTTTTCTCCTAGCATGGTGGAAGGCATCCGATTCACTAAGTAACAAGCTGTAAGAACGACATCTCCCCAGAAAGAATGAGGGGCTCGATTCTGAATCAAAAGGGTCCGAGTAACGTATAGAAGGTGACGGTGTTTGCGTTCAGCTACACCATTCTGTTGTGACGTATAAGCACAAGAGATCTGATGAATAATACCAATAGAACTGAGAAATGCATATAATTGTAAGGTAGAGAATTCGAAAGCATTATCTGTACGAACAAATTTAACATTAGTGGAGAAAATGTTTTTGACCTCAATAAGAAAGGATTTGATTAGAGCACCAGTTTCAGACTTATGTTTTAACAAGAAAACCCAAGATAGTCTAGAGTAATCATCAACAGCAACCAAATAAAACCGATGTCCCTGATGATCAGGAATACGACTAGGACCCCAAATATCAAAATGAAATAGCTCAAACAACTGACTACTGTCACGACTCTGACGAGACGGAAAAGAAGAGCGATGGTACTTCTCAAGCTGACAGACGTCACAATCCAAGGTAGTACGAGTAGATAATTGTAGTAGAACATGACACATCTTCTGAAGAGTAAGATGTCCAAAGCGTAGATGCCACATGAACGGTGAAACAGGTCCAGAAGGAATAGTAGTGATCCCAACTTGAGATGGTATGGTAAGCTTGTACAATCATCGCTGCTCACGGCCACATCCAATCACCCTGCCCGTTAGTATGTCCTGAAACACAAGCGAAGATGGATCAAATATGGTACGACAGTGTAAATCTTTTGTAATTTGACTAATAGACAAAATATTCATCTGAAAGGCTGGAGCATGTAAAACATTCTGCAAATGAAAAGAAGGAGCTAGAACAATCTCCCCCTGACCAACAACAGGTAGTCGAACTCCATTAGCAATCAGCACGAATCGACCAGAAGCAATCGGTCTGTAAGAAGTAAAATGTGCTCTATCGCCACACATATGATGTGATGCTCCCGAATCCACAATCCAGTCAGTCAAATCAGAGCTGCTACAACTCGTAAGAGCATAAGTAGTACCTGAAGAGCTATACGAAGCTCTGGCAGTAGCTGCAGCATCAGAAGAAGTCACAGCCAGAATAATAGGAGCAGACATCATCTCGCGAAGTTTGGAAACAATATCATCCAGGCGAGCATCCTGGGATGGAGCCAAGGTAGGTTCGGTCTGTTCAGCAACCCTTGCAGATGCTGAATATCCATGCTTCTGAAAGCATGTCTCTTCAGCGTGACCAGGACGATGGCAAAAAGAACATGGGCCACGCAGACGGCCTCCACCACGACCACGCGGAAGACCCTCCCCTTCCGCGTGAGACAGCCATAGCGGAAGGATTCGGAGCGACAGTAGTGGGAGTAGTAGTAACCCGACTCAATCGCTTGTACACTTCTTCCATAGGAGGTATCGTCTCTCCAGTTACAAGTTGTGTATGTGTTGCATCATACTCGGAATCAAGAGAAGATAGGAAAACCCCCGTCATAGTGGTGTTCCGATACTGTTGTTGATGGTCGATGCTGGCAGTGATAGGCATGAAGTTGTGGAGGCGTTCAAACATGCCGCGAAGATGGGAAAAATGCACATGAAGCGGGCGAGCATTCTGTTTGGTTGAGAAAATGTCAAACTGTAACTGAGGAATCTTGCTCTCGTTCTTGGCTTGCCCATATGTGGCTGCTAAGATATCCCACATAGCCTTTGTGGTGGGTTGGTTGACAATATCGTTGGCAATCTCTGTGGTGAGCGTCCCGGAGAGCCAAATACGAGCATAAGCATCATCTTGCTTCCATGAAGCATTAGCTCCAGTTTTGTCCGCCGGTTCGGACTCGGTGAGAATGTGTTCTTTGTTGTGGCACTGCATAAGAGTGCGAAACTGCATGGACCATAGTTCATAGTTGGTCCCATCCATCTTGACGATTGGTGCAGGTCCTTTGAATGCACTAGAAGAAGAGAACACGTCACTTTTAATGTCGGACATTGTATCAATGAAATGAACCTCGGACAACGGAGTAGTAGATCAATCGGAAAATGTATACACAATCATGAAGAGGAGTGGTTGTATGTGTAGACTCATACAACCATCCGAAAGAATTTTATTGTGGTCTAGTGGCGTTAGATGTGATATGGAAGACAAAAAACACCACCACCAACCAAAATCAGACCAATATCTTTCAGAACAGGGGTTGGAATACCAGTTTCAGATCATGGAACAATCAACCGGAGCGCTCTAGGCCGTTGCTGGACACTCCAGCGAAATACAGGAGGTCGTAGGACCTTCAGCGGCAGCGGAAGGGGGACTGGGAGTGCCCAGGCGGCGGGACAGGAGGGTCGCGCCTGAGGGCTACCCTGGGGGCGGCGGTAGGTGGAGGGCCCTGGCTGGGCTGCCGGCGGCGCCGAGATGAGGAGGGGGTGTCGACGGCAGCAGGAGGAGGCATGAGGGAGGGTTAGGGTTTGGGTGGGATATGGGAACCCCGGTCTAGGCGTTGCTCTGATACCATGTTGGGAGAAGCATTTTCCATATCATAGAAGAGACCCTAGGGCTCTCTTATATAGGAGAAAAGCCCTGGGTTAATTATTAAGAGATACATAAATAAAACAAAATAGAAAACTGAGTAGTAATGAAACATTATTATCTCAACATGGTCGATAGAGGGAGAAGGTGAACTCTGATGGTGAGCCTGTGGAGGGTGACCAGCCATTGGTTTTGTGGGAACCCACTTACGGATGACAAGTCAGAGGGTTCCCTTTTTAGTGACTTATGGTGGGCAGACAGAGATGTGTTGTGGCTGTCTAGGATGAGGACTAGCGTGAGATTATGAGGCCTTTTAGCACCAATGAGGTCAATGTCGAAATCTCTGCTTTCAACAAAGATGGATCCCTTGGTCCGAATGGCTTCCCTGTGTAACATCACGACCCTACACCCGATCTGTAAACGAGGATAACTAGCCTACACAACTCGTTGGCTACGACCCAACTAGGCCTCTTGACTACTGCCAAAAATATTTAAGCCCCACTACTTATTACCAACTACTACACCTTGTGACTACTAAGTGTGGGATTATTTTTAGTGCGCTACAATCTCCCACACTTATATATGCAGCGTCCACGTCTACATCATGGGTAGCATTTTCCATTATTGGAAGAAACTTTCTCTTATATTGTTTGCAAAGCATCATCCCTAGATCTGAGTCGTTATCGACAATAATTAGCATACACAACTTGATGGCCGCGGACCGAACTAGGCCTCTTGACCACCGCCCAAAAATGCTTAATCCCAAGTCATGTACTAGTAGTAGTTCGCACTACTTATAACCAGCAGTCGGACTATGTGATTACTAAATGTGGGACTATGTTTGGTGTGTTACACCTTATATTTTCCCTTCAGAGATTTCGGGAATTGGTTGAGGGTGAAATGGTGGTGATTATGGAGGAGCTCTGAATGGCAAACTGAGACTTTGAGAGGTTTATTGTTCTTTATTGTTACTTCTTCTCAGAAAGAATGTGGTGGGTCGGGTCAAGGATTTTCATCCTATTGCTCTTTACAATGCGGTTTAGTTCATTGTAAAGGTCCTCATGAGCTACCTTCGTGCGATCTTAGGGCTCATCATCGTACCTGCCCAGACATCATTCCTCCTAGGTAGGCATATAAAGGACAATGTGATATTAGCGTATTAAATTATTGCTAACTACAAGAAGATGAAAGTGAAGGGTTGTCTTGGAAGGATGTTTTGGGTCTCTCTCTCTCTCTTTCAATGGTTCCCTTATGAGTGGATTATCTAGGTGAAGAGGCGTATGATGACAACCTTGTACTTTATCATAGTGAATGGTAGGTGGATGTCGGCTTCTTTCAACCATTGAGGGGAGTTACACGAGGTTGTCCATTGGCGTTGTTGCTCCTTGACTTCGTAGTGAATGTATTATCAATGATGGCATCCTTGGAGATGGACGAGAATTATTATGCAAGTCTGTATTGATGACTTAACAACCTCCATGTTACATTATTGCAACAACACTATGTTCTTCGTGGATGGTGATGCCTGGGATACAAATGAGATTACTGCAGCTCTAAAGCTTTTCAGCTCGAACCTGGTCTTGCGGACACAAAAGGAGGTGTAGGCATAAGTGTTTTCCCTACAGATGCAATGTGGATCTTGGACGATCAGCTATTTGGATCTGCCTTTAGTGATAACTTTGTTGCTCCAGAGTAACATATTACCTTCGATGGAGAAGATGAAGCCTAGTCATGTGAGGTTGTGAGCTTCTTGCCTGTGGATAGAGAGGTGAATGCCTGGTCCAGGCTTCTTCTTAAGGGCACCCCAAATGTTGCAAAAGTTGGCATATGGTGTTTGATTAGAAAAGAAAAAATCGATATTCTAACCTATTCTTAATTACGATGAATATAAACATTTTATATAATACATATATTTCATAAGTTTATATATATGATCATCGATACACAAATTGAAGGGCTTAATTCTACTAAAAGGCAATGCATCATAACTTCTATTTAGTAATGGTAGTTGATGCCAGTTATAAAATAGAGTGATAAGTATGTGATATTGGGATAAATCAAAATCCTTGAATAAGAAAAAATTAATAATATCCTACAACTGGCCAATAGTCAGCCGACTAGTTGGATTGACTACTCAATCAAACTAATTATTGGTCGATTATTAAATACTCAATCGGTCACAAACAATGCACTATATAATCGGATTAACTATTTCCTGCAAGTGTCCAAGGATGCCTAGAGTCTATGATGTGGAAATTCTTCTGGGCTAACACCGAGGACTTACAGGGGATGTCTTTAGTGGATTGGAGAATAGGAATATTGTGAGATAATGGAATAAATCAGAATCCTTGAATAAGAAAAAAAACGATAAAATCCAGTAACTGACTGACCAATAATCAAACGACTAGTTAAATCAACTACTCAATCAGACTAGCTATTGGTCCATTAATAAATATTCAGTCGGTTATAAACTGATGGAAGAAACATAGTTGATGCATTAGATGTACCCGAGGGCTCTCTTATATAGGAGAATAGCCCGGGGTTAATTACATGATAAGTACACTCAGAAAGAAGAAATTAGAATAAGACACACATAGTACAATATTTTAACTTAACACTCCCCCTCAAGCTGGAGCATATATATCTATCATGCTCAACTTGGACCAACACTTCTGAAATGGACTTCGTGCTAGAGCCTAGGTGAAGATATCTGCTATCTGATCTCCTGTAGACACGTGAGATGTAGATAGGAGTCCCTTCTGGATCAGATCTCGAGTGTAATGACAATCCACCTTAATATGCTTCGTTCGTTCATGGAGGATTATTTGCAATGAATAATGTGGCTTGATTATCACATAATAGCTGCATAGGAAGAGGAACATCTATAGAAAGATCAGTCAACACCGATCTAACCCACATCATTTATGTACTCCCTTGAGCCATGGCTCTATATTCAGATTATGCACTTGATCTGGCAATTACAGTCTGTTTCTTGAGCCAACTGACTGCGAAGGATATGTGGGGAATCCTCACTACTACATATTCTCGAGCGAGAAATGAGTCAAAGATTCTGCAGCTCCAGAATGACATCTTCACGACCAAACAGAATGGTCAGCATCTACACATGGTGCATACCTCTCTCAACGGTATGTTTGAGATGTTACACGGTTACATACCATTGACAGCCATGCCTGAATAGTTGAAGGCGTATCGTGATTCAGTGATAACCGGGGTGTTTCTGGCATCCTTAGATTCAGAATATGATACAGCTCATTCTCATATACTTATAGACTCTACTATACCTCCCATGAAGGAGGCGTATCGAAGGCTGAGTCGACTTAACATCTCCTCAGCCCTTGCTACTACTAATACCGCATCAGATATGGATGCCTCCAATGGGAGAGGTGGTTCTCATCCAATCAAAGGGAGAGGTGTCTCCACTAAGAGTGGATTTCAGCGTTCATGCTAGCCCTGCACTTACTATCATCAATCAGGTCATTCTGAGGATAAGTATTATTCCAAGCACCGATTTCCATCATCTGCGTGAGTTGTTGAGCTTGAGCGAGCTCCACCAACTACCACCACATGAGGCTCTGGAGATCAATGCTTTAATGAGCTTTTTGTGCGCTTCGGGAGATTATGCCATTTCTAGATGCTTCCCGGAGCTCCTTTTCTATCCCATCAAACTTGGATGCTTCCACATCCATGAGTGCCACAGGTACTACATATGCATATACTAGTCAGTTCATGCCATGGCCTCAAATTTCTCCGAAATTCCATCGAATTTCTCCGAAATTTCCATTTCTCTAGGTCACCGAAATCGAAACGTTTTCTTATTTCTATTTCTAGGATTTTAAAGAAATATCACCAAAATGTCAACAAAATTTTATCGAAATTGCATGTCATTTCTACAAAACAATAAAAATAAGGGAGTCTATCCTTCACTTTCATCGAAACTTGCATATAGTAATGAATTTTTCAGTTATTTATTCATCGATGTTGAGTTATTAGAGTGTTTTATGTTATTTACAGAAGTTTCTTTAGTTAGTTTCTGAATTTTAGATCTAAATCCAAATCAAATCAATTACCCACAAGATTTAAGATTTAAATTCAAATTTTTAATTGAAGAGCTTTATTTTTATTCTTTCTTTATTTTAATATATGTGTGTGTATGATTATGTGTGTGTGTTGATTAGTCGTTACTATATGTGTCATCTCATTCTTATTGACAAGGTGGTTATCATAGCTTTTGCTTCTAGTTTAGCATACGGTTCTGACTCTAGGCAACACGTTTCTTTCCATGTCAACAAGTGTTTTGATTATGATAATAATATTTCTTCAAAACTTATATTTACAATTTTATTTTACAAATAAGAGTGCATTTCTATTTTATTTATTGACTTAGGAACGCTAAAAACCTCAGTTTTAGGGAAAAGGTTCAGTTTAGAGACATAGGGCACCTTATTTTGTTTGTCCTCTTTATGTACTTTTCCTGACTCTTAACTCTATATAAGATAGCCATAGGGCACCATAGAATAATCAAGTTCTTATTTTCCCTTAACATGGTTGTCGGCTACCTAATGCAACCCCCACAATGAATGATTTGAACCCTAGTCTTTTGTATGGTAGGTATACTATACTACCACCAAACCATTGAAGTGTGCTTAACAACCTCGACGTTCAAATAACGATAAAAAATTGATCCATTACCTTCTTTACTTGATTGATCAATTTTATTGTGCTCATCGATCAATACTTGATACATGAACAATCAACTCTGATTTTTTGATTTTCCAAACATTGGAATTTCCTAGTTTGTTACCCACTAGCTACTTTGAATCCCCAACATCTATGTTGACCACCTTACACTAGAAATAGGATCTCGTGGTCTTTGTTGAGACACGTGACCAAAAGAAATAATTATCAACTCATCAAAGTGAAGAAAGAGTGCTCAGGGTACTATATTCGTGCTCTCAAGCCATCTACAATCTCGAGCTCTATGTGCTCTACGTACTCAAAAACGATCATCTTCATCCTCAAGCAAACTCTACATTGAAAGTTATATAAGCTTCTAAAGTCAAGTCTATTGCTAACATATTTCTTTTTTGGCATATTGTAATAAAGTTCAAGTAGTGGATTCCTTTCTCTCTGAGAGATAAAATCTTCTTTTAGGAGTTGTCCAAGAAATGGTACAGGTTGTACATGAGGACATGTGGAATGGTGCAGGTTGTACATGGTGCAGCTTCTAGGGAATATTGCAGGTTGTGATACCCTTGATGTAAAGTAGCCCAACATAGTGGACAGAAGTTTCGTCGAGAGAGCAAATAGGAAATCCGAGAATATGGTAATGAGTCGCGGTTTTCACGTGCTTAAGTTTCCACGTTAAAATCATTGAGCAATGTGGTTCAATTCTTTTTATTATATCATTCATATTTGTGAATTTTAAATTTGATAATGTCGTTGGGATTATCTTATATTGCGAAACACACCCCCTCTTGTGTCGATTTCTCAAGAGGTGTGTTGCATTTGGGGGGCAAGTTTAAAACTACTACTTATGACGCTACGAACACAGGATCTTAACGGACTTCAAATGTATGGTGCGGGGATTCGCTCTATTCTTCCTTTGTTTGTGCCGTTGGCGAAGAATTCCTAGGGACGGTAGTGTGTTTCAATTTTGGTTGGATAGCGGGATGGACCGTGGTGTGCTATGTCATCATTTTCCTTGTCTCATCTCTTCAGCAACAAATAGGGGAATGTGGGTTAACAGGACTTGGGTAAATAAGGTGGGGTCCACCTATTTTCGCTCAGATCTTTCTGATTAAAGAATGGTGGAGTTTTTTACTTTGTTGGAGCCCCTATCTCCAATGGGGGTTACCTCCGTTAGGCATGAATATTGGATGTGGATAGATGATTCCTTCTCGGTAAAGAAGGCATATAAAGCATTGTATACCTCAATGGTTTTTGACAATATGATTGCATCATTGGAGTAAAAGCACGATTTAGAGCGAAAGATGCCACATATCAAGATTTTCTTTTGGCTAATGAGGCAAGAATGCTTGATGATGGATAATTGTATAGCCAAATCTTTCTATTGGGCAAATGGGTCTTGTCAGCTGCATGTCACAAGATCGTAGGATGTCGACAACTTGTTCTTTGCATATGGCATCTCCATGGACATCTGGGCGATGACGGGTTTGTAAGGGATGGCAATTGAGAGTGCATCTATATTTCTAGAGTCAATTGAGGCTTGTCGATCGATCCCTAACCTAGAGTAATATCATAAATTAACATTTTCGCATTTCATTTTATAAGCCATCACAAAATCCAATAAACATCTTTTAGTCTTCAAAAAAAGGGGGCATGCATTGGGAGCAACTAACAGAGAGCAAGGGGAGTAAAACCAGAAAAGAGGGACAATGGGAAACTAAGAGAGAAACGGGAATGGAAACAAGTTAGAGCATTGGGCCAAGGGCAAGGATGCAACATATGCGGCAAAAAAAGCATAAGGAGGAGAGGATGACAAAAGCATGAGGTGGGTGGAGCTAAAGAAGGATATGAAAGACGATGAGGGGACAACCATGGTATAAAAAGCGGTTCTCGAGAATTAAAAAGCGATGAGGGGAGATGAAGTATGGGCTTTTAACCCCAAGGAAATCACCTCAGCGAGGCAACAAAGAGTACGTAATAGTGGTGAGGCTATCATGAGGTGTAAAGGCGGGAAGACAAGGCGAAAGCGTATATGCAACTCACTTGACAAGATACGGTGTTTTTCTCTCTCAAATCCCACCCATAAAGCTCATTCTCCTTTTTTTGATTGAAATCCTTCACTCCTGGAGTAGTCCACATCCTTGTCGTTGGAAAACCAGTCCTTGAACAGATCTCTCACCCTTGTCCTCGTTTTGTTGTTTGTTACTTCAGCATCTGTTCACTGTTTATAAATAACCGCATCATTTTTTATTGGTTTTTCAGAGATATTTTTTCTTGTTATTATTCAGGTTCCATGTCTTACTTAACCACGCTTCAAATCTGTCGGCTTATCTTTTAAGATACTGTTATTTTTCTATTATTATTGACAATTGCACAGTTATTCATAAATATCTAATTAAGCAGTTACATCATGTTCTATGCTTTTATGTAAAGATGTTTATAAAGATCACTATACCGCTTATATGCTTATATTATAAATATCTTTTAGAACACGGTGCTACTGTTCCCATTGGTTTATTACGTTATGAACTAGAAACTAAGCTCCGGAAGTTGTACTATATTTTTATCATTATTTTTACTGTGTTTTGTTTAGCAGTGCAGTTTCTTCTGCGTCATTATTGAAGAATTACACTAAAAGTACTTTAAGTTTTAAAATGCTTAGATAATTGTGTTATAGTGTTATAGGCTACAGCTCGTCCCGATTCTAGGAAAATTGTCACGATCTACCATTCATTTTCCAAACCTTGGGCACAACATCAAATTTCACCTGATTTCTGAAAACATAAACAGAGAAATCTAAGCAAATGAACAACCTCACAGGATGCAAGACATTTAAACAACCGGGATGATAAACAGCAAACATTTACACGTGAACAATGAATAGGAAAAGCTTAACATTATGCGTGTGTATAAGCTGCGCTGAATTGAACAAGTTTCCAGTCATACCAAAGCACGTGATATGAGGAATGTCATGACAACGGGGAGATCTTTAGTTCTCAATACATCAGCAGCAGAAAACAATGCCAGAGCTATCCCTTGCCTTCCGACCCAATGGGGGTCAGGTACAGATGCAACACTTCCAATGTATTGGATATACAGAGAAAACAAGCTCGAAAGTGCTCCCTGAATTGTGCAAGTTGGGCAAGGGAACAAAGTATTTTAAACTGCAAAAGCTGACGGGAAAATAATCATATATATTTAATCCAAAAGATAAACCTGTATTGTTTCTGGGTTTTCATCCAAAGCGGCTGCCAGACCTTCACCAGCTGCTACACGGACATTAAAGTTGCTATGAGCCAAAGCATTATATAGGCCTGAGAAGTCTGTCCCAAAATCAAATCCATAACGATCCCACAAGTCCTCAGCTGCTTCAGCGACAACCTAGATCACTTACAAGTACATCATTAGGAATCCTACATCTGTATACTCAATTCAAAAGCAATCAATACAATTTATATAAAAAATAAAACTCATAAGAACTTTTTTGTAGCAAAAAGTTGGTGGCATGGTTTTAAAAAGTGGCGCCTCGAGGCGCAAAGGCGTACGCCTCGAGACGAGGCGGCCCAAAAGTGCCCCGAGTTGCACGCCTCAGCTCACGATCAAGAGGCGCATGCCTCATCCTCGCCTGAGGCACTCGAGGCGAGGCGGAGGCGTAAGCCTCAACAAATTGTTTTTTTTACTTTTTCCGGTCACGTCCAAAGCACGTGACCTGTCATTTTTCTAAAACAAGGGAGTCGAGAGGGTCGTTCTGTTCGACAGAAATGAAACCCTCACCTCGACCCGGTACTCTGGAACCTCCAGGTTCGCGAGGAGGCCTAGTTGCCCATTGCCACTCAGCCGGAATCGTCGTGGCATCGCCGAACCTCCTGCAAGCATCACCGAGATGCCCTATGCCGTTGTCGCCTCCAATTTTTTTGGGTTTTTCTGATCTAATTTTTTTCTGTTTTCCTCGAGTTCTTCTTTATTGGTTTTATATTGGAGAGTTTCGTTATGTTGGAGGCTTTCATTATATTTTTCGAGGGTTCTTTTAATGTGTTCTTTATGGATTTTCCTATTTGTTTGGGTTAAATTCTAATCCATGGTGAAATATTACAAGTGTGTTTATCTTACTGTAAGTATATACATATGTTATTGTATAACTTGTAAATATGGGAAGGAAAGGCCAAAGTGAGGGGCGATCGGATCCCGGATGAAGATACTGTCGAGAACTTGAAATGGACGAGCATCACAAAGGGAAAGGCTATGTATATGTTGAATGTAATTTTTGTTTGATGAGGATCATTGGTGGGGTGAAGCAATTAAAAGACCATCTTGCAAAAACACGCAAGAATGTGAGAGCATGTCCAAGCCTTCCCATTGAAGTTCAACAAGAGATGAAGATATTCATGTAAAGAAAGGGTAATGAGAAGAGAAGAAGATTTGAAGAAATGGAAGAAGTTTGTCGAGTTCGGATGCAAGGGCCATCGGAAGGTGATGAAAACCAACTGTCACAAAGAGCACAGACAGATTCTAACAGTATCAAGCTTGCTCAAGACCGATGGATTTCTTTATTGCACAAGGAGGTAGGGGTGCAGGTACTTCGAATCATCCCGCACAACAACACACTTTAAATTAAATGCAAGCTAGAAAAAAATGAGAAAGAGGATTTGCAGGAGCATTGGGAGATTTTATTGAGAATTCATTGTCATTCTTATTTGGCAATGATGACCGATGTATGCGAGTATGGAAGGGGTTTCATGCCACCAACCATGCATGAATTACGAATTTCGATTTTGAAAGAAGAGAAGCAGGCCAAAACCACTCTTGTTGATGAGGCAAAGGATTCTTGGATTTGCCACCGGTTGTAGCATCATGTCTGACGGTTGGACTGATACGAAATGGCGCACATTGATTAATGTTTTGGTGAATAATCCCAAAGGCACTTACTTCTTGAAGTCAGATGATGCATCTGATCAAGTTAAAGATGTCAGGATGCTTTTTAAAGTGTTGGATGAAATTATTGAGGAGGTAAGAGAGAAGAATGGTGTCCACGTGATAACAGATAATGCATCAACTTATAAAGCAGTTGGACAAATGTTGATGGAAAAAAGGAAGAATTTTTATTGGACACTTTTTGCAGCCCACTTCATAAATTTGATGCTGGAGGATATCCTCAAATTGCATCTTCATGCATCATTGTTCAAAAACGCAAAGAAAATAATTACTTTTGTGTATGCTCGTGTTTGGGTCTTAGCAATGGTAAGAAAATTTACAGGTTGTGATTTGATGAAACCTGTCGTTACTCGATTTGCCACTGCATTTCTTACATTACAAAGCTTGATTAGAGCCAAGGATTCAGTTGAATCCTTCTTCACTTCAAGACCATGGAAAAGCAGCTCTTATGTGAATCGATCATTGGGGCAAAGTGTGGTGAACATAGTTGTGAAGAGCAAATCTTTTTAGCCTGGTGTTGTATATGTTCTCAAAACCACAAAATATTTGGTCACCATTTGAGGTTGGTGGATTCTGAAAAATTTCCACCGATGGGATTTATTTATGAAGCCATGGACAGGGCCAAGGAAGAGATAGCTAGAAATCTAGAAAATGACGAGACCAAATATAAGATTATTTAAGATATCGCGAATAGTTGTTGGGATTGTCAACTACACGGGCCATTACATTTGCTGCTTATTTCCTCAATCCCCACTTTCATTATGAGCCGACATTCTCTAATCACTTAGAGGTCAAAATGGGATTGTTTTCGTGCATGGAAAGATTGATCATTGATCAAGATGCGAGGGTGAAAGCATATTCACAACTTGATTCTTTTATGCATGCTAGAGGATTTTTGGATGGGCAAATGTTGTTAATTAAAGGAAAACATGAAGTCCTGGTGAGTATTGTAAATAAATTTAAAGAATTTTGCATATACTTTAACATCGTTACTAAAATGTGGCGCCGAGAACAATGCTGAGGAGCAAGACAACTGATGTTGATTCATTAAATCAACATCGATGATTAGTGATTTTTGATGTATTACATAAATGTGATGGACAATATGTTGCATTAGATTTATTCTTATGTTGAACTTTATTTCCTACTTTATGTTTTCTTTTCTAATTTCGCAATCGTATTCAAACTTTGTATAATCATAATTGCAGTTTGTAGATTGTGTTGAACTTTCGGTCAATATATTGCAATAGTTTGTGTTGTTATTTATTCCAATATATTTTACTTTAGTTTTATTTTTTCTTTCCAAAAAAATGAGTCCTACGCCACGCCTCATTTTGGGAAAACGCCTCGGACCACCTCGCGTTTTTTTAAACCTTGGTTGGTGAAATAGAGCAGTCCAATACCAAAACGCAACATGGCGAACACTCCTAGACAGGTGATGGTTAAGGGTCATTTAAAAAATGATTTTTTCACACTACCCCCTGTAAGTATTTGATAGGGCATCAATACCCTTTTCTTCATATATGCACAACTTCCGGACTTTGTTCAAGCCTGCGCTGGGGGATGGGCGCTCCTTTGGGTTCTAGAGGGACGACTGGACAGACGAGGGTGGGCTTTATGTGCGCTTCCCTCGGCTTTTCGCTTTGGCGCCGGACCCGGACATTCGAGTGGACTCTTGCTGGGTGGACGACAACCGGATGTCGGCTTTCCGTTCAAACTTCTCCGATCAGCAACTGGAGGAGTTCACGTTGCTGCTTGACACGCTAAGGGGGGCCTCGGGCCCCTCCTTGGGGCGGGATCACTGGGTGGGGGTTCTTTCTCCGTGAAGAAGGCTTACTCAGCGATCTGTAGGCCTCCTCCCTCCCTTTCGACGAAACTGGTAAGAGACTGCAACTTTTTATGGGAGCTAAGGTTGCCGACGTGGATCGCTTTTTTCTTTTGGCTTTTTAGAAGGAAGAGACTTATGACGCGTGACCGTTGCGCTCGTTTGCTTGGCTTGATCTCTGACAGATGCCTGTTGTGCGGTTCGGGGATTGAGACTTTGGAGCATCTTTTTTTCACTTGCCCTTCTGTGGCTTTGATCTGGGACGATCCGGACCTAAACTAGGTGGGTAGGGCTGGCGTAGATGATTACTTCAGGAGTTTGGTGGCGGCCAAGCTCCGGCCGAGAGAGGAGCTTCTGTGGCCACTTGTGTTGGTTTGGTCTGTTTGGCTTGCTAGGAACGGGGTGTTGTTCTTTGGTCATAGATTCTACAGGGAGAATGTTTGTGCTGGTGCTTTGGGTCTGTTGCACTCTTGGCTCGCCTAGTAGCACTTGTTGTATTTCTTTTGCTTTGTTTGCTTATTAATATATCGCTGGGGTGAACACCTTTGAGTGTTGCCCCCTTTTTTGGCTTCAAAAAAATAATTTCAAAAAAAAACTATCCTTAAATTATGGAATGCCCCGAAATATACCTTTTTAAGAGAATCATTAATTTTATGGATTCACGATGTATGATGATTCTGTCGTTTGAAAAATCAAAGAAGAATTGCTAGAGGTTAGCTATGATCCAAAGAAAAAAAGCCGTCCATAACAAAATATTACAAATGGAATTACAACACCAGCATCCCACAATCTCCAGTAATATGACAGAATGGATCCCATTCTCAATGTTCGGTCTAGCTGACCTAAATATCGCTCCTCTTTGCAACCAAATGACCCAGATTATGGTCATTGGTCTCAACCTCCTTTCACTTCTCATAATGGTCAAATCAATCACATATTTTTCCCTTTAAATCCTCTTTCCCTCTCTAAAACCAGATTTAAATATATTATTTCCCCCAGATGACGACATTCAATATGCAGCTCCTATCTTTCACCACTATGTCAATGGGTATCTCATGAGATGTCGACAATGTAAGGGTCAAACATGAGCTAAGAGGAGAAATGCGAAGTTTTATAGTGCAACCTGTTGGAGTATTCATTATATGCATCACATGTATGGGAGATAGGCAAATGGATCTCACCAGGATCCATTTACCCCATCCAGTGTTTAGTACCACATCTACGAATGGTGGGACTTGGAGGCTCTGTGGAGGCAATATAAGGAGCCCCAGACCTCCTGTATCAATTGAGAAAAAGGAATGCAATATCCGTCCCTTTGAGGGCTTCTTTCGTGGTTTCATCCCGCTCCTTAGGGATGTGGGTTCCATGTAAAAATCTCTTTGCGTTCTTCCATGTTCATATTTCTATATTATATGCTCTGTTTATCATTCGCTTCCGCATTCTCTATTTTCTAACATGGTATCAGAGCCAGACGATTTTGGGATTTGATTCATGTTTTGAAGTTTTTTTTAAAATTCATTCAAGTTTGAGACGGAGTTTTTCCTTGCGTTCTAGGGTTCCTGACGGAACCATACTCTGTTCTTCATATGTCACATTTCTTCTTGTCGATTATCGTGTTCGAAGAACTATTTCTAGGGTTTTCTTCTCCCACCAATATGCACATAGATCCCAGGTGGAACCCATCGATCTTCTTGTGCGTTCCTCGTGCAAATCTCCAACCACGACACGCTCATGGGCAATGTATATGGCGGCGCCTTTGCCCTAACCTCCAAGTCCAGGAGGAGCCCTTGCCGCACATCTACTTCAGCAGTTGCCATAGGCAGCACAGTCAGGTGATGGTTGTCTCTTCTTGATCAGCGAGATCTCGCACAGCTTCTCCTGCAGGGAGCTCCATCGCAGGAAATCCATCATGAACCCCTTTTCCAATCGACGGCGATTTCCTCCAACACCGCGCGGCAAAGGCAGCAGGCAGCCCCTCTTCCACTCCTCCCAAGCAATGATGGTAATACTCCAGATCTCCAGCATCATGTGCACCTCCTGTGCGCATATCAACCATCTCTTCCTCCTTTCCAAGCATCGCCACTTCTCCTCTGGGGGCGCAACATCAAGGGTCGTGAAGCCCTAATCATGTTCCTGCAACATCAAGGTGGCAGGCTCCAGCACCGAGAATCAAGCAGGAGGAGCTCGACCCTTAACGCATGGTGACACCGCTCGTAGCACGGCACTACGATCATCGTGGAGCCCTACAGGGACTCCACGCAGGGCTCTCTGGCTCAGGCGAAGCACCAACACCTCTCCTCCCTCGTGTGTTCTCCAGACTCACTCCGATTCCTCTCCAGTGACATCCCCATGGCATCCCCGGCAAGTATCCCGATGAAGCCCATCTAAGGCGGCGGCGAGTCAGGTTCCCATCCCAAATAAAATTCCTTGAAAGGGAACCCTACTTTTCATGCAACAGGAGATGACCTTCGGTGGGCTTTAAAAAGCTACTGGTCCCATGCTACTCAAATTAAAAAAAATGGGGGCTACACTTTTGAGTCCAACTTAAAAAAATATCGAAAAAGGAGGGAGGTTGTTTTCTTTGGGCTCAAGTGGGTCGCGTACTATAAAAAAAGTGGAAAACGGAGAGAATATTTGTGTAAAAAAAAGATGCGTACATAAGAAAAGCCGTACGCATAAAAAAGAAAAGATGTTTCAAAAAAAGGGAGAGGGAAAGAAAAAGAGAAAAGACGAAATATATATATATATGATTGGTTTATTTCAAAAAAAATGTGTGTCACGTCTAAAAAATGGAAATAGCCGAGAAAACTTTTGCAAGGAAAGTCGGAAGCAAAATGAATGATTTTGAAAAGCCGGAAAAAAAATGAAGTCGGTTTATTTGGTTTCTTGTTTTCTCCCCATTCTTCATGTCTTCTCCCACCTTTGTCGATATAATTTTCCGACAAGTATGGGAGAAAGGGGTGTATATGTAGAGTCAAAGGTCTATTCAGATTCTCCAGTTCAGATCCAGATTATCCATGCCAGACAAATTGTCCAGACTCTACAATTCAGATTATTCAAACTCGACGTCAGATTTCGAGTCAGCTTCAAACATTCATATGTGCACATGTTTGCCATCTTTTGTGGGGTCCCCGTCTTTTATGTTTCGGCCAGAGATTTCATGTGAGCCATAGGGACTCGAGAGTATTGGATCATTCCCTATGTCGTGTGAGCAAGGGTTTTCATGTGGTATCATAGGGACTCCAGAGTAGAGTACCATTCTCTGAGTCAGATGGGAGAGACCCATTTTCACACTCCATCATGTCCTCCTCACATGCACGTCATGAGAAGCACCATCCTCGACAGCAACCGACACATGTGCACGTTGGGTTGATATTGCTTGTAGTGTCATGTATTGTGAGTTGAGTTTCTTTCTGTTTGTCCAAATTGAGCATTGCATGCTCCAGCTTGAGGGAGAATGTTGGAGTATTCGTTATATGCGTCACATGTATGGGAGATGGGTAAATGGATCTCTCCAGGATCCATTTACCCCATCCAATGTTTAGTCCCACATCTACCAATGGTCGGACTTGGAGGCTCTGTGGAGGCTATATAAGGAGCCCTGGGCCTCTTATATCCATTGAGAAAAAGGAATGCAATATCCACCCCTTTGAAGGCTTCTCCTGTGGTTTCATCCCGTTCCTTAGGGAGTAGAGTTCCACGTAAAATCTCTCTGCATTCTTCCATGCTCATATTTTTATATTATATGCTTTGTTTATCATTCGCTTCCGCATTCTCTATTATCCAACATAACCTTCCATGACAATCGCTAAAATTGGGCAATATCCTTCCTTGATTTCGCCCAATTTGCCAGCAAGTTCAATTGGTATTTTGCCTCAAAGTCAGCCTCAAGCAATATCTTTCCCAGATTTTGCCCAAGTATCCAAGATGGAAGAGCATAGGTGCATGCAGGCAACCTGGGAAGTATCGCACTGCCACCCTGGGGAGTCCTCAACTAGGTTTGTTTTCACTTTTAAAGGCAAAAAAAATCTACAATTTCTTGTGATTGCAGCAAGAAAGATCAAACATCGCATACAAATTAATTCACATGGAAAACTCCAACAGATATAAAAACCATGAGGACATACAACCCCTAATCTACCTCGCTAGAGTTTAGGGCGGATGGGTACTGTAAAGAAGAGAGACAGAATGGGATGTCTATTCCATAGGGCTAGGGTCTCTTATATAGAGAGAAAACCCTAGAGAGTACAAGAGTAAAAATATATAAATACCCCCGAGGGGTTACGGAACCCGAAGAGTTAAAGGTTACGGAACCCAAAGGGTTAAGTGTTACGGAACCCGAAAGGTTACAAATATAATTGTAATATAATAATTCTAACACTCCCCCTCAAGTTGGACCATATCTGTCGATCATGCCCAACTTGGATACTAAGTACATTAGGCTATTCCTTGGAAGAGCCTTTGTGAGGATGTCTGCAAGTTGAAGTTCAGTGGAGATGTGTGGAGTGCTGATTCGTCCTTCTCGTACTGCATCACGAATAAAATGGCAATCAACTTCAATGTGTTTTGTCCTCTCATGGAAAACTGGATTGGTGGCGTTGTATGTGGCAGACTTGTTGTCGCAGTATAAGGGTACAGGAGTGGCAACTGACATGCCAAGTTCTGTTAAGAAAGAAATAAGCCATGCGATTTCACATGTGGCCTGAGCCATTGCCCTGTATTCTGCTTCCGCACTAGATCTGGATAACACTGTCTGCTTCTTGCTTCGCCAAGTGACAAGGTTATCCCCAACAAACATGGTGTATCCTGTAGTGGATCGGTGGTCCTCAGGAGAGCTAGCATAGTCAGAATCTGTATAGGCAGAGATATTAGTGTGTCCATTCATCCCATAGAAAAGCCCACGTCCGGGAGATTCCTTCAAATATCGAAGGATCAAAAAAACATCCTGACAGTGACTGTAAAGAGGCTTCTCCATATATTGACTGGCTCTGCTCACAGCATATGATATATCTGGCCTCGTAGCAGTGAGATAGAGTAATTTTCCCACTAAGCTTCTGTATCGTGTTGCATCCTCAAATGATGGATCAGTAGATGCTGAATATTTTCTCACTTCTGCAAGGATGCCAGATGGCTTGCATCCAAGAAGTCCTGCCTCAGTCAGAATATCGAGGCAATGCTTTCTCTGTGAAAGATGAAGCCTCTTTGTAGTGCGTATTACTTCGATGCCAAGAAAATAACGAAGTTGGCCGAGATCTTTCGTGATAAAGACCTTCTTGAGGAAGGCCTTGGTCTCCTGAATACCATCTACATCATCTCCTGTGATAACCATATCATCAACATAGACAACAAGGATAATCGTGCCAGTAGACCGTCGTCTAACAAAGACAGAGTAGTCAGACGTTGTCCTCTGAAAACCAAGTGTGTTGATCTCCGTAGTGAGTCTGTCAAACCACGCCCTTGGGCTCTGCTTCAGGCCATAAATGGCCTTGCGTAGTCGACATACATGCTCCCCCTCGACTACATACCCCGGTGTTTGCATCATGTAGACCTCCTCCTCAAGATCACCATAAAGAAAGGCATTCTTCACATCAAGTTGATAAATGGACCAAGCCTTGTTGGCAGCAACAGAAAAAATGGTGCGTATCGACCCCATTCTGGCAACAGACGAGGAGGTCTCAAAATAATCAACTCCAAAGTTTTGTGTAAAACCTTCTGCAACAAGTCTGGCTTTTAACCTGTCAATAGAACCATCAGGAGACTGTTTGGTCGTGAAGACACATCGACATGCCACAGGGCGAACTCCCGGGGGGCACGGCACAAGATCCCACGTACCCCGGGAGGTAAGTGCGTCCATCTCCTCATCCATGGCCTGTCGCCAACCTTGATCTTGCATTGCACTGAAATGATCTCTTGGAACGGTAATAGCATTAAGAGCATCTGCAAATCTCTTGTCACAGCTAGATAAACCATCTGTAGAAGTAAAATGCGACATGGGGTAATATGTACATTTCCTTTTTTGCTTGCGTAGAGCTATAGGAAGTTCCCCAGGTACATCCGGGACAGCAGTGGTGGGAGCACATGAAGTGGTCATATCATCCTGCATAAAAGGGGCAGGCAAAGGTACAGACACTGGTGTAGGAGGTATAGAGGTACGCTGGTGAATATAGACGATTGGTGGAGGAGGGCGGTCCAGAGGAATGTCACATACAGTCTGTGTGAAATAACTTGTTTGCTCAAAGAAAGTGACATCAGCAGATACATAGTATCGACGTCCAACAGGATCATAGCAGCGATAGCCTTTCTGGGTACGAGAGTACCCAAGAAAGACGCATATGATGGCACGAGAGGAAATTTGTCAACTGCATGAAAGTTATGAACAAAGGCAATACAACCAAAAATTCGCAGAGGTATGGGAAAAGGAGACTCGGTAGGATAAAGTAAGGAAAATGGAGTTGCCCCTTTGAGAACTGATGAAGGAACACGGTTGATGAGATACACTGCAGTGAGGATAGCATCTCCTCAATATTGTTTAGGAACATTCATTTGACAAAGAAGAGATCTGGCAACATTTAGCAAGTGTCGGAGTTTCCTCTCAGCTATACCATTCTGTTGTGAGGTATATGGACATGATGTTTGGTGAACAGTACCCCGGGATGCAAAGAAAGAGGTCAAGTCATGTTGGGTTAAGTCAAGAACATTGTCGGTACGAATGATCTTAACAATGCTAGAAAAGTAAGTTTTAACATATTGAAAGAAATTTCTGACAATCTGATTAATCTCCGAACGCTCCTTTATTAGATAGACCCATGGAAGGACATATCGATATCGATATCGTTTCGATATCGTGTCGATATCGATATATCGTCGATATATCGCTATATCTAGGAATCTTTCTGAAGAAAATGCCTGAAATCGGATATATCGATATATCGATTTCGATATCGGTCCCATGTCGATATGGATATATCGACGATATATCGCCGATATATCGGGATACGACCTTCCATGGATAGACCCAAGAAGATCGACTATAATTATCAACGAAAACTATAAAGTAGCGATGACTACTTAATGTGCGGATCGGACAAGGTCCCCAAACATCACAGTGAACAAGATGAAAAGCAACAGTACTACGAGACTCCGTACGGACAGGAAACGAAGTTCTATGGTGTTTGCCGAACTCACATGCCTCGCACTGAAAGGGCTTCAGAGCAGAGAGTTCAGGAAACATCATGGAGATGGCCTTGGCAGAAGGATGTCCAAGGCGTCAATGCCATAGGAGCGGATCTTCGGAGATAGATGCAGCACCAACAAAATTGGAGTCTGAGGGTATGTCAAGGTAATAAAGGACATTCTTCTCATGACCCTCACCAAAAATCTGCCTCGTCCGAATGTCCTGAAAATAACAAGACTCATCAAATATTACACGACAATGAAACTCAACACAAAGCTTGTAAACTGACAACAAGCTAAGAGGAAAATCAGGAGCACAGTGAACCCCCGAAAGTCGGAGTTTGGAAGAGAATTCCATAGTTCCGACACTAGTAATCTATGATTGAGTCCCATTAGCAACTCGAACTGACTTAACAGAGGTAGATGGTATGGAAGAGGTGAGCAGATTACCTTCTCCAGTGAGATGAGTAGAGGCGCCGGAATCAATAATCGAAGCTAAAGTAGAAGTGATAGCAAAGTTGGCTATGGTACCTGAAGGAGTGGCCAGAGCAGCAGTTGTAGTGTTACTAGTGGTGGCAGGCCCTGGAGTCTGAAGGATCTGCATTATGCGGGAGTAATCTGCATCATTAAGATGAACAGTCTTGCCACTGGAGGTAGGCGATGCTTCTTCTACATCATAGGCATCCTCATAAGCATTATTGACGTTCAGTCGGGTGGTTCCACCTACCACAGTGAGTGCATGAGGCAATAGAGTCTCGCCCACGACCACGACCAAAGTCACGGCCTCGTCCAGATTCCGTCCACGGCCACGACTTGGATCGCGACCGCGTCCTCCTCGCAAGCCGTATCTGCCTCCTCGCCCAGATGAGGCGATGTGTGCAAAGTTCTCAGTTGAAGGTAAGACAGGAGGTCGGGCAGTGGATGTCTCGAGCTCCTCAAGTCGGCCAAAGATGGCCTTCATTGTTGGCAGTGTGTCTGATATAAGAAATTGCTCCTTCGCTGCATGGTACCTAGAATGCAGGCCATCAAGGAAGCGGTATACCTGCTAGTCAGAACGCTCTTGTATCTGTTTGGTGGAACATGAGGGTTGGAATATTGCAAGCTCCTCATACAGACTGGATAGATGCCTGTAATACTCGATGAGGGTGGAATCACCCTGAGATGCCGACCAGATTCGCCTGTAAATATCTACAAGGCGTGACTTCGTCTTCTTTTGGGAGTATGTTTGCTCGAGATCCTCCCACATTTCCTTGGCTGTATTTTTGTAAAGAAGATTTGAGGCAATATGAGCCTCAACACTGTTGGTCATCCAGTTGATAACCAAATAGTTATCAGTTTTCCAGTTGTCGTACTCTTTGTCCTTTTCATCTAAAGGATCTTTAGTCAAAATGTAAAGTTTCCTCTGACCACCAATGAATACTAAAAAAGATCGAGACCAGAGCACGTAATTTTCTGTGCCCTTGAATTTGATAGTAGTGCCTTGTGCCATAATATTTGTGGCCAAGGGCTTTATCTCGGTAGAAGAAGACGCCATGGTGGTCTTAAAATAGAAAGATGATCCTGTGATCAACTAAGGATGCATATAAGAGCTAAAAAATGCCCTAAAACTCACGTTTGCCCTTGACGAAGGGCTGAAAACCCCCAATGGACAGCATATCTGGATTCTTGGAAGCGATCCGTGATGAGTTTTAGATCTCCATAGAGTCCTATGGTACCCGTGGAGGGTAGCTGTGGGGCTGACGACCTTCGTAGGAGGTCCTGAAAGCGCCGGGTAGCGCTAGCGGGAGGGCTGCTGCACTAGAGGCGATTGGAGGGCCTTGCGCGGGGCCCTAATTCAGGGAAGAGGGCCCCGCACAGGCTTTTGCAAGGCTTGAAGGTGGCGGTGGGGATTTCAGATCAGAACCCCGGTCTAGGACCGTTGCTCTGATACCATGTAAAGAAGAGAGACAGAATGGGATGTCTATTCAATAGGGCTTGGGTCTCTTATATAGAGAGAAAACCCTAGAGAGTACAAGACTAAAAATACATAAATACCCCCGAAGGGTTACGGAACCTGAAGAGTTAAAGGTTACGGAACCCGAAGGGTTAAGGGTTACGGAACCCGAAAGGTTACAAATATAATTGTAATATAATAATTCTAACAGGTACAATATAAAGATATTGATAAGTGGCCTTCATTTAATGATCCATTTACCCACTATAATAATAATAAAACTCAACACCTCCACTCCCTCAAATGGTATGAATATCAATCATGCCCAACTAGTCTAAATTTAACTAAATGTAAAGCGTAAGCAGCTCTTTTGTGAAGAGATGAGTAATACGATTGCCAAATTCCATGTAAGAAGTATACATCTCCCCAACATCAATCTTCATACATCAATCTTCCACGTAAAAATCTCTTTGCATTCTTCCATGTTCATATTTCTATATTATATGTTGTGTTTATCATTCGCTTCCGCATTCTCTATTTTCTAACACAACCTTCCATGACAATCGTTAAAATTGGGCAATATCCTTCCTTGATTTCGCCCAATTTGCCAGCAAGTTCAATTGGTATTTTGCCTCAAAGTCAGCCTCAAGCAATATCGTTCCCAGATTTTACCCTAGTATCCATGATGGAAGAGCATAGGTACATGCAGGCAGCCTGGGAAGCATCGCACTGCCACCGTGGGGAGTCCTCAACAAGGTTTGTTTTCACTTTTAAAGGAAAAAATCTACAATTTCTTGTGATTGCAGCAAGAAAGATCAAACAACGCATACAAATTAATTCACGTGGAAAACTCCAACACATAGAAAAACCATGAGGACATACAACCCCTAATATACCTCGTTGGAGTTTAGGGTGATCTTCACTCCAATAATTTAAAGGAAGGCGGATGGGTACAATATAAAGAGATTGATAAGTGGCCTTCGTTTAATGATCCATTTACGCCTTCATTTAATGATCCATTTACCCACTATAATAATAATAAAACTCAACACCTCCACTCCCTCAAATGGTATGAATATCAATCACGCCCAACAAGTCTAGATTTAACTAAATGTGTAGCGTAAGCAGCTCTTTAGTGAAGAGATGAGTAATAAGATAGCCAAATTCCATGTATAAAGTACACAACTCCCCTACATCAATCTTCTTACGAACAAAATATTTGTCATCTCTACATACTTTCTTTTTCTTTTTTTGAAACAAGAGAGGGAAGCACGGATAGGTGCCACCCAAGAATTTGGACCACGGTCTTATGGGTGGTAGGCGCACAGCACTACCATCAGACCATTAAGTGGGTTCTCTCGGACTTTCTTATATCATCAAAATTGAATTATCTTATTAAGCTAACATTGGGAGGTATAGGTTCCCACCAAAAAGGAAAAAGAAAGCCCTAGGCCTTAGATCTTTCTACTCATGTGGGTGCATGTGGGTTGACCAGCAAGCAGATAGCTTCAATAATCAATCGAGATACCAAATTATGTTTCTTACTTCTCTAAATAACCTTGTTCTGGGCAGCATAGTGATCGATCAAAGGAAGGTCATTTAGTAGACAGTGAGCGAGCAACAAGTGTAGGCAAGACCGGCGAGGCAGGGGGTGTACTTCACCCCCTATGTGTCCCCCTCAAGGGACTTTCTCTTCCTAATGTATCCGGCCTTTCTTTCTCCCCCTCAACACATAGTCGAGTATTTAGGACATGCATACATCCTAAGCTCACCATTTTATAAACTAGTTGGCATTTTGAATATCTAACTCCATCACAAGATTCACAATAACTGAGATCAAAATACATACACAGCGAGCAACATGAGAGGTCTCAAAATAAGTGTTAGAGTTATTGTATTATAGGTATGTATTATTCATTTCGTTGACTCATGTGACCCCTCGAGGGTATCTATATAATTCTCTTTTGTTTTGCTCTCTAGGATTTCATGCTATATAAGAAACCCTAGACCTATGGAATAAACATTTTGTTTATTCTCAATCCTTTTCTACACATGGTATCAGAGCAACGATCCTACACCAGAGTTCGTATCCATCATCCACCGCCAACACCAACCTTCTCCTAGCCGCAAGTGATGATCATCTTCTTCCTTGGTTGCACACATGAACGACTCCATCTCCTCTCTGTTTGTAGGTCTCGCACAAGGACATTCTCCGACCATAGGCATCGTCTAGGGCTCCTAACCAGACCTTCAAAAACCAAACAGTGAGAAATCACCGAACCAGGGCACCGCTACCAGGCCATCAGACTTCAATCAAACTTCCAGGCGACCTCCACCAAGGCATCAGGCTGTCGCCAGACCTCCATGGGTTGCTGCAAGACATCCAAGGTACCGACAGACCTTCAGGGGACCGATGTCAGTTCTTCCAGACGATCCCATATCTCAAGGGGATTTCTGTCATGCCATCCAGGGCATCCATCAGCTCATTCAGAGCAACTATCCTTACCCCAAGCCCTTCCGAGCATAAAGTTCCATGCCCTAATCGCTCTACATGCGTGATTAGAAAAACTTTAGATTGTCTTTAATTCTCTCTGACCATGATGACCACGACACCCACCGAGGCAAAATCCTTGTTTATTACATCCTCTGTGATGATCCAAGGTATTACTATCAAACTATAAGGTACAAAGAATTACGTGCTCTGGTCTCAACTACCAAAGTGTTCATAAGAGGCCAGAGGAAGATAACAATCTTTACAAAAGAGCCTCTAAAGGAGAGAAACAAAGACTACGAGTCCTGACTTGGAAACAACTATCAAGTCATGACATGGATGACCAATAGTTTTGAACCCCACATTACGGTGAACCTTATATACAAGGAGACTGTGAACGAGATGCAGAAGGATTTAGCACATACCTACTCACAACAGACTACCAAGTCCCGTCAATCGGACCTCTAAATGTGGATCTAGTACGCATCTCGATGAGATTCCACTTTGGTGGAGTATTATCACCATCTTACTGAATTTTACAAGGAGCTTGTCATATTTCAACCGGTATGTTGTACGGAACATGTGGTAGAGAGATAGGAATGGCGGATTTACATATTTCTATATGGCTTACATCCTCGCTGTCAGAATGTGAGGAATAGTTCCTTACATCTTATACTCTTTCATCCATCAAAATCATCAATGGTCGTCTCAAGTAGATTGAGACTTCCAATGTCGTAAAAGCCACCTGACTAGTCCGACTAGTAGGTCCGACTAGTCTAGTCAGTGGGGTGGCCGACCGAGTACCAACTATTTCCGACTAGTTCCACTAGCCAACCAAATTTTGTTTGGAGATACCATATTTTTTACTTTTTTTAAAGCAAACTTATTCTAATACGCTTAATGTTTTAATTAAATTCAATTACTTTCTCTGATTTATTATGATAGTAAAAAATATATAAATCTATGTAAATATATAACAATATATGTATAAAAATGACATATATTTAAAAAATCGAAGCCGATTAAAGCCCGACTAAATCTGATTAATCATCCGACTGCCGATTAATCCTTAGTCAGTGACCCGACCAACCGAGTACCGACTACAAACTTTTACGACCTTGAAGACTTCTATTGTTTGTACCAAGGGCTTAAATATCGAGTTTGGATATCGTATCGATACCCTGGCGATACGAAATTTTGACGAAATTTCGACGACATTTCGCCCATATCGACCACCATCTGTGAAGAAATGACCAAAAATTGCCCTCATATCATCATTTCGCTCGAAATTTCGGTTCCTCGTCGAGACTGAAATTTCGCGAAATCTGAAACCATGGTTTGTACTCGATCTCCACATCCAGTGAAGAACTCTACATTTCTGGCTACTTCCGACCAAGGAGGCAGCTCTAGTTTGGTCACGGTTGCATGCCATGTATTCACTGCCATACGACAAATAACCCATCTAAGAGGTGTTAGGCGAAGTTTGAGATGACACCACATGCCAACATTGCATCAGATTATGATACTACAGTGACAACGACAGCTAATCAAGATTCCAATGGACAGAGGTCCAAATCTCTACCACAGACTATTTATGTTCAACGCAACTGCTACAGAGATCGGATATCAATACCAGTGAGGTTACTCTTGCGCATATGGCCACTACTTCAGGTACCATAGCCAATTCAGCCATGGCCACGACACATGCATGTACCATTTAAGTCCAGTACATCTACTCATCTAACAAGAAAAGGTAGCATGTTGAACTCCTCCCAACCTTCTTCTACTTTGATGTCAGTCAGTGTTACGAATGGGACTCATTCCCCCTTACCATCGTTGAGACTAAGGAATTTTCCTCCAAACACCATTCTATCGGGGTTAATTGTTCCCCTGATTTTCCCGTGAGCTTGCTATCTGTTCGAAAGTTGTGTACTGAGCTATCTTGTCTTTTTCAAGAAGTCCAGACGATGCAGATTTTTTTGTGGGGTTATGAGAAGAATGGACTCTACTGCATCCATATTCTTACATATTCTACTTTTGCCAATCATGTGTCTAACTCCTCTGATCCATTTTTGTGGCATCTATGTCAGGGCCATCCCTTTGCCAAAGCTCACCCCTGATATTCCTAGAAATCTCCTCACTGAAGCCATTTGAATGCGAGGCATGTCAGTTCAGAAAACATCATCGGACCGGGTTTCCTTCAAGGGTTGAGTATTGTCGACATATACCATTTTCTTTGGTTCAATGTGATATATGGAGATTGTTGAGATATTTATACATTCCATGTATCTCTCCTGTTATTTTTTTTGTTTTCTCTATTCTATGTACTTTACCCATTGGCCTCTCCCTATATGAGACAGCCTAGGGTTACGAGGAATAAACATCTCTTTGTTTTCTTCCAACATGGTATCAGAGCGGCGGTCCTAGACCGGAGCTCTCGTACCCAAAAACCTTAACCCCACCTTATACCCATCTCCACGTGTCGCCACCTACACATGCGGCAGTAAGCGCGCGTCTCCGTCGACTCATCTCCGCGCGTCGTCGCCCACGCGCACTGCACGCAGCACCCGCGCATCTTCTGTGCGTGAGCGCAAGCCACCGCACGCTGATCTACGCAACTCCATGTGCGTGCCTACGCATGCTCCTGTGTTCCCATGAGCTGATCTGCGCATCTCCCTGCACCGTGCCTAGCATCGCCTAGCACAATCCAGCGTACTCCGCGTGTTGTGCCTCTACGCCCCGTCGCCGTTTACCTCATTCCGTTGATGGATTTGGGGGCAAAGGTCTACATATGCACCCAAATCCAGGTATGTTTGTGTAGACAATCATTCATTGGTCTACGATATCCTAATCTTCTATATTCGGTAAGATGTCTGAGAATAAGGTTGATGTACCCACCACAGGCGCCATTAGAGGTCCGGGGCCTCTTGTCAAGATGGACAGGACAATTTTTTTGAAGCCAAAAAAGGGGGGTCCACTCAAAGGTGTTCACCCCAAGCATTTATTGAAAGGGTAACGGAGCAAATTATGAGCTCTAGGCTATGCAGTTCATGATCCTTATGAAGTCAAATGGTAAGAAACACATTCTTACCGAGGAAGAACCGGTGGAGAAGAATGGGATAAACGCCTCATGGGAGACGGACAATGCTTATGCCAAGGTGTGGCTGTCCGGAACATTGATGATTGAGATCACCAATGATGTGTTACATCAGCCTACTGCTAAGGCGATGTGGGATATTCTCACAGCAACATATTCTCAAGCGAGGAACAAGACGAAGATCCTTCAACTTCAGCATGACATATTCACTATCAAGTAGAACGGACGTCCTTTGCATTCACTGTATACATCCTTGTGTGGGATGCTTGAGAAGCTTCACAGTTTCGAGCCTCTAACGGCAACTCCTGAGCAACAGAAGACATATAGGAATGCTATTAAGGTAGGGGTATTCCTTGCAGGTCTTGACCCTGAATATGAAGCTGCTCGCTCTCAAATTTTAGCAGATGCCTCGATTCCTCCCATAGAGGAAGCTTTCCGCAGACTCGGCAAGATTACTATTCCTTTGACAGCCCCTAGTCAGACTTCCTCGGCTATGGCAGCCTCTCGAGGAAGAGGATGTCATTCTACCTTCCATGTGTGTGGACCTCATGGTAGAAGAGGTCGCACTCGTTAGCCTTGTACCTCATGTCACCGCCCAGGTCACTCTGAGGAGACATGCTATTCTAAGCATGGGTTCCCGGCATCAGCTCGTGTTGCAGAGCAGATTGAGTCTCCTGCTGCTTCTATCCTAGATCAGAGGTTTGATCACATTGTTGCCATACTGGGAGATATTATACCCCCCCTCTACTTCACCATCCTCAGGAGATCATTCAGATATGGCATCCTCGACAGCTGCCAATACTTCTGCTAAAGCTAGTACCTCAGATACTTATGCTTTTACATCTTGTCACATTTCTGACAGTACAGAGTGAACTATGGACTCTGGTGCTACACATCAGCTATGTGTAGACAAACAGCAGCTTGCGTCATATGGACAAGTCGCTCCAGGGAGAACAGTTGTGATAGCTGATGGGACTCATTCCCCGATCACAGGACAGGGGGAGATCACTCTGACGCCTTCAATGCGTCTGCAGAATGTGCTACATGCTCCAGACTTCTCTATGAACCTACTGTCTATTAGTCAGATTACAAAAAATATGCACTGTCGAGTTATATTTGACCCAGTGTCTCTGTTGGGAAACGTGAATGAGATGATCTATTCCATAGCCCTAGGCTCTCTTATATAGGAGAGTAGCCTATGGGTAAATTACATAAAGAGAATAACAAGAAAATAAAATAACAAAGAGATACAGTTATTCAATATGCGTCAACACTCCCCCTCAAGATGGAGCATAGATGTCAATCATGCTCAGCTTGGAAGCACATTTCTGAAATGGACCTCGTAACAGTGCCTTGGTGAATATGTCTGCAGTCTGGTTCTCTGAAGTAACATGAGATGTGGCAATGAATCCTTTCTGAATCATATCACGTATGAAGTGACAATCCACCTCAATATGCTTGGTCCGCTCATGAAATGCAGGATTGTTTGCATGAAACAAAGCAGCCTGATTATCACATTCCAAGTTCATAGGAAGTGGTACATCTAGGTATAAATCTGTCAGCACCGCTTTCACCCACATCATCTCTGTAGTAGCCTGGGCCATAGCCCTATATTCGGATTCGGCACTAGAACTAGCTACCACAGTTTGTTTCTTACTCCTCCATGAGACTAGGGCATCTCCAACATAGACAGCATACCCTGAGGTGGACTTCCTATCCTTGGGACATCCTGCATAGTCTGCATTTGCGCATGCTGAGATAGAAATCCCCTTTCCTTTCTTGAATAGCAGACCTGCACCTGGAGAAGATTTGAGATATCTAAGTATCATATGTATTGCATCCATATGCACCTGGCGTGGTTGCTCCATGAACTGGCTCACACGGCTCACTGCAAACAATATCTCTGGCCTAGTGATCGTGACATATAACAGTTTGCCTATCAGTTCTCTATATCTTCTCCTGTCCACCTCCTCTGTGTCATCATCATACAGCTTCATGCTAGGATCCATTGGTGTCGTAGCAGGTCGACACCCTAGCATACCTGTCTCACTCAGTAGATCAGTAACATACTTCCTCTGTGACATGACTAATCCATACGGATTTCTGGCAAACTCCAGCCCCAGAAAATACCCAAGGACTCCCAGGTCCTTGGTGACAAACTCGGTCCCCAGCCTTTCCTTTGCCTGCTTAATGCCCTGGTCATCATCACCTGTAATCAAGATATCATCAACATAAACCATGATTACAACGATACCTCTCGCCGTCTTCTGTACAAACAAGGAATGATCAGCGTTGGAGCGTTTATATCCTTGTTTCTCAAAGAGGTCTGACAGCTTCTGGAACCATGCTCTGGGGCTCTGCTTGAGGCCATAGATGGCCTTATGTAATCTGCAAACCTTGGAACACTCCCCCTCAACAGCAAAACCTGGTGGCTGTTGCATATAGACTTCCTCCTGCAAGTCTCCATACAAAAATGCATTCTTCACGTCCAGTTGATAGAGTGGCCAGTCTCTAGCAACTGCAACTGATAACAGGATCCGTAGAGTGGAATGACGCGCCACAGGGGAGAACGTGTCAAGGTAATCTACCCCATATGTCTGTGTGAATCCCCGTGCAACTAGGCGTGCCTTGTACCTGTCAATGGAGCCATCTGCATTGTGCTTAACTGTAAACACCCATTTGTAACTCACCGGGCTGACATCTGGAGGTATAGGAACCAAACTCCAGATTCCTCTAGACTGAAGTGCCGCCATCTCTTCTTCCATTGCTAGCCGCCATCTAGCATCCTGCAAAGCATCATGGTGGTTCCGTGGAATGTCTATAGCTGAAAGGGCCAATGCAAACGTCCTGAAATCTCCAGAAAGCCTCTCAAAAGACACAGCTGTTGATAATGGATATATGGCACAGCTTCTCTTCGGCTTGCGTAGAGCGATTGGAACATCCAGATCCTCTGTGTTACGACCATGCTCCTGTAATGCATCCTGCTGAGAAATGTCGTCAGATCCATCAACATTAATATTTTCATTACATACCATAGGCGAGCTAGGTGACGGGTCAGGACCATGAGCTGGAGGAAGCCTGCGTGTGTAATGGAATGGTAGCGGGGATACTAGTGGCGGTAGTGGTGGTGGTGGCGGTGGTGATGGTGGTGGTGGTGGTGGTGACAGTGATGTTGTTTGTGGCAATGGTGATGGTGGTGCCATGAATACGGTATCAGGAGATATAGGTGTTGGTTGCATGTTTCCGGATTCTGAAAAATACATAATAGTTTCAAAAAATGTAACATCTGCACTGATCATATACCGCCGACGCACCGGATCAAAACACTTGTACCCCTTTAGACTTCTGGAGTACCCCACAAAGACACACTTGACAGCCCTAGGAGAGAGCTTGTCAGTACCAGGCGACAACTGATGGACAAATGCGACTGACCCAAACACACGAGGGGTAAGAATGAACAAATCCTTGTCAGGGTAAATGAGTGAAAAAGGAATCTGTTCATCCAAGACAGACGAAGGCATACGGTTGATAAGGTAACATGCAGTAAGGACTGCATCACCCCAGTAGGAGTACGGAACATGACTCTGAATAAGAAGTGACCTTGTGACATCAAGAAGGTGACGGTGTTTTCTTTCAGCAACCCCATTCTGTTGAGATGTATGAGTACAAGATGTTTGGTGAATAATCCCTTTTGAGGAGTAGTAATTGGCTAGAATGTTGGTGCACAACTCTAAGGCATTATCACTTCTCACAATCTTGACAGAAGTGGAAAAAACATTTTGAATTTCATTAAGAAAGTGGATAATAATGTTTCCTGCTTCAGATTTATTTTTCATTAGAAAGACCCATGACGCTCTAGAGAAATCATCCACAAATACAATATAGAACATGTGTCCCTGATGATCGGGAACACGACTCGGACCCCAGACATCAACATGAAACAACTCAAACTTGGAGTTACTACTCCGACCTTGACTACTGGGAAAAGACGACCTGTGATGCTTTCCCAACTGACATGCCACACACTGGATAGGTGTGTGAGAGAGACCATAGGATAGAACTAGACACAACTTCTGAAGCGGTAAATGACCAAAGCGCAGATGCCACAGGAGAGGAGATACTTGTCCAGCAGGAGAAGATGTGGTTCCAGCAAATGGGGTCTGATTCAGTCGATAAAGGCCTCCTTGCTCATAGCCATGACCAATCACGTTGCCCGTACGGATGTCCTGAAAAACCAAAGAAGATGGATCAAAAATAGCTCGACAATGGAGATCCTTCGTAATCTGACTAATTGACAACAGATTCATAGAAAAATGCGGTGCATGTAGAACATTCTTGAGCTGCATAGAAGATGTCAATCTAATCTCCCCCTGACCCGTGATAGGGGAGTGAGTGCCATTGGCAATCACTACTGTCCGTCCTGGAGGAATCTGAGTGTATCATGTAAGTAGACTCTGGTCGCCACATAGATGATGTGTAGCGCCCGAGTCCATGATCCACGGTAAAGTATCAGATCTACTACTGTGGAGTGCAAGTGTACTACCTGAAGTACTAGTAGAGGCAGAAGCAGAGGCAGCAGCATCAGTAAGACTCTCTGTAGTCGGTGTTGGACCGGATGGTGGGATAATGCCCCTGAGGCGGGCAACTAGATCATCAAATCGTTGATCCAATGTAGCAGCAGACGGGGGCTCTATCTGCTCAGCGACTCGTGCAGATGCAGGAAATCCATGCTTTGAGTAGCATGTGTCTTCAGTATGTCCGACTCGGTGACAATATGAGCATGTTGGCCTAGTGCGGCCACCCCTTCCACGAGGAGTACGTCCACGGCCCTGGTGATGAAAACCGCGGCCTCTGTTGGCCGCCATGGCTGAGGGATTCTGACTTGCAGCTGCTGAAGGCACTGTGATCCTACTCAATCTGTGAAAAGCTTCCTCCATGGGAGGAATAGTCGAGTCCGCCAGGATCTGTGAACGTGCTGCCTCATACTCCGGATCAAGTGCAGCGAGAAACACACCCACCATCGTCGCATTCCTGTATGTCTTATGTTGTTCTGGCGTGGCGGTAAGAGGCATGAAGCTATAGAGCTTCTCAAACATCCCTCTCAATGATGTATAGAGAGAATGTAAAGGACGGCCGTTCTGCTTTATTGTAAATATATCATGTTGTAGTTGCAGGATCTTCGTCTCGTTCTTCGTCTGAGAATATGTCGCTGCCAGGATATCCCACATGTCTTTCGTTGTGGGTTGATGTAGAATGTCATTGGCGATTTCAATAGCCAATGTGCCGGATAGCCACACCTTGGCATATGCATCATCAGCCTCCCATGAGGCATGGACTCCAGTCTTCTCTGCAGGCTCAGGCTCGGTAAGAATGTGCTTCTTACCTGTAGACTTCATCATACTCATGAACTGCATTGCCCACAGTTCATAGTTCATACCATCCATCTTGACAATGGGCGCTGGACCACGAAATGCGCCCATAGACGGGATATCTGCCTTACTGTCTGACATACTGGAGACGGAAGACTGGAGCGACTGAGAGAAGATAATCTTTGTCTACAATGACATAGACGGGATTAGTTGCGTGTGTAGACGTCAAGCAACTAACCCCATGTAAATCAAGCTGTGTGCCCTAGGGTTTTGGGGCTTAGGGCACGTGGGCACGTGCAGGGAGCACGCGCGCACGCAACTGGAGGATCACGCGCGCACTGGCGCACGCAACTGTGCGCTATTGCGTGCACTGGCGCATGCTGGGGTGTGCAACAGTGCGCGTGGAAGTGCGCACAGTCGCACAGAGGAGCAAAGCGCGCGAGGCCTCGAGATCGCGATGCGCAATGCGCGAGATGGGCTAGGCGATGCGCAAGGCGACGCGCGATGCAGGGGCACCGCAGGCGCAGGCGCGAGGCGCGCGAGATGCGCGAGGCGATGCGCCGACGCGGAGATTGGAGAAGACCACCGATCGGCTGAGGTGGGCGGCGCCGATTAGAGAGAGAGGGAGAAGAGAGGCCGGCGGGTGGGGTGGGTTAGGGTTAGGGTTTCGAGAACTCCGGTCTAGGACCGTCGCTCTGATACCATGTTGGGAAACGTGAATGAGATGATCTATTCCATAGCCCTAGGCTCTCTTATATAGGAGAGTAGCCTATGGGTAAATTACATAAAGAGAATAACAAGAAAATAAAATAACAAAGAGATACACTTATTCAATATGCGTCAACAGTCTCTTATTTTTCAAGACACTCTTACGGGCAAAGTGATTGGGTGTGGCCGTGAGCAGGGTGGTCTCTATCGCCTAGTTCGGACTTCATATGATGGCATCTCTTCAATTTCGTCTGGATCAGTCTCTCCGTTCACTTGGCACCTCCGGTTTGGACATCTCCCTCTTCAGAAGATGAGTCATATGCTACAACAGATTTCACCTACATCTTCCTTTCAGTGCGAAGCTTGTCAGTTGGGAAAGCATCATAGGTCTGCCTTTCCCAGCCATCAGAGTCTGAGCAGTAGCTCATGTTTTGAGTTATTTCATGTTGATATCTGGGGTCCAAGTCATGTGCATGATCACCAGGGATAGATTTTATCTTGTAGCTGTGGACGATTTTTCTCGATTGTCATGGGTGTTTCTTTTGGAAAATAAATCTGAAGCAGGGGATGTGATTAAAACACTTATTACTGAAGTGCAAAATGTCTTCTCTACTTTTGTGAAGCTTGTGCGAAATAATAAAGCATTGGAATTTTGTACTCGTGATATTTCTCATTTCCTGTCATCCAAAGGGATTATTCATCAAACGTCTTGCTCTTACACCTCTCAGCAAAATGCCGTTGCAGAAAGGAAGCATCGTCATCTTCTTGATGTCACTCGGACTCTTCTCATTCAGAGTCATGCACCACATTCGTTCTAGGGTGATGCAGATCTCACAGCATGCTATTTGATGAATCGTATGCCATTCTCTATCCTGGGTGAGAAAATTCCTTTCTCCATAGCTTTTCCTGAGAAGGAGATATTCTCACTCACTCCTCGGGTGTTCGGATATGTTGCTTTTGTTCACCAGTTAAATCCCGGTCTTGACAAGCTCGCTCCTAGAGATGTCAAATGTGTGTTCGTCGGATACTCTAGGACTCAGAAGAGATATCGGTGTTATGACCCTCTTCGCAGAAAATATTATATAAATGTTGATATCACTTTTTTCGAGTATGTGATGTACTTCTCTCCTACAGGTGATAGGTTGGCTTCATTGAATGTGGATAATGAAATCTATATGCCACCACCTCATGTGTCTATCATCCCTTCACCTCCACCTCCACCACCTCCTCCTCCTTCTACTACTGAGTCACATGCACCACTGGTTCCATCTCTACCTAAAATCTATACTCGTCGGACTACTACTACTCAGGGTCATCGCCCATCATCCACGGAGCCCCAGGTTTGTTCTGATAGCATAGCTTCTAACGATGGGTCTGGAGATGTATCTGGGCATGACACTTTGCAGGAAATTAGTACACAGATGGAGGATGTTCATTCCGATCTGAATATTCCTATTGCAGTCCAGAAACAAAAGAGATCTTGTGCTTCATACCCCCTTTCTAACGATGGGTCTGGAGATGTATCTGAGCAGGACACTTTGCAGGAAATTAGTACACAGATGGAGGATGTTCATTCCGATCAGGATATTCCTATTGCAGTCCAGAAACAAAAGAGATATCGTACTTCATACCCCCTGGCATCTCAGGTCTCATTCATCGTCTCACAGGGGATTTTCAGAAGTTCGCAAAGGCTCTATCTGTCGTAGAAATTCCACAGAATTATGAAGAAGCATTGAAAGATGGTCGTTGGCGCTTGGCTATGGAAGAGGAGATGGTTGAATTACAGTCCCGTGGTACGTGGAGTCTTTCTTCTACTCCAGTTGACGCGTCCGTTGTGGGATGCAAATAGGTGTTCACTGTGAAACACCAAGTGGATGGCAATGTGGATCGTTTTAAGGCAAGACTAGTGGCGCGTGGATTCACCCAGACATATGGGGTGAACTACCAGGATACTTTCTCCTCATTCGAATCTGTCTTCTGAACTAGACTCATCAAAAATGCATTCTTTTAGCACTTATAATCGACCCCATAGCCAGACACTCTACTTTGCGTATACTTCTCTCAGTTGTTGTGACACGTGATTGACCCATGTATCAGCTTGATGTCAAGAATGCCTTCATTTACAGTGATCTACAGGAGGAGGTCTACATGCAGCAGCCACTGGAGTTTGCTGCTGAGGAGGAGTGTCAGAAGGTATGCAGGTTACACAAGGCTATTTATGGCCTTAAGCAGAGTTCATAGTCATGCTTCCAGAAGCTCTCAGATCTAATAAAGCTACATGGGTTTGTGCGTTCAACTACCGATCACTCCGTGTTTGTACAGAAGACCCAGAGAGGTACTATTGTCATTCTTGTATACGTTGATGACATTATTATTACAGGGGATGACAAGCAGGGTATTCAGGACGCCAAGGACTTCCTAGGTCAGCAGTTTGTAACCAAGGATCTTGGACATCTACGTTACTTCCTTAGTTTGGAACTTGCAAGGAACCAGCGAGGTCTTGTGATGACTCAGAGAAATTTGTTTCAGACCTCCTTTCAGAGACAGGCATGGCAAACTGCAGACCTGCCACTACTCCCAGCAATCCAAGTATGAAGCTATATGATGATGACATTGAGGAGATTGACAAGAGGAGATATAGGGAGCTTGTTGGCAAGCTACTATATGTGACAATCACCACGCCTGACATATCCTTTGATGTGAGCAAATTAATCCAATTTATGGAACAACCACGACAGGTACATATGGATGATGTCCATATGATTTTGAGATATCAATGTCCAAATCCTACCATCCAAAGCTCCTACAGCACGCACCTCCATATCCAGTGTCAGATAATACTCACTCGGTGAAACGATCACATAGGGCTCATTTCTTTGAATAGTCACCTTAAAAGCACGACTATCCTCTAAAACTAGTCCTATGAGATTACTAAAAGAATGGAATAATTACCCTCTATAAGGTTGAGGCATACTTTACATTCTCAAATTGGATGTGTAAGCTCAAGGATATCCCATTAATTGAATCGAAAAACAAAGTATGTCTCGCTATCCCACCAAGCTCCAGAGTCAACAATCAAAGCAGAAGTAGTGGCAAAGTTGGTTGTTGTACATGAAGTGGTAGTAAGACTAGCAGTAGTACTAACTTGTGGAAGCACCGGACCTAGGATTCTGTAGAAGTAGCATCAGAAGAGAATAATCAGTAGCATTGAGTTGGATCGTCTGCCTACTGGGGTCTAGATCAGAAGATGCCTCTACCGTATCATACGTATACTCACAAACACTACTGGCATGAGGAGAATAGCAAAACTTTGCTCAGCATCGCTCGGAGGGATGGTTCCAATGCTGGTGGTGGATGCATCGTAGGCACTGAGTAGTAGTAATGTCACATCCACATTGATGACGCAAGTCTTGACCGCAACCTGAGTTACATACACAACCATGACCACAGTCGCAGCCTCGACCTTCTCGAAAGTTATGTCGACCTCCTCTCAGATGACGTAAAGTGGGTAGAATTCTCTACGAGAGGTAAAATAGATGCCCTTTCAGCACATGTCTCCAGTTCCTGAAGATGACCAAATAAAGTCTTGATAGGCGGTAAGGTATCAGACATCAAAAATTGCTTCTTCGTTGCTTGATATCGAGGATGTAGTTCAGCAAGAAGTGATAAACATGCCAATCAAATCACTCTTGCACTTGTTTGGTACAATAGGCACGTTGAAAAATCGCAACCTCCTCGTAGAAACTAGTGAGATGCCAGTAGTATTCAACGAGAGTAAAATCACCCTCAAATGCATACCAGGATATGCAAGCAAAATAATGGTTAACTCTCCGTAAAATTTAAAGTTTTGCAAAAACATTTAACTGAAGGGACTAGATGTAACACACCATTTTCAAAATTAGGCGAGATATGCATGTTTATTCAATTGAGAAAGATAAGACAGTAAGTAGTGAATCAGTAGTCACTTTTTACATTACCACAAGGATTGAGAGATAAAATACTTTAATATTGCATGTTATGACCGTCTTTGTTCATGCATACTTTGATGTGTATTAATTTAATCCCGATTGAATAGAAGAAAAGATTAGACAAGTTTACAAAAATATATTTTTCTAAAATTAGGTTAAAGTAAGGGATTTGCATCCAAACATTTTAATAAAGAAAGCATTTATGCATAATTCATACTAAAGAGTAGAAGCATTAGATTTAAGGACTCAAGACTCAATTTTTTGTTCATGTTGATTTATAACGAACATGCGTAACAATATAAAAATAAGCTTAATATTTTGATAAACTTAAAAAAAATGCATTTCAATGAATAGTGAGCTTAAGAATTTGAAAATACTTGTCTACGTAAGATGAAAAGCTCACAATCAAGAAGAAAAGAAAAAAATATTGTAGAAAGAAAATCAGCTCATACATGAGGCAGTGCCCTTGAGGCGTATTTTTAAAAACAATGACAAGGATCATGTGGAAATCCATACTGTGTTAATTTCGTTGTGAATAATTTATATTGTCACTGTAATTATGAGTATTATAACTACATAACAATGACAAAGAACATGTTGCAAACAATTCAAATTTTTAAGGCAGAAAAAGGAGTTGAGAGTGTACATGCATGGCATCAAAAGTGGGGTTTGATGATACATATATGGCAGTAAAGGAGAGGAAGAGGATTGTACCTTAGAAAATTTCCGAAGTTAGGAATATCCAATTGCATGCATGCAATAAGAAGTGTGGGAGTAGCAGCCTTTTCATGGAGAGATGCAGATTTTTGCAAATGAGAGGAAAGAAAAAGAGGTTCTCGATGGAAGAATTGGAGAAGGAATGTTAGGAAAGTTGGAAAAGTTGGGAAGGGGAAAGGAAAACAAGAAAGAGGGCTTGGGCGTTGGAATTGTTATATAGGAAGAGGAGGGAGGTTCCTTCTTGGAACCTTCCTCTTTTCCTTTTTTATACATATATATATGACATCATTACAATGATATCACTAATGACATTATTTATCATGACATCATTCATGATGTCCTCATAAATTTTATATTGTATATTAATTCTATTTTAAAAAAATAAAATTTGTTAGAAAGGTACAGAGAACAGCCTGTACTATTTAAAAAAATTAATTTATTTCTGTTTTTACCAAAACTCTATTTATTTGTCACACTTAAAGTTGACCGTATTCGTGCATCGAGCATCGAATTTCCACGCATAATCTCGTTTCGATCCTCTCTTAACGACAATCAAAATGATCATGATATTTATATACATTAGATCGGGTATTAATACCCAAAATTCTCAAGATACGGTTTTGGTTTATGATTAAATTTTGCGATTTAAAAATATCAAACAATCTCCGATTTATGAACGATCGATTCTATCGGTCTCGTTTCGTCGAATCGGATTTTTAGGTGGTCTCGATTTGTTTCGCGTTTTCCGAATTTGCGTCATGGCTTTTCTGCGACATGCATTACGATGCGATCGACTTTTGATCGATTGCGACTGAACAACTTTTAATTTATGATCAATTGATCGATTTGGTTATTTAATGCCGACTGATAACTTTATTGGGTTAAACGGTCCTTAATCGGGTCGGGTTCGGCTTCAATGGTTTCGTATGTCACACTATTGCCCAAGGGATCAAAACAATAGCAGTTGGCAATGTAAAACTGGCCCAACGGTGCAAACATGTTCATACCCCTCTTCCGATCTCACAATCGGGTTGACCACCTCAGCAGCAATAGTGGTCAAACACCCAATCAAATGACAGGCTCCGCTAGCCAGAATTGGGGCAGATATGTGGTAGATACACCCGGCGGAACACCAACATATCGCGGTAGATCCCCCGCCGGCATCTGAGAATGGGGGCAGATTCGCATCAATACCACAATTGCACATGAAACTGCAGATGCTTCTAGCATACTGCCAAAACATGTGAATCCATGACCCCCAAAATGCGAACAGAAAATAATTATGCATTAACTTTCTTAGTAAGAGCAAAAATGGGTATTAACCAATCTGAATAAAGACAAGAAATCAAAGTAGTTATTTTAACTGTACACAGGGACAGGCTTGTGAATGAATGCATGGAACGTTAGTTAGACAAAAGCTTCAAAACAAATTTCACAATGTAATGAATAGAAATTTTGGAAATACAGATATCTTTACTTCAGGGAGAAGGGCTTCAACACAAAAAAACATGAGCATAATAAAAAAGTAAGAAAACAGACCTTCTCTGGGTCATGTAAAGCAAGCCAGATACTCGTGGAAGTCTCAATATTTTCTGGGATAGAACAGTTTGAAACTGATGGAATGCATTTTATAGCACCTATGCAAGCAAGCCTCACTTGAAAATCTTTGGAATAAATTCCTTGCAGAGCCTGAACAAAGATTTGTTAAAAATGTGACATGCTACAAAAATAGCAAGGAGGCTAATAAATGCTATACACGAGAGATTACCACCTGAGCGATATCATTCTCTTGTAGACCTAAGCATAATTCATTTAACATCGGCACAATGGATGGTTGATATGACGGTACTACACCAAGCACATGATAAAGAACCTGCAGAAAATAAAGGCATGCATTTAGATTCCCAGATTGACCTAAAAAAGAAAACAAAGGGTTCTATGGTGTCAAATAGAGGTTTAACCGATAGCATTTGAAGTCTGGGAAGAGGCAAGATAGGATCCAAGTGCATAGCGAATACATGAAGCACGTCATCATGTAGACCCGTCTTTTTTTGAGAAAAAAGAATTTTCTCAAGTATCTGTCAGTTAGCAACTTTATGGGATTATATGAAGTAAAAAAGAAAATATTTTCTATTGAAGTCATGATAAGTCCACAAACCGGAAATATGAATGTGAATGAATCTGCTGGAAGGGGTCCATTTTTGCACGAAATTAGTAAACCAGCAGTTATTTTCTCAAAAAGACCCATTGGATGTATTTGGTGGACCTCCACATCAGCAGCTAGAGGAACAGAATCCCAAATTAAACCCAGGTCTTCAAGACATGCAATGCGCAATGCAGAGGCAATCTCAGGTGCCCAGTTGCAGAGAGGTGGTGCCAAGCACCTAGCTAACTTAACAAGTGCTACAAATGCCATGTCTCCAACAATTCGAGACTGAACCAATGGAGAAATGAAGTTTAACTGTGAAAAAAAACAGAGAAACCTAATATTCAATATTAATAAAAACTGAAGCTGAAAGATTGAAGTGCAACTGAAAGAACAAAAATTTTGAGAAAGTGTGAACAAAAAAATATTAGAGACAAGTCCAAATAATTAAAATGGATTTCAATAGCAATATCTGGGCTTCATTAACAATAATCCCAACAAACTTCACTGAGATTGACAGTAGTGTCAACCAAGTCGGCATCCAAACCGGTTGCTAGCTCATTGGCATGATAGTATTCAATGTGCACCTAACGGCAACACGGGCATATTCAATTTAATGACCTTACAGGGACAGTGCTATAATTACGCTGAGTTATTTTTTTACTCTCCTGCATTGGAAAATTGCACCCCCAATACACTACTAGTTTGCTGTTCATTTAATGGTTCGAAGTCTACTGGATACCTTATATTAAAGCCCTCCCAACTCCTCTTGGATTTTTCTTTGTTTAAGGGAACATAGCTTTTGGTTTTCTTTGTAGTTTCAATCTTATGTAAAATATAATATATATATATATATATTACCAGTCCAATGTCCAGTAATGCAGTATACTTATGCGTTCGGGGCCTTCGGGCATGTCACCGCATAGCAAATAAGTCGTAGGGGTATATGTGGTAGTATGTGATCTTCTAATATTTAATTTATAAATATTTATCACTTAAACTTATGTAAAAAAACGAGCTACATACTTTCATGTAGCACATAGAATAATCTCTATTGATAATAAAGTTAGCATGATTTTTTGAAAAAAGGTACGCGTGAACCCCCCCCCCCCTTGGGGGTCACCGCCAAGAGAGTTTCATTAATAAAAATTATAGTACAAGACCGGACATTAACGCAAGAGCCAAAAATTGTAAAGCGCAATACATTGAGCCACCACATTTTCAAAGTAAAACCTCTGATTGTTGAAGATCAAATCATTTCGCCCCAACCAAATGATCCAGAGAGCCGTGAAAGCCTTTGAGCAATCGTCTGTTATAGTGCTAATCGCCAATATATAAGTACCGAATGCCAAAAAATGATACTTATAATCTTAAACCAACTGTATGTTTATAATCTTAAAAATGATACTTATAATCTTAAAAAAGCTGAAGAATTAGGGAGGCAGAAAAAACTGTATGTTTAAAATAAAAAATCACTTTTTTACTGTTTTAAAAATTAAAGCAATATAAGTATTTCTTCCAACATAATGCGCTTGTTTGTTTTTTAATACTTACTGTACATGAAATTTACTGTAGCCATAAAATGTGATGTATATGTAACTAACAAGTTATCGACGGTGCATTCAAAAGTTGCTTGAACATGTGAAGAGAAATTGGATAATAGTAATAATAATAGGAAGATGTGAGATAAGACTTAAGAGTTAAAGACAAAAGGCTAAGTCACAACAAACAGTAGCAATAAAAAATGTAGCAGAAACAATATGTGACTTTACGTGGTTACATTTTTCTAATTTAAAATAAAAGACAATTCATTATTAATGTTTTAATTAACAATTTTGTCTAAATTTAAAAAAAAATAAGTTTGTAGATTTAACATAAACTTCGATAACAACCCCAACAACTTTGATAAGAAAGGTCATTATATCTGGCATAATAGAGTAGCTCCCCCTCCAAAATGTAGAGAGATAACAAAAGGCTGGATGGGACAGAGTAGATCAACCAAATCATCTTGGAGAGCACTAACCATCACACAAATTCTGGTAACCCACTTTGATAGCAGCGCCTTGTTCATGTCTCCAAGCCGCAACAACCCCAACCAACCATCTTTGGTAGATTGCCTCACCACATCCCACCGACCAATGCAATCCACGTATTATCAATGGAAGAAGACCGAAAAAAGCATAGCATCAATACCTTCAACCGCTTATGAATGCCAACTGGTAACACCCACGAAGAGAAAAAGAACACACATATATCTAAATCTGAAAGCATCGCCTTCACCATAACCACCCCCCTTCCTTAAGAAGCAAGAAGCTCTCCACCCAGCCAACTTCTTCTCCATCTTCTCTATCAATGTTAGCCAGACAATCTACCTGACCCTCCCACACGGTAAAGTGAAACCAAAGTAAGTGATAGGCAGGTTCCTTCAAGCGGTCCCCAAAAATGTCTAGCAAGTTACATCCTCCTCAAGAGACAGACCAAAAGCGATGAAAGTGAACTTGGCTCCGTAGTCCCAAAAGACCTCCGAAGATAACAAGCATCGTCGTAATACCCCCGCATTACGTAAAACCGTCTTCTAAGAAGATAATTGGGCATTTGCATAGTGCAAGATTTGGATCGAGAAATCGCCTCCGGAATACCCTTCAAAGAAACCTCCCACCTCAACAGGCTCCCCCATGACCACCAACACATCTGCGGCCAGAACAATTGAAGAGGGGCCAACAAACACCCCTACTTAACGCCTCTCTGCAGTTGGAAGAGTCGCATATCACCTTATGTTGACCAGCACTTAGCACGTGGAAGATATGATGTACATCTTCATACAATCAATGCAGATGTCCGAAAAGCCCCTTCGAACAAAGGAGGCTAAGATGAACAACCGATCCATGTAATCGTATGCCTTTGAGAAATCAACCATCCGCATGAGTCCATCCACCTTCCTCCTTTTCCAGTCCACGATCTCGGACGCCAAGACCACTCCCATCAAGCAACTGACGACCAAGAACAAAGGTCGTCTGAGCGAGCAAAATGATCAAGTCAAGGACTCCCTGTAAATTACAGGATCTTGCCCAAAATAAGGTAGACGACGTCATATAACACGAGTCCAAAGTCCTCCACCCATGCGTAGTATCCTTCTTCGAAGGAAGGAAAATCATATATCTATTCAACTTATCCAAGCTGTGATTAATGTTTTTGACTTCCACAACCAATACAATGACATCTTCCTCAACCATGTCCCAAAACTCCCTATAAAAACATGGTGAGGCCGTCTGGCTGACCCAAGGAATCCATCCATGTTATAATTGAAAATTGCCCTACACACTTCCTCTATGTAAAACTCAAAGCTAAGCATGCACCGACGCTAGACTTTGTACTCCCCTCCCCAACCATCTAGCCCCCTTCAGTGGCGCCTTCCTACTCATGTCCCCAAAATGAGCCACAATCACTTCCCCCACTACTCCATCACCATGAACCCACCCACACCACTGACACAGGGGTCGTGAATGAAGCTCCATTTCCAGCTTCCATTGGCCACAACGTAGAAGTACATTGTGTTTGTGCCTCCCCCATCATCCTTTGCCTATTTCGGTCTCAATCTCTATCACTTACCACATTTCTTTTCATATCCTCATTTTTTATTCTTCTGCTGTGCAACTCTCGCCTATTATTCCTCCATGTTGAGCCCTTGCTCATCCTTGACCCCACGCAAACTTACAATCTCCGCCTCGGGCCTAGTGCACCGTTCCTCCAGCTCTGGCGAAACTCTGCTTTGTACTTCTTCAGCACATCTCTCAGACCAGCTATTTTCAAAACCATTTTATGTGTCACGAAGCCCTCCACCTGATATGTCCTCCAGAAGCCAACAACCAACTCCCTAAAGCCCTCCTCCAATAATCAAGACATCTCGAATCTGAACAGAGATCGAGCGTGAAATCCTTTCAAAAATCCCAGCAGATGGGTGTATGCAAGGTTGCAGAAGTCGGCAGTCGGTACTCGGTCGGCAGGGTCACTGACTAAGGATTAATCGGCAGTCGGGAGAGTAATCGGATTTAGTCGGGCATTAGTCGGTTTGGATTTTTTTATTATTTTAAATATATAAATCAATTGTTATAGCATATACTCTCATTTATATACATATATTTAACAGTTTTAATATTTTTAAGAGGATAAAAAAATAGCAAGAGAATGAAAAAAGAAGAAAATTATGAACAAAATGTTTGGCACATAGTACAAGCAAATGTTCAAAAATAAAAGAACAATATGAACTTTCTAATTAAGTAACAAATCACAAGTTAAATGAAGAGATTACATAACTAATAGACCAATGACAACATTGACAAGTGACAACCATATAAGAATTTCCAAGTTGAGCAAATTGAACATATAAGATAGACAATGACAATCATAAAAGAATATCTAAGTTTACCTAAATGCTAGCATACAGTGTTCAAATCATTATGCATAAAGTTCAAAAAAGAAAAAAATTGATTAGGGCAAGTCAACATACAAGTTTATATCTATGCAACATACAACTTAAATGATAGAGTCTAGTGCATAAACTATTCATATAATAAAAATAGAGAAGGAAAAAAACGAAAAATAAAAATAAAAAACCTAACCTAGCGGCGAGCGAGGTTGAATACGGCGAGCGAGGGAGCAGCGACGAGCGGCGATGGAGGCTGGAGCAGCGGCGCGGAGAGGCGAGCGGCGAGCGGCGATGGAGCAGCAGCACGGCGAGGCGGCGAGCGGCGAGGCGACGTACCTGTGGTGGGAGCTAGGGTTGCGAGGGTCGAGAGAACAAAAGGGAATGGGAACGTTCTGAGTTTCTGTCCGACAGAAACTTTATTTCAATGTAATCAGATTATCGGGTCTTAGATGCCCGAAAACCTTTGATGCAAAAGGCGGCTGATTACTCGGCCGACTACACCGATTAATCGGGCGAGTAATCGGGTCTGACCGATTATAGCCCGAGTTCTCTTAATCGAGTCGGGAGACCCTCCGAGTCGTATAGTCGGGCCGACTAGTCGGCCTAGTCGGCCAACTTTTGCAACAGTGGGTGTATGGTCTAATTGACAGCACCCGAGCCAATAATAAAGGAAACATCTCCAACAGCTCCACCAAATCCGGAAAGGGTTCCAAGCATGATCTGGACAAGCTACTCCTCCATGTAAATCTACTAATTGTAGTATCCACAACCTCTAGTACCAACTCCCCAACGTAAGTCGTCAACTCCGTCGAGCTGAGGCATTAACCACCCGTGTCACTGGGGCGATCCGAACCAAACTAGGTAACGTTGAAGTTACTGTTGATGAGTCGTGGTAGGTTCGAAACTCGCCCCTAACTGTACGCAACTCCTCCTGGGTGACCGCACCATGACGGCCATCGATAGGTATGTATACCAAGACAATAGAAGTCTCCTGTCACAGGACGACTGCTCCAAAACCACCAATATCGATTTGTAACCCACATTCTCCACAAGCAGCGAAAACCCATTTCCATTTCAAGCCAGTGACATACCTCCATTACTCCTCACGGTTGGAACTACCTTGAACTTCGTCAATCGGGGACCGAATATTGACCTACACATTCCGTAATTCCAAACCTCATTCTATGTTCCCTTCAAAAAAGACCACATATGTTTACTAAGACCCATGGACAATCCATATGCACCTCTATTCTCTCGGGGGCCCAACCCCCTCAAGTCCTATCCTACAGTCTCCATGACTCACTCAAAGGGTTAGTAAGAGGCACCATGACCCCCAGACATTCTGCAACCCGTGTATGAATGTCAATTTAATGACCTTTTGCTCCCTCAAAGCTCATTTGACAAGCCACAAGAACAACTTCAGCATTTTCCCATACCCCACTATCATCAAACCCCATAAATGGGTTAACCCACATCTTGTCCTCCAACTTATGCTCTAGTCATCGTCTACCCTTCAGCTTTCTCCTTTTCCAGGAGAAGGAAAAAATGGGATCCAGAAGAGAACACCATGCACAAATGCCAAGCACCAACTGCCTTTTCTTACTATCCCAAGCCGCACTTCTGCTTCTCCAATTCCCCAACTTTGGAATGCTCTCGTCAGACCTTGTCATACCCGCTCCAATGCTAACGCCACCTGGGAGACCCTTGGTTTCTTGGAGCCACAGAATCAGATAACAATTACAATCGTCCCTAAGCCTCTGACAGGACCATCTTCAAGGCGGGTGTGCACTCAACGCTCCCCTTAACATCCAGAGCGAAACAACCTTTACCTTCGTCGAATCGGGTCCGTCCATACCCGGGGCATGATTTTGCTCCAAGACGGGGATCCACATTTGCGAGCCAAAAACTCCAGCCAATGGTCTACCCCAACCCACTCCAACCCATTCAACTAGGCCCCAGTGGGTAGCCAACCAAACCAACCAGGTCCGCCTCGTGAACATCAACTTGATTCACTACCTTCAAAAGACCCAACCCTAAAAAAGCTCCAACAACCTCCCATGTTGCACTCCCAGAATTCGGGTTGATGGCCCACCACTGCCACATCCACAACCCTTGTGCCCTCCCCAAATTTTGCCCCCACCACATCCGAAACACCCGCACCCAAATCTCACACCAGCATAACCAGATTAGTCATGCGATCGCATACAAATTGCGGAGAATTCGTCGCCCGAACTGCAATAGGTTCCACTAAGGTTCTCTTTCCTTGTTGCTTCTCCTTCGTTGCCTTCAATTTTGCCTCTGTGATGCAGAAAAGAATTTTGCAACTATGAATGATAAATTTTGATGGTGGAAATATTGGTGGAGAAGAAATTAGAGGACGGAAGAAGAGAATAGCACGCCGGATTCGCGGTATTTCGGAATGAGAATCATGAGAATCAATTTTTCATATAATGGACTTGTCTCTTACAATAGACTACCAACCCCTTTAAATAAGACGGGTGGAATTACAAAAATAGAAAGTGAATCAAATTCGAATTCAAATAAAATCAGACTCGATTCTAATTTACTCTAATCGATTCTAATTGAATGTTAACTAATTTTATCTACGAAAAATATTGAGATTACAATATCAAGTTATTGAAATCAAATGCGCAACTAATTTAAATTAACAAATTAAAATGGAAATTTCTAATTTGCAAAAATCCCTACATAAGCAAATTTCTTCAATTCGGGACGCCTTGTCGATTTGGAAATGACTGCATCAATTATCCTCCACTTGAAAACCTCATCTCCTGACGAATTGCTTGATCTTCGATTTGTTCTTGGAGAATTCTATCAGAATTTGTTGGTTCCTCTTCCGTTTGAACCATTTCTCTTTTCTTTCAATGTTACATTTGTAATTTTTCTCCACTAGGGGATGTGGTCGCAATTTTCCTACCCTTTCATTTAGGTACATCCTCCGCCACAAGTCTCTCTCTACTTTAACTTTCTGTTGAAAATTGGACATCCTGTCAATAAATTTCTTGCATGCATCTATCCTATATTCATATTTGCAGAACCTAAGTTGTTTGCAAAACTTTAAAAGCCTGCGGATCTTGATTGAATAAATTGCTCAAACTCATCAATTATTCTCCCTGTAGTTTCTGGTTTCACAAGATGGTTATTGTAATTTGACCTCCACCCTACCAAATACGAATAACGAGAATGTCTCCATGAAAAGAAAGTAGTAAATCCGTGGATGCTCTTATAAAAAAGCAACCTGGAATTGGGTTTTCTTGAAAATGCACCCATAACAAAACTCCTTCTCCAAGGAGTCTCGGATGTTCCTAATTTCCATGGGATTGTAAATCCGTTTATGGTTTCTTGTATCACCAAATAACTGTAGCAAATATTGACAATTGCAGCCCACAACGGTAGCAGACAACCCATTATCCCGTTTATTAAGGGGTTTGATTCTTTCGGCCGAGAACTCCACCTCTTGTGTTAGGGTTTCTTTCGTTCGCAACATGAGGCAGTGATGCTTCCTGAGGCAAGGATGGTGGCAGCGGTGGTGAGAAAAGTGGCCTGAGTAAAGGTGATGGTGACTCCAACGCTCACGGAAGCGCAGGGGTGAGGGGGCTCGAGCACCTACCTCAGCGAAGGTTGAGGACAGCTTGCGATGGCGACGCACTTGACGTTGGTGACGAGATGATGCTTGCATAGGAGAGGGCCAAGGCATTGAATTTTATGGTCATGGTACTGCACTATAATTTTGGGACAGGGAGGAATGCTAAATGCCTCACAACCATCGAGGGGTAGGGCTTCGACCACCGCATGGAAATCAACAAGCTCCACCACGATATGTGTGCCCTACATGGGTTTTACGTCTTCATGTACAGCAAGTTCGCATGCCAATGTATTGAGATTTTCGACTTCGCCATCCACAGAATCCTCGTTGAATATGGGCCATGAGTTTTCCTTCTTTTTGCTTTTTAATTCTTGGACAGCAACTTTGGTTGAGGAGAAATCAAGCATTTCGAACTCCTCATCCGTAAGATCTTCATCGAATATTGGTCACGTATCTTCATGGCTTTGTTGTACAATAGTTGCGGAAGTAAAATCCTTTTCCGAACTGAAAATACCTTCGTTTTCCGAACGGAAATCGGGATGAACAGCAGGTTCAGTGTTCTGATTTTTGTTGTCGAGGGGTGAATTTTCATCGATTTTCGTGTCCAGCCATGCTTGAACCTTGAAGCTTGATATAAGGCGTCGTTGGAACTTTTGTTGTCGCGAATGCGCATGTGTGTCATGAGATAGGCGGCTCAGATCGAATTGCAAACGCCAATACTTGACAGGATCGTCGAATCGTGAGAACGATTCGGTTTCCATGCCCTGATACCAAATGATGCAGAAAAGAATTTTGCAACTGTGAATGATAAATTTTTGAAGATGGAAATATCGGTGGAGAAGAAATTAGAGGACGGGATTTTGGGATGAGAATCATGAAGATCACGTTATGAGAGAGATAAATAGAGAGTCAAAGATAAACTCAATTTCTCATATAATCGGACTTGTCTCTTACAATAGACTACCAACTCCTTTATATAGGAGGGGTGGAATTACAAAAATAGAAAGTGAATCAAATTCAAATTCAAACAAAATCTGACTCGATACTAATTGATTCTAACCGATTCTAACTAATTGTTAACTAATTTTATCTATGAAAAATGTTGAGATTACAATCTCAATTTATTGAAATAAAATGCGCAACTAATTTAAATTGACTAATAAAAAATGGAAATTCCTAATTTACAAAAATCCCCACATAAGCAAATTTCTTCAATTCGGCCACCCTGTCAATTTGGGAATGATTGCAGCACTTTGCCTCATCTAGCTCCACCTCGTGTCACCTCTCCAACCCCGGCGAGGCGTTCAGCTTTCAAAAAACACCACGTCAACCAACTCCAGCCCTAGCCAAACGAATATCTCCCTACCAGAAACATTGCGGTCGGTAGTGGTGTAGGGGGCCTAAATTTCGTCAAAACCTCCCATGGTTCAAACTATTGAAACCCTATCCGCAGCACCTCCTCCACTATGCAATGCATCCCAATGCCTCCCATACCATACAGAGACAGTGGCACCGCACTGGCAAACCCTTCATCATTACCAACTCTTTAGGGCCGATCTTGTCGACCCCTCAGGATCCGGGTACCCGTTTACGCGCAATTCGCAATATTTCATTCACAATTATATCGCACAAGTTGTAAAAATACAGGGAAAATTTTTTCGCGACTATGACATTCATTCTCAATCACATGACCACAAGTAAAAGAGACAGACATCACCAAAATTTCCTTTCATTAATATTCATATCTATTTACAACATGTACAAGCATATTCCATGTACAACATATATCCCAAAATGTGACAAAAGAGATAGCATTTACATCATCATCTGTACAAAAACTAAGACAAAGTAAATCATACCGTCGGGTGTACACTATATCTCCTGGAAGCATGTATATACTGAGCGGCTACTAAACTGCAGGCTGTTTGCCTGCCACACACAATAGGAAGAAAAGGCGTCAGCGGTTGCTGGTACCTCCCAAAAACTGATATAAAATAACGGCATTTATTATTTACAAAAGAAACAAGCAGAAAGGCAAGAGCAACTCAAATTAAGATTTAATTCTACTTGCAAATGAAAACGGTTTTTCGGGTTACTTGTAAGCATCTCAAATGTTCGTAATGCATTTCTAATGACTTTCCCCTGAACCCGGCATTTCCCATATGTAACTTTATTTTGATAGTAGTTGCGTAATCATGAGTGTGTGAGGGGGAATGCATATATCATTTCCCTTAGAGATCATGTTGGTTAGTGAAAAATGGAAAAGTTGAGATTGTAGAGATCTATTGATTTATTTAAATTCTTGGGTAGAGAGAATGGTCTTTTGATCTTAACTTCTCAATTCCTCAACTTCAATGTTTCAGATATAACTCCAGATGTTGTAGATGTAGATATGGATGATCTAGATATAGAATCGCCAAGTCTGTTTGGCGAAGAAACTCAAGCGGTGAAGAAGCCTGCAAATGGCTCTTCCGTCTCGCCCTCTAATTGGAAGCGCGGTCCAATAGAGGGATAGGTCTATTCTCCAACTACGCCACTGAGACGGGTGAGAGAGACTCCCTAGAAAAGTCGCTCTAGAAAAACACAGCCCGACTAGTATGGGCAACCGAGCTCGTACGTAAAGCTGAAAAACCAGGATCCCCCGCCTGGGCATCCTAAAACAGGGTCAGCGGAACTGGTCTAAAGTCTGGACCCCAACGAGGCGTAAAAACACTGCGAGCTCGCGTAAAAACCGTGTAAAAGACTGGGATCCTAGACCCGCGCATTAAGCGGCCGCTGCCCTAACTGGGCTTCCTATTCTCCCGCCCAGTTGAGGGTCACCGCCCCCTCGCACGGTCGGGTGAAAAGGGCACCCTGACCGGCAATAATATCTATCATTATTACTTGTCATCATTGACTTATCATCATCCTTCCTTAACTATTCATTCATTTCTTTTTTTTTTTTTGTATGGATCTAGGTCTTTTCATTAATAATGATCATAGTCACTATACCTAAATGATTAATTCCTAGAGAAGATCATTTCTGGTAGTCTCAGATTATTATTTACTAAAAACATAAGTTTTAGCAGTTGTTTCTTGATCTGAATTTAGATCTTAAATTCATGATATTTACCATCAAAACTCCCATTTTTGTTTAAAAACCCATGTGTTATAGTGGACTGAATTTGATATCTAAGGTAAGTAATTTACTCCCAAATTCTTTAAATATCATGTCAACATGAGAAATGATAAAATGAAGGAATTTAAACATGCACTTGTTCCAAAATTATAATAATCTCTCGGCATGTTCAATATATATTTATGGCATGTTCAATATATATTTATGGGTCTCTTATAATGACATTAGTGACAATTGCTAACTTTTGAACTATTAGTTTCGGGAAATTGTCGATGATGTCCATCCCCTCATATTTTAGGGATGTTACTCGAGAGATTAAGGATACGACAATTCGTTTTCCAGTATAAATATAAAAATATAACTAAAGACAGAAATTAGTCACAGTCCATGGAGGTAAGTTTGTCTTAAACGTAGATATTCTGAAAAATAAAATTTAACACGACTATCTCCACGTAAGCTCGAGAAGTCTTGGATACATCTGCAATGTAAATGGTCGAATATAGATGCACCCAGGACAGTAGTGTTACCCCATACTAAATATAAAAGCAATTGTGGTTGCCAACATTTCAAGACAATTCTGGAAATGTGATATTGTCTTCTAATGAGGTTAAATTACAAGAATATTGGAATGTCTCATGACTGTTTAAATAATCTGGTGAAAAATTCGAATATTAGTCACTAGATTTGAGGCTTGTTACTATTTCTGAACTAAAAGAAAGTTTCTTTTATATATTTTTTTTTTTGTAATCATTATATTTTCTGAACAGAAATAGGTAAAATGATAGAACTTTAAATTGAGAAATGTTATCACAGAAATTAAATAGTATGAAATCTTATTACATGAGATTTAAAAAAAATATATGTGTAACTGATTAACCATATATTTTTGTAAATTGAACTCTGATCAAATTGTTAAAACTTACAGATATGGGATTCTGTTTTCTGTTAAAATTTGAGATCTGTTTGTATAAGTTTCAAGAATAACAGGTCAAATTCAAGATATATCTTCTAACGATGACATGGTAACCAAACAATTCAATTCACAATTTTTTTTTCCATACATCCACCCTGACAATAACGACGAGAATTTTGATAGTAAAAGCCTATCTGGTAAAATTCAGGATCCAGATGTTAAATTTTCAAAATCGATTATGTAGAAAATACATGAGGTAGTAAGAGGGAGAATTTAGATATAAAAAAAAACACGAATGGCAACAAGAGGAGAAGGATTCAAACATGTATGGCAGCAATAGGGTAGATATAGGGATGTACCTTAGTCTTCCAAATTGGGAGAAGGATGCTTGCATGCATCAGATTTTGGGTGCAGCAAGATGGGGCTGATCTTGCATGCAACTCCTTCAAGAACAATAGGACAACAACTGCAATTGGAAGGGATACTTGAGCTTGATCGGCTGGGAGCTGAAGTAGATCTTTTGTTGCTGAAAACTGCAGCAATTCCAGCTGCCCGTTGCAGTAGTTGTAGTGAATCACAATAGAGTTTCTTGGTTGGAGGTTGGCAGACACAAACACTAACCAAAACAGCAAGGAGAAGGGCTGGAGCTGCTGGTCGTCAGCAGAAATAGGAAGAAGAAGAAGGAGAAATGGGAGTCACGGCTGGGATTTGAGGAGATTTAGATGTCTATATATAAGGAATGAGAAGTGGCCTCTTGTTTGCCAAATGGACTTTTAAAAATGCCATGTGGAGAAGAGAAGGGCTAAGTGGTTTTAAAAAAAAAAATTTGAAAAGAATGTATCTACGGCTGGAACCAGTAACAACAGTTACTGTTTTAATTTTTTTTTTTATTCATATATATTACCAAGTTCCTATTTAATGGGTATTAAAAAAAAACGACCGTATGCGCGCATCGGGCCTCGGATATTGGCGCGAAGTATCTCGTTTCAATCGTCTCTGAATGACGGTCGATATGAGTATAATATTGCTATACTTTCGGTTGGGTTTTGAACCCCCGAAATTTTTGGATACGGATTTTGTTTAAGGTTAAATGTTACGAATTAAAAATATCAAACGACCTCCGATTGACGAACGGTCGATTCCGTTGGTCTTGTATCGTCGAATCGGATCTAATGACGGTCTCGGTTCGTTTCACGGTTTCCGAATTTGCGTCGCGGCTTTTCTCGGCGCGCGTTACGGTGTGACCGATTTTCGGTCGATTTCGTTCGAACTACTTTTGATTCACTACTAATTGATCGTTTTAGGTTGTTTAGTATTGACCGATAACGTTTTTGGGTTCGTTAGACCCAAATTCGGACGACTTCGGGTTTGATTGGAAACCGGATGCTACAAATATAAAAACCTCAAAGGGAGTCTCGTCCTCGAGACTCGAGTTAAGGCTATTCGGTGACTTGTTTGAATTTCATATGTCCATAAAAACCTCAAAGGGTTTTGAACCCATAAAAACCTCAAAGGGAAAACAAGTCATATATTTATAATGTGTCTAATTACAAAAGCTTGTTTTGACGATTACATCAAAATAGCTGCGGATATCGTGCCCGCATGTCGGCTTCAGTCTCCCATGTCGCTTCCTTGACGCCGTGTCGGTGCCACAAGACCTTGACCAATGAAATCTCTTTGCTGCGAAGCTTCTTCATAGCACGATCAAGTATCCGGACAGGCTTCTCCTCATAGGTCAGATCCGGCTCTACGTCAAGATTCTCGTAACTGATGACGTGGCGAGGGTCATGGACATACTTCCTCAAATTGGATATGTGGAAAACATCATGAATAGCTGAAAGATGTGGAGGAAGAGCTACTCGGTAAGCAACCTTCCCCACTCTAGCCAGAATCTCGAACGGTCCCACATATCGCGGCGCTAACTTGCCACGAACACCGAATCTCTGTACTCCCTTCATGGGAGATACTCGCAAAAATACCCAATCTCCAACCTATAATTTATAGGAATGTCATTAGTATGAGATTAAGTTGGATATATATATATAGATCATAGACGAAGAAGAAATAATTAGATTACCTGGAATTCTAAGTCTCTCCTTCGACGATCAGCATAGCTCTTCTGGCGACTCTGTGCCGTCAGAAGCCTCCGTCGCACAAGATCAACAGCTCTCGCAGTCTCCTCCAAGAGATCTACGGAATATAAGGCATGATCACCTACCTCACGCCAACTGAGAGGTGTGAGGCATCTCCGCCCGTATAGGGCTTCGAATGGTGCCATGCCAATACTGGAGTGATAGCTGTTGTTGTATGTGAACTCCACTAACGGTAAATGGTCCTTCCAGGACCCTTTCCACTCCAAAGTGCATGCGCGAAGTAGATCCTTAAGCGTCTGAATGGTGCGCTCACTCTGCCCGTCTGTCTGCGGATGATAAGCAGAACTCATCTTCAGCTCTGTCTGTAGTGCTGACATGAACTGATGCCAATAGTGAGATGTAAATCTCGAATCCCTGTCAGACACCACCTCTCGTGGTATACCATGCAGCCTGATAATGTTCTGCACATAGAGCTTGGCCAATCTGGATGGAGTGTAAGTCGTGTTGACAGGTATGAAATGGGCTGACTTGGTCAACCTATCAACAACGACCCATATAGAATCATGGCCACCTGGCGTCTTCGGCAATCCTGTGACAAAATCCATAGAAATGCTCTCCCATTTCCACTCGGGAATGGGGAGAGACTGCAGTAATCCTGGCGGTCTCCTGTGCTCAGCCTTGACCATCTGACAGGTCATGCATCTGCTAACATGTAGCGCCACATCGCGCTTCATCCCATCCCACCAGAAATGTCGACGCAGATCACGGTACATCTTCGTACTGCCTGGATGGATAGATAACCGTGAACTGTGTGCCTCGTCGAGAATGTCTCTGCGGAGCTGCTCGTCATGGGGTACAACGACCCGTCCTGCCTTCCATAAAATAGACTCCATCACAACAAAGTCGTCAAACTCGTCCTTGATGGTGCGCATGTATCTATCATGAATCCAAGGATCGGTCTTCTGGCCCTCAACAATACGATCCCAAAGACTGCTGTATCGTGGAGGCACTGCGGTAGAAATGGATGCGCTCTCCTGAGGATGCCAATCACTCAAAGCTGCAAGTGTATCCCACGTATATAGCCAGTTCGCCGTACCCTCTGCATGTGCTCTCCTGCTAAGTGCATCAGCCACCACGTTTCCCTTACCGGGATGGTAAGAGATCGTGCAATCATAGTCCTTCAACAGCTCGAGCCATCTGCGCTGCCTCATGTTCAGCTCCTTCTGATCAAAGATGTACTTCAGACTCTTGTGGTCTGTGAAAATCTCGAAGTTCACCCCATATAGATAGTGGCGCCAGATCTTCAAGGCGAAGACAACTGCCGCCAACTCCAAGTCATGTGTGGGGTAGTTCCGCTCGTGCGGTCTCAACTGTCGTGATGCGTAAGCAATCACCTGTCCTCTCTGCATCAACACTGCTCCGAGACCTTCTCCAGATGCATCCGTGTAGACTGCATAGTCCTGAGTGCCTGAAGGAAGAGCAAGAATAGGCGCTGTAGTCAACCTCTCCTTCAGTGTCTGGAAGGCCTGCTCACATGAATCGTCCCAAGTAAATGGGACTCCCTTCTGCGTCAGTCGTGTCAATGGACGGACGATGCGTGAAAATCCGCTGACAAAGCGTCTGTAATAGCCTGCTAATCCGAGGAAGCTCCGAATCTGAGTGACTGTCTTGGGCTGCTCCCAAGACATAACTGCATCTATCTTCGCAGGATCAACTGCAATGCCTGCTCCAGAAATGATATGCCCGAGAAATGAGACCTGGGATAACCAGAACTCACACTTGCTCAACTTGGCATATAGCTTGTGCTCTCGTAATGTGTCTAAGACGATCCGCAGATTATTAGCATGATCCTCTTCATTCCGTGAATAGATGAGCACATCATCGATGAACACCACTACAAACTTGTCCAAGTATGGACGGAAGGTACGGTTCATCATATCCATGAAAGCCGCAGGTGCATTGGTGAGCCCAAACGGCATCACCACAAACTCGTAGTGTCCATAGCGAGTCCTGAAGGCTGTCTTCGGAATATCCGACTCGCGAATCCTCAGCTGATGGTAGCCTGAGCGAAGATCGATCTTCGAGAAAACCGAAGATCCCTGGAGCTGGTCAAACAAATCATCGATACGTGGCAAGGGATAACGGTTTTTCACCGTTCTCTTGTTCAGCTGCCTGTAATCGATGCATAGTCTCATGGATCCATCCTTCTTCTTGACAAATAGAACCGGAGCACCCCAAGGTGAAGTGCTCGGCCTCACGAATCCCAAGTCAAGCAACTCCTGCAACTGCACCTTCAGCTCCCTCAACTCGGCTGGTGCCATGCGATATGGTGCCATCGAGATCGGCTGTGCACCTGGCAACAATGTGATCTCGAACTCAATCTCTCTCTCAGGAGGTAGCCCTGGTAGCTCATCAGGAAATACGTCAGGGTATTCTGAGACTACTCGGATGTCCTGTATCATCGGCTCCTGATCAGACACCTCTCGAACAAAAGCAAGGTAAGAATCACAACCCTGATCAACAAGTCGCTGGGCTCGCAACACTGAAATGTACTCCATAGTGGAGTCATGTGTAGTACCCTCAAAGGTGAACTCTGGTAGACCTGGAATCCTGAAGACAACCGTCTTCCTAAAGCAATCAACAAGTGCATGGTGAGTGGATAGCCAATCCATGCCCAATATCAAGTCGAACTCATCAAGCTGCAGAAGTAGGCAATCTGCGATCATCTCATGACCTCCTATCAGTATGGGCAAGTGCCTGACTATCAGAGATATGACAAATAACTGGCCACCTGGCCCTCGGATGTGATATGGAGACGATAGCGTCTCTGCAACTCTATCTAAAGAAACAAGCAATCTCGAAGCAAGGAAAGAGTGTGTCGCGCCGGAATCAAATAAAACATGGAAAGGTCGGCCCAAGACTGAGACCATACCTTTCACTACAGTAGCCGCTGAACGTGCCTGCTCCTCAGTAACGGCATGTAACTGTCCCTGCCTGGCTGATGCAGCACTAGAACCTGCCACACTCTGCGTCTGTCTCAGCTGCTGTCGCCTAAAGTTGGAGTTCCTGCCACGGAAACTCCCTGAACGCTGTGTCTGCGGCTGTGGCTGTGAAGGCTGTGGCTGTGGCTCGCCAGAAGCCTGTGGACACTGTGCACGGTAATGTCCCCACTCGTGACATCGGTAGCACCGGACTGGTCGAGTAGAGGGAGTAGCTGTGTCCGTGCTCCGAGCTGGTCCTGCAGGTGGTCTATCTGCTCGCTGCGACCCAGATGGTCGAGCGGACTCTGTACCTCGTCCGGCAAGTGCTCCTCCTAGAGTAGTCGATGGAGAAGAGCGAGCACTGCCAGAGAATGCCGAACCTGTAGGTCGGAACCGTCTGGCTGACCTCTGCTGCTGAAATGGTCGACGTATCGGCCCAAAATATCGCCGCGGTCTAGGTGGTGCTCCAGACGAGCTCCCGTAACGTCTCCCTCTGATGTCCTCGAACTTCTCCGCAGCATCGGTAGCCTCGGAGATAGAAGTGATGTGTAGTCCAGCCAGCTTCTCCTGCACCTCCTCTCGCATGCCGCCAATGAACTTCTCCAGATTCTCCTCTGGAAATGCGCCAGCTGCTCGTGTGTGTCGTGACAGCTCTGTGTATCTGATAAAGTAATCCCGGGCTGTCATCTGTCCCTGACGAAGCTCTGCAAACAGTCAGCGCTGAGACTCCCTCCACTTCGCAGAAAAGAAGTGGGCTCTGAACTTCGTCACAAAATCGTTCCAAGTAGGCTCTCGGCCTAACTCGGACACTACGGCCATCCACCATCGCTCGGCGAAGTCTATCAGTGAGTACTCTACGAAAGATAGCCACGTGTTTCGTGGCGCATTAATCGCCCTGAGCACTTTCATTACTCTCATCAGCCACTGCTCAGCGTCATCTGGTGGACCTGTGCCCTCGAACAAGGGTATGTTGGCCCGCTGATAAGAAGTGAAAACTGACTGGTGCCTGTGAATGGCTGCAAACTCGTGTGCATCCTCGTCAGCAAAGTCAACAGGGTCCTGCTCCCTGCCTAAGTCTGCATCCTCCTCAGCTCCATGCTCTGGAATGTCCTCTAGTGGATCATCAGGATGAGGCTGCTCCACCTCAACAGACTGGTGCTGGTCCTGTCGTGTTCCATCCCGAGATGGATGGTACGTGAAATCTGACAGATCCTCAAACCTCATCTCTATGTCTGTCTGCCTGTCGGCAATCTCAGTCTGCTGAGCCAATATCTGCTCCTGCTGGCCTCGCATGGCAGTCTGCTGCTGCTGTAAGTCTGTGAGTGCGCTCAGTATGCGTGCCAGCTGATCAGAAGTATCCTGACCTGGTCGAGATGCCATGGCTCTGCATAAGAACCATATTTAGTCATAAGGATGCCCTAGACAGATATTTATCATAAATGCTTTTCTCTTCTTGGGATATAAGATGAAAATTAATGAAATTGGTGACATCTGTGGTTATTGAATATGAATGTCATATTTCCCTTCTCGAACTCACGACAAGTCGGTAGACTGTCGCTATTCGAGATCTTAATGCGATCGGAATTGTAATATCGCGAATGTGCGTATCGGGGTACCACTGCTCTGATACCAAACTGTCGACCCCTCAGGATCCGGGTACCCGTTTACGCGCAATTCGCAATATTTCATTCACAATTATATCGCACAAGTTGTAAAAATACAGGGAAAATTTTTTCGCGACTATGACATTCATTCTCAATCACATGACCACAAGTAAAAGAGACAGACATCACCAAAATTTCCTTTCATTAATATTCATATCTATTTACAACATGTACAAGCATATTCCATGTACAACATATATCCCAAAATGTGACAAAAGAGATAGCATTTACATCATCATCTGTACAAAAACTAAGACAAAGTAAATCATACCGTCGGGTGTACACTATATCTCCTGGAAGCATGTATATACTGAGCGGCTACTAAACTGCAGGCTGTTTGCCTGCCACACACAATAGGAAGAAAAGGCGTCAGCGGTTGCTGGTACCTCCCAAAAACTGATATAAAATAACGGCATTTATTATTTACAAAAGAAACAAGCAGAAAGGCAAGAGCAACTCAAATTAAGATTTAATTCTACTTGCAAATGAAAACGGTTTTTCGGGTTACTTGTAAGCATCTCAAATGTTCGTAATGCATTTCTAATGACTTTCCCCTGAACCCGGCATTTCCCATATGTAACTTTATTTTGATAGTAGTTGCGTAATCATGAGTGTGTGAGGGGGAATGCATATATCATTTCCCTTAGAGATCATGTTGGTTAGTGAAAAATGGAAAAGTTGAGATTGTAGAGATCTATTGATTTATTTAAATTCTTGGGTAGAGAGAATGGTCTTTTGATCTTAACTTCTCAATTCCTCAACTTCAATGTTTCAGATATAACTCCAGATGTTGTAGATGTAGATATGGATGATCTAGATATAGAATCGCCAAGTCTGTTTGGCGAAGAAACTCAAGCGGTGAAGAAGCCTGCAAATGGCTCTTCCGTCTCGCCCTCTAATTGGAAGCGCGGTCCAATAGAGGGATAGGTCTATTCTCCAACTACGCCACTGAGACGGGTGAGAGAGACTCCCTAGAAAAGTCGCTCTAGAAAAACACAGCCCGACTAGTATGGGCAACCGAGCTCGTACGTAAAGCTGAAAAACCAGGATCCCCCGCCTGGGCATCCTAAAACAGGGTCAGCGGAACTGGTCTAAAGTCTGGACCCCAACGAGGCGTAAAAACACTGCGAGCTCGCGTAAAAACCGTGTAAAAGACTGGGATCCTAGACCCGCGCATTAAGCGGCCGCTGCACTAACTGGGCTTCCTATTCTCCCGCCCAGTTGAGGGTCACCGCCCCCTCGCACGGTCGGGTGAAAAGGGCACCCTGACCGGCAATAATATCTATCATTATTACTTGTCATCATTGACTTATCATCATCCTTCCTTAACTATTCATTCATTTCTTTTTTTTTTTTTGTATGGATCTAGGTCTTTTCATTAATAATGATCATAGTCACTATACCTAAATGATTAATTCCTAGAGAAGATCATTTCTGGTAGTCTCAGATTATTATTTACTAAAAACATAAGTTTTAGCAGTTGTTTCTTGATCTGAATTTAGATCTTAAATTCATGATATTTACCATCAAAACTCCCATTTTTGTTTAAAAACCCATGTGTTATAGTGGACTGAATTTGATATCTAAGGTAAGTAATTTACTCCCAAATTCTTTAAATATCATGTCAACATGAGAAATGATAAAATGAAGGAATTTAAACATGCACTTGTTCCAAAATTATAATAATCTCTCGGCATGTTCAATATATATTTATGGCATGTTCAATATATATTTATGGGTCTCTTATAATGACATTAGTGACAATTGCTAACTTTTGAACTATTAGTTTCGGGAAATTGTCGATGATGTCCATCCCCTCATATTTTAGGGATGTTACTCGAGAGATTAAGGATACGACAATTCGTTTTCCAGTATAAATATAAAAATATAACTAAAGACAGAAATTAGTCACAGTCCATGGAGGTAAGTTTGTCTTAAACGTAGATATTCTGAAAAATAAAATTTAACACGACTATCTCCACGTAAGCTCGAGAAGTCTTGGATACATCTGCAATGTAAATGGTCGAATATAGATGCACCCAGGACAGTAGTGTTACCCCATACTAAATATAAAAGCAATTGTGGTTGCCAACATTTCAAGACAATTCTGGAAATGTGATATTGTCTTCTAATGAGGTTAAATTACAAGAATATTGGAATGTCTCATGACTGTTTAAATAATCTGGTGAAAAATTCGAATATTAGTCACTAGATTTGAGGCTTGTTACTATTTCTGAACTAAAAGAAAGTTTCTTTTATATATTTTTTTTTTTGTAATCATTATATTTTCTGAACAGAAATAGGTAAAATGATAGAACTTTAAATTGAGAAATGTTATCACAGAAATTAAATAGTATGAAATCTTATTACATGAGATTTAAAAAAAATATATGTGTAACTGATTAACCATATATTTTTGTAAATTGAACTCTGATCAAATTGTTAAAACTTACAGATATGGGATTCTGTTTTCTGTTAAAATTTGAGATCTGTTTGTATAAGTTTCAAGAATAACAGGTCAAATTCAAGATATATCTTCTAACGATGACATGGTAACCAAACAATTCAATTCACAATTTTTTTTTCCATACATCCACCCTGACAATAACGACGAGAATTTTGATAGTAAAAGCCTATCTGGTAAAATTCAGGATCCAGATGTTAAATTTTCAAAATCGATTATGTAGAAAATACATGAGGTAGTAAGAGGGAGAATTTAGATATAAAAAAAAACACGAATGGCAACAAGAGGAGAAGGATTCAAACATGTATGGCAGCAATAGGGTAGATATAGGGATGTACCTTAGTCTTCCAAATTGGGAGAAGGATGCTTGCATGCATCAGATTTTGGGTGCAGCAAGATGGGGCTGATCTTGCATGCAACTCCTTCAAGAACAATAGGACAACAACTGCAATTGGAAGGGATACTTGAGCTTGATCGGCTGGGAGCTGAAGTAGATCTTTTGTTGCTGAAAACTGCAGCAATTCCAGCTGCCCGTTGCAGTAGTTGTAGTGAATCACAATAGAGTTTCTTGGTTGGAGGTTGGCAGACACAAACACTAACCAAAACAGCAAGGAGAAGGGCTGGAGCTGCTGGTCGTCAGCAGAAATAGGAAGAAGAAGAAGGAGAAATGGGAGTCACGGCTGGGATTTGAGGAGATTTAGATGTCTATATATAAGGAATGAGAAGTGGCCTCTTGTTTGCCAAATGGACTTTTAAAAATGCCATGTGGAGAAGAGAAGGGCTAAGTGGTTTTAAAAAAAAAAATTTGAAAAGAATGTATCTACGGCTGGAACCAGTAACAACAGTTACTGTTTTAATTTTTTTTTTTATTCATATATATTACCAAGTTCCTATTTAATGGGTATTAAAAAAAAACGACCGTATGCGCGCATCGGGCCTCGGATATTGGCGCGAAGTATCTCGTTTCAATCGTCTCTGAATGACGGTCGATATGAGTATAATATTGCTATACTTTCGGTTGGGTTTTGAACCCCCGAAATTTTTGGATACGGATTTTGTTTAAGGTTAAATGTTACGAATTAAAAATATCAAACGACCTCCGATTGACGAACGGTCGATTCCGTTGGTCTTGTATCGTCGAATCGGATCTAATGACGGTCTCGGTTCGTTTCACGGTTTCCGAATTTGCGTCGCGGCTTTTCTCGGCGCGCGTTACGGTGTGACCGATTTTCGGTCGATTTCGTTCGAACTACTTTTGATTCACTACTAATTGATCGTTTTAGGTTGTTTAGTATTGACCGATAACGTTTTTGGGTTCGTTAGACCCAAATTCGGACGACTTCGGGTTTGATTGGAAACCGGATGCTACAGATCTTTTATAACATATCAAGAAGTCGCGACTTTCTCCAAATCACACCAATGGGGAAGATACCCCCTTTTCATTGGCCATGAACATAGGGACTTCATCTTTTTCATCAACAAGCTGCACATATATGCATATTTCCAAAAACCAATTTGATCCTCCATGTAGTCAAATGCACGCCCCCTCCCCAAAACTGTCAACACATTTAGCAAATCATCATGTGCCAATTCAGCGATGAGGATAGCCTCCTTTTGCACATGCACGAGTTTGCAGTACTTGAAGCAAATCGAATCCTGAGTCGAATATGAACGTGCAATATGTCCCTCTCTATTGCATCGAAAACATCACACTCTCGAACCATTCGATACGGCTCCAGGTCTTTTCGCTACAGCCCCCCCACACCTCCTACAATCAGTGGCCTTCCTCACTCGTTGTAACTCTATCCCCAAGGATCTACTACCAATCCTCACGCACACACTCCCCAAAACAAGATCACCGCTCTGTCAGGGATCGCTCCGCCTTGCAGGATCGTCCCTCTCCGAAACTGCACTCATACCTCAAAATCAAGTGTCCTTTACCTTGTCGGGTAAACAACATGCAAGGCAGTGTTGGCCATGTGATGTTGACAGGGAGAGTGAGCCCAATGAACTTGATAGAGGAGGTCAATATCCAAGGTATGCTCATAGATTTCTAATTAGTGGAGCTACTTTAGCAACCGATTTGGGCTCATGGAGACATCAAGGACGTCGTTTTGTTGGGATTGTTCAATAGAGAAGCCTCAACGATCAGTTGAAGTCACAAGGACGACGAAATCAATGAAGATTGTGATGCCAAGGGCCAACTTGAGTTTTGTGTTGGCTCTCTATACGTTAGGAGCTTCATTAGCATTCAAATGTTAAGGTCAATACCCTGGCTAGAGATAAGATTGTATCGCACGATATATTATGTGGATAAAAGGTACTTCCACCTTTGCGAATATTGTGACGACAACATGATGAGTCGGCAAAGTGTGCATGATTTGAGTTTCATGATATAACAATTCTTAGAATTAACAAAAATGGGAAAAAGGACCTTGGTTTTCCAAATGATAAATCTTCCTTGCATAGTAAGGATGTCTAAGGTTACTTAAACAATTAGAAAGACACAGCCAAAATATGAAATAATAATCATACAACTAATTATACTCCAATACTCCCCCTCAAGCTGGAGCATAGACATCCATCATGCTCAGCTTGGAGATACACTTGGTGAATTAGAACTGAGTGAGTGTCTCAGTGATAACATCAGTTGTTTGTTCTTCTAATATAACAAACACTATGTTTCCTTGGAATCATGTCTTTTGTATAATGGTAGTCCACCTCCACATGTTTAGTACATTCATGGAAAGAAGGAATGTTTCCAATAATCATTGCAATAGAATTGTCATTTCGCATTATCAAAGGACTCGATTCTGGTTAACGTAAATCTTTCAAAACCAACTTGATCCACATTAGTTCAATGGTAGCTTGGGCCATTGCCCTATATTCAAATTATGCACTGAATCCAGCAACTAGCGTTTGTTGTTTTGCATCTTTATGTAGTTAAGTTACTACCAAGATAGGTGCAGTAACCAATAGTAGACTTTATGTCATTGGGACACCTCGCATAGCCCGCATCAAAGTAGGTCAAAACATCAAGCGTCTTACGACATGTAAATAGTATACCTTTCCTTGGACCAGACTTCAAGTATATTAGGATCATTAGCAATGCTTTCCTGGGCACTTGACATGGTTTGGCCATGAATCGACTTGCTCAGTTAATGTCAAAGGAGATATCACGATGAGTCATGATGATATATAGGAGTTTTCCCACTATACACATGATTGTTTTGCATCAGCATACACTGGTGAGTCTTCACAAATTCATGCATTAGGGTCCATAGGAATATATGTTGGCTTAGCTAGCCCCTAACATTCCAATCTCATGTGGAAGATCCATAACATATTTTCTTTGTGAGAGAATCAGAACACTAGTATTTCTGGCAACTTCAATGTCCAAAAAATATTGTAGTTCTCCTAAATCTTTGGTAACAAAGTCGTCTAAAACATGTCAAAATACCTTTTGTTGCCACATGTATCATCCATTGTTAGAATTATATAATCAACATACACCAACATTGCAATTGTCCCTTTCTTTGTCTTCTTGACGAATAGAGAATGATCTGCAGTAGAACGATTAAGACCAATCTTGGACACAATATCAGACAGTTTCTGAAACTAGGCTCCGGAGATTTGTTTGAGACCATATATCGCTTTATGGAGTCTACACACCTTCTGAAATTCTCCCTTGTTCTCAAAACCAAGTGACTATTGCATATAGACTTCCTCATGCAGATCACCATATAAAGATGCATTTTCACATCAAATTTGTAAAGTGGCCAGGAGAGTTGAAGTGCGACAGAAATCAAAATCTGCATCGTTGGCAGGCAAGCAACTGGTGAGAAGGTCTCCCGATAATCCAATCCATATGTCTAAGTATAACCCATGGCTACAAGACATGCCTTGTATCTTTCCACAATGCTATCTGGAAGATGTTTGGAAGTAAAAATCCACTGACTACCACCATAATTGCCACGTACCTAGAGACAGAAGTGTCTTCATCTCCTCATGTATGGCAGCATTCCACTCAGGAACCAATAATGCCGGATGATAAGTACAAGGAAATATGACAGCTGAGAATCAAGCTAAAATTGTCTCGTACTGCGTAGACAATCTACTTGTTGACACGTGGTTGGAGATAGCGTGTGGTGTGCATGCTTGAATTTCAGTTTTTGTAGCCTGCTCCCCTGTAGATATAGTATCCTCAAGCACAACCTCATTAGTTTCCTTATCTTGACATACTTGTGATCAGGTGTTGGTGTGGTAATAGGAGGTATCATCCGACGATAATACACTAATCGAAATGGTTGAGTATCAGGAGAACTACTACTCTAAGGAGAGATGGAAGAGGAAGACTTGCAATCTCCCCAATATCAGAGATACCACTGGAGAACCAAAGGTGAAATCGTAAGGTATGGATTTAAAGGTCGCATCAACAGTGACATGGTATCAACGTTGCAAAGAAATCATAACACCGATACCCCTTCTGGGTTCTGGAGTAGCCTACAAAGACACATTAAATAGCGCGGGGAGAGAGTGTATCACGACTAGCCGAACGAATGTGGACAAAGGATGCACATTCCAAAATCTTAGGCGGAATACAAAACAAGTTCTTGTTGAGGAAGAGAAGAGAGCAAAGCGCTTGCTCCTCTAAAATAGTGAACGGCATACAATTTATATTGTATGTAGTATTAAGTATAGCATCTACTAAGAACATGAGAGAAGTCGCATTTGGAACTAGTAAGGCTCGATCTACATTAAGAATATGGCGATGTTTCCTTTCGTTACACCATTCTGTTGGGACATATATGGCCACGATATTTGATGGATGGTCCCATGCCCAGTCAAAAAAACAAAGATAATGGTTACAAAAATCAAGATCATTACCAGTACAAATATTTTCGACATGAAAACCAAAGGTATTTTTCATTTCTATCATGAAAGATTTCATAATAGTGATCATTTATAATTTGGATTCATAAGAGAAACCCAAGAAACTCGGGCAAAGTCATCAACAGCAACACGATAAAATCTATCTCCATAGAGATCTAGAGTACGATAGGTCCCCACACATCAAAATGAACTAGTTCAAAAACAAACTTGGTAATACAACCATGACAACTTAGAAAAGAACTCTTATGATGTTTTCCAAGTTGGCAGTTAGGGGTGTAAATGAACCGAACCTGAGCAAACCTACATGGGTCTGGTTTGGTTCGTTTATTAGGTATAAAGGTTCGGATTCGACTCGGTACGATAAGATTAAAATCATGTTTAGATTTGGCTCGATTCGGTTGAGGTTCGCAAAGGTTCAATTCGTTCGTTAAAGGTTCGATTATATACAAAGTGAATGGGCACAACTCACAAATTAGGTTCGCGAAGGTTCGATTATATCCGTCAAAAGTTCGATAATATAAAAAGTGAATGTGCACAAGATTACAAAAACGAACACAACAAATGCCTTGTTTCAAGCACAAAATTATGTATTTTAAGATACCAATCCTCCCAAATAAGGAACTGAAATGGGACATACACAATTTAATGCATTACCAGAGCTTATCCTTTAAATAAGATGTCTACAAATCATTGAGAAAAAAATACTAACTTGCATTTCTGATTTATGAATTTAACTATGATATGCAGCAATAGAAAAATAAAATGGCATATCCACCATCCAAATCAAACCTTGAGAACTCATCATGTAGTTGGGGTTGCGACAGCATGAGAGGAGAAGAGGAGGGGCAGCGAGCCATTGGGAGGAGGCTGACAGGTCGCTTAGGGGAGGAGAGGAGGAGCGGCGAGCCGCTGGGAGAAGTTTGCGAGGCACGACGGGATGCTTGGCGAGAGGAGAGGATCAGCGGATTGTTGCTAGAAGAAGGGGCCTGGCAGGTCGCTTGGGGTGATGAGAGGAGGAGCGGCTGGACATTGAAGGAGGATGCGGGGGTACGGCAGGCCCTTGGGGGAGGAGAGGAGGAGCGACTGGATGATGGGAGGAGATGTGGGGTGCGACGAACTGCTGGGAGGAGGGGAGTCCGTTGACCGCTAGAAGGAGGTGAGATGCAGCGTCGACGGGTGTCGTGTGGAGAATAGAGGAGAGGGAGAAGGCGTGTGTCGATGGGTGATAGGGAGGTTAGGGTTTCAACTCATCAACAATTTTGGGGGAAAATTGGAAAATTTTCATATTAGGTCCCTTGTTTTTCAGAGAATTGAACAAAAACCAAGATATAACGGTTGTGAGCTTTGTATGAGCTCTCAATTGTTAAATCATAATATTGAATATTTAATTATTTATATTTATTTATATCAAATTATTAACGAACTGAACCTGAGCGGACCTACCATTTCAAGGTTTGGTTCGTTTATGTAAACGAGCCCAAAGTTATGTTAAGGTTCGCTCGTTTAGGATCGAATCAAATTCAAATCAGACTATTATTGAATCGAACCTGAGTGAATATTGAACCTGGGATTTTTCTGACAGCCCTATTGGCAGGTTTCACACTGGAGCGAGTTGGATGCAGTAATTTGAGGTAGATTTCTTCTCAATTTTGGTGGAGGTAAATGACTAAGACAAAGGTGCCATGTGTAGGTAGATGATTCTCCAAATAGAAGTAAAAATGTGACCCGCAAACGGAGACTGCATCAAGTGGTGGATAACCCTCTCTTCACCGCCACAACCAATTACCCTATCTGTCACCAAATCCAATAAAATACAAGACATTGGATCAAGTATAACTCAACAATTAAACTCCTTAATAATTTTGGAGACGGACAAAAGACTCGAAGAAAATTCAAGAGCCAGAAGAACATCACTCAGACAAATATTTGGAGCAACTTGAACCTCCACCTGACCAACTATAAGGGAATGTATGTCATCTGCCACAACAATGGTATAACCTAATGCGACCTCTTAAAGCGTTGAGAAATGATTTTTGTTGCCGATAATGTGTCGTGATGCACCCGAGTCTACCAACCAATTAGAAGAGTTGGATAAACTCCTACCTACAGGGCACAATGGAGGTATGCATGAGGGCCAGCAAAGGCTGCAATATAATCAGAGAATGTGCCCAATGTAAATCCTGCTCCGGAAGATGATGGTTGTTGGGATATGACTCCATGTTGATTCAGTCATTGCATAAGATCCCCATACCAAGCTATGGATAAATGTGAAGAAGAATCATCGTGTATTGTAGAGGTTGAGATGGCACAGTGAGCAATCGGAGCCCTCCATGCTTCTCCTAACAAAGGATATCAGTGTAGCCCGTACGACCATAGAAGGTACCATCTTTCACCTCATTCCAAAAAAAGCCTCCTTCATAAATCCTCTTTCACGGCTTCGCCTCAATTAATCAAACACGATTCAAGTATAATATCTAAACTTTTCTAATTCACATAAGGTAATCTCATCAATATAATCTCATTCAAAGCATGCAAAAATAATTAGCTGATTCTTTCATCCTAATTATGTATCTTTAATAGGAAATCTTTTTTCATCCCAATCCTTGAGGCATCCAACTTGGCGCAAGGTCCCTGATTATCCGCTCCCTAATCTTAACTAATCTCAAGATATCTATTACACTCTCCTTCAAATAAAGATTCATGTATGCTCACAACCTTTTGTCTTTGTTTGATTAATTGTCATCTTTACCTCATTCCATGTCTTCCAAAAAAAAAGAATGGCTTCTAAAATTCCACCAAGTATTTCTCTTCTATCACATGGTACATTATTTATTAAATTGGTTCACAAAACAACAACAACAACAAAGCTTTTCCCCACAATTAAGTAGGGTCGGCTACATGGATTCTTCGCCTCCATTCAGATCTATCTTGGGTCAATCTCGGACTTATATCCAAAAAACTAAGATCCCTTCGTATAGTCTCTTTCCAACACTTCTTGGGCCATCCTCGCCCTCTCTTAGCCGACTCAACATCCCACCGCTCGCATCTCCTAACCGGTGCATCAGTTGACCTTCTTTGCAAATGACCAAACCATCTTAAGCGGTTTTCTCGCATCTTATCCTCGATCGGAGCTACACCAACTTTCTTTCTGATTGCATCATTCCGAATCCGATCCTTACGTGTATGTCCACACTGAAGGATATTGAGTATCCTTAAGTGCATCACGGAAGCGTGTCGATCGCATCGTATGCAATCGGAGCAACTAGTCGTACTAGATGCTAGATGCAGCGGAAATTAAAATTTTAACTTTAAAGATGAAACCACATGATCACGAGAACACTTCTCGGATCGTTTCATCAAACCACAAAGTACAAGGAATACCTCTTGAAGCGTGGTTGTGATCGCGAGATCCCAAAGTAGAGATCCTCCTATCTTAAGTCCGATCCACGAAGAACGCACTTGCGGGCGCGATGATGAGTCACGTTCCTTCCTGCAATCCTCGATGAAGATCCAAGCGATGGCTCCCCCGATTTCATCAAACGAATTCCGTCGTCTTCCTTTAGAGTAAGAAACTCCAAAGAAGACGGAGATCCACGAGTCGTCGAAGAAGAAGCCGAGAGTCTCTCCTTTCTCAACATAAAGTGGACGGCCACTTAATGGAGAAGAGAAAGAGAGAGAGGGCGAGAATGAGAAAGAGAGAGAGAGAGAGAGAGAAAGAGAGAGAGAGTTGTCACCTTGTACAACTCTTAATGATGTACCATGGAAGGCTACCCTAGCCCTCTATTTATATTAGTTTAGGATCCATTGGATCTCAATCCATGGACTCATAGATCCAACGGCTAGGCTTGGTCTATGTAAGATCAATGGTTATGATTGTTGTTGGTTAAAACCAACAACATTTAATTATGATTAAATTAAATATATGTTGCAACATTATCAACACATTTTTAATTCAACATAAATAAATTGGTTGAGAGATTAATCATCATAATAAATGGAGTCAATATAGCCTCCTAAAATTAAGGGGCGTCACCCATGACTTTTTCATGGGTGACGTCACCTCTAAATTTGGTGGCTTTATTTCTCCTTTTATTATATTATTTTATCTCTCAATTATTGCAAAAATATCCACCAAATTAATTCCAAATTAATTTGTGAATATTTCAATCATGCCATTGAACATTATGTGAATCATATTCACAACCCAAACTAATTTGTAAATTGCATTTCCAATTAATTAACAAATGTGAATCCAATTCACACTATTAATTAACAAATGCTATTTACATAAATTCTCTCTCTTATATATACATATTATAAATCACATTTATAATACACATATATCATGGATAGTATTATCCACATTCTCTAATCCTTGATAATTAAATCTCATTTAATTATCTTGGATAATAATATGAATCATATTCATATTATGCTTGATAATTAAATCTCATTTAATCATCAAGTCCTTGCTTGGATATACATTTCATCAAATGAATTATTCTTGAATCCTTTCAAGAATAATGTGCTTTCTCCGCAGATACTTGGAGATAAGGACAGGGCGATTGTATTGTTCCACGTATAGTGACTTGGATATTGAGATATTATCTCAAATCCAGATCTTACGAACCTCCCATAGATGCTTGATTAAATCAAGACCGCAAATCTAATCTTCTCATTACATCTGAATCTCATTCAGACCAATGTCCAACACTTGGACTATGATCGGATCGCTTCTCTACTGAAAGGAGTCACTAAAATCCAGACATGTTTCATCACTCGCTCGGAATGGAAGCGTCATGGATATACAATCGTTTATGATCACATCACCCTTCAGGTATTCCCAATACATGTACATCCTGCATACTGGAAGACCCATGGTCAACCCGAAGATCAAGATCTATTTTTCACTGTCTTCTTCAGGGTTTGATCACCAAGTTTCTCATTTGATCATTGGGATTTGGTATCGATCATATACTTTCCAAAAGCATATATCATACTTAGGTCTTGATCATATACTTTCCAAAAGTATATATCAAACCTACAAATTCAGTCAAGCTTCCAAAGCGAGACGACCGTGCACGGAATTTGATCCTTCCCAATATCTCATGAGTGAGCTCATGTCTTCCGGTTCAGTAGTGAACCTGTATGATCCCTTTGAGAGATCGTATTACTCATATGCCCTTACATGCACACCAGCGCGCCGGTGTATAGACCTTGGTTAGGTCATCAACCTATTGGTCTGCCAAATGTACACACTCAGACATATAGTAACACATCTGTCTCCGGTCAGAGGATGCGTGCCTATGCTGTGACAGCATTCAACATAGGACTTGTCTTTTATTTTATTTGGGAAACTTGTCTCAACCTTCTTTTGATCATATGTTCCCAAATTTTCATAGTGTGACTCATCAGCTTGATACCTCTGTAATTTGAACAATTTTGAATGTCTCCTTTGTTCTTATAAATAGGCACCACGATACTCCTCCAATCTTCAGGCATTTTCTTGCTTCGCCAAATAACCATGGCCTTAAATTTCAGCGAAATTCGGTCGAATTTCTGTCGAATATCGATATCCGGTCGAAATCGAAATTCGGCCGAAATGGCCGAAATGACCGAAATATGGAGGTCCTAGTACAAAAAATGACCGAAATGACCGAAGTTTCGATCGAAATTCCACCGAAATTCCATCGAAATTCTGTTTTAGTCGATACCGAAATGGTGACCGAAACCGACATTTAGGGCCTTGCAAATAACATTGAATAGATTCGTAAGCCAAGTCAAACCACGCTCCCTTAAAACTTTCCATACTTCTACAGGGATGTCATCTGGTCCAACACCTTTCCCAGGTCTCATAACCTTCCTCTACTTCTTTTCTTTGTATTCGTCTATAGCATGCACGATTCAAGTAACTTTCACTACTAGCTAGATCACCCAAAGTGATCTCTCTATTTCCTTCTCCAATGAAAAGTTTATGGAAGTATTGCTCCCATCTAGTCTCTATATCCTTCTGAGTAACAAGCACGTGACCTTCCTCGTTCTTAATGCATCTCACATGAGAAAGGTCTTTGGTCTTTCTTTCTCTTGCTTTTGTCAACCTGAATATATCCTTCTGGCCCTATTTAGAGTTGAGATTTTTATACAAAACCTCATAAGCTTTTGACTTAGCTTCGCTTACAGCCTTCTTTGCTTCCTTCTTCGCTATTTTATAGTCTGTGATAGTTTCCTCTGTTCTATCCTTAGAAATTGGTTCACAAAACAAATATATAAAAAATAGGATTCTAACTTAATGATCTTTTATATTTTGTTTACTACCCCTCCCCTGACAGGATTTAGATATTCCTTTGGGTAAGCGAGACTAGAGCATGTAGAAAAAATAACAGAAGATAATGTTATTAAAACTGGCTCATCTGAGACATTAACAGCATTTTATAGTTACCCATTATAATGAATGCATAATTGCATATCAGCTAAATGAAATCACAACAGCTTTATATTTCTCATCCAAACTTCATACCAAAAATCCATCAATTTAATTTTCACAATTTAACAACAATAGCAATTTTCATTTCTTTTACGCTTAAGACGTTAGAAATGTTGAGGGCGAAACTTGAAAAGTCAAGGATAAAAAGCCATAATTATGATATAAATTATGTCTAAAGCAGAACTTATTATGATATGCTGACTATTATTCATTTTCCCATATTTCATTATTACGTAAAGCCTTCATCACCTCATTCAGAATTACAGGCAAAAGCCTCTTTCACCTCAACTCAACAAGCGTAATTCAGGTAAGATCCGCATTCCCCAGTTCACCAAAGACAACCTCAACAGCACCATCTTCATTTCAATCTATCAAAAATGTTTAAATAATTCTTCCATCTTAATTCCATATATTTACTAGCGCAAGGTTTTGCATCCTCATCCTTGATGCACCTCACAAGGGTAAGGTCCCTGCTTCTCTACTCCCTGATCTTAACGACCTTCAAGATACACCTTTTAGACTTTGAAATATAGACTCATGTATACGCACAGCATTTTGTCTTTGCTTCATTAACTGGCATCTTTACCTCACTGTTTTGCCTTAATATAAGTGTTGGAGTATAGGCGTCAACATCTAGTGTTTAGTCCCACATCTCCCAGTGGTGGGACTTGGAGGAACCGTGGAGGCTACATAAGAATCCCCAGACCTCTTGAATCATATGGGAGAAAGTGCAAGGAACACATCAACCCTTTGAGGCATTCTCTCGTGATTTCATCCCACTCCTTAGAGAGTAGGGTTCCACGTAAAAATCTCGATGTTCCTTCATGTTCTTTATTCATTTATCTATGATTACGCTTCTGCGTTTCCTATTCCTAACATGGTATTAGAGCGGGTTCAATTCTCGAGGAGTTATTTTCATCATTTTTTCGACATCCGATTTTGATGTTATTTTCTTGAAGATTATTATACTTGGAATTGTTCAAGTACATGTTCTACGATTTCTATTGAAACCCTAATTTTTGCTCAAAGATCATGCTTGTTGCTCTAGGGTTTCTAACGAACCCTAGTTCCAACCAAGGCCTCAAATGTCGGATTTCGGTTTCGTTTCGGTAAGCCCAGAAAAGGAATTTCGGTGGAATTTCGGTGGAATTTCGGTGAAATGGTCGGAAATTGGGAAAACGACTTGAAAACTCATTTTTTTCAAAATTTAAGATTTGTAATGTTGTTTAATCAATAAAAGAGGCATAAATACAAGTTTTTTTGCTTATAATAAGATGTTATATTGTTCAGTACCTTAAAATAATGATTTCGGTCATCATATCAATGACCGTCCAGAGTGAAATTTCATATTTAAGTACACGGTTAAATTTTGGCATTCAATTTTTCTATCAATTCTCAAAAGAATAATAATAGTTTTATTTAAAAATAAAACAAGACACACACACAAACACGAATATTTTAACATGTAAGCCAAAATAAATGCATAGTAGAGCTTGTGATCGTAAAATGTATGTTATACGAGACTTGGAATTTGGAAACTTGGCTCTCCAAGACTTAAGTTAGGTTGTGAATTGTGACTTGTGAAGTTGTGAGATGGAATGAGAACATATACATTATATTTATTGGGTTTAAATAGGACCCTTAATGGCCTTATTTATTACAATGGTGGTTGGAATAGTGGCTTATATTGCAATGGTGGTTGAAATAGTGACCTACAAATTTCATTTAGTGACCAAATAGTACCTATGAATTTCAATAAGTGGCCTAGGCATGACATATGGTGACCTAGAACACTTTCAGTCGAAATGGACCGAAATGGACCGAAATGAACCGAAATTCCATCGAAATTCCACCGAAATCCGAGAAATCTGTGAACAATTTCCACCGAAATGGACCGAAATGACCGAAATGACCGAAATTCGGCCGAAATTTCGGCCGAAATCCTGGAAACAGATATTATACATGGTTTCGATGTCGGTATCGCCACGAAACCGAATTTCGACCGAATTTCGGTCGAAATTCGCCGAAATTTAAGGCCATGGTTCCAACCACGAGTATCTTCCCAGGCGGCTCAAGCCGCTCCATCTCCAGCTACATCTCTAGGCACCTCCCAAGTTCGAAGAAGCCCTATTTCCAAGGTTGTCGTCTCCAATTGTGGGAGTATAGCGCCAGCAGCAGCAGTGGGCGCAGAGCCACCAACCAGCGAAGAGATCAGAACCATCTGGATTGGGATCCAGCCATGGGCTGACAAGTCCTACATACAAGGATGTGCCACTCACACCGGAGAGCTCATATCAGAAAAAAAATGAAGAAAAAATGCTTCGCAGCGATCGTCGAGTGTGATCAGAAGTACAGTTTTGGACAGGAAGACGAGAATACCGCAATGGTCAACACCGGCAATGAGAGCAATGGACGCAACCTCAGTCGCAGCAGCAATATCCCCTAGGCGGCAACATCAACCTCCAAATGCACCTCCTCATGCGCATCTGATCGCACATGTCAGTTGTGCGTTGAGTTATCAGAGAGAAGGTCCAAGCCTCCATGCGAATCAGCTCTAGCGAGATCAATGGATCCCTTGATCTGTGTTGTTATTTGGACCATCAATGAGCAATAAGAAGCGCATGTTGTTTCCGTCGCACCAATCGAAGCGACAACCATCGTGTTTCCACCACGATCATCGGGCTTCTCCTCCTCCAGATGGCACCATGAGGAACCCTAAAAGTCTGACCAGTCGTCGCCTTCCTTCGTATCTCTAACTAGCTCCAAGGCGACAGCGGCTCATGCAACCGCATCCACAGGTGACGGCGACTCTCAAATAAACAGCGCCTCGCCGCCCTCAGCTCCAAGGCTTGCGCGGTTCCATCCTCCAGCTGAGCTCTTCCATGCGACAAGCTACCCCCAAGTGACGCATCTCTCAAGATCAAGGCCCCTATCGGGGGCGTTTGAGAGACAGATTCCCAAGTGGGGACCTAAATAATAGCCCCAAGTGGGCTGCTGCTATTATAAGAGCCCAAGTGGGCCAAAAGAAAAAAAGAGAAGAAAAAAAGGAGCCCAAGTGGGTTGCAGCTTCTGAAAAACAAAGAAAAAGAGAAAAGCGGTCGGAAAAAATGGAGTGGGCCCATTTTTAAAATAGGTTTGTTTTAAAAAAATTGCGTACAAAAAAACAATCGTATTAAAAAAAGGACTCGGATATAAAAAAGGGAGGGAAATAGCGGGAGAAAAAAAGAGAATCCGTAAAAAAAACTCGAACGATTCATATAAAAAAAGGGAAAATTGAGAAAAAAAATGGTGATGGCTTATTGTTTTTGTTTTTTTCCATTTTCTTGTCTTCTCTCAACTTTGTTGATGTCATTGTTTCCAGCAAGTATGGGAGAAAGGGCCAGTATTGTGTAGAGTTACAAGCTAAATTGTCAGATTCTCCATATTATAGGCCAAACAAATTTCAGACTCTACAGATGTTCAGTTTCAGACTCGACGTTCAGATTGGTTCCGAGTCCGCAGTTTGATGCGCACATGTTTGCCACCAATTGTGTGGTCCACTTCTTTGTTTTGTTTGGTCTCAGAGTTTTAATGTGATCCATAGAGTAGAGATCTCGTTCTCTATGCCATGTGGGTTAGGGTTTTCATGTAGTTTCATAGGGACTCGGAGTAGAGATCACATTCTCTAAGCCAGTATGGAGAGACACATTTCTCCGATGACGAGACTTTTTAGACTCCATCTCCAGCGACCATGGACTGCGACGAGGATGTTTCCACGACTTTTCAGTTCGACCCTTCAGAGATGGAGTAATCGTCCACATGATTCGGTCTTCTACATGTGGTGGGCCAAAATACTCCGACGAGGAGACTCATTCAGTTCCAATGTTCAGGATGGCAGTATGCGGTATTCAGATGGAGGGGTCACTGCATAGAGAGTATGCGGTATGCGGGAGAGTATGCGGGGAATATACGGTTTTATGCGGTTTGGTATTTTTTATTATTAAAATTATAAATAATGTTTTAATATCACGTTAATATCATCTAAATATTATATCTCTTGATTATAATAATAAAGAATTAACGGTACAAGGAACAAAACTATTGGGATAAAAAGTAATATAGAGTCAAATGAGCAAAAACATCAATTGAAAGAGCGTTAAGTCGGGTGTGCGAGTTTAGGTTAAGGTTTTAGAAAATGTTTTTTTGAAAATCAGTCGCCTACTCAGCCGCATATACGGTATGGTATACTTGGCCGAGTAAGCGGTCTGACCCGCCTAGAGGCCGATTTGGTCATACTCGGAGCGTTAAGGCTTCCGAGTATGAGTATGCGGCCGAGTATGCGGTATACTTGGTCGATTTCCTGAACACTGTCAGTTTCTGTTACTCTGACATGCACAGTACAGAGTACATGTTCTCAAACGAGGAGACCCTATTAGACTCACACTCAAGCTCGTTTGTTCCTCCTCACATACATGGCATGAGAAGCAATGTCCTCGACAGCAACCGACAGTTGTGTTTGCGTTGAGTCGATATTGTTTATAGTGTCTTATGTTAGAAAATAGAATGTGGAAGAGGAATCAGAAATAAAGATAACGAATATGAACAACAGGAATTAACGTGGAGTCTTACTCCCAAAGGAGCGGGATGAAACCAAGGGAGAACGCCTCAAAAGGCTACTAATGTATGCATTGCACTTTTTCACTTGATACAAGGAGTGAGGGGCTTCTTACATAACCCTCACCGAGTCTCAACATACCACAACTGGTAGATGTAGGACTAAACAACTGGATGGAGTAAATGGATCTTAGAGGGACCTATTTACCCATCTCCCACATAAGTGACGCATACACAACAAACTCCAATGTCTTATAATATGAGTTTGAGATTTCTTTGTGAGTTTGAGTTTGAGATTGCATGCTCCATCTTGAGGGGAGTGTTAGAGTATATGTGTCACTTGTGTAAATAGGTAAATTAATCTAGGATCCATTTATCACATCCAGTGTTTAGTCTCACATCTACCAGTGGTGGGACTTGGAGGATCTGTGAAGGCTATATAAGAAGCTCTGGACCTCTGTACCACATGAGAGAAAGTGCAATGAACACATCAGTCCTTTGAGGCGTTCTCCCGCGGTTTCATCCCGCTCCTTAGGGAGTAGGGTCCGCATAAAAATCCCGGTGCTCCTTCATGTTATTTACTCATTTATCTCTGATTACACTTCTGCATTTCATATTTCTAGCAATAAGGAAGGTTGCATTCTTATATCCTACTATGTTTTTCTCTCTAGGCCATATAACACAACAAATATGTCATTAAAATGATAAGTTACACAAATGCATTTGGATTCTAACTTAATAATCTCCGAAGCATACTCAATTACTCTCCTTTCTTGACAAAACTTTAAAATTCCTTTTGTAGAAACTATGGAGAATAATAAAAAGATGAAAGAACTTGTCTAATTCGAGAGGTCTAGGGGTCCTTATATAGGACGAAATCGTAGAGAGCTCAAAGGAGAAAATACATAAATGCCCCTAACATGGTTACAAGAATATACTCCTAACACATAGAATATTCTCCTAACACATAGAATATTCTCCTAACACTCCCCCTCAAGTTGGAGCATATTTATTGGTCATGCCCAACTTGGAAACAATCCAGGAGATCGCTTCTTAGGTAGTGCCGTTGTGAAGACATCTGCAAGCTGAAGGTCAGTGCTGATGTGGGAAGTAGTAATCATTCCAATCCCGACAGCATCACGAACAAAATGGCATTCAACCTCTATATGCTTGGTTCGCTCATGGAACACTGGATTGGTGGTAATATATGTAGCAGATTTGTTGCGACAATATAGTGGAATAGGAGTAGTGACAACAATACTTGCAGAAAAGTTAATAGCCACGTGATCTCACACAAATAGCTTGAGCCATTAACATGTACTCTGCTTTTGCACTAGATATAGATACAACAATCTGCTTCTTGCTTCTCTAATCGTCCGGTGACAGTAAAATAAATAAGTTTGCCAACCAGACTTCTGTATCGAGTAACATCTTTGAAAATAGGATCAGAGGATATGAAGTGTTTCTTAGGATCTGCAGGAATACCAGTGGGCTTGCATCCAAGTAATCCGACTTCTGTAAGAATGTTCAGACAGTATTTTCCCTGTGAGAGATGAAGACACTCTGTAGTGCGTAGTACTTTTATGCCCAAGAAATATCGTAGTGAACCAAGATCCTTGGTAACAAATACCTTCCGAAGAAAGGCCTTGGTCTCTAGTATCCCTTTATCATCATCACCTGTGATAACCATATCATCCACATAAACTGCAAGAATAACAGTACCAGTTGTTTGTCTTCTGACAAACAGAGGATAATCAGAGCTTGTTCTCTGGAAGCCAATAGTGTTGATCTCTACAGTAAGTTTGTCGAACCATGCCCTTGGGCTCTGCTTTAGGCCATATATATGGCTTTGCGAAGTCAACATATACACTCCCCCTCGACTTCATAATATGGAGGTTGCATCATGTACACTTCCTCATCAAGATCACCATATAGGAACGCTTTTCACATCTAACTGAAAATAGACCATGCCTTATTGGCTGCCACAGAAAGGATAGTCCTTATTGACCACATACGTGCAACCGGTGAGAATGTCTCAAAGTAATCCACTTTATATATCTGTGTGAAGCCCTTTGCCACAAGACAAGCTTTCAACATGTCAATCGACCCATCTGGTGATTGTTTGGTCGTGAAAATCCATTTACATGTCATAGGTCTAGCCCCTTTGGGACATTGCATTAGATCTCATGTTCCCCTGGAAATAAGAGCATCCATCTCATCATCCATGGCCTTTTGCCATCCTGAATCCTGCAAAGCATCATGGTGGTCTCCCGAAATAGAAATAGTCATGAGAGCATATGCATAGCGTATGTCGGTGCAAGATAAACCGGCAATAGAAGTGAAATGAGACATGGGATGAGAAGTACATTGCCTCTTAGTCATGCCCAGAGCAATTGGGAGATCTTGGGGATCATTCGGGACAGCATTGAAGGGGACACTTGTAGAAGACATCATCCTGAAAAGAGAAATAGGCAAAGGAACATCCAGTGGAGAAGATATTTATCTACGTTTATAGACAATGGGTGGAGGTAGGAGATCCAGAGGGAAATCTGCAACAGATTGAGTGAAGAAATTAATCTGTTCAAAAAAGGTTGCATCTGCAAAGATATAATAGTGACGTCCAGTTGGATCATAGCACATGTAACTTTTTTTAGTACGAGAATAACCGAGGAAGACACATTTGATTGCACGAGGAGAAAGTTTGTCTGTAGTGTGAAATTATGAACAAAGACACACATCCAAAGATTCTAAACGGACGAGGAAAGGGTGACTCCATTGGATAAAGTAAAGAGAAAGGGGTTGATCCATTTAGGTTTGGAGATGGAATTATATTGATGAGATGAACAGCGGTCAGAACGGCATCACCGCAATAAGTCCTGGGAACCTTCATCTGAGTAAGAAGGGAGCAGGCAATATTTAGGAAATGTCTGAATTTTCTTTCTGTTATCCCGATTTGTTAGGAAGTATATGGACATGAGGTTTGATGTATGGTTCTGTCGGAGGCAAAGAAATATGTTACATTTTGTTGTGTGAATTCCAAGGCATAATCAGAACAAAAAATTTGTATACCAAAGGAGAAAATATTATTGAAATAATAAAAGAAATTTTTGACAATTTTATTAATCTATGAACGCTCTTTTAGAAGATAGACCCAGGACAACCTACTATAATCATCACCAAAAACAGCAAAATACCTATGTCCACTCAGAGTACAGACCGAACAAGGTCCCCAAATATTACAATGGACTAAGGAGAAAGGAACCTCACGACGAGGCTTGGAACGAGCGAGGAACGACACTCGATGTTGTTTCCCGAACCGACATGCCTCGCACTCAAAAGGCAAAGAAATATGTTAGGTTTTGTTGTGTGAATTCCAAGCATAGAGAGTTCAAGGAACATCCAAGATAGAGCTTTGGCAGAAGGATGACCTATACGAAGATGCCAGAGAAGAGGATCAGCAAAGATGGACGAAGCGCCAGCAAAACCGGAGTCAGAAGAAATATCAAGATAATAAAGGATGTTCTTCTCATGTCCCCCACTAAAGATCTGTCTCGTCCGAATGTCCTGAAAATAACAGCAAAACTCATCAAATATAACTCAACAGTTAAGATCAGTGCACAGCTTGTGAACAGGTAATAGACTAAGAGGAAAGTCAGGAGTGCAGTGAACACCAGTAAGTTGTAGTTTGGAGGAAAACTCCATGACATCCACATTAGTAATAGGAGAATGGGCACCATTAGCAACACGAACAGTCTTCACAACAGAAGACAACCGTAAGGAGGTGAGAAGCAGGAGCAGATGTAGGAGCAGAGCTGGCAATTGTACCTAATGTAGTGGCCAGACTAGCAGTAGGAGTAGAAGCAGGAGTGTCGCTGCAGAGTCCTGTAACATTTGTCAAAGGCGAGCATACTCAAAAGCAGTAAAGGAGGTCTGACTGTCACTGGAAGACTGAAAATGAGAGGTGTCCACGGTATCATAGGTGTCATCGTAAGAGACAGTCTCATAGGCGTTGTTGGCAGTGGGAGGCATGCCAAACGTTGCTCAACAACGTTCTGACGAATGATTCAGGCGTCCGCAATGAGCGCATGTTGGATAACGGGTAGTAGTAGGATCACGTCCACAGCAAGCGATTTGAGTCATGTCCTCGTCCAAACTCACGGCCTCTACCTCCGCCAAATTCACGGCCACGTCCTCCTTGGTCGGTCGAGTGTCCTCTAGCAAAATGGGATGTAATCTCAGTAGACAGAGGAGGTGAAGGAGACTCAAATTCCTGTAGTCAGCCAAAGATTGTCTCGAGAGAGGGTAGAGCTGTAGCAGTCAGAAATTGGTCCTTCATCGGCTTGTATCGTGGATGTAGTCATGATAAGAAACGATACACTTGCCATTCTGCATGTTCTCCTATCTGTTTGTCACAACAAGCAGGTTGGAAGATAAGGAGCTCCTCAAACAAGCTGGTAAGGAGTCGATAGTACTTGATCAAGGATGTATCTCCTTGATTTGCAAATTAAATCCGTGTATAGATTGGAGTAAGTGTTCTCAAGGCTCTCCCACATCACCTTTGCAGTTTCCTTGTAGAGAAGATTGGAGTCTATATTCGGATCAACATTGTTGGTCATCCAAGTAAGCACATGTCAAATGTTGACGTACCAGGTATCGTAGTCCTTTTCTGTCTCCTTGGGCGGATCTTTAGTAAGAACATAGTTCTTTCGTTAATCACCAATAAACACCTTGAAGGATCGAGGCCATAGTACAAAGTTCTCGGAACCCTTGAATTTGATAGAAGTAAGCACATGTCAATTGGAGTCTATATTCGGATCAACATTGTTGGTCATCCTAAAGATTGGATGACCAACAATAGTTCTTTAGTAAGAACATAGTTCTTTCGTTAATCACCAATAAACACCTTGAAGGATCGAGGCCATAGTACAAAGTTCTCGGAACCCTTGAATTTGATAGAAGTAAGCACATGCCATACTAAAGATTGGAGTCTATATTCGGATCAACATTGTTGGTCATCCAAGTAAGCACATGTCAATTGTCGATGTACCAGGTATCGTAGTCCTTTTCTGTCTCCTTGGGCGGATCTTTAGTAAGAACATAGTTCTTTCGTTAATCACCAATAAACACCTTGAAGGATCGAGGCCATAGTACAAAGTTCTCAGAACCCTTGAATTTGATAGAAGTGCCCTATACCATCACAGAGGTACGGGGGATTGGGTTTAGCATATGCCATGATGGTCGCAAAGGTCAACAAAAAGTGACCTAGATAGCCGTTGTAGTCTTAAGTATCATGTAGACCTAGCAATAAATCGAATGAAGTCTGTCAGGCGACGCAGTCCGAGGGGTGGCATGGGGCCGCGTGAAGGTGGAAGGCGGCGTGGGCCTCAGGGCAACATGGAGCCGCGTGGGGGGAGGGGGTGACGCAGGGCCGTTGGAGTAGCACGAGGCCGTGAGGGTGGACGGTACGGGGCCGCTAGGGTAGCAAGGGGCAGCAGAGGGCGGCGCGGGGCCGCATAGGGGGTCGTGGAGCCGCTGTGGCGGTGTGGGACCGCATGAAGGGGGTGGTGCGGGGCCGCTAGAGGCACCGTGGGGCCGTGTGGGAAGTGGCGCAGAGCCGCGGGGGGGGGGGCACAGGCTGCTGGTGGTAGTGGGATTAGGTCAGAACACCGGTCTACGACCGCTGCTCTAATACCATGTGGAGAATAATGAAAAGATGAAAGAGCTTGTCTTACTCAAGAGGTCTAAGGGTCCTTATATAGGACAAAACCCTAGAGAGCTTAAAGGAGAAAATACATAAATGCCCCTAACAAGATTACAAGAATATACTCCTAACACAGAATATTTTCCTAGAACGTAGAATATTCTCCTAGCACATAGAATATTCTCCTAATAGAAACAATTCTAGGGCATGTAGAACAAATGCAAAATAACTCAAGTTCTGAAACTTGACTTAATTGAGCTTTTGTGTTCCTATACAATAAGGAAATTCAAAACAGTGACAAGTACATCATTAAAAATGAAATGACAAAGATTGTGTTAACTATCCAGACTTGATGCCACAAATCCACAAATTTATTTCCACAAATAAACAATAATCAGTACTATACATTTCTAGCATAAGAAAATAAATGTGGTGATGGGTCAAAGCTCAAAAGGTCAAGGTAAAACTGCATAGATAAGATAAATCGTTACAGACATAATGTCTAAACAGAAAATGATGAAATAGTTAACCAAATGGATGTGCCGGAGAACTTATCACCGTATTAAAAGAAAAGGATCCAGCGTCTCATTTACCAATGAAGGCAATTCACCATGGGTGAACACAGCATTAGCCACTGCCATTTCACCAAGGGCCGCAAGCATCACGGAAAGAATATTCTGCACATTTCTAACCTTCTCACGTATAGAGGATTCATCCCTAAGCAACAATTCACGGGCCTCTTCTTTAGCGGTTCGAACCTTGGCAATATTAGCTTTTAAGACAAGATCGGATAGCACACATTAATTAGGTACGTTCAAAAGTCAGAAACAAAGATTCAAGACAAGTAAATATACCGCTCTTCTTTGTAACCTTTCCAGGATCTTTCTTTCCAGAGCCTGTAATTTCCCTTCTACTATAGGATTCCTTTTCATTTCCCACAGACGATTTATTTAACTCCTAAAATAACAGTCAAAAAAATTAAATGTCTAGGCTACAAAAAAATGTCAACAAATAGCTAAATAAAGGCACAAACCCGGGTGTCCTGGTCATCATCATAAGCCCTGAAACGGCCCTTTGAGAGTTTTACATTTTTTGAAGAAATAGATTCCGCAATATAAACACCGTGCTCAGTCGAAAGAACCCCTTCAGGGGTGTAAAAAATCTGAAAAAGTGGTAGAAAAAAGATAATTAAAACACTTAATAAAAGTTAACTGACGATGCATGGTGGTATTCTTACCAATAATGACACCTTGACTATCTAAGAGTAACAACAAAAAGACCAAACCACCCCTAAACAAAGTATCTAAAGAAAACCTACCAGCATGCAGCTATTTTGGAACTTCGAATGGGTAAATAGCTGTTGAATATACCCATAACATGAACTCACCTGTATATCATTGTCAGAAAGTGCATCATGAGCACTCCTCTCTGGAAGGTTCTTTAGTACCTAGTATTAACAAAAAAACAGTTAAACAGGAATAGCTGCAAGTTATGCAGAAACTTAGAATATCATTCTATCCACTGAGACAACAACTTTTTCTAAAGAAAATGTGCATTAACAGAAGGGAAGCCAAAGAACTCACATGTTCAAACTCAAAATATGTTTCCTTGGGCATTATTTTCATCAAACTTGATAATGAACCAATGGCAGCTTGCCTGTACAATACATTGGCACTCCTTAATCCAGAAGAACCAAGCAAATCCTGAAGGACACGTACAAGGTTACAAACTTACCCTAAGAAAATATATATACCAACAGTGCCAAGAAATTTGATTACTGAACTTTTATTAATAATCCGTTAAGCTCTTTATTTTAATTTTTTATTTTTTGAGAAAAGGTGGGATGGACCTCCTTGAGAGATCCATCCAAAAAATATGTATATATAAATAATAGAGAACTTTACATCCGCCAAGATTCGTAGAGGGCCTTGGCATGCCCAGCTACATTTTCAAAGTAAAACCTCCCTCCCTTAAAGATGACTTCGTTTCTAGCCAACCACAAGGCCCAGATGATCCCACACACCTTCGTTCTTCCTTCCCCAGACCTTGTCCAACCCCTGCCGATTGAACTCCAAAAAGAGGATTCATCCATCCAGTTTAGACAAGGGCAATCTAACTTTTGCCACGCCTCAACAGAGACAGGACACGTGAAAAATAAATGATTGATGTCTTCCGTGTGTGACCCACAATGCATGCAGTCCGATCCAGCACCAGGAAATAGTATGGCTCTCCTAGCCGCCGTTAGAACTCGCTCTCTTCTAAGCAACCAAAGGAAGATCTTCACTCTTGTTGGGATCTTCCAATTCCATATTCTCTTGCAATCTTTGTTTAGCTCCATATCCGAGCTTGTCTGTTGTTCCGCAAGCACCCTATATGCTTTCTTGACCGAGAAGTAACCATCCCTCCAGCACCAAGAATCCCTCCCTTCAAATGGCGCCTCAACTTTGAACAAAGCGGAAGAGAGGCGCAATAACTCATCAACCCTTTGCTCAAAGAGGATTGCATCAAAAGTCAGTGTCCATGAACCTTCCGCCCATACTTCCGCACGGAAGTCTCTTTGTTTGAGGCCATAGCGAAGAGCCTAGGATACAGATCACTCAGCGCTCCAAGCATGGAAGGACATATCGATATAGGCAACATATCGATACAATGTCGATACCGATATATCGCCGATATATCGGCGATATATCGACGCATATCGCCGAAACCCGGTATCCATTAGGCATTTTTCTCCTGTCGATACCCGATATATCCATATCGGCGATATATCGGTGACCTGTCGATACTGATATATCGACGATATATCACGATATGGCGATCCATGGCTCCAAGTTCCGTCCAGTCATCAGTCCAGAAGCAGAAACCTCGTCCATTTCCCAACAGTCGACGAAGAGACCCCGCCAGATCAGGCACGACCGAACAGATACCTCTCCAAAAAACTGTAGGGTATGCAATGCAATCTGCTCGAACCATCAGATCAGAAGACACACCATATAGATCGAATCAATTTGGAAAGGAGGTCACTCCCGAGTCCCCATATTTTCATTATCCATTTCACCAGCAAGGCCATGTTCATATCAGCAAGATTTAGCACTCCAAGACCCCCCTCCTTGATTGGAGTGGACATCATAGCCCAATCGACCAGTGTGAGACCCTTGTCCTCCACAAAAGACGACCAGAAGAAGTGAAGCATCAGGGTCGTTAAGCTCTTTAGCAATATTAATGACAACGTTACGTCCTTAGATACAAGGCCTCAAATTTCAATTTCGGTCACCATTTCGGTGAGTGACCGAAACAAAGTTTCGACCGAAATTTAAATCATTTCGGTCAATCTTTGAATAGGGGACCCTAAATTTCGGTCGATATCGGCCATTTCAGTCGAATTCCGGTTACCCACCGAAATTTAATCACATGCTTAGATAATCTACACAATAAAGTTACAAAAAATCATTGTTTTGGCAGATCACATCATCACAAAGAGAATTTGAAAGAACCAGATGAAACCAGCAACCACCTCACAAAAAAGCACAAATATCAAGGGGGATAAAATATTCCATCTATGATGTCATATCCACTCTGTAAAGTAGGTACATAACTAAAGGATCATCAGATATCATTGCAAAGAATGCACACAAAAATCCATGAAAGTGGAGAAGACAAAAAAACAATACAAACACTTCCATACAACACCAACTTACAAACATTGAACCAACCAAGAAAAAAAAGGAAAACTTGCAACCTTCTATAAGAAGAAACATAACCAACTCAGGGAAGATAAAAACTATGCCATCCCAAAGAAACGAGAAACTACTCCATGAAGTGTCAATATCAAAGGAGTTGAGAGGATCTTTGAAATTCTCCTTTCTTTTTTGATGAACACTCGCGGTTCCTTCTTAGCCTTTATAAAGGTAGATGGTATGCCATCAAATGCTGGCAAACAGCTATTATCTATTGACAACTACGGCAACTAGCTAGTAAAAATTTCAAGATGGTTTTAGAAATCCTGGCTCAAGTCGTACACCTCAAAGTAGCAAGATGTTCTGCAGACAGCCAACCCTTAATCAGCAACGTATGCGTTGAAGCTGCCTGGCAGTGAGGCGAAAGCAAAGAAGCTCCAATTTTAGGCATCTTTTTTAGATTTCATTTGCTAGTCATGTGAAAAAAAAAACACGAACGGTAAAAAGTATTAAAATATTAGATTGAATATAACATCAATTATAACTTCATTTGCTAGACACCACCACTGAAGTCGGAAGAGGAAGGGTGGTGGTTATTATTGGTGTAACTTCATTTGCTTAACATTTTATGTGATTTGCCTTTATATATCAATGCAATCTTCTTCAAGACATGTGAAGAATCAAGATAAGATTATAACTCAACAAAAAAAATCCTGACGATGTCTATTTTGATTAGCTACTTTTTAGCATGACTTTATTTTGAAGCTTTAATAAGCTTTATCCTTTTCAGTCAGAAAACGATATTCACTGTTATCATTTATATTTTTCAAAAATGGTGTTATCATTTACATATTTGCTTATTTGACCGTTCCTTTAATAATGACTGTCTATCTACTAAAAATACTCTATACAGAGATGCTTTTATCTATTCCAGAGTGTTAATATGAAGACAAACCTGAGGCTCACACCTCAGCCCTTGAACATTGCCTCACGCACTTCAAAACTTTAATAGAGACCAAACAACCCCTATATAATGGGGTCTATGTCACAAAGAAAGTCCCATGAATTGTCAAACACAAGACAAATGTGCAAAATGAATTACTAGGCCAAAGACTAGAATCATGGCGCTTTCTTAGAACAAGAAGCAAAATCTATCAAACTTGGCAATATTAGAGCAAATGCAAAAAAACATGACCTATTTGTCGAGATGTCCAACACCAAATAGTCACCTCCAGTTAACACCAGTAACAAAATCAGCAAATGTCCTAAAAAGTTGTCCAAACAAGGACGTTGCAATTTTTCTTTTTGATTGGCAATGTCAGCACAAGAAGGGCAAACCCTAGGCCCAAAATTGACGCAGTCAGGAAATCGAGGGGGAGAGGAGAGAGAAGAAGATCACAACGTGTTTCACGGGACGAGAGAGGGTCGGGGTTGAGAGTAGAAACCCTAGAGTTTTGGTGAAGGAGGATATTGGTGAACGAGCACTCCAAAACCAAAACTCAAATTTAATTCATAATGTGCTATGAACTCACTATTATATCTCCTACCATCCGCTTTATATAAGAAGAGTGGGATTACAAAGATAGGAGCGTAAAATTCAAATCCTAAGTGACTCCTAATAGACTCTAGTTTGATTTACCATAAATATTGAGATAGCAATCAATCTTGATTTATTTTAACATAAATAAAAATAACTGATCAATTAATTTAATTAATCAAGAATTCATATAAATATAGCACCAAATGCATGAAGACCCATGCAACTCTGAAAATGGTTGCTAGACCTCTCAAATTGGGTTTATTACGTCAATTCTCCACCGCTTGAAAAATCCGTCTCCTGGCGAATTGTTTGGTCATTGATCTGTCATTAAAGAATTCGATTTGAAATCGTTGGTTCGATCTTCCCAATTTGAGCCAACTTCCCTCCAATTCAGCACTATGCTTATAATTTCTTTCTACTAACGAGTGTGAATGCAATTTCTCTACCATTTCCTTCAAATAAAGGCTTCCACCTAAGTTTACCTCTATTTTAACTTTTAAATAAAAAGTGGTAGGTGGAGGGGCTTCTTCGAAAGGATCTCACCATATTTTAAAATCCCTAATTTGTGGGGATATTGTTCTCCCAAATGAGAACCCTTCACCCGGTAAAGTTTTTCCCTCATAAGAGAGGTGGCGGCAAGCATACGATGGAGATGGGAAGCGTGCACGACTGAGCTGGAGAAGGTGGCGATGGTGACTAGCAGGGCCGGAATGGAGCACATCCATTTGATGTAGCCACCTGCACAAGCAAGGACAACGATGTTGGAGGTTCTCTCGCAGGTGATGGCAACGATTTATTCTCAACTCCAGCACGTGCAAGTGCAACGAGCAGGCATCGTAAAAATGATTGTGGGATGATGCCAATGGCAATGGTGGCAAAGATTGTGCTTGCAAATTTGACAAGGGTTCCCACCAAAGTGGAGGCGACGATCACAGGGCCTCTGTGGTTGGTAGTTACGCTCACTGCACGCATAGCAGTGGCGGCGGTGGCCAAACGACGAAGGGGTGGAGGGGTGGTGGTGGAGGGTTCTCGTCGGCAGGGTCGGGGATGGGAGGGGCAGCGAGAAGGGGTTGATGGTGGCAAGCATGTTGTCAATGGAGGGGTTGGTGCCAGATATCAACGGCGATGAAGCTACATTCATAGAAGGCCATATTACGATATATCGACGATATGTTGCCGATATATCGGTATCGAGAGGCATGGGATATCGATATCATGGAGCATATCCATTTATCATGATATCTACGATATATGATCGATATAGCCGTGATATATCGCCATATCGTCCATATCAGTCAAAAATTATTGGATTCAGTACAAAAATTCCCGGATATCGACCGATATCGTCAAAATTTCACCAATATCTATCTATCGATGAATAATAGCCTTGTAAGCTTGACTTCACTACTTATTTTGCTACTCCTAGTAATAAAATCCACATGCTTTAGGTGCTTACAAATTAGCCGCCAAAGTATTGTAGATGGAAAGATGCATGTGGGGTGGACAAAATTCTACCACTCATCTAATTGAGCATACAAAAGTCCACATGGTATAAACATCGACTTATCCTTCCTAATCCATACCCCTTCAAGGAAGAAAATAGTGTCATATTGTCATCTGCATTTGGAAAAGGGGGCCGAGATGTCGCATCTCTCTTATCCCTCAAAAAATCCTCCCATCATATCACAGCTCACATCACCATAAAGCATCAACAAATTAGAGAGGGCATGCATTTATCAAAAGTTGACCTATCTTGGGTAGATTTAAGATGGCCATTGAGGCATTGAATATGTCTAGAAGCATTTCTGACTTCATGTTTAGGTTTTAGCATAACAATATGTGCATTCTCTTTTCGCATTTGCAACATGATGGGGAAATTGATGTAGATGTTACTAATAGAATAAATGCAGGCTGGCTAAAGTGGAGAGGAGCCTCCGCTGTTCTCTGTGATAAGAAAATTCCTTTAAAAATTAAAGGAAAGTTTTACAAAGCAACCGTGAAACCTGCTATGCTTTATGGTTCTGAATGTTGGCCTGTGAACCATAGACATGTGCAGAGAATGGTTGTAGCAGAAATGAAAATGCTAAGATGGATGTGAGGACATACACGTAAAGATCGGATTCGGAATGATGCAATCAGAAAGAAAGTTGGTGTAGCTCCGATCGAGGATAAGATGCGAGAAAACCGCTTAAGATGGTTTGGTCATTTGCAAAGAAGGTCAACGGATGCACCGGTTAGGAGATGCGAGTGGTGGGATGTTGAGCCGGCTAAGAGAGGGCGGACGGCCCAAGAAGTGTTGGAAAGAGACTATACGAAGGGATCTTAGTTTTTTGGATATAAGTCCGAGATTGACCCAAGATAGATCTGAATGGAGGCGAAGAATCCATGTAGCCGACCCTACTTAATTGTGGGAAAAGGCTTTGTTGTTGTTGTTGTTGTTGTTGTCTTTTCGCATTTAGGCAGATAGTTTGTGATTGAAAATGACTTTACTGTGGAGGAAAAACATCTCTTTTCTCTAAAATATGAGGTCTTCTTTCAAATATGTATACTATGGAGTGAAGGACCGTCTTCTTTTACCCTTTTTCTAGTAAGCATTAACCCGCATGTTCTATTTTCAAAAAAACATATAGCATGAACTCATAAATCCATGGTCCTTAAAGAAAAACTAAAACTGAAATCACTTTTCTGGCATTAGCTTGGAATGGCAAGCATCTAAAGCACCTTTAATATGCCATTTCCAGTGCTTGCTAGTCTAGGTCATTTGCAGCGCACCTCCATGCACAACTAAATGCGCTTACAAAGTGTACTACTCAACTTAGCCACTCTTGGTTATACTTGAACATATAAAGATCCATTTAGATATCTTATTGTTGAGAAACGCAATGAATAAAGGGTTTCTTACGGAAAGCATTCTTTTTAAGAGCCAAAGGATGATCACTCTACACCGATGACATGATTTATTGAAAAATCAAAACAAAATAGATATAATTCTTTTAGAACGACAACCACTCTATCTTGACAACCTCATCCTTACCATCCATGTGTGTAACCTCACCTTCAAAAATGCCTTGACCTTCCAAAGAAACCTGCAGTCCAAAATAAAAAGCAAGTCTATCACGGAACTAACACTTAATGCCACATAAGCATAGGAGACGAGAATCATCATCTCATGCCTATCTCCACGTGTCTTGTTCTACTTTTGGCTCGACCCCTTCCAATAATGTGTAAATCGCCACCAAAGATAGTGACCCCCTTCCAATAATATTTTTTTAACCCTTTACTTGAATAGATTCACATTAGCAATACATTCCCAAGTTTTGAGAGAAAATATTTTTGAGGAGGAGCCTCTTCGAAAATATCCAATGACAGCTCCCTAACCCTATTTCGATGGGGGATCCATTCTCTCTTGAAAAAATCCTCAATAAATGATGCTAGAACTTCTCCTCACCTATCCCAACAACAGGTTCTTGTTGTGGAACATCCAACAGCGGTTGTGGTGAGGGCAGTGGTGGTTTCGTGGATAGTGGTAGTGGTAGCACAAACGGACGAGGCAACAACAGCATCGGATATTGACGATAGCGAATTCGGTTATGACAGATCCGGTTGGTTGTGACGTAAACTTCACCCCAAGTCTTTAGATGTCAATTTCGGCTGCATATGGGGGAAACTAACAAATCAGCAACATGTTGCCGATATATTTCTCCGAAATCGGTCTTAACTAATGGAAAATGCAAAGAACCAGGACGAATTTTATTGTATCTGTGTCAATTTCTCCAACTCGACGAAACTGACATATCAACAAAATGTCAACAAAACTCATCGACATTTCAGGCCATGACTTCACCCTTACGAGCGTGTCGATTGGTTGTCATGTGGAGTACGTCATCAGTCCTGACGATCTTGAAAGGCTCTTCTGAACCAACGTTGGCAAGTTGTGATGGGCATGAGTAATAGTCTAATAGAGCAATAAAGGAATTCCGAAGCTGCAAGTTTGGATGGCATAGGAGTTTGGGATCCAGCATTGACAGTAGCTCTTAAGGATCGAGCCAATGAAGGGACCACCACATTTAGGGTTGGTGAGGGAGGTCACCTTACTCATTGTGTCAAGAACAATGTAAAGATTTTGTGAAGCGGCTGCATAGTAGCTGGTTGTGCCATAAGGGGACCAAACACTTAGTTGCAAAGCAAGTGAAGGAAACAGAATTGTTGTAAGTCAAGGGTAGTCAATGATGATGCAAGGACTCAGCTTCAAGTGGTGAATCATCATCAGCAGCATTGGTTTGGACAGCAACATCGAATATAGATTTCATGCGAACTTATGCGCCTTCATCGAGGGGCCTTGCCTGTGACTCTGTATATGTTTTCTTCTTGCTCTCGATTATACTCCTTTTTTATCTTGCAACAAATGTAACACTTGATATAATGTATCCAGCGTGTTAGAACATGCATTGTAGCTTTTTAAATGATAGGATTTTGATTTCTTGGAGTTATGTTGAGAAGTCAATGAACAACAAAATCATCTTTCATAAGCCTTCCTAGTTTTTTCATAGGATCGCTAAATCATGGGAATGATTTAGAAGCCATGGTCTAATACCATTTGATGCAGTCAAAAAACAGGAGGAGATGGGAGGAGAAGACCGGTGCAACAAGGCTTACGGGATGAGGGAGGAACATGGATGAGAAGACAAACACTAGAAAAATAGAAAGGGGGTAGAAGATGGTAAAGGGACTCTCCAGATGAAAACTTAATTCATACGTTCATCACTTCGTAACTTGTCCTTTAAACAATAGCCTACTGCATTTTTATACGGGCAGGGGTGGGGTTTAATAGGAAAATATAACTAAAATCAAATCAAGTCATGATTGATTCTTAATATCGTTAACCACAAATATCTACCATAAATATTGAGTTTCTAATCAATCTCTATTTACTTAACGAAAAAGAAAATTGACAACCAACCTAAAATAACCAATATTGTACCAAAACCTTAATTTATCAAAATCCCCTCATAGTCTCATAATGGAAGTTCAGAAAATCATATGGTGGCAACACTCATAGAGGCAAGGGTTTAAATGTCGATATAGGTATCCTTATCAGTCTCATTTTGATACAATATTTCGATGATATATTGCCTAAATATCGCACATATCGACGCCCATTTGTGAAGAAAGGTCTGAAAAAGGTGCCCATATTGCCATATTGGTATCGATATTGGTCTTTTGGCGATATTGATATATCGAAATATAATGTTGATATATCGCAATATCTAAAACCATGCATAGAGGTCTTCAATGCGGAGGCCCGCTCTAATCTCATGTATCCAAAGCATTCAAGAAGCATATCAGTCGTTGTTACAAATTCCCCAAATCACGAGCACGACAAACTAAAGTTGAGAGTTTGAGTTGCATATAAGTTATGTACTTAGCTAGTGTATGTTGAGTATTGCATCGTCCAAGATGAGCATCTCATGCTTCAGCTTGAGGTAAGTGAGAAGAGAATTGTGTAATTAGGCATATTTTGTGGGAGATGTTTATTATAATATTGCCAAGTGATGAGACTTTGTTGCAATGGTGGGAGTATATGAAGAGCCCTCCACACCACCTATACTTATTAAGAAAAATAAATAGAAAACTTAGCCATTGGACTTTCTCCTATGGCTTCATAATGCTCCTTAGAGAGTACGGTTCCACGTAAATCAAGTTTTGTTCTTCTTTTTATTATGCTTATTTTATTCCATATTTCTACAGACATTAAGCAAGGTTAATTTAAACTTTTATTCCAATGCATAATATGTAACATCAAACTACAAATAAACCCAAACTCGATCCGATCAGGGTCCGTTTGATTCAATAAAATTACCAATCAATATTAAATAACCTAAATCGTAAATCAAAATTCGTTCGACTTCAATCGATCAAAAGTTGATCGCATTGTAAAGTGTGCCAATAAAAGGCCGTAATGTAAAATTGGAAACCGCAAAACAAATCAAGACCACCTAAAATCCGATTCGACGAAAAAAAACCAATGGGACCATTCGTAAATCGAAGGTTGTTTGATATTTTAAAATCACAAAATTTAACCATAAACCAAAACTGTATCTCGAGAATTTTGGGAATTCATAACCGATCCAAATAATATGAATAGCATACTCATATTGATCGTCATTTAGAGACGGTCAAAACGAGATATTATTTGTCAAAATCGAAGACTCAAGGTGTGAATAAGAAGACTTTTGTATCTCAAATAAAAGAAGTAAAAAAAGTACAATATGGCATTAACACAAAAAACCAGGGCGTCTACCACATTTAATGGTCTATTGGTAGTACAGTGTGTCTACCACACAAAAGACCAGGGTTCAAATCCCACTTGCAGGGGTTGTATTAGGTAGTTGATGGCCAGCGTAAAAAATAGTCAAATCTTTCAACATGAATTTCAGCAAAAATCCATGTAACTGACTCTACTTATAGTGGGAGAAGACTTAGTACATTTATTTAATATGGCTATTAACTGCTGACATCAGCAAGCTGACATCAGCTTGTTGATGACATCCAAATGGCAATTGGCCCTTTTGCCCAACATGGAAGCCCCATCCTCTCTCCAAGTTCTTCCTCTTTCCTCCTTCTTTCATATTTCCCCTTTTCATCCCCTTATTTTATTCTCATTTCCACTCAAGTCCCAGCCGTAGAAGAGCATCTCCAGCCCTTCTCTTTCCCCTGCAGCTGTTGTGCAGCAGCCTGGAGCTATTGATACCCAATTATTACCAAATGTTGCTCCATTTGGGAGCTTAAACTGCAGTTCCAGCAGCTCTGATGTTGCTGTATGCTACTCCAGAAGCTTGAAGCAGCAGATATCTCCTTTCCATTGGAGCCTCCAAGTGCAGCCCCAGTCTAGAGCTGTTGTCATGCAACTTTAGGAACCGCTACATGCAAGATTTCCTCCAATTTGAAGCAATCCAAATAGGTACAATTCTATTCCCTGTCTTTTTTCTGCCATGCATGGTTTCTAAACGCATTTAGAGTCTATGTTTACTACTTTTTCTTGTGGAATGTGGTGTGGAAATGTTAATAGGGTAGTCATGGATTATACACATAGTGATACATCATTTTCTTTGAGGGAAGTGACATTACCCTTGATAACTTTTCCGAAATTAAAATGCAACTTAGCAGTATCCGTTGAAATATCAATTCAGAAGTTCAAACTGAATCAAGTTGTGAATCAATATCCAGAAAATAGGTTTTACTCAAGTGCGCATTTTTTATGCCAATGCTACCGTAGGGATCCAGGTTGTTGTTTAAATTATTTCTCATATATTTTTTCTGGATTTATTGAGATTCCTTAGTCCATGTATGGTCAGATTCTCACAGGCACGATACGCCTTAAATTCAATATTCAATTATATTGGAAGTACTACTACTATCTGAAAATAATAAATAATAACAATAAATGGAATGAGCAAGACTTGGTTAAGAAGGGAGATTCATGCACTAATGCAGGTGATTGTGTTGCACTGTACTATCCTAGGATAGCTTTTTTTAAATGCTCTCTTGTACTAATATTGGATGATGGTCATTCTGCCTAATGAAGGTTGTTTGCAGAAACTTTACCATTATCTCAAATAATGATGAAAATATTTGGGGTCAATCTTTCATATTCAATTTTATCATAATGCCAAATGGGTTTCTACAGGGAAAAGAAATTTAAAACTAAGGACGCTTACCGGTTCCATTCATATTAAATGGGAATAGAAGATATAGAAGCCTCTTTGTAGCACCTCCTTACAGCCTTTCCTATGGAAAAGGGGGGCTCCATGGACAATGTTCCCTGAAGCTAAGATCTGAGGAACGGTTTAGTCCATTTTGGATCCAGAAAACTGTTCAGTATTAGATATAATCCTTACATAAAAGCACAGTTGTGTGCACAAACTGCTTGTTGTGCAAAATGCTAGGTAACATCTAGATTCCCTTGGCATGGGAATGTATGCAGGACCGGTTTGATTTTGGGTATACGGAATGAGGAATAAGGCGGATGTATAAGGAATAATATGAAATTGTTACTGATGCCTCGTTGGTTTGTGAGTTTTATGTTTGAGGGATTAATGTGGTACAAGATAAAATTATTCCTTATTCTTTATTTAATTATCACTCTTTAAAAAGTTCGACAAGCGATAGTTAATATTGGATAGGTAGTAAGCGTTCCAGAACAACAAGAAGTGAAATCAATATTTATTAGCGGATTAAGCCCTCGCTCCAGAGAGATCCCTGAAGAGTTTTTCTATTCATTATATTTCAAAAAATATTAGGCATCTAATTTCTTTTGAAGATGGTGAATCCATGATAACTTATAATTATGAGTGCCGATCACGGCGACCTTTACACCCGACCGTGTGAGGGCGCGATGACTCTCATTTGGGTGGGAGATAGGAAGTCAAGTTAGGGCAACGACCGCGACATGCGCGGGTCTAAGATCTCGGTCCTTTCTATGGTTTTACGCGAGCTCGCAGTATTTTTTTACCTTGTTGAGATCCCAACTTTGACCAGTTCCGTTGACCATCTGTTTTAGGGTACCTAGGTTGGGGGGCCTCGGTTTTAGTTTTTCTTACAAGCTCGTTAGCCCGTACCGGTTGGGCCGATTTCTAGAGTGATTTTTCCGGAGAGTCTCTCACCCATCTCTATGGCATAGTTTTGGAGTACACCTATCCCTCTATTGGACCGCACTTCCACTTAGAGGAGAGACGAAAGGGTCTCTTAGGAGACCTCCTCGCCGCTTGAGTTTTGGTTATTGTCCGTGAATAAGCTTGGCGATGTGTTACAGTTGAGTTGATTATAGCTAAGTTGGCTACAGTTGAGTTTGGTATAGAATCATCATTTATCATCAATCGTCAATCATCAACAATTAATCAGATCTTAGAATTACTACTACGAATGTCAAGAGAAGTTAGTGGACGTGTTGGGAACTTAGTTAGGATGCATTACACTTCACCGCATGCCTACAGAGGCACCCCAACCCTAAGGTAATTCTTCACACCTTACAAGCTCGTTAGCCCGTACCGGTTGGGCCGATTTCTAGAGTGATTTTTCCGGAGAGTCTCTCACCCATCTCTATGGCATAGTTTTGGAGTACACCTATCCCTCTATTGGACCGCACTTCCACTTAGAGGAGAGACGAAAGGGTCTCTTAGGAGACCTCCTCGCCGCTTGAGTTTTGGTTATTGTCCGTGAATAAGCTTGGCGATGTGTTACAGTTGAGTTGGTTATAGCTAAGTTGGCTACAGTTGAGTTTGGTATAGAATCATCATTTATCATCAATCGTCAATCATCAACAATTAATCAGATCTTAGAATTACTACTACGAATGTCAAGAGAAGTTAGTGGACGTGTTGGGAACTTAGTTAGGATGCATTACACTTCACCGCATGCCTACAGAGGCACCCCAACCCTAAGGTATTCTTCACACCTTAGAGTCATAGTGTGAGGTCACAATCAGACCAAGACCACATGTTATCTACTAGACTTGAGAAGGTAGACAGAATTAAGGATCACATCAGAAACTCATCATCCTCAACATTAAGACCACCAACAAAATCTTTGAAGGGAAAAAAGATAATAACACACAGATCATCACTTAAAATATGAAATTCGTATATGAAAATTGGCTATTTGGGTAATCAGGGGAAATTACATGCAAAGTCACTTGGAAACCATTTCTTTTCACACAAATAGGTTGCAAATTATATATATATATATATATATATCAATGCCTTTCTACTTGCTTTCTTTTGAATACACTAAATTACTTGTCATTAATTGTTTTATGCTGGAGTGTACACAACAATTGTTGACGTTTTTTGTTCCTTGCATGCTTGGCAGGCAAAACTCCTGCATCTCAATAGATTATTGATGATCTCAAGCATCCGTTATTACACCCGACGGTACAGTTGTTATAGTTTTTGTTCATATAATGTATAGATCTTTTCTTCTGTCACTTTTTGGGATGCATGTATACAATGTAATATTCTTTTTGTTACATGTAATTATATGAAAATTAATGCAATGAAGAGTTGGTGACATTTCTTGCTGACTCCATAGTTGTAATATATTGATTGTGAATGTCATTGCAAAATGCGAAAAATCTCCCCTCAAATTCGATAACGTAATGCGATCTATTGCGACAATGTTGTGCGTCCCATGTAAACGGGTACCTGGATTCGAGGGCGTCACATAATACCATATTGATAGAACTCCAAATGAACAGAACATACAGAGAGTTTTCGACTCTTGATATAGGGAAATCCCCAAGAAACAATTACAAACTAATCTAATAAGATAAAAAAATCTAACAATATTGTGAACAATCTCACATTATCTTTACCATAATGGAAATGTCATTTAAGCCAATAGATGAACTGCTCTAATTAATAATCAGCAAAAATCAATCCACCCAGGCAATTTAAACATACAAGAGGATATAAGTGCATGATTATAGCTTCATATATCATAAACTTCCTTCAACAACGGCCAAGTATCATGTTGTGACCCCAACTATGACGTGTGTAAATATACCAGAAATAGTGTTTTTTTCATGATATTGATGGGAAGCGTGGACAATATTGGACCTGCAGATGGCATGCCGCCAATATCACTCCAAATATCACCAAATATGATGGGATGTGGATCATGTGGTGCTCCATACACACGGGAACTCAATTTACTATCCATATACAATTCAAGATATAACCGAAGAGTGAAGACAACCCGCATGAAGCATCAAAGACCCATATTGAAATTCGATGAAGATTGAAAAAGATAATGATATTTTGATCTAACTGTGCTTCACTTCTGTAGAGTTAAGCATTATATCAAAATTTGGGATCTGAATGACGGCATTAACTCTATAAGTGATATTGAATGAAGACTAGATACAGTCCTAAGAAAACCATCTAGAATTTTGCTCACAAACTGTATTGAAGAAATTACTGATTGAACATAAATGTAACAAGAGTCATATAACGAAACTGTTCTATAGACCAACAGAAGGTTGAGAAACGCCAAAGAAATCATTATAATTCAAAAGGCATCACTAACCTTGCATACTTTCCCCATGTTAGCACTGATTATGGCCACAATATTTACATGATGTCTCATTAAACACTTCCGAAGTCTCTGCAGCATTGCAAAAGAGCACAAGTGTGTTTCAGATACAGTATATGCTAAAAGAAATGGATCGGCAATGTCATCTTGGAGTGCCAAACACATTCTCAAAAAAATCTTGGCATGCAAAACACAGAACAGGATTACACCAACGCAAAAGGATACTCAAAATAAAAAGATAATACTAAACAAATACACAATAAAATAGCAATGATCACATCTCTTCGGTTTGTTATCATTCTCTTTGATATAATAGGCATCAGAATCTCTTTAGCTAAAGTATGATCAGAGCAAGATAAAAAACTCTGACAACACTATCATACAGTTTCTCTGAACCCTGAAAACAATCTCTTTTGCCGTGTTTTTAATCTTGTTTACTTGATATAATCTTTGTGCGGACACTGACAGGATGTTTCCCCCTCTTTTGACTAAAAAAAATCCAGATGGCAGCAAATTTTAATATAAATATGCGTGTATTCCTGGGACTATTCTTATAGAATTTTTTTGAAGGATAAATAGGGTGATCCCCATTGTGAGGGTCACCGCCGGAAGATTTCATTAAAAAAGATTTAGAGTACATTACCATGAGATCCAGAAATTGTAAAGAACATTACAGTGAGACAAAATATTCTCTACATAGAACCTCTGATTGTTGAAGATGACATCATTTTTCTGGGTCCAAATGGCCCATAGTACAGCAAACGGTTTCGAACAGTCATCATTCGAGTTGGAGCCAACCGCTCTAATGGATCTCCAAAAACCCTCTGTGCCCGAACTCCCCACCCATGTTGGTGCCGCCTCTCCCCATATTCTTGCCGAGGATGGGCACTTGAAAAACAAGTGATCAGCATCCTCGTTCGCCTCTCCGCATCTGTTGCACAGAGTATCTAGCAGGCCAAGTAATCTCCCCCTCCGTACTTTATCACATAGGCGATTCCTTCTCAATCACCACAGGAACACCTTGATTCTATTCGAGATCTTCGCCGTCCAAATGATGTTTACGTCATGGCACAGCTCTCCGTCAAGTTCCTCCTCTCTCGATCTCAGCTCCTTATACACTTCCTTCACAGAGAACTTGTTGCCCATCCACTGAAAATGGTCCTTGTCCCCCATAAACTCCCTAGTGGGGGGAGGTCCGATTGCATCCTTATGAGATCATCTAAACATTGATCCGACAGCTCAGCTAAGAAAGTCGACGACCAGCTTCCCCTTTCCGCCATCTGCGAAAGCGATGATTCTTTCATTACAGCCAAAGAAAACAGACGCGGGAATCCGGCCTCCAGAGTATCCTCGTCATTCTAGTTCTCGCGCCAGAATCTGAAAGGTGCCCATCCCCCACTTTTGGACATAGCCTGTGAGACAGCAGAGGTAAGACCTTACGAATACCAGCCCAACGCGGGGACTCAAAACAGGCTCTTCTCGTCACAAGTTCCCCTCCCACAGTATAGATCCTCCTCAGCAATCTAGCGGCTAGCAATGTAGATGGTCCCTAGATTCGGATGACCCATTTGACAATGAGCGCCATGTTCATACACTCAATGTCCCTAACTCCAAGGCCTCCATCATTACGTCCCATCGTGACTTCTTCCTACTTTACCAGATGCATCCCATGGCCAAGTTGCTTCCCATCCGACCAGAAGAATCGCTTCATCAAGGACCCAACTTTCTTCCTGACTCCAACAGGCATGATTCTAGTAGAGTAGAAGAAAATATGAATAGCCGAGAGGACGTGCTTCAAGAAGATCAATTTTTTTCCCTCTAGATAAGGTGATTGCTTTCCATCCTGCCAGTCTCTGTTCTATCCACTGGACCACCAGTTCTCAATCTGCATTCCTTAACTTCCCAGCCACCATGGGGAGACCCAAGTAGGGGATGGGAAGAACCCCCAAGGCACAATCACAAATGGTCGCAATATTGAGACGCTCCATTTCGTCCATCCCGAAGGTAATGACTGCTGACTTAAATCTGTTAATCTCTAAACCGGAAAGATACCCAAAAATCTCCACCAGTTGAGGTGCATTATAGTTCTGAGCTTCCATGCCTCCCAAGAATAGGACCGTATCGTCTGCGAGGAATGAAAATGTCATCAATGCGATAACCCTCGCACCAGCCCACCTCAACGGCTTGCCTAAAAAGAACACCCAAAATATCCGCCACCAGGACAAATAACAAAGGAGCAAGCGGACAACCCAACCTCACACCCCGCTGCGGCCGAAAAAATCCTACCTCAGGTTTGTCATTCACCAGGATCGAATATGATGATGTCGTGACGCACCTCTTCATACAGTCCACCACGTGGATGGGAAGCCTCTCCTCATCAAGGACTGTCATAGGAACTTCCACATAACACTATCATAAGCCTTGGAGTAGTCAATCTTCCGAAGGGCTCCTTTCTCCTGCTTTCGTTTCCAGTCGAGACAGATCTCAGACGCCATGACCAGACCATCCGCCATCTGCCTTCCAGGGATGAAGGCAGACTGCCCCTAGAGCACCACGGAGTCCATGACCCACTTCATTCTATTAGCCAGAACCTTTGCAATTATGAGGTAAATTGCATTCGAGAGCGCAATAGGCCAGTAATCATCCACCCTCATCGGGTTGTCTTTCTTGGGCAGCAGGAAAATAAGCGAACGGTTGATCTTCTCCAGCCCAAAGTTTCCCTCCCTAAATTCATTCAAGACCTCCATCACGCCCCCTTTCAGCAAGTCCCAGAACTTACGGAAGAACATTACCGGAAAGCCATCCGGGCCAGGAGACCCATCAACGTTCAGGCTCCACACCGCCCTCTCAGCTCCTCCCCTGTGAACGGAGCCCTCCACCTATACATCCGACAGGGATTCCACCTCAATCCCCAACCAACCCCATCCGCTCCCTCTTCTTCTGTGAGTAGCATCCACAAAATATCCTCGCAGTGCACTCCTAATTACCGCCTCTCCTGAAACTCAAACACCCTCAACCTTTCCGTCATGGATGAAGTTTCTTCTCCGCCTCCCCAAGGCCATAGAATGGAAGAACCTTGTGTTGGCATCCCCTCGTCAAGCCATCTCTGCCTGGATCTTTGTCTCTACTCCACCTCCTCTTTCCTGTCTTCCAACAGCAGCTCCTCCATGATGTCCTGACGCTCCTTAATTTCTGACTCAGAAAGGCCTCTTTCGTCATCCAACTCGTCCAGTCTGGCCACTGCAAGTTGGGCGTCCACCCGCTTGGATATCCGCATTGTCGTGACCTTCCCGAAGGATGGAAGGAGAGATCTCAAAGACATCAGCCGGGCCACCAGCTTCGAAATAGCCGAGCCCTCAGTCACCACCCATCTCCAATGATCAGCCACCATTTCACAAAAATCCATCTCCAATAGCTAGCTTCAATCAGATCAGAAGAAGTACCTGCTCCGAACCACCTCACCCAACGACCAAAGGATCGACGTATGATCCAAGAGAACACGCAGGAGGATCCAAGAGAACACGCAGGAGGGCCCAAGCCTGCGAAAGGGGGAACCGCTCCACGCAGCCTGGAGAGATCATAAATCTGTCCAGACGAGACCTTGACCTCTAAGATGGGGAGAAATTTGATATTTTTATAGACTTATAGACTTCATTTCAAACCACTAAGATGGGGAGAAATTTGATACTTTCCTATTATTTTCTATTGACAATGTTGGAGAAAATGGAAGAGAATATGCCATCAATATAGCATCAAGGACGCCAAATTAGAGTGTTTTGAAATGGTAGTCTTGCTCCTTAAGTTCCTTCTTTCAACCATCCTACTACATGGGAAGAGGGTACCCAGAACAATAAATTGATTCTATTATTCTTCAGAGTATACGAGTAATATATGAATACATATGTCCCATGAGCTCATATATAATAGAAACCATGTCCTAAATTAGTTGAGAAGATAAACCACGGCCTCAAATTTCAGCGAAATTCGGTCGAATTTATGTCGAATATCGATATCCAGTCGAAATCGAAATTCAACCGAAATGATCGAAATATGGGGGTCCTAGTACAAAAAATGACCGAAATTTCGGTCGAAATTCCACAGAAATTCCATCAAAATTCTGTTTTGATCGATACCGAAATGGTGACCGAAACCGACATTTAGGGCCTTGAGATAAACTACCCTCTGATCCAACTAAGTTCTCAATCAGTAATTCCCAGAACTCGTCAAGCTGGAGCATGTGATGATCAGCTTGTTATACAAGGAGAAACCATCTACCTAACACGACGCATCTCAAGTTGAAGAAGTTCCTTATCTTCGAACACTAGGTTAGAGAGGATAGCTAAAATGTACTAAGCCTTCTCCCACTATAAGTAGGGTCGGCTACATGGATTCTTGCTCAAATCCATGTTGAAAGATTCGACTATTTTTTATGATGGTCATCGACTACCAAACGCAATCCCTGCAAGAGTGGGATTTGAACAATGGTCTTTTGTGTGGTAGACACATTGTACTACCACTAGACCATTAAGAAGTTAGAGAGGATAACTATAAAACAAAAATCACCAAAGAGAACCTTTATGAATATCAACAATCTCATCTGAAGAGTGCCTGTGGAGGTTAGAATACCTCCATAGAAGCTAATATAGTAGAAGGCAAACTTCATTTAAAATATGAAGAATAGTAAAGTGTAGCATCTATTAGCCACGAGGCATCTTCAGACCAAGAAACTCAAAGAAAGCTTCACTCTATGAACCTAGAAATTTTAATAGCTCTCTCATAAAAGGATCGTCAGCAATTGCTCTCCCGCATAAGAGGACTTCAAAGGCATTCTATCTCATATGGTTACCTCAAGCAATAAGAATACTTTAGTCTTTGGTCCCCTTTTCTCCTTTATTTCTTCTCTAGACATTTTCATAACAAATGTAAAACATGGGCATTATTTGTCATTGAGCCTAAGGTCAATATGGGTTAGCCAAAGCCCGACAAACTTTGCAGAGTTACAACAACAAATGAAATAGAGATTCTCTTAGTGTGCAGGCAGATTGATCCTTCATCTTCTACGTAATCAAGATAATTGATTCTCTCATGGGCCCCGAAAAAGTGGCCACCATCCGTTCCATGATGATAGGAAAATATGGATAGATCTGCAACATCAAAACATGAGGTGCGTATCAAATATTAAATCGCCTCCCATCGTCCCTAATCTGAATCTCTCCAGATGGGTGTCCCTTAGAGGGATTGCACCAGCATGGTTGCTTGTCACGGTACTAGTGCAACCACCAGAATAGAAGAGAGGAGTTAAGATGGAAGATGTAGTTATATATGTTTCTTACACAAAGTTGTCAATACCTTTGTGCACAATATAAAATTTTTGAAGAGCTATTTTCAGCAATGGATCCAAGACTATACTTGATTATTATTTGCTTAACAACCATCGCAAAAATTGTAGGGCAGGACTGCATTGATCTTGTTCTAAATCATACAAGGATACAAAACCTAGATAATCCCTAGCTTGATACGCTTAACATCATTACAAAATTAAGTTATAATCTTGCTCACAACAAAGAGAATATGACCACTAATTATGGGAAAAGAAATTCTTAAGCAACAAGAATAATGTGAATAAATCAGAAATCCTTCTGGTGTACTGCAGGCTGCAGCAAATTTAATTTCTAGAAGTTGCACCAAGAGAACCAAAATATGGGATTGATTGAGATACAGGAAGATCTAAAAATGAAAACCTTAAATACACCGCATCTTGGACGACAAAAACTCGGTAACAACCCCAACCTCCTCGATGATTCAGATTTTGCAAAATGACTTGCCGGGACAGAACAAAAGACAGCAAAAACTTCTAGAAATAATCCATAGAATTTCACAGGACTCTATAATCCACAGCTTCGCTCCCACGTTAAACAATATAGAGAATCGAACCATAGCATTTTAGAAGAAAAATCTTGATGCGGTTGGCAATGCCATGGTGCCGCACTGCTCTACAAGACAAGAAAACCCTATGGGTTAAAAAACTTTGTTGTTTTTCTTAGTGATAATAAAGTAAGTCATTGTATAAATATAAAACATGCATTCCCAATTCTAAACAAGGTAGTCCCAACTACCGGACCAAGAAATACTATTGGATCTAGAAAAGGATCCAATAACCCATAAATTTAATTCCATAACTATGGAAATATATTTCAATTGACTCCTATGTATCATCAAAATGAAGTCTGAGCATCAACTAAAAAGACAATCCATCAAAAAATAGATTACTGTGAGACGGTACGGAGACAAGAAAAGCAAGAACATGAAGTACCTTCCATACAGAATCAAGATGATACCGGGAACAAACAAATGGATGATGCGCACAAAGTATTATCTGGGAGCACATTTCTGCGGAATTAGCAAGAGAAGGATAAGAAACTAGAAGTAACATCTTGACAACTGTTTCTGCTGAAGGAACATATGCCAGTTGAGAGTCCACAAGATTTTCAGCATCACTGCAAAATGTAGATGTCAGTGTCTTTCTCTCTCTGTCTCTTTGTTCGAAAAAAAATAACATATATTCATGATAAATTATACAGACTAATAAGTTGAAATAACAATCTACAGCAGGTAAACATAGTCGATAAAAAAGATATATATAGAGATCGCACTAATTTCCTAAACATGAAGTCCATAGAGACACACATCACAAAAATGGAAACTGCACCTTCTCTTCATAAGTAGTATCTGTTCTCTTATTGTGGTTAACCAATCAATGAGCTCAAGCAAAAGTTCATCTGCCAACTTGGAAGAGGCAAAAGTGATCTTTCCAGTGGCTATCTGAGCAGCCTTCCGAATTTCCCAGTTTGGATGGGACAGAAGATGAAGCATCACCTGACAATTACAAGTAAAGACTTAACTCAAATGGCTCAAAAAAAGATAATCAGCTAAGGAATGAAGATTGTGCTCACTTTTAGTAGCGATTGAATAGATAAGGTTTCCACAGCTCTGTAGATAAGAAAAGTAGAAAAACTGAGAAATTCAAGAAAAAAGAACCAAACACTCCATGAAGTTCCATAAAAACTTCACCAAAATAATGAGCAATTTACCATTATTTTTAACTTATGTACAGACAAACTGTAGTCTGGAAAGGGATTTACAAGTAGATACCTCTTGAATATTTGGTTAAATCTTCAATGCAATTACTCATTGGATAAAACTCTATGAAAACAGTCCATTCTCAATTAAAATTGCATAACAGTATAACTATGGATACACATGTGTTTGACATACCACGATCATTATTATTAAAAATGTCGCAATTCTTTATGTTGGAAAAAGATCGAATTGCATCAAGTGGGTTATGATTTTTATCGTTTTCTCCATTTCCAATTGCATCAAGTGGGTTATGATCATTATTATTAAAAATGTTGTAATTCTTTTATGTTTGACATACCATTTTATGATTTTTTAGCCGAACCTACTTAAATGGGAAAACACTTTGTTGTTGGTAGTGTTGCCATTGTCTCCTTTTCCGGGCTTTATTGCATTTTTTATTACATGTTATTTGTTCTGTAGACTTTAAGATCTGTGGGTACCCAAAAGGGGTCAAGACTAACTAGTATAGAGTTTGAACATACACATCAAACAAACAAATAAATGTTTAGGCAAACTAAAATTAAGAGGCAGATACGTAATTTGCACAATACAGGGATCTTTGTGTCATACGAGATGCTTGTAAAGGAATACTATGCAGATATATCAATTAGAAAATGCCAAGTAACCACCAAGACAGAATTATTATTCCCATCCAAAACATTCCAAGTTTGAAGGTCTTCCAATGACCCCCATCCTTCATAGGTGAGCATACATATGACAGGTCCCCCAAGTTCACCCACCTCCCCCACAATCAGAGATCATCTCGGTTACTACAGGAAACCCCTGAACTTCTCAAGGTCAATGCTTAAAATAAAAACTTCTTAAAAAATGGGATAGACATACTCAAAAGCATTTAATTAAGATATAGTTATTAGTTAGTGGGGCCCAAACAAAGTAGGTGTGAGATCAATTGGTAGAGTTTTCCGATACATATCATACTTTGAAAACAGTCCACAAATTATTCTGCCGAACCCGACAATTTAGCCACAAAATAACGATGCCACGTTTCTATGCCACTACAATTTATGACTACACAACAAACCACATAGATGGCACAAACTAAAGGACACGGGAAAAGATAACAAAGTATTCAGTCCACCAGACAACTGATATCACCGTCTATGAATTCGTTGTGCTTTTGGAATTTTCTCTAGCAAATAGCTCTCGATCAATTAGCTGGTGCTAGTGAAATAAACTGTGCATACTTTTTCGAGATAAAAAGTTGCATACCTGTTCAAATGCTCAGTAAGAAGCACTTCAACAAGATCGATGCACGCAATACAATCTTCAACGGAAAGTTTGGAGACCTAACATCAAAGGAAAGATATTACTGAAAACAAACTTCAATTTACAGTTTTTATTAAAAAAAAACTTAATAATATAAACATGCCGTGCATGAGAAATGTCAAATCGAGATTATTTTCTATTACAGCTATTTTTTAGTCAATAATATTTACAGCTAATTTGAAATAAAAAATAAGTTAAATCGCATGTTAAGTGGGTTGGTTACATGGATAGATCGGCTGCCTACAATAATAATTACACAGGTCAGTCCTGAACTTTTGTTCCGGGTGCAAATCAAAAATAGAGGAAGAAAGAATATTTGAGAGGATTACAGGAAGAAGGGGAAGTGCATCCAAACACGGGTTTATGGTAAAGAAGCGCAGAGATACTTTAAATAATATTCCAATCTGACCCTTAGCAATGACTACTAGCTATTGTATACAGAGAGGTAGAATTACAAAAAAATAATAGAGAAGCCCTAAAATTAGTCAACTAATTAGAGATAACATGTGATTTCAATTTATTTAAATACAGATAAAATTGTGAAGAATTCAAACTGGATGAAAATAAATGACAACAAACCTAAATATAACCAAACACCTAGTTTTCACTCCAATCCTTAATTTGGCATCGCATGGCATCAGTTCTCTGTCACTTCAATAAACTCACCTCATGTGAGTTGCTTTATCCACGAATTGACACAAAAAAATTTGATGTGGCTTGATCGTCATTTATTTTTGGATAATTTACATATTAGGCCCTTTGTCTATGGGTCCAATCGCATTATGGCCCATCTTTCAAATGTAACAAAATGGGCTATATCTTTGTTTTCTAAACAGCAGAAGGTGCCACCGTTCAGGAAACAAGGACTATCAAGCACCCGGTGGACCTCCTTACTGGGCACCATCATTTTCACCTAGTCTGTTTGAGGCATACCCATCGGGTCCGTTACATCCCCCTCAAATCCAATAAGTGGGTCAAAGCCGCTTCACATGAGAGTGCAGGGGGCATAGAAAAAAGATAGCTAGAGAAGGAGCTTTTTTAGTTATAATTACTGGAAGATCCACGGAAGCCTTAGATATCATGGCCTAGAATCAGGAGGATACCAGCATCCCCTCAACCTCCTGCCAAATCTATAGGCCAAGCATTTATACTAGTTCTAACGCGACAATTTATTTATTTGACTTCCACATACCGGATCAGAGGACAAAGCTAATCCTCAAACCGAGATCCCGAAGGGCCCAAAAGAAGGTGAGCCGCTAAAGCAATCAGCCTATAGTTCCATGCCCGCTCACCAGATGCAATACCAAAGAGCATCTCATCCGCATAGCGCAGATAGGAAATTCCTACTAAGATAGAGAAAGTCGTTTATGCCCTATAGAATGAGCGAAACATATGAGAGATTAACTTAAATATGCCCTTCGCTAAAATGGAGAACATGTCGACATCCTTTCCGCCCAAAACCCTTGATATCCCTCCACATACTCATCCTCGTGGAGCGACACCCCCTCCTCCAACGTCGCCTACACCCCAAACCTTAATGTGGCATCGCATAGCATAAGTTCTTTATTGCTTCAACAAAGTCATCTCATAAGAGTTGCTTAATCCACGAATCGGCACAAGAAAATTTGATGTGGGTTGAGCATCATTTATTTTGGATAATTTCCATATTAGGCGCTTTGTCTATGGGTCCAATCGTACTATGGGTCCCCATTTCAAATGTAACAAAATGGGCCATACCTTCGTTTTCTAAACAGCGAAAAGTGCCACCGTTAGAAACATATGAGAGATTGACTTAAATATGCCCTTCATTAAATTGGAAAATAAGTCGGCATCTTTTCCCACAAAACCCCTAATATCCCTCCACACACTCATCCTCATGGAGCGACAGCCCCTCAACGTCGCCTACACCCTGACCTCCCCTTCTCACATGTCACCGCCTACACACATTCACGTTCAATTCGGGTGACTGCATCACAACTGCCACCCCCCGATCTCCCAGGGGTGCCAACCCTCGACCTCCCCATCTCATCCTCCAGCGACGTGGACCCCATGACCTACCCTTCTCCTACTACGATGGCACAGTTGTCACCCCCATTCTCCCTCTATATTTTTCGAACCATATTCGACCACCCATAAAGAAGAAGTGGTTTATGGGAATATGTGAATGTATCAACGATATTGTGGTTTCTGGAAATATGGCGCATCTTTATCAACGACACCTTAATTTTCTATCCTCGACTTCTGCCATTTTAACTGAACTTTCCGGTCTCCACATGCAAATGATGGTTCAATTGTAACCAATTGTCTACGTATTTCCAACTAAAGATCACTGTGAAAATTGTAATCACATAATGAAATCCATAGTCCACAAAAATATGTAAATAATATTCTGAAATCAGGTGCGGCTACCCAGAAAGTCCACCTCAATTTGTCTCAGCCACTTGTTGGATCCCCCAACTAAGTTCAAAGAAATAGAGAGGGAGAATAGGGTGGTGGTTGTGCCATCATCGCAGGAGGAGAAGGGGAGGTCAGGGGATATGTGTCATTGGAGTTAATCAAGGGTTGCAGCTGTGTGGCCATCGTCCGAGGAGAACGTGAATGTGTGTGGGTGACGGGGGAGAAGTGGAGGTCGAGGTTTTGGCGTCGTTGGAGGAGAACGGGGGTGTCGCTTCATGAGGATGGGTATGTAGAGGAAGAATGAGAGTTTTGGGGGGAAATATGTGGATGGGTTTTTCATTTTAGTGAAGGGTATTTTAGTCAACCTCTCATTTGTATCTAGCAATAGTATTTTCTACCATTTAGAAAATGAAAGTAGGATACACTTTGTTAGATTTAAAAGATGGGACCCATAGTGGGATTAGACACAGACAAGGACCCAATATATAAAGTACCCTTTATTTTTCAATAGTTTGTTGACTCCTTTCCAACCGGTTGCGATTCTTTTGTAATTTAGAGGGGTGCTGATTGCAATTTTTTACCCCTTCAATGGAAAATGAACTCCCTTTACTATTCCCCTAAAATTGTAATCTTTAGATTATACTTTTTTTGGAGGAGGTTGGTTGATTATATTTTTTTCAAATGGCCACAACAAGTTCTAGAAACCCCAAATCCAGAAGTATCATTCTTCATGGAGAGAGTTGCAGTGGTTGGGGGAGGATAGCGATGATGGAACCTCTTGTCCCAACAGTGGCAATGGGATGTGCAAACTGGGTTGCACCATTCCTTGTGAGGGTTAGGCAACAGCGACGAAGGCTCCATTGTTGGAACCTTAATCAACAACATCAAGATTGGTTGTAGTCTTCATCGGTGAGGGAGATGTTAGAAACCCGAGCGGTAATCGTACATGAAAAAAGGGAGGCAGTGGTTGAGTTTAGTTACAATGGGTTTAACGACAGTGGCCATGATCCTATGTTGGAGGAATGAGTAGTTATCCTAGTCTTTCAACTAACGCTTACAGGTGAAGCCCGCAAAGGCGACGAAGTTTGTAATCACGTGGAACAAAGGCAACCGAACTATTGGGTGACACGTAAAGGCAATCTGGAGCAATGGAGTGGCGTGAGACAAGGTCAAGACTTACTTAGCATAAGGCGGCATCACATGATTCTTGGACATGGTGATGGCATCCTCAAGTCTCTCGAGGATGCCTACTACATGGGATCCTAAGTGCCCTAGTTGATGGGGATCCCACATTGAGAGTTGGTTTGAAAGGACCTCGTCCTGAGGGTGAGGGCCTTAACAAGAGCAATGTAAAATAGCCCATAGACGGTTGGGAAATAGGTGTTAGCGTAACAAGGGGACACATGGTCTTTGATATTCGAGAGTTTGTGGGTATGAATCCTATGATAGTGTCCCCATGTAGCAAATCTAGACAATGTTAGAGGTTTTCGATGGCGCAAGTGTCGATGATGGCACAAGTGTCGAAGATGGCACAACAAAATCCAGCAATGTTAGTGGAGATCAGTGTTCGGAAATGCGGTCCATGCGGCTGCATATGCGTATTCGGTCACTTGACCGAAGCGCATATGTCATATGCGACAATATGCGATCAAACCACATATGCGATCCGATTATGGTCGCATATCTGAACAAGACACTTTCATATATGGTTCATGTGTTTTTTTGTTTAATTCGTAACATGTTGATGACACGTTAACTCGTTTTTTCCCGAGAAAAATTTTATATCATCATTTGCATTGATACATCTTTTCATTTTTCTCATATATGCCGCATTTGTGAATAGAATCTAAGGCATCGTTTTCATATCCATGTCTTTCCATTGCTCCTAACACTTATTAACGAATTGTTTACTGCCTTTTGAATTTTCTATCTAACATTCTATTTCTTCGAATAAAATATGAAATAATTGACTAACATTCTAGCACTTTACCTTTTTATGCTTTTAATAAATTTTATGTGCAAATACAATTTTTCCCTATATTTTGTGTCAACAAGTTTTGTCCCTTGAAGATCCATATATATGTATAATTTTGGGTGTAAGATTTGTATACCTATGATTATTCTTTAGCTTTTGTTATTTATAGGATCAATATATGCATTAAAGGTTTTCTTATAAAATTCGTGTATTCCCTATTGAATCCAAATTTGTATGTGTATACATATGCATTAAATTCAAAATATACACTAAAAAAACAATCAATTTATAATATCATGCTTATATACTTATTGATTATATTATCTTATTTGAAAATTTTGATTTTGGATTTTGTTAGATCATCAAATTTTTTATATATTCACATTTTATTATTGTATTTTTTAATATTTTTAATTAAAATATTATAAACCGCATATACTTCTGTATATTCCTCTGCATATATGCTTACTCGCTTTAGACTGCATGACCGAACGAATACCGCATACTGCAATTCTGAACCTTGGTGGAGATTCATCAACAACAACTTCAGACGTTAATGATAATTCTAGCAAAATGACTTCATAGTCTCTTAGAGATTGTATGTGATTTAGATCTGTAATGAATATAATATATCTTGAGTTTGCATTATATATCTATAATCTTCGAGAATGAGTGTGTGCTTCCATGTCCTTATCGTGCACTTCCTTATGTATATAATAATAAATAAGGACGCATGCTCCTGCTTCTTATGTCGATCTTCCATGTATGCCTCCTAAGATCGTAAATACATAAGAACAATTTGAACATCATGTTGGTTGCAATTGACAATACAAACATCAAAGTCGATGCTGGCACAACATGTTGCATTAATGGTAATGACTGTTGCAATCGAAAATCATCGAAATCATCCAACATTGTTGAGCAAGATAAGAATCAGGTCTAACCAACATCTAAAGTATAAATAGTAATGATTATGGTTGCTCATGAGGTGTCCACGGAGTTTAGCATGTATTGTAGGCTAGGATCGTTGGAAATGTTGGCATGGTCAGCATTTTAGGTTTTTACTATTTCTTCGAATAACTCTAGTAAAGACCATAACATCTTCTCAGAAACTCATCCAACATTGCTGAGCAAGATAGGAATCAAGGTTGACCAACATCTGAAGTATAAATAGCCAAGTTTATGACTCCTCGTAAGGTGTCCATGGAGTTTAGCTTGTAATCCAACATTGCCGAGCAAGATAGGAATCAGGGTTGACCAACATTTGAAGTATAAAAGCCATGATTATGACTCCTCGTGAGGTGTCCATGGAGTTTACCATGTATTGTAAGGTAGGACCGACTAGAAATGTTAGCATGGTCAATATTTTAGGTTGTTTTATTTCTTCAAGCGACTCTAGTAAAGATCATAACATCTTCTCACCAAGTAAACAAGAACGTTGAACATTGACGCATGATTCTCGAGTTTTCAAAAAGATTCACGAAGATCTATCCACTTGCAATAATAGGAAAATGATGCATGACCTCTGTCTTTTCTTTCCATCTTTTTTATGTGTACGATAAACAATTTATGAAAACAGAATGGAAGTCAGTCTCCATTAACAAATAAAGCATACAAGTTTCAAATATAATGAATAACTTGAGAAATCCAACAACGTTCTCTTTTAAAGAAGAAAATGTAGATGAGAGAATAGGATTCTTCTTGAAGGAGAGAGGAATATTTGCTTTCTATTCCAGTTTCCATATCACTTGTTATTTTCTAATCCTTAGACGTCCCTTCTTGTAGAGAAGAATGGGTTTTTAACAAGAAAATGATAAATAAAATAGCATCTTAAAGAAGCACTGCATTGATCATCCCCAAAAAGACTCCTTAGTTAATTACAATAACTCTTCCCATGTTACAATTAGCCATCTCAGTTTAGTTGCAATAAAACTATTTGAAATAAAATAACAATTGATTCAAAGACAACGACAATAATTGCCTAATCCCTGATTTTGCCCAATTCAAAATTTGGATTGCAACAAGCTGACTTGATCTCATCAGTCAAAGCCCTCATTGATGAACTTCTTCTTAACATCCCCTATAAGAAAATATAACTTAATTTATCACGATGCCCAGACATCTCTGTCCACCAGATTGTTATACACATTATTAGCACTCTATTGCATATTCATTGTATTATTGTTTTGATGATAACACGCTTTGTGAGTACACATAATACTGCAGATTTCATTACAAATTCACTCCAAGTATGAAGCACAAAAGAGCAACATTATGATAGAACCGTTATGAAGCTTCCTTGTGAATCGGGAAGACAGCAGTTATGATGTGGTTGTCGCTGCCTGACGGGAGACACACCAGTGACGACGCCGGTCAATATCAAGGAAGGTGAAGTTATGCATTCATTGACAATCTCTGATAGATTGCTCATGGATCGATGAAGACGAGCTTCATGGATTCCTTCGTGATATACTCCAGAATTATCGCAATGCCATCTCGACGGAGCGAGAAATCCCGGAAGGGGGAGTTGATGCAGCATGAAGAACCGTACGTATTTTGTTACCTTCGTTCAATTTATCATGACAATTTTAGGTCAAGTAGTTGAGTCCGGATTTTATTTTATTTTAGTTTGTAAAATGCCCATTATATAAGGCCTTGGCTAGTTTATTTGATGTTTTATTCGGAACCCCAATTTGTGCTTCATTTGGTGAGTTCTAGCCTATATGAGGTCCCACCCGTGAGGAGAGAATGATATAGATGAAGAATTATTTTTATTTCTCCACTTATCTCCCTCACCCTCTCTCCCCTTATTTTCTCTCTTCCCGAAACCCTAATCCTCCCCTTCGTTCCCATCTCACCTCCGCCGCCCTCCCCTCTCATCTCACTTCCCTATCCCACGCCACCAACCAGCCACCCCTCCCAACCTCTGCCTCCACCTTGCCCCACCCTCACCATCTCTCAAGCCAATGCCACCCGCACCTCCGCCAATACGCCGCAAACCCCCCACCTTGCCGCCAGCGACCCACAACAACCCAGCAGCCACACTGCACTCTCGTGCACTGCCAACACAACATCTCTCCTTCATCATGTCGCCACTATGCCCCCACAATTGTTGCCCTCGATCAGGCCAAGGTTCTACGTCTTCCATATTGGTTGTGATATGAGCGTCCTCTCCACCAAGGCCTTAAATGTCGGTTTCGGGCACCATTTCGGTCGACATTCGAATGAAAATTTCGATCATTTCGGCCATTTCGCTCAAATTTCGATTTCGATAGGATACCGAAATTTGACCAAATTTCGTTGAAATTTGAGGCCATGCTCTCCACCCATTTTTCTGCCTTCTTGTTCCATGAGGGTGGATTGTTATACGATTGTTGGTTTGGTGAATCATTGAGACCCAAACATGCACAACATTGCCATATTCTCTATTAATCTTTTAATTGCTTTGGGTCCCTGAGTTTGTGGTGAAATCTATGATGGAAATCGTAATTCTAATAAACTGAAAGTGTTTTCTTTTAGTTTCTGTTCGGGCATTATTTTCCCATCCATATGTTTTGCTATTTCCATAATCATGTTGTCATTAATTGAGTCATGTCCGCTACTCGGTTTATTAAAGTTGGCTTAATCGAGGTAAACTGCCGGTTGCCAGTTCTGATTTTTTTTCGAATTATTTCACTTCTGAACAGGAACATTTAAATTGCACGTCATTTAAATTGTTTTTTACCGACTTTGTCATTGAGTCTAAACATGTTTCGGAATTGTAACTTAATTCAAGAGTACACTGCACATGCATTTAGGTTGCATCAGAAGGGGGTTATCCAAAACAGGTGGCAACCTCTCTACGTCGCGAAAATGATAGGGGTGGTGTTGAGATATCCTCCAAGCCAAATCGAGTGGGTCAACACTTGACATTGGGGAGAAGTTGTTGTCGTTCTCTCGAAACATCGTTGCACAATTAAGGTGGACTAGGAAGCGAGAAAGCGAGGCTCGTGGAGGGGCAAGGTGCCTATTGGTGGAAACTTAATGGTGAAGCCAATGTAGGCTCAGGAAGGCAGCGATGCCCTCGGTGCTTTTTCCAACAGTGGAGGTCAGGGATACGAGATCACGATTGGAGCTTTGGTGACAAACGATGCGAGGACTCTGGTAGAAACGAGATTCGAGCTGGCGATATCTGAAAGGGTAGGGGTGCAGATGGCGGGGGCTGCCCCTTCGTCTTTCCAATGAAGTTTCTGTCCTGAAATGCATGGCATGGATCAACCACAAAAGCGGTTGGTGGTAGGCTCCATGTTGGTTGCATGGAAGACCGACGTGGCTTGTCTACAAGAATCCAAGTTTGAGTCGTGGGAATTGGTTAGGTGAATCTCCACATTGGGTCTTCACCTCATTGAGTTCCGATGTTGTCTAGCAGTTGGAAGTGCAAGTGGTATTGCGGTTGCCTAGAACGGAGCCCTCTTCGACCTCGTTGATGAGTTGATCCTGGTGCACTCAGCATTAGCTTCCCTGATTAGCAAGGCAAATCTCTCCCGTGTTGTGGTTACGTTTGCGTATGGAGTGGAAGGGGCTTCCACAAATGAGGTGCAGTGGGAGGAGTTGAGGGAGATTAGACGCAGATTTCCAGAGACAGCCTAGCTGGTGGGCAGTGACTTCAATGTCACTTCGTACGCGAAGGATAGACAAAGGGGAGATGTGCACAGGATCAGCCCTCTTTGACCTCGTTGATGAGTTGATCATGGTGCATTCGGCCTCGGCTTCCCTGATCAGCAAGGCAGATCTCTCCCGCATTGTGGTTACGTTTGTGTATGGAGTGGTGGGGGCTTCCATGGCCTCAAATTTCAGCGAAATTCAGTCGGATTTCTGTCGAATATCGATATCCAGTCGAAATCGAAATTCGACCGAAATGACCGAAATAGGGGGGTCCTAATACAAAAAATGATCGAAATTCCGGTCGAAATTCCATCGAAATTACACCGTAATTCTGTTTTGATCGATACTGAAATGGTGACCGAAACCGACATTTAGGGCCTTGGGGGCTTCCACAAATGAGGTGCAGTGGGAGGAGTTGAGGGAGATTAGGTGCAGATTTCCAGAGACATCCTAGCTGGTGGGCAGTGGCTTCAATGTCACTTCGTACGAAGAGGACAGACCACGGGGAGAGGTGCGCGGGATCCTCGATCTCATCTTTCACGGAGGTAGTTAGGAGCTTGCATTGGATGTTATGGATGCGACAAATTGTTTCAATACATGGAGTATGTCATCTCGATCGCACATTGATCGATTTTTGTTGTCTATTAAAGCCTTGGAGATGTTTAGCTTGAACATTGTTTGCTCTCTACCTAGATCCCGTTCAGACCGCACGTCTCTATGTCTGGATAGTAGTAGTGGCAAAGGCTCGTCTTCTTATTTCCTATTTGAGAGGTGTTGGATGTTGGAGCCTTGGATGTTGATTTTCATGACATGGTGAATACTTTCTGGTTGAAGCTTGAGGTGGAAGGATCGGCCACGGTCTGCTTTGCACTAATGTTGGCTGCTCTACGACATAGATTATCCTGTTTCAGGAGGGACTCTCGCAAGGTGCGAGAACTGAGGAGAAATCCGATGCAGGAAGAGTTGGTAAGACTCAACATTGGGGAGGATAACAGGGAACTCGATGATGAGAAGTTGGTCGCCCGAGGGATTGTGGATAGGATTTTAGAAGAGGATAGGAAGAGGGAACACAAGAAGATGTAGAGGTCACGACAGAGGTGTCTGAAGGAGGGTGATGCAAATACAATATTCTTCCATGCAGTGGCTAATGGCAAGCAGAGGAGAAACGTGATCCACTTGGTTGAGATGGGGGTGAGATCTTCCACGGGGAGGGAGAGTTCATGACCGTCGCGACAAATCATTTCAAGGGATGAGCACGCGACTTCCTTACAACGATTCACAATGGTAGGGTGTGGGGGTTAGCCAGATTTTTGACTTGGATGCAAAGGGTCTGACGAGGCCTTTTGATTTGTTGGAGGTCTGTGAGGTTGTTTTTATTCGAACCAAGATGGATGCCCTGGGATGGATGGCTTCTCAGTTTTCTTTTTCAGGGAGTTCTGGGACATGATTGTTGTAGAGGTAACGGGAGTGGTGACGGAGTTAAATTAGGGGAACTTTGGCTTTGACAGGATCGACTGTTATTTCATACTCCCGTCGCCCAAGAAGGATGTCACGATAAGAAATTAATATTTCAAGCCAATTACGTTTTCCAATGCGATTTATCTGATTATGGCAAAGTTGCTGGCCAACCAATTTAAAGGAGTGCTGAACAAAATCATCTCGCCAGCTCATAGTGCCCTCTTGCATGGTAGACAACTCATGGGTTATGGCTTCTGAGATTATGGAGGATTGTGTAGAAGGAAAGTGAAATGAGTTCTGTGGAAGGTGGACTTTTCGAATGCTTACGACTGCGTTGACTGGCTTTTCATTTGGGTCTCTCTACCCAAGCGTGATTCCCCTAACTTGTGGATTTCATGGATGAAGAGGTATGTTACGACTGCTTCATGTGTGGTCATGGTGAATGGGCAACCAAAGGGGGGATACTTTCAGCCGCAGCGCAGGGTCAGACAAGGGTGTCCCTTGGCACCTCTCCTCTTTGTTCTTGCAACCGATGCTTTAATGATAATGGTGGATCGTGCCATCTCGGGGGGGGGGGGGGGGGGGGGCCTTTGCAAAGGATACTCGAGGGAGGACTTCTCTGTCCCCATTCACTAATACCATGGTCATACGATTCTATTAGCGGAGGCTGGTGCTGAATGTCGCAAGGGATTATATGTGGTTTTGGACATGTTTGGTGATGTGTCTGGGCTGAGGCAAAATAGGGACAAGTCTGAGTTTGTCCCTTTTGGACGGGTAGATGCGGAGATCGACTTATGTGTTGATTGGTTGCGCTCTCCGTGTAAGGAGTTGCTGCTGAGATACTTACGTGTATTGCTGGTGGCTAGGAGGATGTGTGTCGCTGAGTAGTTACCTGTGATTGAGAAATTGGAACATATGGTAGCCGACAGATGTTTGTATGTCTAGGGGAGGTAGACAGGTGTTGTTGTCGGTTCTTTCAGGTATCCATTTTTTATTCTTATCCTCTCGCTTGGTGCATGTAGGGTATGGAAGAGGCTCGAATCCATCATGAGATGATTTTTCTAATCGTCGGATGGACATTGACATGGTTTCACATTGGTGGATTGGGAGTCAGTGACATGATCAAAGGATGACAAAGATCTCGGTGTTCACAGTTTGGAGGAGATAAACAAGACTTTATTGAGCAAATGGGTCGCACGGTCATGGAAGGTCGTATCGATATCGATATCGTATACATACGATATTTCGACGATATATCGCCAAAATATCGCCCATATCGACGAGCCTTTGTGAAGAAAATGCCTGGAAATCGGGATATATCGCCATATACGGTGCCCATATCGGTCCCATGTCGATATCGATATATCGCTGATATATCGTCGATATTTCCTTCCATCACGTATTTGATGCGATTGTGACAGTCCGGTATGTGGCTTGATTAGGAGAATCTATGGACCTGGTCTCTTTTTTCCGAACCCAAGGGAATGGGGTCTCTCACTCTCATAATTTTGGAGAGGGATTTGTAGCATGGCACATGAGTTATAGTCGTTTCTGAGACTAGTGCTGAGGGACAACCCTGGCTTTCGGTTTGGGTGGATGATTGGAGTGAGGAGACTCTATAGGAGAGGTTCCGCCGGTTGAAGGCTTTGGCGGTCAATCATGGGTGCTCGGTTGTGGAGGCTTAGGATGGATAATTTTTTTCCCAATGTTTAAATCGGAACTATCCGATCGACGTTTCGAGGAGCTCATAACACTACTAGACGAGCTAGAGGTAGCGGTTGAGCCATCTGACGACCTTGACTGTTGGACTTGGGTGATGGTGCGTTCACAGTTGGGAAGGCGTGCAAAGCCCTAAAGGTCCATTGACGTTTGATCCCGGGGAGTGTGGCAAACTGCAGGAGAATTTGGAGGTGGAAGATCCCAGTTCGTGTGAAGGTGTTTCTATGGCTATTCAGAAGATGAAAACTATTAACCAAGGAAAGATTCACGTGCTTTATGCCCTCATCCAATTTGGCATGCCCTCGGTACTTGGTGAATGTAGAGGATGTTGATCACTTTTTCGTTGGTTGTGGGAGCTCCGTGGCTGTCTAGAGTGTTTGGGAGAAATGCTATTTGTTCTAACAATGTCGCCTGGTTTTGGAAATCCATTGGGGAGGACTGGAATAGCATGAAGAAAGAGAAATCCAGGTATGTAGCAATGATCTGGACCCTTTGATTGGCTAGAAATGGTGTGGTTTTTCGAAAAGATCATTTCTATGGGGAGAATGTGGTAGCGCATGCTAAGGCGCTTAATAAAAGTTGGAACCGTAGTCTTAAAATACATTGTACATGATATAGCCTTCTAATACATTTTGGTGATAAATGGTGAAGTTTTGGGCACACACCTATATGATGGAGGCCCTTTTTCTTCCAAAAAATAAAAAAAATGTACTAAGCCTTCTCCCACTATAAGTAGGGTCGGCTACATGGATTCTTGCTCAAATCCGTGTTGAAATATTCGACTATTTTTACGTTGGCCGTCGACTACCTAACACAACCACTGCAAGAGTGGGATTTGAACCCTGGTCTTTTGTGTGGTAGACACATTGTACTACCACTAGATCATTAAGTGGGTTCTTCCAACAAATTAACTAGGACAATAAAGCCACACTCAGTGGATATGCTGAAAGCTATGAACAAAGCAAAGAGAATAAAGAAGACTTTTGTAATATGTATATGTAAATAGTCTTAAATATATATATATATGCATGTGTTTCATATAGGCATATTAGGTCCAAGCCATCTTGATCGATCAACCTTCCTAATATGATCGATCGATCACCTTTGATCGATCGCTAGTGAGGTTTCCACGCTAAAATACTTGTCTATTATGGTTGTTCGTAAACTGTGACTTGCTTGTTATATCTATGGTGATTATTATCTGTAGAAACTGTTTATGGACCATAACATTTTGTTTAGTGATCCACAAGAACTCACACTTGGTATCAGAACATGATTCACGCAGATGACGTAATTGAAATCATGGTTTTTACCCAATGAGATTTCCACGCTAAAATATGTCTCTTATGGTTGTTCATATTCTGTGGCATGCTTGTTATAGTTGTGGTGCTTATTATCTGTGGTAATTGTTTATAGACCATAACATTTTGTTTAGTGATCCACAAGAACTCACACTAGGTATCAGAACATAGTTCGCGCAAATGACATAATTGAACTCCATGTATATGGCTACCATATCACCAACACCTCGGAAGGACAATCCGCGATAAGACCTTCATTGTTTGATGATACTATTTTTTTCTAGTTAGAAAATCAGCAGACATATTCATTTAGAAAGCATGGGATATGAGATATAGAAGATTTCCGAGAGCGAATATCAAAAGCTAAAAAGAGGAAAGAAAATGCCTTCGTTGATAAGAAAAAGAAAAAGATGACAAACAACTTAAAGGTGATTAACGTTTTATTTTGCAGATTGACCATGGAAGAACTCGATAGAGCATATGTTCGTAGACCCATCTATAAATTTGGAATAGACTCACCATGACATATAAAGTTAAGAATTAGTTTATTACAACAAAGATACGAACTTTTCAGGATCGACAAAGGAGAATGTGTCATGGAGAAATACTCGTTTCCTAGAAATTGTGAATTTGCTTCAAATTTTGGATGTGAAGATAGATGAAGCCATGCTCGTCAAAAATCTCTTTAGATCGCAAACTGCAGAGTGGAGAACCACAACCACAATTATCAAGGAAGCAATGATACATATACACTTCCTTTAAATGAACTGATTGGAAAACTTCTTGCTTACAAAGTCGAGAAGGAACAAAAAACGAAGACAATGCATATTCGAAGGGTGTAGCACACCAAGTCCAAGCAATTACAACCTCAATTAAGGATAAAGATAAAGAAATAGCTTTCATCACTGGTCAATTCAAGAATTATTTTAAGAGCCAATAAGAATTGAAGAAAAGAAAAAAGGATGCAGAAGAAATTATATGTTTCAATTACAAAGAAAAAAGACACATCAAATGGGAATGTCATCTTCTCAAAGCAACAAAAAGGGATGTTCGTGCAAAAAAAAGGTGTCGATAAATTCACCACCCGTCAAAGAAAAAAGAAAAAGTCTCTCACACCATTTCAAGGGGACTCCGATACAAGCGACAATGAAGAAAAGGTATATATATCGGACTCATCGTTAGTCGCTACTCCTGTGAAAATGAAGAGAAAGACATACGAGATGATAAAGAAGTAAATGTATATTATGATTAGCTATTTGAATCTTTTCAAGAATTGCATTGCATTGTTGAAAAATTACTTAGTAGAAATGAAATGCTAAAGAAATCTAGTAAAGAAAAGAATCTCACCACAAAGAAATTACTTCTTTAGAAAATCGCATTAGTATGCTAAAAATGGTAATAAAATGATCTTGTAAAGTTCATCAATGGGAAAGAAAATTTAGATATCTTACTATGCACTCTTACACAAGACTCCACTAAATTTGGAATATGATAAAATCCAACCAACGAGCATTATCCATCTAGTTCAAAAGAAAGAAAGATACGGATTCTCGAAAGTGAAGTTCTGAACTGTAAAAATAACAATGTTGGATCCAAACCTGTAGAAATAACAATGTTGGATCCAAACAAAAAAAGGATACCAGGAAAAATTTATGCAAAATGGATGGAGATTAATACGAGAAGCGCCACCAAGAAAAGCTACCAGAAAACTCCAAATTATGTGTGGCAAGAAATGAGAAGACCACACTGACTGGAATACAAGAAAAGGGGATAGATCGAAGTAGACAGAAGAGATCCCATGAATCTTGACACAACTCCAATGGATGGATGTCGTCGTTGTCGTCTAACCATGGCTATCCTTCTTGATAATATGATACAATCATTCCATCTTCTAATTTGTATTACTATTTATGCATCATATAGTACTTTAGAAAAAGAAGAGAATTAGTTTTCAAGATTAAAAATGATTTAACAATTTTATTAAGAGGGAATATGTTAAAAAATGGATGGAGCATTTGTATTTTTAAAAGGGGGAGAAAATTGTTTTCAAAAAAAGATTTTAAAATGAAATCTTTTTAATAGGTCAAAAGGGGGAGAAGAAATTGAGATATTAATTACCAGGTTCCGTTTGTATGTCATCATCGAAAAGGAGAAGAATGTTAATACCATGTTGCATACTAATAGTATTATTATTTTGACGATAACAAAGTTTGTGGGAACAAATAGTACTAAACATTTCATGACAAGTTCACTACAAGTATGATGAACAAAAGAGCAAGATTTTGGAGAATTTAACAAGGACAATAAAGTCATACTCAATGAACAAGACGAAAGCTATGGACAAAGCAAGGAGGAAGAAAGAAGACTTTTGTCACATACATATGTAAAAAGTCTCAAATATGTGTGTTTCATGTAGGCATATTAGGTCCAAATCATCTTGACTTTCATGATTTGATTGATCAATTGCCTCTGGTCATTCACCTTTGATAGACTATCCACTTACCGTGATCGATCATAATTTGAATTCAGATCCCAACTTCTATAAAATGATCGATCAATAATATAATCAATCATCCTACTTATAGGATCAATCATATGTATCGAATCTTAGTGATTTCCTTCTATATTGTTTCCAACATCTATATTTTTTAGTAGATATCCCCCTCCACTATAAATAGAGGCCCAGACATATGTCGTCGACATATCTCAATTCATTTCTCAAAGCTCTAGTCGAGGCAATCTATCTTTCTTTCTACTTCAAAGATCACATTTTGAGAGTTATTCACCTACACACTCGATTTGCATTTCTTTGTTCAAGTATAGTACATCTATTTGCCTCATTATTCTCATTGCATAATTATATTTAAAGCTGCATACTTTGGTGTAATCTTGACTTGATGTAATGTAACATGTGATTTTTAATATAAGGTGTACAAAAAACTTGGTATTCAATCCAAGTTTTAGGAAAGTCTTTCATGTGTGGTCCAAAGAATTTGTAAGTGATTGAATTATCAATGTGGATATAACTCAAGATAGCGGAATAGTTGATTGACTCAGTCAATCGAGTCAATCGGAAATCCTAAGTCAGAGAACTTGGGTTGTAGTTTTTTACCATAACCTAAAATGTTGATTTCGACTGCATGTCGACAAGCTAACGAAATCGAAATATTAGCAACATGCATAGTTATTAAGGCGGCAAGGTGACAAGGTGCTTGGCTTGGGCACCTGGGCACGCATAAGCGTTATTAATTTTTTTATACATACATATATATGGAAATTTCCATTGGTTTAGGATTTAGGGTCCGATTGCCACCACATTTTTATCATGATATTGGGGGTCAAACCACATTTTTATCATGATTGATGAGACTAGAGATGGAGTAAATGAGAAGCTTGAGGTCTGGAGACATGCATTGGATACTAAAGGACTTCATATAAGTAGAGCTATGAATGAATATATGGAGTGCACTTTAGATGGAAGCAATGGTGAAGAAATCGAGGTGAAGATTGGTGGCGATAAGAAGATATATTCTTTTAGATACTTGGAATCTATTTTGCAACATGACGGGAAAATTGATGGAGATGTTACTAATAAAATAAATGCATACTGGCTAAAGTGGAGAGGAGCCTCTACTCAAGGCCTTAAATGTCGAACGTCGGTATCATTTCGGTGACTGACCGAAACGAAATTTCCATCGAATTTCGACCGAAATTTCGATCAAGTTTTTAACCAGGACCCCCAAATTTCGATCAATATTGGCCATTTCAGCTAACTTTCGATAACCCACCGAAATCGAAATTCGATCGGATTTCAGTGATATTTGATCCCATACCTCTGCTGCTCTCTGTGATAAGAAAATTCCTTTGAAAATAAAGGAAAGTTTTACAAAGCAACCTTGAGACCTACTATGCTTTATGGATTTGATTGTTGGCTTGTAAACCATAGATATGTGCAGATAATAGCAGTACCAGAAATGAAAATGCCAAAGTGGATGTAAGGACACGTGTAATGATCGGATTCAAAATGATGCAATCAAAAGGAAAGTTGGTGTAGCTCCGATCGAGGATAAGATGAGAGAAAATCGCTTAAGGTGGTTTGCCCATTTGCAAAGGAGGTCAGCTAATGCACCAATGAGGAGATGCGAGTTTCGAGATGTTGAGCCGGCTAAGAGAGATCGAGGAAGGCCCAAGAAGTGTTGGAATAAGACCATACAAAGGGATCTTAGTTTTTTTGGATCTAAGCCCAAGAATGACCCAAGATAAATCCGAATGGAGGCAAAGACTCCATGTAGCCGACCCTACTTAATGTGGGAAAAGGCTTTGTTGTTGAATAATATTTTGTGGAAGAAATTGGAGGGTCGAAGAAGAGAAGATGTGCCAGTTGCACGGGATTCGAGAAAGAACCGTGAACATCGTGTGGAGGGAGAAGAAAGAAGGGGAAGATGTGAGATACATTTCAAATTTTACCACAGCGTTGCAAGGACTGTCAAGGACTCCGGAGCTACACAATAAACCATAAAGGCACTCGTAATTATAACAAGGGTCAGGGGATAGATAATCACGTTAAACTCACTCCAAGTAGTTGACAATCATGCTACATCCCCTAACAACAGTTGTAGTTCCGTCAACAAAGCTAGGGGGTTGACTAATGATTAATGATGACGACAAGGGGTTCGCAGATTTGATGTGATTAGCGGCTAGGGAATTATCATGGAGAAAGGAAACATGTTGGTAGGGAAAGAAAGAAAGAGAGAACAAGACAGGTACACTTCCTTTCAAACAAAGGCATGTGCATTACTTTACAAAAAATAAGGAGTGAAAAGGACTCTGGGGCTACATAACAAGTGACAGGGTCATAGGTGATCATAAGAGGGGCTGGAAAATCCCCTTGGACCAACTCTAAGTAGCTGATAATCATGCGACAACCACTAACAGTTGTGGTTCCACCGGCAACTGTATAGAGTTGATCGATGATTGACGACGATGCTGAGAGGTTTGTCAATTTGATGTGACTAATGGCTAGAGTTTTGTCGTGAATGATTGGAAGTCGATGGGAGAGAGAGAGAGAGAACAAGGCTGGTACATATCTTTTCAAAAAAAACATGGCAGCTACAGCATATTGTCAAACTAATACCAACATGTAAAAGAAAATAGCTTAAATAATTTCTTTAAATACTTGATTTGTCTTTGATAAAGAAAGATTTGATATCAATATTGCATGCTAAGTCCAAATTACACATTAAAGACAAAGCAATAAAACAAATAGCAAAATAGCACTTCTCAATGGCATGATAATTCCAACACTATCTAAATTAAGAAGCATTGCATTGTTCTTTGTCCATATTCATTACCAGTGTTAACGGCACCAAGGATGGTTCATTCTGAGATATAACGGGCCAAATCTTTTCTTTCACAAGAATATCATCTGTAGATACCAGAAAACCAAGTCACTGGACTTGTTTTCAAATCAAAGAAATAACTAAAATTATAGTTAAAAATGCACCTGCTCTAGCATTGGCAGAAATTATCTTCACTGCCGAAAATAGGGCATAAATCCCATCCAGTCGTTGTGCTGATTTCGTAAAACCAGTTTTGACAAGTTGGATAAGAGGATCCAGAAAAGGGGTAGCCTGGATAGAATGCAAGACATAAGTTATGTAAAAAATGGAAGATATGTCACAGGACCCAGAATAGATCGACATGTGAAGAGGAAGGGAAAAAATCTTACTCTTTCCAGCATATCAGAAGTACTGCATATGATTCGCAAGCATCTGAGATGCCCTCTTCTGATTGCTTCTTTCTCCTTCATTCCAGTAGTAATAAAAGTGATCACATCTGAATTAACCATTTCAGCAGATTTCCTTGCCCAGCTTGCAAACGCGGATAATATTGCTAGTTTGACATCCTCACTTCCTGATAACAGCACAGTGAAACCAACAAAAGAATGCACGTGTTATCACAATAAGAGGTGAGAGTAAAAAAAGATTATAAACAATAGATAAGAAGTATGTAAATGTTAAGCTATGTGTCTACCGTCATCCCTGTAACAGGAGATGAGCAAGCCAGCAACTGAACGGGACAAAGCACTTAAATGTTTTCCCTCAGGTGCTCTTGATAGTTCCTGCAAGGCATTTATTAATCCAATTCTTTGGTAGGCAAATGCCAATTTTCCCTCAGATCCTGTTGCAGGTACAAAATTAAGAAATTCTCTCTATAGTGAATTTGCAGAATGAATATAAAAAATGACATGATAATTCAGCTCCACGCAGAGACATGCAAAGATGCTACCTCCAAGCACAGCTTTGACAACGCTAAATATTAAAGATGGAGCATCAGGGTCACTCGATTTCTCGCTCAAACATCTTATGATTACAAGAGCCTCGGACCTCCTCCTTTCATCGGATTGACGAACCTGGGGTATTATCACTGAAAGAAACTCATTAACATACTTGCTCAGATCAAGATTGACCGATTGCAATAAAAAACCAATTGATTCGGAGACGATCTCAGGATTCCGTTTGAGCATCTTCAGAGCTGATGGAACTACAGTATGTTTCATATCGTCATGCGCTATGCAAGCAAAAAGTGGTTTAAATGCTTCATTTAGAGCATAAGAAGGCTTCTCTTTTGCATTCAGAACTATGTTCACGTACATATCAAGAAAAATTGGCTGCATGGTTGATGCAAACATGGTTCAATAAATAACTAGATAGTTAATATAACATAAAATAGTTGAAAAAAGGTTACCTTGAAACTGCCAAATTTAGAAGTATTTGTGGTTTCAAAAGCAAGTAAAATCCCTATCAATTCAGCATTGTATTTTGCAGAGATTCTTGTTTCCTTCAAATCTTCTAGATAAGCTTTGTAAATAGCTGGAGACTGAGACAGAACAGTTAAATTAACAGGAGAAATAAGCTAGGGCAATGTAAAACAGAAGTTCTAAGCACCAAACCTCGGAGAATAGATTAAAGAATAACTTCTTGCTAGCTCTTCGGATACGAAATGATCCCTTCATTACGATAGGAAGCAACAAGCCCTGTGCAGAAGCCAGTTTTGCAAAGGCACTTTTGAAATGGCTGCGAATTGACTCCTTGTTAAGAGGATGCAAGACCATTTAAGCAATCTGAAGCTTCCTAATGGAGTGGTAACCTTCGAGTGTCTCTCCATTGTTTGTACAAGAACGGAAGCAAAAGTCTTCATATAAGTTATATCATGCACAAGAGCTATAATAAAATCATCCACGGCCTTCCTTGATGGCCGATCATCATAAATGAACAATGTTTTAAATATGGTATCAACTAATATCGATACTTCTTCACTCAACAGACCTAAAGAGAGGACGAAAAATAATATGAAGAAAACAATGGAATAACATTACATGTTGTGCAAAACAAATTCATGAAAAAGAAAAGCTCATTTTAATCTGCATAGCATCAATAGGAGAAGAAATCACACTAAGATTGTTGATCAGAAGTGGCAATTTGGTGTAGCATTTTCATAGACATGTTTAATTCAATAACAAGGCCAAAATTGCTTTTTTTACTCTCACAAATATAAAAACAGGATCATTTAGTTTATGTTTATTATATTGTCCCTTTCGAATTTTTCTGCATATCTCCTTTTGGGCAGAACAGTGGAATAATTTTTTAAATAAACGTGAATAATGCAAGATACCACATCTACTCCTGATGCCGTATTGCACCCTTTTCAGGTTAAGAAAAAATTAAAGATCCCCAAAATCTTATGGCTAAGGTAGTGGATTTGCCTGTCCCGATGCACAACCCCGATAACCTTACTGAATGTTGTGAATGTTGTGCACTCAAATGCCACCAAATCCAACCTTCATCCGCTCAGTCATGGACTTAAGCGCAATATATCTAGTGACAGTCTTGACAAATAATCAGCCGGGGTTGGTCACGCACTGCTAGATGGATGAGAGTACTTCATAAACTTCACTTGAGTGGCGTCCAAAAACTACACTTTAAAGGATGTCCACTTCAACTTTTCAAACCACTGCTCCATTCCACTTTGTATACATCCACCAATTAACGAACAGACTGTGCGGACAAGATATTCATTATTCGTTGCAAGGTTCACTTTCCACTAAAGGAGCATCAGATCGCAATGATTCAAGGACCAATATTGCAAGCGTCTCGAGATATCAAAAAGATATAACAGAAACGAAATTCTCGATTTCAATCATGCAACGAAAAAGCATAATTTGTTATCAAAGATTCACCTTGGCTGCTAATATGATGCGGCAGAATCTCTCGGAAGATTCGGATTCGCTTCTTGGTGGAGGCGGTAGAAACCTCTTCGGCGGCGGCCCCGAGGGGATCCGCAGATTGGGCCATGGAGAATGGAGGTAAGAGGGACTGAATGCGGCGGCGGTCGTGGGGATTAGGGTTTGGATGCCGGGGGTTTCACTTTTCAGACGCGCCGGGAACTCGTGCTTGCCTCTCCCGGGCCGCGAGATGGGTCCAGGGGAGTAGGGTTCTAGCAGTGATGGAGAGAGGGAGTTTCCTTATGTTGCGGGATATTTAACTCTGTGACCGCTCTTTTTGGTGAAAATTGCTTCTTGCCTACCCCGGTACCGTTCTCAAAATCTAGTGCACTTATGATATGCAAGGGTAAAAGAAACCTCCGTCGCTCATGTATAGAAGTGATTTTTATTAGATCTATGTAGAAGGAAATCTTCTTGGAGAAAAAAAATATGTGTAATTATATTTTAATAAAATCTATGGATTATGTATGTGAGATATTTATAATTGTGCGTGCAAAAATACTTTTAGGCCGTGTTCGTTTGAAGAATAAATGCTGGAATAAGAGTCAATCCCTCGTCGGGCATAGTTTTTAAGAGTACAGCTATTCTCATCCATATCCGGTTATTTAACTTGTTCCACCCTTATTGATGTCACTATTTTACCTTACCTACCCTTATTCCACATTATTCTCATTAATCATATCTTTCCAGTCAAATAGAGAATAGACCTTTATTCTCCTTATTCTCCATCCTTATTCCCATGGGGCTTCGATTCGGGGATAAGCAGAAATAAAGGGTGAGGAATAAGAAGATGTCCATGGGATTACATCGTGGATCATCAGCTCACGATTGATTGGCGAGCAGGAATCTTGCTTGCTAGAGATTCTGGGGGGAAACCGTAAGGCAATAGGCTGGAACATTTTTCGATGTCCATAGAATAAATCTTGATGTATGTTCACACTGTATATATCTTAAGAATGGGGCCAAAGCCTCTTGTGAATTCCACTGTAGGTTGAATCTGAATTTGCAAGAAGTCATGGAGAAGGAAATTGAGAAATGATGTGACACGAGTTTCATTTATCCCATCTCCAATTCCAAGTGGGTGATACCAGTTCATGTTGTCCCAAAGAAGTTGGGAATTTTGATGGTCACCAACAAGGATGGAGAGGAGATCGTGATCCAGGTACCCACGTTGTGACGTGTCTATGTGGATTACAGACGTTTGAATGCCGTGACGAGGAAGGGCCATTTTCCCCTATCATTTATTGATCAGATCTTGATGAGATTTACAGGAAAAAAATTCTTCTATTTTCTATACGGTTATCCATGTTACAACTAAGTGTCAAATACTCCTAAGGACCAGGAGAATACCATGTTGACATGCCCCTTTGATACCTATTCTTTTAGACGTATGCCTTTTGGGTTATGCAATGCTCCCGGTACATTTCAAAGGTACATGATTGATGTATTCGCCAAGATGATCAGTGAATTCCTATAAGTCCTCATGGATGACTTCTATGTCCACGACGACTCCTTCAATTTCTATCTTGGAAATTTGGACCAAGTCCTCAAAAGATGTTGTGAGGTGAATCTGACGCTCTCTTGGGAGAAGAGTCACTTCATGGTCATGGAGGGCATGATGTTGGGACACGTCATCTTCAAGTGAGGAATGGAGGTTGACCCTACCTTGGTGGACGTGATTGTTGGACATGCGAGCCCACTGTGAGCCATTATGCAATAAATGTTACTGCAAATATCATTCCCTGATCTGAAATAAAGAATAACTAATTTGCATAATAGGTCCCTTAGTACAATTAGGGTTATGTGCCATGGCCATCTTAATTATCATACATATGTTGATTCAATTATTCAATCATAGAGGTTAGTTCTTGGATAATTATCTAAAGAGTCGGATCGAGGACTCGTCAAGCATGGAAGGAAATATCAGGATATATCGGCGATATATCGTCGATATATCGATATTAACATGGGACCGATATGGGTACCGATATGACGATATATCCCGATTTCCGGACATTTTCTTCACAAAAGCTCATCGATATGGGCGATATTTCGACGATATATCGTCGATATATCCTCGAAATATCGTATCGATACGATATCGAAACGATATCGATACGGCCTTTCATATCATCAAGCATCATCAAATGATTATCAAGAGAGGATCTCCAGTCTGAGAAGGAGATGGTAATCCTTTCTCTGAAGGTTGATATCTGACCGACCTCTTAATGTAGGTCCTCTACATAGGAATAGAGATTCGGAGGTGTTAAATAAGTTAGGTCAAAGAGTTGACTTAATGAGATCGAGAAAATCAAATATTTGTGTGTATACTGTCATGATATAGGCATGCATCTTCTAATCGGAGACATATGTGTTATTATATCTATGAGTATGTACATTTGGCAGGCCAATAGGTTGATGATCTAATCAAGGTCCATACATCAGTGCGTTGGTGTGTATGCACGGGCATACGAGTAATACGATCTCTCAGAGGGATCGTACAGGTTCATTACTGAACCGGAAAGACATGAGCTCACTCATGAGATATTGGGAAGAATCAAATTCTGTGCACGATCGTCTCGATTTAGAAGCTAGACTGAATTTATAGGTTTGTTATGTATTTTTTGAAAGTATATGATCAACGCCTAGGTGTGATATATGCTTTTTGGAAAGCATATGATCGATACCAACTACCAATAGTCAAATGAGAAACTCAATGATGAAACCCTGAAGTAGATAATGTAAACATTGATCTTATACTTTGGGTTTAGTCTGGTTTTTCCGATATGCAAGATGTATAGGTGTCAGGAATACCTGAGGTTGATGTGATCATTATCGATTGTATAACCATGACGCTTCCATTCCCAAGGAGTGATGAAATGGGTCTGGATTTTAGTGACTCCTCTCAGTAGAGAAGTGATCTGATCTTGGCCCAAATATTGGACATTGATCTGAATGTGATTTGTCACATGAGTGTGGGTTTAAAGATTGACCCATTAATGGCTCTCTGGGCTAGTGGAGATTGTTGGACATGCGATCCCACTGTGAGACATTATGCAATAAACGTTATTGCAAATATCACTCTCGGATCTGAAATAAAGAATAACTCATTTGCATAATAGGTCCCTTAGTACAATTAGGGTTATGTAGCATGTCCATCTTAATGATCATACAGCCATTGATTTAATTATTCAATCATAGAGGCTGGTGTTTGGATGAATATCTAAAGAGTCAGATTGAGGATTCATCAAGCACCATCAAATATTATTAAGAGAGGATCTCCAGTCTGAGAAGGAGACGACAATCCTTTCTCTGAAGGTTGATATCTGACCGACCTCTTGATGTAGGTCCGTTGCATATGAATAGATATACATAGGTGTTAGATAAGTTAGGTCAAAGAGTTAACGAGATCGAGATAACCAAAGACCTATGTCGTATACTATCACGATATAGGCACGCATCCTTTGATCGAAGATAGATGTGTTATTGTATGTATGAGTATGTACATTTGACAGACCAATAGATTGATGATCTAATCAAGGTCTATACATAACCACGCTAGTGTGCATGCAAGGGCGTATGAGTAATACGATCTCTCAAAGTGATCATACAGGTTCATTACTGAAACGGAAGACATGAGCTCACTCATAAGATATTGGGAAGAATCAAATTCCATGCACGATCGTCTTGCTTTGGAAGCTAGACTGAATTTGTAGGTTTGATATGTACTTTTGGAAAGTATATAATCAAAAACCTAGGTATGATATACATTTTTGGAAAGCATATGATCAATACCATCTCCAAATAGTTAAACGAGAAACTTAATAATAAAATTCTGAAGTAGATAATGTAGAAATTGATCTTATACTTCGGGTTTATTCTGGGTCTTCTTGTATGCAAGATGTACAAGTGTTAGGAATACCTGAGGGTGATGTGATCATAGACAATTGTATAACCATGACGCTTCCATTCCTAGGGAGTGATGAAACATGTCTGGATTTTAGTGACTCCTCCCAGTAGAGAAGTGATATGATCTTGGTCTAAATATTGGACATTGATCTGAATGTGATTCAGATGCAATGTGAACATTAGGTTTGCGGTCTTGATTTAATCAAGCATCTATAAGAGGTCCGCAAGATCTGGATTTAAGATGTGATCTCAATATCCAAGTCACTATACGTACGCCCTGTCCTTATCCTTAAGTATCCGCGGAGAAAACACATTATCCTTGAAAGAGTTCAAGGATAATTTCATTGTTGATATATGTACGCGAGCATTGAGAAAATTGATGATTAAATGTGATTTAATTGTCATGATAATATGAATTAAATTCATACTATAAGGAGAGTTATATTTAATAACAAAATGTGATTTAATTATCAAATATGTGGATAATGTGAAAGCGATTCATACTATTCGGGCACATGAGAATAGAGATCCAAGATGCTTAAATGTGATTTAATTATCATGGATATGAATAATGTGGATAGCACTATCCATATTAATCATATACATTATAAATGTGATTTATAATATATAAGAGAGATCTATTTGTATTTTACATTTGTTAATTAAAGATTGATGTGAATTGGATTCACATTGGACAATTAATTAAAAATGTAATTCACATTTTATTTTGTGTTGTGAATGTGATTTATAATTTTCGATGGCAAGATTGCAATATTTTACAAAAAAAATATAAATTATTTTTGTAGAATAATTTACAACAAGTGTCGTTGTAAATATTGGAGATTTCCATGGAATAGCGTAATCTCATGAGATTACATATGATCCCACCAACTCCCATAAGGAAAGGGTGAGGCAATCTCCATTCCATAATATCCTATGCATGATTAATTTAATTTAGAATTAATTTAGAATAATTTATTAATATATATATATATATATTTATTTATTCTTTATTAAATTAATTCTTGTTGTTTTTATGACAAAATCTTGGCCATTGAAAGAAGCACAAATCAATCTCATCGTTTGATTTTGTGTAGTCAATGGATTGTGATCCACGGACTCCGAAAATATTATAAATAGAAGGGTATCCATAACACTTTATTTTACACAAGTTGGAGACAACACCATATGCTCTCTCTCTCTCTCTCTCTCTCTCTCTCTCTCTCTCTCTCTCTCGTTCACTCGTTCTCTACATGCCATCTATCCCTCTCTCTCTCTCTCTTGTGGTCGTCCATCATGATGCCCTTGAGAGAGTCGCCATCGTCGTAGCGTAGCCGTTATGGTACCGGATTATTTCTTGTGGATCTTCGTCTCCTTCGGTGCGCCTCATTCATGAAGAAGCCGTCGGATTTCGTGTGACAAGATCAAGAGATTCACCACTGGGTCATCAACATGGAGTACGAGGAGCATGCATTTCATCAATGCGCTCGCAAGCATCTCATCCGTCGGATCGGACTTGAGACATGAGGTCTCTTCGGTCAGAGACTCGATCACAACCACGCTTCAAGAAGTAACCCTAATACTTGTTTGTGGTTTATATGCCCTGATCCTACCAGCCCCGGACTAGCCACTTTCTTTTGAGATCATGACGGACACCTCAGATTTTGTTGTAGAGGTTGTGTTATGATGGAGAAAGGATGGTGTCCCATTTACGATACATTATACAAGCAAAGTGCTTGACCCCGCTCAGCATAACCACACTGTTATAGAAAAAGATATACTTGTTGTAGTGTTTGCCTTGGATAAGTTCATATCATATCTCATTAGATACAAGAGTGTTGTGTTCACAGTCCATACAACACTATGATACCTAATGGAAAAGAAGGACATGGAGACGCTTCTTCTTTGGTGGATTTTACTTCCCCAGGAGTTTGTTTAGGATATTAAAGATAAACCTGGAGTGAAGAATGTAGTAGCTGGGTGATGAATCCACGATTCATCATCTCAATATATTGATCTTAGCAAAATCCACGAGTAAATTCCCTAATAAATGTCCATAAAATCAATAAATTAACAAAATGACTCTTGTAAATAAAACTCACTAATTATTGTATATTAGATTGTACAAAATAAATTACACATAAAAAGCCGCAAAATCAAAGGAGTTTTATACATGTAAATAGCTCAAAACTTTATGTATTTTTAGTAATTTCATATCAACTCCTTTTTGGCTAATTCTTTCTCCAACATGTTCATATCAATGTATATAAAAATACAAAGATACAAAACAAATTTTACCTCAAATAAATACTCTTAGATCCCAATGGGAAAAAGCCGTAAAGACCAACTTCCAAGCTAAATTCCCGCTCCGTATGAACTCCAAATTCACCAAACTCACTTTTAAAGATCAAGTTAGAAAATTATCTATCCAACGGAAGTGGTTTCATTAAAATCGGAGCTCATTTGCAAAAGTTGGGTTTTGAGACCTAGATGTACATTGTATACCTTGTATATATTCATTCTTTCTTTAATTTTTATTGTATCTTTCATAATTGCTAAAAATACAAAAAATATCATGATTGTTTTGTATTTTAATTATATTATTTTATAGTATTTTTCTGTTGTAAATATCTCTTATTAAAAAGACAAAAAAAATACATATTAGAAAAGTAAAAAAAATATGTACATGTTGTTTGTCTTCCCTTGTAAATTCTCCACTATTTATTTTCTTCTTTTTTATTCTATTGTAATTAAAGTAGCCAACTTTATTTCATTTATTTATTTATTATACATTCTCTACAATATCTACCATTCTTATAGAATAAGGAGAGAGCTTGGAGTGTTTTGTTGGTGACAGCTGCGAAGCATCGTCCTCAAGCGACGACCTCCTTCAGGTGAGATCCGCGGAGCTCCGCTTCGCGTCACGAGTTCCCCGTCGAGCTCGCGTAGCTTCTTCGATTTTTATCTCACCAATCGGGCCGAGGCGACAACAGGAGTTTAGCGTAGCTACTCCGCCAATCCGGCGAAGAATCAGGTAAGTATTCCTTCGTATTTCTCTTGTTATTTTCGTTTATCTCACACTTTTGTTTTTCTATTTTTTTACCACCAACTCATCCTCTTCCCCTTTTGTAAACATCCACTTTTTTTTCCCTGTTTAAGAAATCAAAATTTAAAAAATATAAAAAAGTTAAAACAAAAAAAAACCTTGTGCTTTATTACAGCAGAAAAAAAAGGAAATTCAAAAAAAATTTACAAAAAAAAATTAAAAAAAAACCGGAGCAGCAGAACCGCCGCCCCCTTCCCCAAGGGCAGCGGCTCCGCCGCCCCTCTCCCCATCCACGGCCACCGCGCCGGTGGCCACCGCCCCCAGCGCGCGGCCGCGCTCCGCCGGAGGCGCCGCCCTCCTCTCCTCCACCGCCGCGCTGCCACCGCCCTCCTCCCGGCTGCTGCCACCCGCGGCTCCAATCCCGCGGCCCTCCGCCGACCTACTCGCGCCGGTCCCAGCCCAGCGGCGCCGCCGCGAGCCGCCAACGACCCCCCTCCGCGTGCTGGCGCGGCGCAGCCGCCGTCAACCCCCACCTGCCGTTGGGTTCTACTTGGAGAAGAAGGTCATTCATTTCTTTATTTTTTTTATTGTAAAAATTGCATTTTTTATTTCTTTAGTTTTTGTAATTACAGTTTAGTCCCTGTGCATAAGTTTAAGTTGTAGATAGTTTTCTGAGTTTGCACAAAGACCCCTGTTTTCATGCTTTAATTTGGACCTCTCTTTTGCATCATTTTATGCAATAAAAATGTTTTTATGTTGAGCAACTTATCCTCTGTCATGTGAGTATATATTTGTATTTTTATGCTAGTTGGGTAATTAATTAAAAATGGTTAACTGAAATATTACATATTTTACCCAATCTGGACTCTTAAAATTATACTTCACACAGGGTTGCTCCAAAAAATCCACAAAAATTATATATGATGCCTTGATATGTGATGAACGTACAGTCCAAATTTCACATCTATTGGAGTTGTCTTGTGCCTACAATAAATTATTGAGTGATTTTTGTATTTGATTTTTAATTAAATCCACAGACATCCTTTTCACGAAATTTCAAATCTCCTGGATTGCTCATCGAAATATCTACTTGAGATAATTTGCATTTTGATTAATTTGATAATGTGGATTAATTAGGAATCATGTACTCACTGTCACTCTATTTTCACTAAAAAATTCATAAAAAATTCATAATTTGTCAAAAAAATCCAAAAAAATTATTGTAGTCTCCTTGCATTATGTTTTAGTTCCAGTAAATTTTTCATATTTTTTGCTTACTGTTTGTGTGATAAATTGCGAAAAAACCCATAAAAAGTGTGCATTTTTCATTATTGCATTTTAACCCCTAAAATTCCAAAAAAAGTACCTTGCGTTCATCTCTGGATTAGGACTCTAGGAAAAAAATATAATTTGGCTGAATTGGATTAATTTGACATTAAAATTAATTTGGCCTTGTTGTGTGTTTTCTTAGTGTTGTAATTCACTTGCATTTGCATTCTATTTGCATAAAAAAATCTAAATAATACCACTTGGAAATCTAGATCTTTATTTTAAAATTAAACCTCAAGTTGTTCCTTTGCCTCCCTGTGTTCGACCCCGGACTTGCCCGGGATATAAATTAAAGCCGAGACACTCTTCACGGAGATCCTTCTCTCGGTTCTGACCGAATCGCTAAGTACACGTATTACAACGTGACCGAATTAATTACCGTATTTAACGACTCGTCAGATGGCGCCGTTGCCGGGGACTCCAACAGCGAGGGGGCGGCGGCGGTTTGAGAGGAGGCGCCGCGAGGTCGCGGGTAGGTGGGCGGCGGTGGCGCCGCACTAGAGGGGCCGCGCGCGGTGGTGGCCGACTGTGGCTGGGCGGAGGTGGCGGTGGCGCGAGGAGGGGCGGCGACGGCGGCTACAGCCGCGGTGGGAAGGCCGAAGGGGGCGGCGGCGTCGCCGCTACCTGTGGATGGTGGGGGAGGGGGCGGGGGTTGCTGCCTCCTTCCTCTTCCGTTTTTTTTTAATTTTTTTAATTAATTTTTTTAATGCTGTACTAAAGAAATCTTTTTTTGTTTTAACTTTTTTATATTTTTTTAAATTTTGATTTCTTAAACAAGGAAACAAAAGTGGATGTTTACAAAAGGGGAAGAGGATGAGTTGGTGGTAAAAAAAATAGAAAAACAAAAGTGTGAGATAAATGAAAATAACAAGAGAAATACGAAGGAATACTTACCTGATTCTTCGCCGGATTGGCGGAGTAGCTACGCTAAACTCCTGTTGTCGCCTCGACCCGATTGGCGAGATAAAAATCGGAGAAGCTACGCGAGCTCGACGGGGAACTCGTGACGCGAAGCGGAGCTCCGCGGATCTCACCTGAAGGAGGTCGTCGCTTGAGGACGATGCTTCGCAGCTGTCACCAACAAAACACTCCAAGCTCTCTCCTTATTCTATAAGAATGGTGGATATTGTAGAGAATGTATAATAAATAAATAAATGAAATAAAGTTGGCTACTTTAATTACAATAGAATAAAAAAGAAGAAAATAAATAGTGGAGAATTTACAAGGGAAGACAAACAACATGTACATATTTTTTTATCAGATTATCTTGATTGCTTGTGCTCGTAATATTTAGGACCACACATCACATTTAACGAGACGCACTTAGACCGCATAGCTATTAGTCAAATTTAACTTGTTCATCACTCGCTAATAGAATTGCCTGTCTAGGAACGATTTTCTCGTTTGCATTCATATAGTATAAAATTTCAATTCTGCCTTGCATCTCGCATGTAGAGCGCGAGGAGGAATTAATTTATCTTCGAGAGAATTTTTGTAAATTGTTGTAATTATTTAGGTAGTTGCTCCTTTATAGCGGCTCTTGTTTGAAAGCTCGCGTGTGTAAAAAAGACTTGGACTTTATTTGTGGTGTGTCGAGACCTGTTTCACTCTCCGGTGAGGGTGGGGCTCGACTTGAGTGGCGAAACTAAGGATTAGGCACATGGTAGCATAGAATCAAATTTGTTTGTGCCCATCGTAAGTTAGGCCACACATATCTTAGAAGATTCACATATCTTATAAGATTTATAATGAGACGCAAATAGACACGTACTACTTAGCTCAAATTTAATCAATTCTTCCCCGCTAATAGTATACTGTTTAGGTGCGATTTTTCTCGATCTGCATGCATTTAGTGTAATATTTACAAATTCAGTTTTGCATAACGCATGAAGAGTGCTGGGATTCACTGTAAGTATACCTTCTTCTGAGCATGCATCATAGTTTCTCGTTTGCATTCTGATTTCCGATTCCCCTCTTGTTTTACAACTTAAGGTCAAAAGGAAATTGGGACTGAATGGTAGACGTGCTTGTGTGTTCACATAAATTTCAAGTGATAACCTAACTCTAAAATTGGGACTGAATTGAGCAGGTCGATTTAAAATAATTGGAATAAAAAGAACCCTTGTTCTCGGGTGCATAAAGCCCTCATTGTTTGTTTTACTTGCAAGTGAGAGAGAGACGACCCTAGGATAGAGCCAAGTCTGGATTTCTTACTTACTACTGGTTCTTTATTTTCAGGCGATTAGCTACTTTTCAGTGAGGAATACGGGTAGCCGTATTTATACGGTCCGGACTTCCTTAGCAGAGTGGGAGGTTTAGAGGGCGCTTTAGTCCTCAAGGAACGGGCTTCGGCTTGTACTTACTCCTATACTGGCTGAAAGTAGGCCAAACTAGTCGTAAGAACCGGGTCAGTCTGTAGGAAAATACGGGCACCTAACAGCTCGTTAATCTTTCCAAGATTGTATTCTCACCAACTAAAATTGACAAGATAATTCGGCCGAACTCTTACGGCCTTCACGTGTTGAGTTGGTGAAATCGAGGGTTTGCATTGCATTTGTATTGTGTGAGTTTACTCCGCACATTTATGTGCACCGTAGAACTAGCACCTCATTGAAATATCGTGTTCTAATCGGTTCTTTTGACATCGAAGATGACTGATTGGGGGGATAATTATTCGGACCTTACGAATTTCCCGTTGAACCCTCCAAGAAGTATGTCTTCACAAGTCCATGCGCAACGTGGACCAACCTGGACTCATGACCCTCTTGAGCCCAGGATCACCCACTCTCGGGATGGTTACTCTCAAACCATTCCATTTCTCTCTTCCCACCTCACCGAGGAAGACCTTCGCCTCGATGAGAATATCTTGATTCACAAATCCTCTTCTAATCAAGAACACATTGCTGATTCAGGACCTAAAGAAGACACAAGAAAAATGCTTCCACAGAAGAAAGAAGATGAAGAAGAGAACAATGAAGACCCAATGAAAATGATACTTGCCAGATTAGCTGCATCTGAGCAGCAACATGCACTTCTCAGAGCTCAGTTAGGACAGTTGAATGTTGGGGTCCAACCACCAATGGATGCGGCGTATAACCCCGGACAATATCAAATTCGGAACTACTTGAGTCCGGCCGAGCCCGAGGTTGATTTTGAATTGAAGCCGCATTTTCTGAACCTGCTGCCACATTTTGATGGGAATGCTTCTGAGGAAACATATGCATTCCTAAGGGACTTTGAGCTCATCTGCGCTAACCTCAAAAATCAAAATGTTAGCCAGGATTATATTAGGCTCAAAGCCCTTCCATTTGCCTTGGGTGGCAAAGCTGATTACTGGGTAAAGAATCTTGGGATCGCCGTCACCACATATGCCCAGTTCAAGGACATGTTTTTAAAGAAGTTCTATCCTTTGAGTAGAACTAACATGATGAGGACGCGCATTACGAGTTTTTCCCAATTACCCCATGAAGCTTTTTCTAATGCTTGGGAAAGATTCAAGGACATCCAGCAGAAGTGTCCCTGTCATGGACTAAATGATAACATCTTGGTCCAATCATTTTTCACTGGTCTCAACCCTGAGATGCAGGGTTTAGTGAGCGCTGCCTGTGGAGGCAGCTATACATCACGAGGAGCGGATACCGTCTGGAGGGTATTCGAGCAGATGGCTGAAACTAGCCGCTCACAGATGGCCAGCAGGGCCTATACACCATCCCCCAGTTCACTCTCACTTGGAGGGGGAAAACCAGCTGTAGTCGATCTCTCTCAAGATGTGATCCCTAGCATGGGACTTCTTGCTGACAAGCTTACTGTAGTCGAGAGGATCGACATGAGGATTGATGAGTTAGATCGGAGTGTCTCCAAACTTCCAAAACAGATGGAGGAGTTGACTGAGAAGGTATCTAAGATAAAGATACCTGTCGTGACTGCACCCTCTGCTCCCGTATACCGAGTTCACCATGTTCAGGAGCAGTTGGTGTCAGGGCAACCCCAGCCGTGGGAGCAGGACCAATCCTACACCCACTCTTTCCAGCAGCCACCTCCAGTAGCAGAGACAGTCCAGGAGGAGCCTCCACCAGTTTGGGAGGTGAATGGAGTATGGTATACTCAGGACCCTGCCAGGCAGGGAAGTACGGGAGACCGACAGTCTTATCAGCGTCCCCTGACCTTTCATAACACTGCATTCACCTCCGCACCACCTCCTTCACAGCAGAGCCCTGGATTCCAACCACCCCAGCAGCAGAGGCAGCAGTACCAGCAGCCTGGCCGACAGGGCCATTACCAGGCGGGCCAGCAGGGTCCGCAACCCCAGCAGCAGCAGCAGAGGCAGTACTCTGGCCAGCAGGGCCAATCTTCCCGTTCTTCTTCCCAGTCTTATCCACTTCCTTCTTCGTCTAGTCCCGTGGATATTCAGCAGCAGATACTCGACGAGCTACGTTCCTACAGGAACGACATTCAAGACTTACGGGTGGATGTCAACCGCCTGTCCAGATGGCGAGACGAGCAGACTGCACCCTCTACCTCTATCCCAGCCCAAGTTCAGGCTAACCCCAATAGCCTGAACAGATCTAGTTCTCAGTAGCACTTTGGTCAGGTATACTATTCAGCATCTCCTAGATCTGAACATGAGATTCTTTCGTGTGACGAGGCTAACCACATGTCACTCAGGAGCGGAAGGACCGTGACTGTACCTGACCGGGCGAGGGATACGAGGAGGGGCATCTCTGGAGCTCAACCTGAGGAGTCTTCAGAGGACGAGGAGGAGAGGCATCATATTTCGGAGCCCCATCAGCACCATTCAAGGATTTCTACTCAGGGAGCCGAGAGGAGGAGGAGAGCACGTATGCAGCATCGTCAGCATGGATATTCTTCTGAGTCTATGGAGGACCTTGCATCTCCGGTTGTGGCGGATACCACTCCAGCTTCTATTCCACAACCTGTAGTAGATAGATTTGATTTCGATTCCATGTTGCATAAAAAAGATTCATGTATGAAGAACTTTGTTTCCGTTAATGCCAAGAATGATCTTTCAGTTCATGATTCAGATTCTTCATCCTCTGTTTCCCTAGCTTCAATCCCTTTCCCCCGTGCTCTTACGGCAGGAAAGCGCATCAAAAAGATTCAGAAAGATGACCCCGATATGGTACGGTTTTGTAAAGAAAACATCATTGTGAAGGTGCCATTTGATGAATATGTGGCTAACCATCCTGCCTTTCAAAAATACCTTAAGGTGAGATGCACACCTACAAGGGTTAGCAGGAAGAAAGATAAGCAAAATATAAAGACACATGTCTTATCGGTAGCCACAACCTATTGTCTCAAGAATCAGACTTTGCCAAAGAAAAAGAGAGACATGGGTGCTCACTATGTGGAGAGTCGTATTGACGACATTGCGTTTGCACGCACACTCTTAGATAACGGTTCTTCAATCAACTTACTTCCCTTAGCATTATATCAGAAATTGGAGTTGGGACCACTTCGCAAATCTAGAGCCTTACTCCAATTCGCTGATCGATCAGTGAAGAGACCTAAGGGAGAAGTGAAGAACGTAGTTATCTCGATTGAGGGGCAGAACTATCGAATGACTTCACAGTCTTGGACATGGAGACCCCCAATCATTGGAGAGAATCTCAGATCATTCTCGGACGGCCCTTCCTTAGGACCGCAGGCGCAGCTTTCGATTATGGTACGGGAATGATGAAGTTTCGTTCTCCAGGCGGAGAAGTGAATCTTGAGATGAAGCAAACCAAGTGTCAGTGACCCGATTCAGAGAGTAGCACAGAGTACTCATCTTCAGAGGCAGATTGCAGTATGATTACCACAGTTGGAATTTGGGGACAGATTTCTTCAGGACAGAGCGAGTCCCTTTCATCTGGAAAGGGTATAGTGGATGATGCAGTTTGTCAGGTGTTGTCTGATCTTATGGGAGATGCGTCAACCTATTCCCATGATGACACAGAGATCCATCTGGATCTGTCAGTTCCATCCCCTTCGGAACGATCATGGGATATAGATGATGAGTCGGACGCGGCTTTGGTCGAACTACCGCGTTTCTTTGGCGATCCGACTCCCGATACTTCTGATTTGGTGGCGAGTACTACTCAGCTTAGCCCACCTTCATGCAACACGGAACCAGATTCAGATTCAGTTCAACCAGATCTGCTTGATGATACCACATTGCCAGAACTGAAATCACTACCTCCTACACTTAAGTATGCCTTTCTTGCGGGACCCAAAGAGAGATATCCTGTCATCATTAGCTCAGACTTGACTTTAGAACAAGAGTCTAGGTTGTTAGAAGTCTTAGAGAGGAACCGCAAAGCGATAGGCTGGACAGTGTCGGATCTCGTGGGCATCAACCCCGCTCTCTGCTCGCACCACATTTTTATTGAGGATAATGTGAGACCTTCCCGTGAGTTCCAAAGGAGACTTAACCCCAATCTACGGGAAGTAGTGAAGAAAGAAATTGAGAAATGGTGCAAAGCAGGGTTTATATACCCTATTTCCGACTCCAAGGGGTGGCCCCACTTCATGTTGTCCCGAAGAAGTCGGGAATTCAGATGGTCACCAACTAGGAGGGGGTAGAGATCGCGACACGAGTACCTACGTCGTGACGTGTCTGTGTTGACTACAGGCGCCTGAATGCTGCGACCAAGAAAGATCACTTTCCCTTGCCTTTTATTGATCAGATCTTGGAGAGACTAGCAGGGAAAGAGTCCTTTTGTTTTCTTGATGGGTACTCAGGCTACAACCAGGTGGCCATAGCCCCTGAGGACCAGGAAAAGACCACATTTACTTGTCCATTCGGCACTTATGCTTTCAGGCGCATGCCATTCAAGCTCTGCAATGCCCCGGGCACATTTCAGCGGTGCATCATAGCCATATTTGCCGAGATGGTGGGAGATTTCCTGGAAGTATTCATGGATGACTTCTCGGTTCATGGTGATTCTTTTGATACATGTTTAGCGCACTTGGACCGAGTCCTCACGAGGTGTAGAGAGGTAAATATGGTACTCTCATGGGAGAAGAGTCACTTTATGGTGACGGAGGGTATCGTGTTGGGGCATGTCATCTCCAAAAGAGGAATGGAGGTTGACCCTGCCAAGGTGGAGGTGATCAAGAAACTCGATCCACCTACCAACGTGAAGTCAGTGCGGTCATTCTTAGGGCATGTTGGATTCTATAGAAGATTCATTCAGGATTTTTCAAAGATCGCCCGCCCACTGACTGAGCTCTTAGTAAAAGACACAGAGTTCATTGTAGATCACAGGTGTCTGGAGGCCTTTGAGCTCTTGAAGAGGAAGATTTGTGCCTCGCCTATCCTACAAGCTCCTGACTGGTCTCTCCCCTTTGAGATCATGACTGATGCTTCAGATTTTGCTATAGGAGCTGTGTTAGGACAACGGCGAGAGGGGATTCCGTTTGCGATTCATTATGCGAGCAAAGTTTTAGATCCTACACAGAAGAATTACACAGTGACTGAAAAGGAAATGCTCGCAGTAGTATGGGCCCTCGAGAAGTTTAGATCATATATTTTGGGCTCTAAGGTGACAATTTATACAGATCACACAGCCATTCGATATTTAATGGAAAAGAAGGACGCGAAGGCGCGTCTTCTTAGGTGGATTTTACTCCTCCAGGAATTTGATTTGGAGATAAAGGATAGACCTGGAGTGAAGAATGTTGTAGCTGATCACCTTTCTCGGATTGAACTTAAGGATTCTCCTGATCATGAGCGGATTAGAGAGACCTTCCCAGATGAGTCAATTTGTGTTATTGACTCACTCTCGTGGTATGCCAACATGGTGAACTGTCTTGTCTCCAAGCAGGTTCCCTATGGTTGGACTAGGAGCAGTATTGACCGACTGAAGTCGGATTCGAGGAGATACCACTAGGACGATCCTTTCCTTTTCTTCGAAGGACCGGATTGTGTTTGGAGAAGGTGTATTCCTCAGGAGGAATACCAAAGTGTCCTCACATATTGTCATTCACTTGAGGCTGGAGGACACCATTCGGGAAAGAGAACCGCTCACAAAGTACTTCAATGTGGATTGTATTGGCCGACCTTGTTTAGAGATGCCATTGATTTTGTACGGTCGTGCCCGATCTGTCAAAGGATGGGAGGGACAGTTGGACAGAGAGATGAGACGCCTATGCAACCAATGATTATTTGTGATGTTTTTGATGCATGGGGCATAGATTTTATGGGTCCCTTTCCCAACAGCCAAGGACATGAGTACATATTGTTGGCGGTTGACTATTTATCCAGGTGGGTGGAGGCTATCCCAACCCGAACCGCAGACAGCAAGACTGTCTGTAAGTTTGTGAGAGATCATATTATTGCTTGGTTCGGGGTGCCAAAAGTTTTGATATCTGATGGGGGTAGCCATTTTGTGAACCGAGATATGAGATCTTTAGCTAAGGACTATGGATTTGAGCATAGAGTTACTAGTCCTTACCACCCACAGTCCAACGGCATGGCAGAGGTTTTGAACAGAGAGGTGAAGAGTATTTTGCAGAAATTGGTTCGTCCTGATAGGAAGAACTGGTCTCAGCTTTTGGACCAAGTTCTGTGGGCCTATAGGTCAGCCTACAAGACACCATTGGGTACTTCACCATTTAGAATGATTTATGGCAAGCCATGCCATTTGCCCGCAGAATTGATTCATAAATCCGAATGGGCAATTAAGAAGATTAACTGGAGTTGTCACCTAGGGAAGCTTTGTCGAGACTTGAACTTGAACGAGCTCGTGGAAATCCGAAACAGGGCATTTGACAATAGTTTGATTTATAAGGACAAAGTAAAGAGATGGCATGATCAACACATTAGGTGCAAAGACTTTGTCCCTGGACAAAAGGTATGGTTGTTCAATGCTAGGTTGAAGATGTTCCATGGGAAGCTCAAATCTAAATGGACGGGTCCCTTTATTGTTAAGAAAGTGCACGAGAATGGAAGTGTAGAGATAGCTGATCTCATAGATGGTGCACAATCTCATGTGGTAAATGGACAACTGTTGAAGCATTTTGTTGATTCAAAAGAGCAGTTAGTCCAAGTCAAGGTCATCAACTTCATGCAGAGCGAGCACAGAGCAGATACATCATATTACTCATCATGAAGATGCAGCACCAAGATTCAACATCTTAGAAGATTCAATCACTCGTGTACATTCTTCCCTCTTTGTATATTCTCCAGATCACATCGGTTCTTACACTTACTCTTGTTCTATACTCAGGCTTACCAAGAGCCTAAGTATTGGGGGAGCCGATGCCCGCCATGTGTACATACTCATCCATTTCTCCTCTTGACCTCGTCCGCCCCATTTTTGCTCTTCTTCTACACTTAGGCTGTCCAGAGCCTAAGTATAGGGGGGGCGGATCGACTTCTATACTATTTATTATTTTAGCAATCCTACGCTTAGCACGAGCTATATCTTTTTCTCGCTTCTTGTGCCATGAGGACATAGCACATGCTAAGTATAGGGGGCGTGTATACATTATATATATACTTTACCCATAGCTCGTACTTTCACGTTTTTTTGTATATATTATACAATAATTATGGGGTGGGTAAAAAAAACTTTTTCAAAAACTCTTAAAAAAACTTTTCAAAAAAATGTTTTCTGTTCTCTTTTCTTATTTGCTCTAAAAAAATCTTTTCAAAAAAATGTGTCCTTTCTTATTTATCTATATTTTTCAAAAAAAACATATAAAAAAACCTTTTCAAAAAAACTTTCAAAAAAAAATTCTTCTTTAAAAAAATCCTTTCTTATGTACCTATCTTTCAAAAAAAAACTCTTGAAAAAAAAAGAAGAGAGCAAAACTTTTCTAACAAAAAAAAACTTCTTTGCCTTTGTTTGTCAAAAAAAAACTTTTTGAAAAAACCTTTTTTGTAAAACTTAAAAAAAACCAAAAAATCATAAAAAACATTAAAAAAACTAACTAATAAGTTGGTTTAACCCCTGACACATTCACTTTCACACAAGACTAGTGATGTTCAAGAACACTTGGTTTATGAGGTCTTGAGATTTTGAGTTAATCTGCCTTAGTCATTAGGGTCTTGGACTTAATTATTCACATTTCCCTAGTTTGAAAGATTTGTGTGCTATATTGCATGCTTAGTCTCTACCTTAAGAATATGATCAGCACCTCACATACATGACTGCAGTTATGATGAGATGAGTTGAAATTTCACTTGAGGATCTGGGATGAGGGATTTGAGTTTGGACTTGATTTAATGATGCTCGAGGATGGGATAAAATCAATGAAGGCTTCATGAAACCTGAGTGTCAGCATCTTTAGCCAGTATGAGAACATGGTTCTTGTACTATCTCTTGACATTTACCTATGTGCCAGGGTGTGATAAAATAAAAAAAATGTTGATCAGTGTGCGCCAACTCTTGGTAAAAGCAGTGGAGCTAGCCAAAAATACTACAAGTCAATGAAATGTCAAAGAAAAGCTCTCATTCCATACAAAATCAATTATCAAAGAGCTTCCACCAAAGGCGAGCGCTCCCAACCATTTCAAAAGTGTCCACTTGGACCACCGCTATTAGGACCAGGAGTCGGGCTTGCACCAAAAAAGGGCTCTGCATCGTAAATGCTACAAGTCTGGGTGTAGAAGGTATAATAGATACTCAAAAAAGACACACCCTGGTGTACTCCCAGGAAAACAAGTGCAGACGGCTCCAACTTCTCTTGACGGACGCACTGATCAACACCAAAAAAATGCGTTGAGTAATAAGGCACTCGAGAGGATCCTTGTTCCAATGAGAGGGAGAGAAGAAATGACACAATCCTATGCCCTCCATCAACTGGCCTTCCATCTACACTTTTAAGTCTGACAACTAAAGAGACGGTGGATTGGATGCAAGAAATGATTTATTCCCTAGTGTTGAGGATCGGGTCCTTAGGAGAATCTCTTGGACTGGAACCTTGGGTGACGTTGTGACTCTACTCTTGTAACTGCGGTCAACACTTAAAGTCATATCCCTACTATATATGTATACAAAGAGAGTCTGATGATTAGGGAGATGGGATACCTTTTGACTAGAGCTTGGTTCAGCTTAGAATTTTAGGATTTCTAAAACCAAGAGTTCTTGAACGGATCAAGTCTTGTATTCACATGCACAGTCAGGGGTTAACCCAACTTATTCATTCTTTATTTGCTCGAGGACTAGCAAAGTTTAAGTATAGGGGGGTGATGAATCCACGATTCATCATCTCAATATATTGATCTTAGCAAAATCCACGAGTAAATTCCCTAATAAATGTCCATAAAATCAGTTAATTAATAAAATGACTCTTGTAAATAAAACTCACTAATTATTGTATATTAGATTGTACAAAATAAATTACACATAAAAAGCCGCAAAATCAAAGGAGTTTTATACATGTAAATAACTCAAAACTTTATGTATTTTTAATAATTTCATATCAACTCCTTTTTGGCTAATTCTTTCTCCAACATGTTCATATCAATGTATATAAAAATACAAAAATACAAAACAAATTTTATCTCAAATAAATACTCCTAGATCCCAATGGGAAAAAGCCGTAAAGACCAACTTCCAAGCTAAATTCCCGCTCCGTATGAACTCCAAATTCACCAAACTCACTTTTAAAGTTCAAGTTAGAAAATTATCTATCCAACGGAAGTGGTTTCATTAAAATCGGAGCTCATTTGCAAAAGTTGGGTTTTGGGACCTAGATGTACATTGTATACCTTGTATATATTCATTCTTTCTTTAATTTTTATTGTATCTTTCATAATTGCTAAAAATACAAAAAATATCATGATTGTTTTGTATTTTAATTATATTATTTTATAGTATTTTTCTGTTGTAAATATCTCTTATTAAAAAGACAAAAAAAATACATATTAGAAAAGTAAAAAAAATATGTACATGTTGTTTGTCTTCCCTTGTAAATTCTCCATTATTTATTTTCTTCTTTTTTATTCTATTGTAATTAAAGTAGCCAACTTTATTTCATTTATTTATTTATTATACATTCTCTACAATATCCACCATTCTTATAGAATAAGGAGAGAGCTTGGAGTGTTTTGTTGGTGACAGCTGCGAAGCATCGTCCTCAAGCGACGACCTCCTTCAGGTGAGATCCGCGGAGCTCCGCTTCGCGTCACGAGTTCCCCGTCGAGCTCGCGTAGCTTCTCCGATTTTTATCTCGCCAATCGGGTCGAGGCGACAACAGGAGTTTAGTGTAGCTACTCTGCCAATCCGGCGAAGAATCAGGTAAGTATTCCTTCGTATTTCTCTTGTTATTTTCGTTTATCTCACACTTTTGTTTTTCTATTTTTTTACCACCAACTCATCCTCTTCCCCTTTTGTAAACATCCACTTTTGTTTCCCTGTTTAAGAAATCAAAATTTAAAAAAATATAAAAAAGTTAAAACAAAAAAAACCTTGTGCTTTATTACAGCAGAAAAAAAGGAAATTCAAAAAAAAATTTACAAAAAAAAACAAAAAAAAAACCGGAGCAGCAGAACCGCCGCCCCCTTCCCCAAGGGCAGCGGCTCCGCCGCCCCTCTCCCCATCCACGGCCACCGCACCGATGGCCACCGCCCCCAGCGCGCGGCCGCGCTCCGCCGGAGGCGCCGCCCTCCTCTCCTCCACCACCGCGCTGCCACCGCCCTCCTCCCGGCTGCTGCCACCTGCGGCTCCAATCCCGCGGCCCTCCACCGACCTACTCGCGCCGGTCCCAGCCCAGCGGCGAGCCTCGCCTCCACCTCGCCGCCTCCTCAGCGGCGCCGCCGCGAGCCGCCGACGACCCCCCTCCGCGTGCTGGCACGGCGCAACCGCCGTCAACCCCCACCTGCCGTTGGGTTCTACTTGGAGAAGAAGGTCATTCATTTCTTTATTTTTTTATTGTAAAAATTGCATTTTTTATTTCTTTAGTTTTTGTAATTACAGTTTAGTCCCTGTGCATAAGTTTAAGTTGTAGATAGTTTTCTGAGTTTGCACAAAGACCCCTGTTTTCATGCTTTAATTTGGACCTCTCTTTTGCATCATTTTATGCAATAAAAAATGTTTTTATGTCGAGCAACTTATCCTCTGTCATGTGAATATATATTTGTATTTTTATGCTAGTTGGGTAATTAATTAAAATGGTTAACTGAAATATTACATATTTTACCCAATCTGGACTCTTAAAATTATACTTCACACAGGGTTGCTCCCAAAAATCCACAAAAATTATATATGATGCCTTGATATGTGTTGAACGTACAGTCCAAATTTCACATCTATTGGAGTTGTCTTGTGCCTACAATAAATTATTGAGTGATTTTCGTATTTGATTTTTAATTAAATCCACAGACATCCTTTTCACGAAATTTCAAGTTTCCTGGATTGCTCATCGAAATATCTACTTGAGATAATTTGCATTTTGATTAACTTGATAATGTGGATTAATTAGGAATTATTTACTCACTGTCACTCTATTTTCACTAAAAAATTCATAAAAAAATTCATAATTTGTCAAAAAAATCCAAAAAAATTACTGTAGTCTCCTTGCATTATGTTTTAGTTCCAGTAAATTTTTCATATTTTTTGCTTCCTGTTTGTGTGATAAATTGCGAAAAAACCCATAAAAAGTGTGCATTTTTCATTATTGCATTTTAACCCCTAAAATTCCAAAAAAAGTACCTTGCATTCATCTCTGGATTAGGACTCTAGGAAAAAATATAATTTGGCTGAATTGGATTAATTTGACATTAAAATTAATTTGGCCTTGTTGTGTGTTTTCTTAGTGTTGTAATTCACTTGCATTTGCATTCTATTTGCATAAAAAAAATCTAAAAAATACCACTTGGAAATCTAGATCTTTATTTTAAAATTAAACCTCAAGTTGTTCCTTTGCCTCCCTGTGTTCGACCCCGGACTTGCCCGGGATATAAATTAAAGCCGAGACACTCTTCACGGAGATCCTTCTCTCGGTTCTGACCGAATCGCTAAGTACACGTATTACAACGTGACCGAATTAATTACCGTATTTAGCGACTCGTCACTGGCCACCTCTCCCATCTTCAAATTCTTGATGCTTCTGATGATACACCTATTCGAGACCCCTTCTCTAATGTGTCTATATTCATCATCGAATCGTTCCCATGGTACGCCAATATAGTGAACTATCTTATCTCCAAGAAAGTTCCCGGAGATTGGCCAAAGAGCAGCATAGACAGACACAATTTAGATTCGAGACACTACCATTGGAAGGATCTAATCATTTTCTTTGAGGGACCAGATCGTATTTGGAGAAGGTGTATTCCTCAAGAGGAATACAAGAGTATCATTATTCACTTCCATAACTTGGAGGCAAGAGGACACCACAGTGGGAAGGTGACCGCATAAAAGGTATGTAGTCTGGCTTATATTATCTGACTTTGTTTCACGACGCTCTCACCTTCGTGAAGTCGTGCTCAGTATGCCAACAAATGAGAGGAATAGTTGGTTCCAAAGATGAGATGTTGATGAAGACCGTCATCATTTGTGATGTCTTCGATGCTTTGGGCATCGTCACCATGGGCCCATTGACAAATCAATTTTCGTATATGATAAAATAAGCTCATTGTAATACGACCAAAACTAGTTCAATTAGAAATCGAGCAAGAATCACTATGAGGAGTGGATCGATCTAAAATAGCATGGATAAGTCCATGTCGAACTCAACGACACAACTGATCAGAGTACATAACTAGGACTCGAAGTGGGAAATAAGACACTTTAAGAGGCTATATTAGTCAAGTTATGTAAATACAAGACAAAATGTATGCATGTTTTTTATGGGATTTTAAATGTAGATCATTTTGATGAAACACAACAATCATTAATGCAAAAAAGAACACATATTTATAAATGTATATAACTCATAATTAAACTCCTGATTTAGTGCTCAAGTCATTTTCATCAATCAAGCAACCAATTGTGCAAGTGGCATTTAATTCACAAAGTTAAGTGTCCCATTGTTAAAGAAATGCGTGCCATTGAGTCAAAGTGTGAATCACTTGATTCATTTATCTCCTCAAAGTCACATGCATTCAAGAATAAATGGACAAAACCAATTGTGTAAGGTTCCTGATTAAGTAATGATTAATGATTACAAGAAAGAGACTCATGGATACATAAAAATATTTACCTAGTAAATTATGGATCAATTAGTAAAAGTTTTAAGAAACTAGAGCTCTTGAAATTTTAGTTCATTTTCAAAATGCATCTCAGAATATTAATTGATCACATTAAAGAGCTTAAAGAGACCTTTAAAACGCCACTGATTACACTAAATTTAGATCAACGATGCAAAAGATATCAAAGCATTAAGTTAAGAGCCTAATTGTAAGGAAAACACATAAAATTCTCAACAAGAACGATTAAAATTGATTGAAGTGTAATCTACAAAAGTCACTAGGGTATAAATGCAAATTTACCATGCATGGGGATATAAATGCAATTTAAAATAAATGATAGGGCTTATCGACAAAATTCCTCGGTGGCACGTGGCCCGCACGTGCTGGACCTATATGCAATTCTAAGAAGGCACAAGGTGATGCTGCAAAATCACCAAGGGATCGTATGGCATACACGTACAATCAGGCTCGGGCGACACTGCAGGTTTGGCAACGTGGTAGAGTCTCACTCCCCGGCTTTAGGCTCATATGGTCCAAACCGATGGATTGAATCGTTACTTCAGCTAAAGGCTCGGACTCGATCCCTACCATTATATTAGATCATATAGATATGATCCAACGACATCCGTACGTCGCCTCCATCATTCTCCTCCACACATGATGAGGCTCGGGAGGAGCTCTAACCACTAGAAACTGATGCTTTATCCATCTTGCATGAAGTATGAAGGTTGGAGAAGCTCCCTCAACCCCTCGTGAATATGCTGGTGAAGAACTCGAGAGATGATGCCTTTGGATCTCTCCGGCGATGAAGCCAAGTCAAAGAAGAAGCTCAGTGCCGGAGGTCAGTGGAAATTCTGATCATTCAGCCTATGACTTCCCTGCAGTGGTTAGCTCTAAACAAAGCAGTAACATGGATCTATTGGGATGCCAATGAAGGTGAAATGGGGACTCAATAAAGATGATGGTCTTGAGCCCTAATGAGCTCTGACACCCTTTGTAAGAGGTTGGAAAGATCGTGGTGGAGAGATCAATGGAGAAGCGTAGAGGGGAGGCGAGGTTGTGGGCAAAGACAGTTAGGTCATGGTGAAGCTCTAAGTGCGATGAGGCGATGGAAAGGGAGTGTGTGTTGATAAATAAAAATCGAAGGAATGGAGAAGTTAAGAAGAAAGATCTTACATGGAGACGAAGGCAAAGGACAGAGAGGGAACAAGGAAGTTGGAGACATGGGACTAGGGTGGAGATGAAGAACTCTGGTCGTCGCTTGACAAACCTGAGACTACAAGATCGAAGCTCATGCATCTAAAGAGCTGCTACAAGTCAGCCAAGATGCAGATCACATTGGAGTGAAATCTCCATCAGGCGGCTCTGATTCGATCAAGTGGTCGCATCGAATGAGTGGAAGTGAGGCGCGTGGTGAGGAAAGGGCGGGGTCACGTGGTTCAACTAGAGGGAGCCATGAGGCCCAATGGAAAAAATAGAAAATATAAAAAATAAAGAAAAATATAAAAGAAATAATTACAAGCCTCAAATAAAAAGTGTAAAACAGGGAGATCTACATGATTTACATTTAGGAAACTATAAAAAAAGGTCATATATACATAGTAATATTTTTGTAAGTATTTTTAAGGATTAAAAATACTCTTTTTAATTTCTTTTGTTATTTTTGTATTTTTAGTTTATAGTTAATGGCATAACAAATATATAAAATAATAATCTATTTTTAGGACTTTTAATAATTTATAAAACATAGAAAATATGGTACAATGATATAGTTAAATATATACATTAATTAAGGTTAGTTATACAAGGGTTACTTTGTTAATATTAGTTACTTAAGGCTAGATTTTATTGAATAGTTTAAGCTAAAGTGATAATAAATAAATATTATGATGATAAATCATGGATTTATCACCACCCTATACTTAAACTTTGCTCGTCCTTGAGCAAATAAAGAATCAAAAAGTCACATTAATCCCTGACTGTACAAGTGAACGTTTCAACTTGATTCATTAAGAATCCTCGATTTTAGCGATCCTAAAATACTAAGTTGAATCAAGCTCTAGTCAAGAGGAATCCAACTTATCTAGTTATAAGACTCTCGGTGTATATATATTGCATAAGGACATGACATAAACTGTGAACTGCATTTCATTAGAGTCGAGTTGAAACATCTCTCAAAGTCCTAGTCCAAGAGAAACTCTTCAAGACCTAATCCTTAGCACTAAGGAATAAACCAACAATCTATCGTCTCTTTAGTTGTCAAACTTAGAAGTGAAGGTGAAAGGATAGTTGATGGAGGGCATAGGTTTGTGTCTTTTTTCTCTCCCTCTTATTGGAACAAGGATCCTCTCGACTGCCCTATTAACTGAACACACACACACACACACACAAACACACAAACACACACACACACACACACACACACACACACACACACACACACACACACACACACACACACACACACACACACACACACACACACACACACACACACACCCACACCCACCCACACACACACACACACACACACATTTGGTGTTGATCAGTGTATACGTCAAGAAAGTGCTGAGTCGTCCGCACTTGTTTTCCTGGGAGTGGACCGAGGTGCGTCTCTTTTGAGTATTAAAAATACCTTCGACAACCAGACTTGTATCAATATATGATGTAGAGCCCTTTTTGGGTGCTAGCCCGACTGATAAAAGTCCTAAAATATTGGTCCAAGTGGACGGACACTTTGAATGGTTGGGAGCGCTAGGCTTAGATGGAAGCTCTTTGTATTTGTCTTTGAAGTTGATGAATCCACAATTCATCGTCTCAATATATTGATCTTAGCAAAATCCATGAGTAAATTCTCTAATAAATGTCCATAAAATCAATAAATTAATAAAATAATTCTTGTAAATAAAATACATTGATTATTGTATTTTATATCGTACAAAATAAATTAATAATAATAAGCCATAAAATAAAGGAGTTTTTCACTTGTAAATAGCCTAAATCTTGATGTATTTTTAATAATTTCATTTCAACTCCTTCTTGGCTAATTCTTTCTCTAACGTGTTTATAAATATATATAAAATTACAACAATACAAAATAAATTTCACCTCAAATAAAATACTCCTTGATCCCAAATAGAAAAGCCGTAAAGTCCAACTTTCCGGCCAAATTCCCACTCTGTATGAACTCCAAATTCACCAAACTCACTTTTAAAGTTTAAGTTAGAAAAATATCTATCCAATGAAATGGTCTCATTAAAATAGGAGCTCGTTTGTAAAATTTGGCTTTTAGGATATAGTTGTACATTGTATATATTGTACATATTTTTTGTTTTCTCATTTTTCATTTTATTTTCTTAATCACTAAAAATCTAAAAAATCATTGTCGGGTTGTATTTTATTTTAGCATTTTACTTATTTATATCTTGTAAATATCTTTTATTAAAACAAAAAAAATTAAAACTAGAAAAGAAAAAATATATGTATTTTTGTCTTAATTTTGTAAATTCTCCATTTTATTTATTTTATTCTTCCTTTTAATAGTCTACTTTTATTTATTCCCATTCTCTACAATAACTTCTCTTATTTCATTAACCTCCATTCAACTCAACCATTAATCTAACCTCCCATTCAACTCCCCCACCTTTCTAACCTCCCTTTCTCTTCTTTTTTATTCATCTATTCATTCTCATTTTTGCTCATCCACCATTCTTAAAGAAAAAGAATAGAGCCTGGAATGTGGTGTCGGCGACAACGGCTTATCATCTTCCGCAAGCGACGACCATCGTTGTTGTGTCATTTGCTTCCCATCAAGCTCGCATAGCTTCTCCGATTTTTATTTCGCTAATCGGATCGAGGCCACGATAGGAGTCCAACATAGCTTCTCTGCAAAACCGACGAAGTATTCCATCTCACTTCCCTTTTTATTTTATTTCATATAACATTTTCCCCTTCTTTTTTTATACCACACCCAAATTACCATCACCCCACTCCATCCTCTTTATCATTCACATTTACCATCTCTCCTTTTCATATATTTGTTTCCAATTTTAAAAAAAAATAAAAAAATGTTAAAAATAAATGGAAAAAATTAAAAATATTTTTTAAAAAAATAAGTGCAGAGGCTGAGCCGCCGTACCCCCTTCCAGCCACCGCTGCCAACGGCGGCCCTTGCCCGCAACCCACCAACGACGACCCTCGCCCGCTGCCCACCATCGAGAACCGCATGTGGCCCTCCCTCGTGCATCCACCCCACATCTCAACCTCCAAGTAGCCTCCACACCAGGTCCTCCACTCTGCAACCACCGCAATTGCCGTGGTCCTCCTCCCCCCCATCGCACTTCCTCCGCCAAGGCTGGCCACGCACCGTCGCTCCCAACTTCAGCCGTCCTCGCCACTCTCCTATAGCACACTAGCGACCGCATCACCGCCCCTCCACGCCAGCATGCTACCACGCAATCGTGAGTCATCACTGCCTGTGCCACCGCTTGCGGCAAAGAAGCCGCCCGCGTCACTGCCCTCCGTGTGCACGGCCAACCATCCTCATCGTGAACCCGCCCCATCATCTCCCCTATCATCATGCCTCAAGAACGAAGGTAATTACCCATTATACCTTTTTTTAATTTTTTAAAATTACATCTTTTCCCATTAAGTTTCTTTAATTACAAACAAGTCCCTGTGCATGTTTTGTTCTGTTCAAGTTTATATCTATTTTGCACGGATACCCCTATGTTCGCATATTAATTTGGACCTCTTTATTACATCATTTTATTTTATAAAAAATGTCAGGATGTTGAGTAACCCTCTATCATTTGGTTATTTTTTCGTATTTTTGTGCTCTTTGGATAATTAATTAAGATTGTTTAAGTGAAATATTACATATTTTACCCAATTTAAGCTCTTAAATTAATATTTAAGTAACGATAGCTCCAAAAATTATGCAAAAATAAAAATAATGCCATGAAATATGCTTAAATTACTGTACAAATTTCATCTTAATTGGAGTTGTCATGTGCCTTAAATAAATTAAAGAGTGATTTTAGTAATTGATTTTAATTAAATATATACATATCATTTTTGCGAAATTCCAACTTTCTTGGATTTCTTGTTAAAATATCTTTTTTACATAATTCTCTCTCTGGATGAATTTATAATTTGGATTTATTAGGAATTAAATACTCAATGTCACTCTATTTTTATTAAAAAATCCATAAAAAATCATATATTGTCAGAAAATTCCAAAAATATTACTCATACTGGGAAAGAATATGGTCCTTGGGTTCCATTTATTGGAACCGTGTTCCTATTTATTTCTTTTTCTAACTAGTTAGGCACGTTTTTACTTGGGAAACTCATAGAGTTACCCCACGGAGAGTTAGCTGCGCCAACGAATGATATAAATACCATTGTTGCTTTAATAGCCTAATTGCATCATGATTTAGTTTCAGTAAAATTTTCATAATTTTTGCATTCTGTTTGTGAGAAAAATTGCATGAAAACCCTCAAAGAGTGTGCATTTTTCATTATTGTGTTTTAACCCATAAAATTCCAAAAAATGCATTTTGCATTCATCACTGGATTAGGTTTTTAAGAAAAATATAATTTAGAAATTTTATTAATTTCACATTAACATTAATTTGATTAAGTTGTGTGTTTTCTTATTAACTTAAATCAATTGCATTTTGCATTTGCATTTATTTTTGCATCAAAAATATAAAAATGCTTTGAAAACCTAGACCTAATTAATCTAAATTAACCCAAAGTTATTCCTTTGCCTCCTTGTGTTCGATCCTGGACTTGCCGAGGATATAAATTTTAGACGAGTCCTCTTCACGAAAATCATTCGATTCAATTCTGCATGATTCGCTAAGTACCTATATTAAAATGAGAACAAATTATATCACGTATTTAACGAACCGTCATAAGTGTAAAAGCTTTTCTCTTTATTTTTCTTCCATCACTTTTTTTGCTAGATCCATTGCTTTTGTCAAGTTGGTGCACATTGATCTTAGATTTTTTAGAGTTCATCAAATCTGGCACTTATGTAAATATCAAGAGATTGGTACAAAAACCTTGTTCTCATACCGGCTTAAGGTTTTGACACTCAGGTTTCATGAAGCCTTCGTTTATTTTGTCCCATCCTTGAGCATCATTAAATCAGGTCCAAACTCAAATCTCAAGTCCCAATTTCCTCAAGTGAAACCTCAACTCATATCATCATCAATGTAGTTGTGCATGTGCGGTGCGAGTCATATTCTTCAAGGAAGAGATTATGTGTGAAATACAACACACATATCTTTCAATCTAGGAAAGTGTTAATAATTAAGTCTAAAACCCTAATGACTAAGGTTGTTTAACTTAGAATCCTAAGACCTCATAAACTCAAAGTTTCTTTACTCTTCGAGTCTTGAGTGATAGTGAAAAGTGTTAGGAAAATTCCCAAATTATGTGGTTAGTGTTTTTGTGTTTTTTGATTTTTTTTCATTTTTTATGTTTTTGAATAAGGTTAGACTTATTAACAGAACATAGTTAGTCTCATTTACACCCTCATTTTTGAAAAGTTTTTTGAAAATATTTTACAAATCATGTCACACAATATTGATTTTCAAAAGATTTTTACAAATGGTTTTAAAACAAGTAAAATCTCCATTTTTAAAAAGAACATAAAATATTTTTCAAAACAATGTCAAATAGTTTAAAAAATTTCAAATCATTTGACAAGTATTTTTACACGAACCAATTTAATAAGATACTTTAACCAAGCCATAAAAAGTCTGAATTTTGAAACTATGAGCTATGGCTAAAATATATATGAAATATATACAGTATACCCCCTATACTTAGCTTGTGTTATGTCCTCATAGCACTAAGTGATATGAAGTAATAGCTCATGCTAAATAATAAAGGAACATACGAGAACTGACTTAGGTCTCCCCTATACTTAGGTTAAAACTAACCGAAGTATAAGAAGATGATAGAAAAGAGGGATCAAAATGAGAAATAAATAGAAAGAAAGGGGGATGATAAGGATGTACGGAAAAGAGCAGGGGTCCCCCATATACTTAGGCTTTAAATAGCTTAATTAAGGAGTGGATATCTATAAGAGATGGAACCTAGGCTTTAAAAAAAGAACAAATCAAGTTTGTGTAAGTAGGAAAGAATGAGGGAATCTTCTCGGCTGTCGAATATGAATGCTACTTCTTCATGAAGAGTGGTCTGACGTATATGCACTGTGCTTGCTCTTATGAAGTTGATGACCTCAACTTGGTCCAACTGCTCTTTAGAATCTACAAAGTGATTCAATGATTGCCCATTAATCAGAAAGGAATGTGCACCATTTATGAGATTATCTATTGATAGACCCTCGCATATCCGAGAAACTGCCTTGTGGTCCACACAAGGCAGGACCACTAAGTTGTTGTGATGACAGTTCTCGAAGATCAATGGACTAATCAACAAGTACCCACCACAAATGAATAGTCAAGGAATAACAAAAATGTGAAGTACTATTTATTTTACTCTGTAAACAAGGGTGTATAATGTGTAAGCATGTAGAGGTTGAACCACTGAGAGCAAACATGCTAGCCTAATGATTATTTCTAATCAAAGTGAATTATGTACACAAGTGTTCTTAGTCTTTTTGTGCGGGTTTTGAGTTTACAATTTTTTATTTGATTTTTACTTTTATATATTATTTAATATTTTTTATTTTTATTTCCCTTTTATTTTCATATTATATAATATCATATATATATAAGAGTATATAAATATATATACGATAATGTATATATGATATAAGGTATATATATATATAATATCTACAATAAATATACAAAAATCAGAAAATAACTATAAGAACAGTCCTTTTTATTTTTTAAAGGTTTTAAAATATTTATTAGTTTTTTTATAATAATTACAATAATTATAGTAGACTTATAATATTATATAAAGGTATATAGGATATAATAGAGATAATTATAAATATAAATAATAAAAATATAGAAAAGAAAATACTTTTATGTTTTTGATATTTTCTATTTTTGTGATTTTCAAGATTTTTTGCTAATTTTTAGGTATTTTTAAAGTCCAAAATATACAAAAATCAGAGACTTGATAAATAGGCCAAATGTTTTAAGGTATTAAAAATAAACAATAAGCCCAAAATTCCTTACAAATATTTTTAATAATTAATATAATATATAAAGAAAAGTCATCGATAAAATGAATATTTTTATATTTTTTTAAGAATTTTTATAATTTTTATAAGGAATTTAGAGCTGTTTAAGTTTTAGTTGTTTTTTTCTATTTTAGGGATTTTTGGTTTGGAGTTATAAAATACTATAGTAAATTATTTTTTATTTTTTTAGAAAAAGTTTTTATAATTTTTAGGTATTTTCTAAGTCAAACAAGGATGAAATATGCTCTTTTTGATTTTTAATAAACAGGAAACATGCATAAAATGCAAAACAAAATATGTAGCATGAGAGATCAAGCATTCATGTACATTATCATATTTTTACACAATTTTGGAGAATAGATGGTATTTATAAGAAAATATAAAACATGCACAAAAACATTTAAGATGGTAGGGACCAGGATGCAAATAAAAATAAGTTTCCATGCATTTACAGATCTTAAAACAAAATCCAAAGGTAGGCTTGCAATTTATCCAACATTTTATTATAATATTTGCCCTAGAAGGGCATAAATGCACTTTAAAAAAATTTCAAGTCCCTTTACAAAATTTTCCGCATAATCTAACACCAAATATACATTTTTTGGACTAGATACATATACAAAAACCTGTAAGGGTATGTGTGGAAAATGCCCACCTCACATGGGGGACCACGTGAGGCGGGATGGCAAGGACATATTTGTAAATACAAGAAAAGGCAGGGGTTTTCATGCAAAATAACCACATTTATTTACATTTCAGACATAACTTATAATATTAAAATAAAATAAAGAAATGGCTGAGAGATTTATGTGATATTTACCAATGCTTGCGCACCATCAGATGATGGGAATCTGGTCGCTTATTCAGATCGTGCGGCCACGCCACCATAGCCCTTCGACGATGACCGCTCTAGATTAGATCGACCCCCTAATATGATAGTGTAGAGGGGCCAAGATCCGACGACAACTGAACAAACTGGGATAAAGGCCCCATCGGATGGCTCTGGAGGGTCTTCGATGAACACGCAGAGAATTCTGCTCCAAGTAGCTTGAATCTGCAATATCACATGCCGCTTAGATGGGGAAAAGCTCTTGCACGCCTTCCACAACTACTAATGGTGCTTAGAAGCTCTAGGATCCTACGATGGGGTCTTGGCGAGTTGGTGAATTTCAAGACACCTAGAGGTTCAACCTGGAGTCGATTTGGCCCTTACAGGGCCCCGTTCAGCTCGAGACCTGTACAAAGAAAACCACTTGTCGAGGAAAATTTCCTCGACCCGATTATGCGTGGAACGGTAACGGTATCGGGCAAAGGCATGAAGGACCAACGAAGGTGATAGACTTGGACCTCGATCTCCATATCGATGATTTATCTAGGGGTTCAGATGGATTGAATAGATGGAGAAGCGACGAGGCTACATAGTGAGGTGATTAGATGGGGAAAACAGAGTGTAGACATCGAGACAAAGGTGGCCAGAGCTCTAGAGCTCCAATGAAGTTAATCGATCTAACTTAAGCTAAAGTAGAAACTAAAATGCAAAATAAAATGCGGAATGGAAAGGCTGCGACTACATTCGTGTAGAAATTGAAAGGGCATAGCTTGAACTTGGGTATGACGTGATGGAGAAGGACGATGCTGGAGCACCACCGTGGGTCACCTCCTCTCCTCCTTTCTCTGCTTCAACACCACAAGGGAAAGCATGCTATCACCAGGTGACTCTCTTGACTGAGGGTAGAGGGGGTTAGGGCTAGAGAAAGGATCAAATTTGGGATGGTGACTGGAGGGAAATATTTATATACTGAAGATGGTCGAATGATGCGAATTGATTCAAGGACGATACGGAGGAGATAGATGGGATTTGAGTATCATGTGTGAATCATGGAGATCCCATCGGAAATATTTATTTAAGGATCAAGGAAATTTGATCATTAGATCATTAGGGGAAATGGAGTGAAGTGGGAGGCTCGAGGTGTCAGATGGGTCATAGCCGCAAAAGAGCAAGTTGACTGGGGTCAACTAACAGAGCTTTGTAATGGGTTAATGTGGACCAACCAGAAAATTCCAAGGAAAGAATGGTTTATAAAATTAATAATAAACAACATATGATTTTATTAAAATTTGTTTATAAAATGAAATTACTTCTATTTTTATGTGGTATCTAATTCCTATTTTTATTTATTTATATGGAGTTATTCATTATATGTTAATATTTACATATAAATTATAGGTATACTTACTTATATGGTGTATGTTTTATTTTTATTTTTTATTTTATTATTTTATTATTTTATACACTCAATTTATATATTTATAACTTATTTAGATATACAAAAATATATTTTTATTGTATTTTTTGATGTTATTTGTATACTTACGTAAATAGATGTATTTACTATATAGGTATATATATATGTATTCATCTATGTATTTTGTTGTATTTTTTCATTGTTTTATTATATTATAAGTGTGTACACATACTATAAATAATATTTACAAAATTATAAAATATAAAATAATGGAAAAAAGAATAAATAAAATAAATATTTTGTTCATGTACAACGTACAATGGGGGTCCAAAACCGAACTTTCGCATCTTAGCTTCAAATTAAGTGAAACCACCTTCTATAAATAGCTAATAAAAAGATATACAATTAAAGTGATTTTGATGGATTTTGAATTCATAGAGAGAATATATGTCTGGGAAGTTTGGATTTTAGCTTTTTATTTTGAGTGTAGAGTGAATCTGTATTTTTTTGTGTGGAATCAATTTTGTACTTTTCTTTATATTTTTATCTACAACTTTCTGTACAAAGTTTATTGATTTGATATATAGATAACAAGGAATAAAATGAGTCCCAAAAACGAATTATTGAAGAACAAATGAATAGGGTTTTATTTTATTTTTGACCCTTATCACCCTTTACTTTATTCCTTATCGACCCAGTCATTATGGTGCATAGGTCTCAGGGTTTAGGGTCATAAAATACCTTTGGCATTTTATTGCCTATTCATTTCTTTTCTTTATTCTTTCTTTTGGCTTTAAATATAGTTTTTATGCAATATTTATTTAATAAATAATAGATGTTAATTTATGCAAAATAATGATATTTACATGCATTTAGCTAGGTATTAAAGGCTAAAATGAATGAATAAAGGTGATGAAATGGAGATTTATAAACCATATACTTGCCTTTGCTAGTCCCTAACAAACACTTATGCATATAAGTACGGAAAAGTAAATAAAGAAAAGAAAAAGATAGAACTTGGATTGATTTTAACTCTTAAACTTGTCTTTATAAAATCAATGTTTGGAAATCAGTCTAACCTTTAGAAGTAAGTTTGGTCAGAACCTTATTGGTAAATATATTTGAATCACAACAGCCTAAAAGACCCAAAAGTCTCTGCCCAAGTATCCTCAAAAGCCATGTCAGAAAAGTCGATGTCATACGCAATCCCTCATGACTATGAGTCTATGTTGTACAACAATGACATGTAGCTCTCCTTGGCTGAAGCGGTAAAAGCCAGTCTTCTCCAACATGGTGACCCTATTCCCCCACTCCAATAACTCTTTCCTTGAGAAGAGAGATATTCCCTTCTAAGTTCAAGTACAACCAGCTCAAGAAGAGGAGGTGGAGAGAAGAATGGACGGTATCCAGTGTATCTACCTACCGGCTGCAGGCTCTCAAATATTTGACCTGGAAGCCCTAGCTTGCTTATTGAATATACAAATATATACATACTCCGACATGTATTTAATTTTCATTCAGACCTATCCATTTTTTTGGAGTTTTTGAATTTTTTTCTTTGAATACTATATACACCAACATCTACATAAGGAATTCTTCCTCTTGAGCCAGTAGACTATCCCTCTTTTGAAGATTTATTGCAACACACAACATTCCGTCATTGGACCTCTTGGCTATTGGACTGGGTTGGGGTACATTGGACACAAAAGTGTGACTTACGATATTTCCAGTGGCTTGTGTCTCTGACGAATCCGATTATCGCGGCTTTAAGAAGTTGTTTTTATCTTGTTTATGCTAAAATGATTTGTCGTGCGTTGTAGGCGGCAATCGGAATTGGTCAAGAAAATAACCACAAATAATTTATTCAATTTTCAATCTCATGGTTCTATATTTATTTTACTTGGGCAAGTCCCAAGGTTAAACACAAGGAGGCAAAGGAACAATCTAGAATTATGTCTATCAAAAATTGTTCACGGTTTTCGAGGCGATCTTTTTTTGTTATTTTTAATGCAATAAAGGGTGCAAAATGCAATTTCGGCCTATTTTAGGGACTAAAATGTCAAATATGTTCAAATTATGTCTGAAAAATACGAAATTCAGCCACAATGTAAATTATGATGAAATGAATACACTATATTTTTTTGGAATTTTTGGATGCAATATGAATTTTTTTATGAATTTTTAAATGCAAACAAAATGAATTTCAATGTTTAATTATAATAAATATTAAACCCACTTATTTTCAAGAATAAAATTATCTGAGGACCTGAGAAAAATCCTACTCCTCGAAAATATGAGATTTAATACCTATTAAAAATTAAATAGTGAAATATGCAAAATGATTTTTACAGGGCAAACTATGCATGCAAATGCAATTCTTTTTGGGCACAATGTCAAGCGCAATTAATTCTACAATATGTGATTTTTCAGGGATTTTTAGAGCAACGGTTAATCAACTATGAATTTCAGAGCAAGAAATGGGTAAAATATGCAAATTTTCATAAAACAATTAATTATTAATTAACCATTAATCACAAAAATGTCCACACTATGTCAAAATGTAGAGACTTGATTAACAAACATCATGTTATTTTTGCATTAATAAAATAATGGCAAATGGAGGTCTAAAATCACTGGGAATACAGGGGTAGAATTGTAATAAATAAATAAAATCAAACTGTAGAGGACTGAAATGTAAATACCGATAAAGTAGAGGTGCTATAGTAGAAATTCCAGAGGGGGGCATGTGCGTGGAACGTGCCCTCTGGAGGCGGGGGTGGATCTGCAAATAGGTGATTCTCCAAGGGCGGCTTTTGGAGTTTATCCAGAGGCACGTGTACGACACGTGACCCCTGGATGCTGATGGAGGATGATGTCCCCCCACACGCACGTGCCTCGCACGTGGGGGGTCTCAGGCCCTTCTCGGTCTACGGTGGCGGAGCGGAGGTAGGTCGGCGTGGTCGTCGATGATGGTTGTCGGAATTGACGAAGCGGTATGGCGGAGAAGGTCGGTGAAGACGCCAGGCGGAGGGAGGCACAATAGATGGAGTCGTGGAGGCATTGTTGTGATTGGTGGAATCGGTGGAGTATCGACGGTGACCTGTGTGGCTGGGAGGAGATAAGGTAGAAAGAGAGAGAGGATACCTGGAGAAGTGGGCTCGACGGTGAGCACGCCGGAGCTGAGTAGCGGTAAGGGTGGCTGAGCTGCGACGAGGCTCTAGGCTTCGGATCATGCCAAAAGGAGGGTCTTGCTGGCTGTCACGACCAGAAGGGGTTCCTTGAAGGTTGAACGACGGATGTGGATCTCCTCGGTGATGGCGTGTTTAAATAGGGGCGTCGGGTGGTTTGCCGGAGAAGGAAAGAACCGAAGATCGGTGATGGAGGATCGGGAGAGTGGATTTGATTTGACGAGATATGGTGGCGGTCGGAGATGTCGTGATATCGGAGAAGATCTGATTGGTGGTGAAAGTCGCGGGCGATCTGATCGTGATTTGGCGGCGGAGAAAATCGCGGCGGCGGCGAGATTTGGGGGTGACGCCGCCCGCGATGGAAAGTAGGGGAGGAGGAAGACGAGCCCCCGACCGTCCGAGCGGCAGAGATCGGGCGGCTAGATGGTCGACACGTGGCGCATGGGAGAGGGTTGAAGAGAAGAGCACGTGCGTGGCACGTGCTTGGGAGGCACGTGCCTTGCACGTGCGACGGTTTTTTTAAACGAGTTAATAAAAAATACAAAAATGGGCACAAAAATCAAATATTAAATCCTTTGTAAAATATAAAATAAATAGTAAACGACCTCGGATCGAAAATGTTTCCTCACAAAAATTGCTCGTCTCGATGAGATCTACAACTTTCATCCTCATCAAAACCAAAATCGATCATTTGCACAAAGTGATATTTTTGGGGTATCCTATGTACATAGAATACCTTGATTTTTGTATTTTATAATTTTTGTATCATTTTTAAAATAGATAAAAATTCGGAAAAATATGATAAAATCAAGAGTAAATATTTACACATTAATCTAATTTTTTTATTTTTATTAGTTCATAAAATATGTATATAGAATATCAGGTCAAAAACCGCTAAAATAGATGTACAAAAGAGGTCCAAAATCCAACTTTCACATATGAGCTCTGATTCACTTGAACTTCATCTTGTTTTGAAGGCAATTGAATGTACATTAGTTCAAAAGTGAGTAGGATTAAATCAGACACTGGATGAGGAAGTTATGAGGTTTTTAGTCCAGAAATCCTGAAATTAGGGTTTGGGTTTTTGGTCCACTTATCTGGGTTAGTTATTTTTTGTATTTTTCATTTATTCTTGTTAGTGATATGTACGCAGTGGAAGTGGTTTTGGGTCATTCGGAGTTATCATGAATGGGTTAAAAATCTGGGAACTTAGGCTATTTACAGGTCACTTTTAGCTTGAATTTTTGGCTCCTTATTTTGTGCAGAAATTTGTGCTAAAATGCAATTCTTATGAAATCATGCACTAATGCTAATTATGCAGGATAGATGCACGAATGCTGTTGATTTTAAGGGATTTGAGCTTAATAAATGAGATTTAGAGTGATGAATCCGAGATTCATCACCCCCCTATACTTAAAGCATGCTCATACCTGAGCATAAAAAAGAAATGCCATGAAGTGAAATGAGATTGGGTTCCATACCAAGACCATAAGCTGAAGGTGAAAGTGAAACTAGACTCAACCTTTGGATTAATAGTGTGGCGGAACTTCTGTGAGACTTAGAATTTCAAAATCAACAGCTCTCAAGTTCTACATATCATTGCTACAATTTCAGCTCAGAAGTCATCTTAGATCAATCTTCTTCCCAAAGCATACCCTATGAATATTGAACAACCAACTCATGTGTGTGAAAGGTTTTAGCTCTTCCCACCCAGAATGCCGGACTACTGCGCAAACCTCCTCTCCAATAACTCGTCCTCGGGAAGTCAGGTATTTCCTTCTAAGGTCTGTCACGCTGTATTCACAATCGAATTGGGGGGAGAAGTTAGAAGAATGAGAAAAAAATTGGAGGGTGACCAGTGTAGTCACCTCTCCTTGTGAAGCTGGCCAGTGTAGCCGAGTCTCCACCAAGATCAGCAGGTTCTTGAAGCTTGGACCTTTTTGGTCAGATATTTATTTGGTAGAATACTTCGTTGTATTTGGAATTTTTGGTGGTTCTGCTTGGATCTTGTTGTGCCCCTATGGATATAGAATCTTTTGTTTCCGTACATTTTTTGGGGTCTTAGAAAAATTGTGCCCAACCATCCATCCCTTTTCCGAAGCTTTATTTCAACCCGTACTCCGATCTTTAGATTTCCACGCTACTAGAAAAGAAACTTACACAGTCTTCCAACATCCCGTCTGAGTTGAACTAAGTGCATAGTACGAGAGTACAAATTAATTCCTTATTCCAGAGTTGTACCCATAATGAAGAGACCATGTTAGACATTAAGAGTCAAACGCTGCACATTGTCATGTTGAACTTAAAGAATTAAGTCAAAGACCTGAAGCTTCTAAAATCCTATTTCTCGGTGAAGTTCCTCTGAAAATTAGGTGGATTAAGGTCAAGTCCAGACCACTCTCGATTTCGGCTCATAACTCGGTTCAGAACCCGATGACTTTTCACAGATGCAAATGAATGTGATGCTGGATGAAGTGCAGGTGTGTGGAATGCAGACACAATTTTTTTTATGCAAGGGATTTTTTTATATGCGAAAATGAATAAGCATCCCTTTTTTTATATGCAAAAATGAATACGCAACCTTTTTTTTCAAAAATTTTGAGCACAGTCAGTGTTAGTAGCAAATTCCTTTTTCTTTATTTACCCACCCTGTAAATACATATAGACTTATGTGAAAGTACGAGGTATGGCTAAAATATATACACAGTATATATACAGACCCCCTATACTTAGCGAGTGTTGTGTCCTCAGAGCACAAGAAGCGTAAAGAAGACATAGCTCGGGCTAAGCGTAAAAGAGTGAAATTTTTGATATACAATGGTCCACCCCCTATACTTAGACTGTGAATAGTCTATGTATAGAAGAAGAGCGCAAAAAGAGGCGGTCAGGATTTTTGTAAATGAGGAGAGTATATACAGGTGGGTGTCGGTCCCCCTATACTTAGGCTTTGGTTAGCCTAAGTATAAGAGAAAGGTGAAAATGGAGCGATCGGGAGAAGGAGTGTGATGCGGAAAAATGGTATATACATATGGCATCGGTCCCCCCATATACTTAGGCCTTGGTCTAAATATAAGAAGAAGCTGTACAAGGAGATCGATGTGGTCGGGAGGGAGGGTGGTTTTGGTCTGATAAATCTTCAATGTCTTCGCTCTGCGTGAAGTAGATGACCTCAACTTGAGCTGTCTGCTCTTGGGATGATTCTATATACAGCTTCAGCAATTGTCCATTCACTGAGAAAGGTTGCGCATCATCTTTGAGTTCTGTAATATCCACACTTCCATTGGTATGCACATCGATGACAAAATAGGGAGCCGTCCATTTTGATTTCAGTTTCCCATGAAAAATCTTTAACCGAGCATTAAACAACCACACTTTCTGCCCAGGGACAAAGGTTTTATCTCGAATGTATCTATCATGCCATCTCTTGACCTTGTCCTTATAGATCACACTGTTGTCATATGCTCGGTTTCGGATTTCAATTAGCTCATTCAAATTTAAGTCTTGACATAATTTCCCGAGGTGACAACTCCAATTCAACTTTTTGATTGCCCATTCAGATTTGTGAATCAATTCTGTAGGTAGGTGGCATAGCTTGCCATAGATATCCTAAAAGGTGAAGTACCGAGTGAGTCTTATAGGTTGTCCTATAGGCCTACAGAACCTGATCCAATAGTTTTGACCAGTCCTTCCTATCTGGACGAACCAACTTTTGAAGAATACCCTTCACCTCTTTATTAGAAATCCCTGCCATGCCATTAGATTGTGGATGATATGGGTTGGCTATTCTATGCTCAAATTTATACTCTTCAGCCAAAGCTCTCATTTCCTTATTCACAAAGTGGCTACCTCCATCAGAAATCAAAACTTTTGGTATCTCTAACCTTGCAATGATATTATCCTTGATAAACTTGCAGACGATTTTGCTATCTGCGGTTCGGGTTGGTATAGCCTCTACCCATCTAGACAAATAATCAACTGCCAACAAGATGTATTCAAATCCATTGCTATTGGGAAATGGACCCATAAAATCAATCCCCCATGCATCAAAAACATCATAGAAAATCATTGGTTGCATGGGCATTTCATCTTTATAACCAACAGTCCCTCCCATCCTTTGGCAAATCGGGCAAGACCGTACAAATTCATTAGCATCTCTAAATAAGGTCTGCCAATAAAATCCACATTGGAGTACCTTGTGTGCATTTTTCTTTCCCGAATGGTGTCCTCCAACCTCGAGAGAATGACAATGTGTGAGGACATTCTGGTATTCCTCCTGAGGAATACATCTTCGCCATACACAATCCGCTCCTTCATAGAAAAGGAAAGGATCGTCCCAATGGTATTTTCTGGAATCCGACTTCAGTCGATCAATCATTCTCTTGGTCCAACCAAAGGGAACCTTCTTGGAGACAAGATAGTTCACGATGTTGGAATACCATGGGGTTGAATTAATAACGCAAACAGCTTCGTCTGGAAAAGTCTCCTTAATAGGTCCAGTGTCATGATAATCGTTTTGCTCAATTCGGGAAAGATGATCAGTAACAACATTCTTTATTCCAGGTTTATCCTTGATCTCCAAATTAAATTCTTGGATTAACAAGATCCACCTCAGAAGTCGTGCCTTAGCATCTTTCTTATCCATGAGGTATCTAATTGCCATATGATCAGTGAAAATTGTCACCTTTGAGCCCAATATGTATGATCTGAATTTTTCAAGGGCCCAAACAACCGCGAGCATTTCCTTTTCAGTCACTGTATAATTTCTCCGTGCAGGATCCAATACTTTGCTTGCGCAATGAATCGCATAAGGGATTCCATCCCGTCTTTGTCCAAGCACAGCTCCGACAGCGAAATTCGATGCATCAGTCATGATCTCAAAGGGAAGAGATGGGAGCTTGTAATATTGGCGATTCACATATTTTCTTTTTGAGGAGCTCGAAGGCCTCAAGACATTTGTGATTTACAATAAACTCGGTGTCTTTTCCTAAGAGCTCAGTCAGTAAGCGGGTGATCTTTGAAAAATTAGGGATAAACCTTCGATAAAATCCAACATGCCCTAGAAAAGACCTCACTGACTTGACGTTGGTTGGTGGCTCAGGTTTCTTGATCACATCCACCTTGGCAGGGTCGACCTCCATTCCCTTTTTGGAGATGACATGCCCCAACACGATACCCTCAGTCACCATAGAGTGACTCTTCTCCAGGAGAGTACCAAATTAACCTCCCTGCATCTTTTGAGGACTCGGTCCAAGTGTGCTAAACATGTATCAAATGAATCACCATGGACCGAGAAGTCATCCATGAATACTTCCAGGAAATCACCCACCATTTCGGTAAATACGGCAATCATGCACTGCTGAAATGTGTCTGGGGCGTTACAAAGCCCGAATGGTATGCGCTTGAATGCGTAAGTACCGAAGGGACATGTAAATGCGGTTTTTTCCTGATCCTCGGGAGCGATAGCTACTTGATTGTAGCCAGAGTACCCATCAAGAAAACAGAAGAATGCTTTCCCTGCAAGTCTCTCCAAGATTTGATTAATAAATGGTAGTGGAAAGTAATCTTTCTTGGTCGCAGCATTCAGGCGCCTGTAATCGACACATACACACCACGATGTGGGCATTCGGGTCGCGATCTCTACCTCTTTCTCGTTGGTGATCATCTGGATTCTCGACTTCTTCGGGACGACATGAAGGGGGGGCACCCACTTGGAGTTAGAAATGGGGTATATAAAACCTGCTTTGCACCATTTCTCTATCTCTTTCTTAACTACTTCCTGAATATTGGAGTTTAATCTTCTCTGAAATTCACGGGAAGGCCTTGCGTTATCCTTAACATAAATTTGGCGTGAGCAGAGAAGAGGGTTGATTCCTACGAGATCTGACACAGTCCAACCGATGGCTTTTCGATTTCGCTCAAGGACTTCTAGTAGTCTGGATTCTTGGTCCATGGTTAATGATGAGCTAATGATCACAGGGAATTTATCTTTGGGTCCATTAAGAAATTCATATTTCAGTGTGGGAGGGAGAGATTTCAGCTCTGGCAAATCTAAATCATCAATCAAGTCTGGCTGAATGTCTTTTAAATCTGGCTCTGTGCTAGTTGGCGGTGAATCATTCTGTAATATGCTAGCCACTAATCCTGAAGGAATGTGAGTCGCATCGCAAAAGTAGTGCGGTAATTCGGCCAAAGCCGCGTCCGATTCGTCATTGATTTTTCTTGATTTTCCCGAAGAAGATGGGATTGACAAATCCGAAAGGATTTCTATGTCATCAAGATTATAAACATCCGGGTGTTTAGATTTGTCTGGCAATATCTCGCATACTGCATGGTGCATTGTTTCTTCTTCTATTGTGGTGGTATCGATCTGAAGATCTGGCATTTGATCCCATGTCCCAGTAGTGCTGGGAGATTACACTCGGATATTTCAACACCTTCAGTGGTGGATTCGGAATCTGGTCTTTGCCACTTTGTTTGTTTCATCTCCAGATCCACTTCTCCATCTAGGGAGCGGAATTTCATCATTCCGGTGCCGTAATCGAATACAGCCTTGGCGGTTCTTAAGAATGGTCTTCTAAGAATGATATGCGATTCCTTCCATTGGTTCGGGGTCTCCATATCAAGGACAGTGAAGTCCACTTTGTATTCTGTACCCTCGACCATAATGATAATATTTTTCACTTCTCCCTTAGATCTTTTGGTGGATTTGTCAGCGAATTGGAGTAAAGATAATGATTTCTGGAGAGGACCTAACTCCAATCTGTAATATTAGGCTAAGGGAAGAAGATTGATGGAAGAACCATTGTCGAGAAGTGTGCGTGTGAACGCAATGCCGTCAATGTGACTTTCCACATAATGAGCACCTAGATCCCTTTTCTTTCTTGGTAGATACTGATTTTTGACGCATTTGGTAGTGACCACTATCAGGACATGTGTCTCCACAAACTGATTTGTTTTCTTTGTACGAGTCTTGGTGGGAGTACATTTCATTTTCAAGTATTTCTGAAATGCTGGATTACTGGCCAGATACTGATCAAAGGGTGCTTTGACTGTGATATTCTGTTGGCAGAATTTTTCCATCACTGGGTCATTCTGAATGTTTTTCTTTTGTTTTCCTTTCTTTTCTTTTGTTTTCCTTTCTTAAGAGCATGGGGAAAAGGAATGGAAGCATTTGAGACAGGAGAAAGAGAGCCAGAATCATAAATAAGAGCATCTTTATTAGATTTGGAGTTCTTATTATAATCATAATTTTTTTGATAATAATTATGTTGCTGAAATGGTGACAAAGGTATTTTTGCAGCAACTAGAAGTTCAAGGTCCTCTGCGGTCTCCATAGATGCCTTTCCTTTATCTCGAGCTGAAATCCTCGGGCGTCCTTCTTCTTCATGCTCAGAAGCATCCTCCGATTGACCTTTTGAGTCTTGATGGTTTGATTCCCTTGCCCGGTCAGGTACGACCATTGTCCTTCCGCTCCTGAGTGACATGGCATTGATATTGTCAAACGAAAGGATCTCATGTTCAGATGTGGAAAAATCTGAATAGTATACCTGGACATTGTGTTGAAATGATTGAGATCTGTTCAAGCTATTTGGGTTATCTTGACTTGGGCAGGAATGGTTGTGGCTGGGGCTGTCTGTTCATCCTTCCAACGGGATAAATATTAACGTCTACCCGTAGATCGTATAGCTCATTTCGAAAACTGTGAATTTCCTCCAGCATCTGTCTCTGGATGTCTACCGGTTCTTCTGGAGGTTTTGATGATTGAGATGCTTTATTTGGAGCTTGATATTGTTGACGATGTTGTTGAGGTTGCATCTGACGGTTGAATGGTTGTTGCTGCCTCGAGTGTTGAGTTTGCGGTGGAGCTGTAGGGAATGTGGCATTATAGAAGGTAGGTGGACATTGATATTGCTGACGGTCCCCCATATTACCCTGTCGTGTATTGTGCTGTGTGTACCAGATGCCGTTTATCTCGAATGTCAGAGGCGGGGCTTCTTCGACTTTCTCAGCTAGTGGAGGTGACTGCTAGGAAAGTTGGGTACAAGATTGTTCCTGAGCCCACGGTTGTTGTTGTCCTGATCCTGGATGCTCCTGGACATGATGCACATGATAGACTGAGGCTGTAGGAGCAGTAGGTATCCCTATCTTGGATACCTTCTCAGTGAGCTCCTCCATTTGCTTTGGAAACTGAGAGATCAGGTTGTCGATGTCGTTCATCCTTTTATTAATTTGATCCACAACTGTTAATTTATCTGCGATGATGTTCATGTTGGGAATCAAATCCTCTGCTATTTCCGCGACACTTTGCTTCCCTCCTTTGGCTTGAAAGTTGTTCAGGGAATCAGTGTAAGCTCTACTGGCGATTTGTGAATGGCTTGTCTCCGCCATCTGCTCCAGAATTTTCCAGACAGTCTCAGCTCCTCGGGATGTGTAATTGCCTCCACAGGCAGCGTTGACTAAACCCTGAGTCCCGTAGTTAAGGCCAGAATAGAGTGATTGAACTAGGATGTTATTATCTAGGTCATGGCAGGGACATTTTTACAGCAGATCTTTAAATCTATCCCATGCATCACAAAGTGGTTCATTCGGCATCTGAGCGAAACTAGTGATGCGAGTCCTCATTTGATTGGTTCGACTCAAAGGTAGAATTTCTTCAAGAATAGGTTTTAGAATCTATCATAAGTGGTCACCGTCACTACCAAAATTTTCAACCCAATAATCTGCCTTACCTTTCAAGGCGAAAGGTAATGCAGTGAGACGAAGTAGTCCTGGCTGACTTGTGGGTGCCTCTGATTAGAACATACTTGCTCCAAATCACGCAAAAATTCATAAGGTTCTTCATTTGCATTACCATGAAATTGTGGTAATTGACTCAGGAAGTGGCTTTAGTTCATGGTGAACTTCTGACTGAGGTGGCTGCAAGTAATTTCTAACTCTGTATTGCCTGGGATTGTATGCGGCTTCCACTTCATCTACATTCAACCGTTCTAGTCGTTCCCTTATTAAATTTTGTTGCTGCTCAGACGCGGCTAGTCTTGCAAGAACCATTTGCATTGGATCTTCATTGAGTTCATCTTCCTGTCTGCTCTTCTTTGGAGGCATCTTTTGTGAGTGCTTCCTTTCACCTTTAGAGTGTGAAAAATTAGAGTCAATAGTTTGTAAAGGAGCATAAGAGGAGGATTTAAGGGGGAGGTGTCCTTGAATCCAAGGTGGTTCTGAGTAAGAGTGGCTCAGAATGTTTGAGACTGGAAAGTTTGTGGCGGTCAGAAACGGGTTCGCTGAGTCCGTATAGAAATTACCACAATATTCCATTCTCGAATCCAAGAGATTAACAAGAGGTGTACGGTTTATGATTTAGGCACAAGTGTGCGGTATTCGATGATCAACTAAGTTCTACGCACAAATCAAACACAATACAAAGTTTTATTTCACCAACTCACTCAGTGAAAGTCGTAAGAGTTCAGCCAGTTATCTTATCGATTTTTAATTGGTGAGAAGTCAAATCTTGCAAATCGTTTAATGAGCTGTTGGGTGCCGAAATTTCCTTAAAGACTGTCCCGAGTTCGTACGACTAGTTGCATCCACTTTCAGCCAGTATAGGTGTAAGTATGGACCGTAAAACAGCTACCCGTGTTACTTAAGGACGGAGCCTTACGCAGTGTCCTTTAAACCACCCACTCTGCTAAGGAAGTCTGGACCGTTTACCGGCTACCCGTATTCCTCACTGAGAAGTAGCTAATCGTTTTTAAAATCAGTAGTCTATATGAAAATCTTGGTTTGGCTATATCCTAGTGTGCGTCTCTCTTCTTGCTGCAAGATAAAGACAACAATGTCGGGGTTGCTCTCCCGCAAGAATTCTTCATTTTATAGGTTCTTAAAAATCGGCTATATTTAGCAGTTCTAATTTTAATTTGGTGATCACTGAAGAAATTAAGTGAGCAAAAATATACGTCTATTTGTCCAGTCCCAATTTCCTTTAAAATTATGTGATAAAATAAGAGGGAGGAATTGGGGAAAAGCCGATGCACGCGAAAAACTATGATGTATGCTAAGTTAGAAGATTTACAGTGAATCGTCACAATTTCCATGTGGGATGCTAGACAGGAATTGAAAAATTATTCTAAATGTATGCAAGCCAATGAAAAACTGCACCTAAGCAGAAAGTTCTATTAGCGGGGAAGAATTGAGTTAAATTTTGGCTAAATTGAACGATCTATGTGCGTCTCAATTAATAGTGCAGTATAGCTTAATCCTACGAGCACAATCGAAAATTAAAATGCTCTGAGAGCTGTATATGCAAGTTTATTCTAATCGCCACTCAAGTCGGGCCTAACCCTCACCGGAGAGTGAAACATGCCACGACACACCACAGAAAAAGTTAGAGGTCTTGTTACACACGCGAGAGTCCAAATGGACACCGATCTAAATAAGCAATTAATTATAAAAAATTTAGAAATTGCAGGGATTAAAAACCTGGACTCTACGCTCTCTCACGACTCGACTCAATCTTAAATTAATTGCGGATTTTTGGAAGTCGGTGAAGATGCTTCGGTTTCTTGAAAAACCGCTCCATGTATGCCGTATACCTCGCAAGAAAAAAATAAGAGAGAATTTGTAAGAGAGTGACTCAATAAAATATGAAAAATAAATGCTGAAAGGAAATTGCAGGAAAAATATGGAATTTACAATGGAAATTCGGGGGTTAGACTACCCGAATACGGAAAACGGAACGAAAATTTTCAAAACACAAAACGAAGCCGTTTGCCTCCCCGGCAACAGCGCCATCTGACGAATCCGATTGTCGCGTCTTTAAGAAGTTGTTTTTATCTTGTTTGTGCTAAAATGATTTGTCGTGCGTTGTAGGCGGCAATCAGAATTGGTCAAGAAAATAATTACAAATAATTTATTCAATTTTCAATCTCGTGGTTCTATGTTTATTTTACTTAGGCAAGTCCCAAGGTCGAACACAAGGAGGCAAAGGAACAACCTAGACATATGTCTATCAAAAATTGTTCACGGTTTTCAAGGTGGTCTTTTTTTTTGTTATTTTTAATGCAATAAAGGGTGCAAAATGCAATTTCAGCCTATCTTAGGGACTAAAATATCAAATATGTTCAAATTATTCCAAAAAATACGAAACTTGGCCATATTTATGATGAAATGAATGCATTGTATTTTTTTGGAATTTTTGGATGCAATATGTATTTTTTTATGAATTTTTAAATGCAAACAAAATGCATTTCAATATTTAATTATAATAAATATTAAACCTTCTTACTTTCAAGGAATAAAATTATGTAAGGTCTATTACTAGGTAATGGACCTGTGAAAAATCCTACTCCTCGAAAATGTGGGATTTAATATCTATTAAAAATTAAACACTAAAATATGCAAAATGATTTTTACATAGCAAACTATGCAGTAAATGCAATTCTTTTTGGGCACAATATCAAGCACAATTAATTCTATAATATGTGATTTTTCAGGGATTTTTAGAGCAACGATTAATCAACTATGAATTTCAGAGCAAGAAATGGGTAAAATATGCAAATTTTCATAAAAAAGTAATTTTTATTTAACCATTAATCACAAAAATATCCACACTATGTCAAAATGTAGAGACTTGATTAATAAACATTGTGCTATTTTTGGATTAATAAAATAAGGGCAAATAGATGTCTAAAATCACTGGGGAATATATGGGTAGAATTGTAATAAATAAATAAATAAAATCAAACTGTAGAGGACTGAAATGTAAATACTGATAAAGTAGAGGTGCTATAGCAAAATTTCCGGAGGGGGGCACGTGCGTGGCACGTGCCCTCTGGAGGCGGGGGTGGATTTGCAAATAGGTGATTCTCCAAGGGTGGCTTTTGCAGTTTACCTAGAGGCACATGTACGACACGTGACCTCTGGATGCTGATGGAGGATGACGTCCCCCAACACGCACGTGCCTCGCACGTGGGGGGTCTTGGGCCCTTCCCGATCTGCGGTGGTGGAGCGGAGGTAGGCCGGCGTGGTTGTCGATGATGGTTGTCGGAGTTGACGAAGCGGTGTGGCGGAGAAGGTCGATGAAGACGCCAGGCGGAGGCGAGGCGAAGTAGATGGAGTCGCGGAGGCGTTGAAGTGATTGGCGGAATTGGTGGAGCACCGACGGTGACCCGTGTGGCTGGGAGGAGATAGGGTGTTGCCGAAGCGTTGTCGGTGAAGACGGTGGCTCGAGTCGAAGGTGGTCGAGGACGAAGGTAGAAAGAGAGAGAGAGAGAGAGGATACCTGGAGAATTGGGCTTGACGGCGAGTACGCCGGAGCTGAGCAGCGGCAAGGGTGGCTGAGCTGCGATGAGGCTTTGGGCCCTGGATCATGCCAAAAGGAGGGGCTTGCTGGTTGTCTTGACCAGAAGGGGTTCCTTGAAGGTTGAACGGCGGATGTGGATCTCCCCGGTGATGGTGTGTTTAAATAGGGGCGTCTGGTGGTTTGCCAGAGAAGGAAAGAATCGGGGATCAGTGATGGAGGATCGAGAGAGGGGATTCGATTTGACGAGATATGGTGGCGGCCGGAGATGTCGTGATATCGGAGAAGATCTGATTGATGATGAAAATCGCGGGCGATCTGATCGTGATTTGGTGGCGGAGAAAATCGTGACGGCGGCGAGATTTGGGGGTGCCGCCGCCCGCAATGGAAAGTAGGGGAGGAGGAAAACGAGCCCCCGGCCGTCCGATCGGCAGAGATCGGGCGACCATATGGTCGACACGTGGCGCATGGGAGAGGGCTGAAGAGAAGAGAACGTGCGTGGCACGTGCTTGGGAGGCACGTGCCTTGCATGTACGATGGTTTTTTTAAACGAGTTAATAAATAAATACAAAAATGGGTGACACGTGGCGGCTCCAGGAGCGACCACGTGTCAGTCCCCCACAAAAATCAAAATTTATATCCTTTGTAAAATATAAAATAAATAGTAAACGGCCTCGGATTGAAAAAATTTCTTCACAAAAATTGCTCGTCTCGATGAGATCTACAACTTTCATGAAGACATCAAAACCAAAATCGATCATTTGCACAAAGTGATATTTTTGGGGTATCCTATGTACATAGAATACCTTGATTTTTGTATTTTATAATTTTTATGTCATTTTTAAAACAGATAAAAATTCGGAAAAAATATGATAAAATCAAGAGTAAATATTTACATATTAATCTAGTTTTTTGGGTTTTTATTAGTTAATAAAATATGTATATAAATATCAGGTCAAAACCGCTAAAATCGATGTACAAAAGAGGCCCAAAACCCAACTTTCACATATGAGCTCCGACTCACTTGAACTTGGTCTTGTTTTGAATGTAATTGAATGTACATTAGTTCAAAAGTGAGTAGTATTAAATCGAACACTGGATGAGGAAGATATGAGGTTTTTAGTCCGGAAATCCTGAAATTAGGGTTTGGGTTTTTGGTCCACTTATCTAGGTTAGTTATTTTTTGTATTTTTCTTTATTCTTGTTAGTGATATGTACACAGTGGAAGTGGTTTTGGGTCATTCGGAGTTAGCATGAATGAGTTAAAAATATGGGAAGTTAGGCTATTTGCAAGTCACTTTTGGCTTGAATTTTTGGCTCCTTATTTTGTGCAGAAATTCAGCCTACAATGCAATTCTTATGAAATCATGCACTAATGCTAATTATGAAGGATAGATGCAGGAATGCTGTTGATTTTAAGGGATTTGAGCTTAATAAATGAGATTTAGAGTGATGAATCCGAGATTCATCAGTCTCGTGCTGACAAATCCAATCCTCTGCCACTTCAACTGAGGTGAGTAAAGTGTAAGGTGCATGTGTGGAATCTAGGTCACTGTTGACAAGAGTCATGCACATATTTCAACATATTCTACTTAGGCAGTCAAGACGACATTGAACTAAGTCGTGTGGTTCCCAAAGATTAAGCCTAACAAACCTCAAGCATCTCAATTCCATTTCTTAAAAGGTTTCTATGATTAAGTGGATTAAGGTCTAACCAAGCTCCAATCTTCGAATTTTATTTAAACTAGTTCAACAACCAATATCAATCCGAAAATGCAAATGTTATGTACAATGCTCGAAAATATTTTTGTGCTGCAATTTTCGGATTTGGAAATTTTTATGGATTTAAAAATTTTTTGCAAATTTTTATGTAATTTTTGAAAAGATTTTTGCAAATGTTTTTAATATTTTTAATTTTGTATTTTTTTGGTATTTTTAAAAACAAAAAGTTTTTAGGAAAAGAATTATTTGCAAATATTTACATGGGAGCACATCTTATTGTTTATAAGAATTGGAGTTCAAGAATTTTCATGATTGTATATACAAGGTTTGTAAGGGATCTTTTTTTGCTTGTATCATGTACATAGTTCTCAAATAATTTAAAAAGACTTTTGCAAATATTTTGAAAACTCTATTCTGACAACTTATTTAATAAACAACTTTTAGAAACATTTTACAAAATTTGAAAACCATTTTGCACAATTTTTTCAAACAACATGTAAATATTTTTCAATTTATTTTTGCAACTATTTTCCAAACATTTGTAACTAGATTTTCAAAACATTTTATTCAAACAAAGAAAAGAAATTGTTACAAATAAAACATTTTTACAAAGGTTGAAAATATTTTACAAAATATTAGTTTTCAAAAGTTTTTTTAAAAAGATTTTCCAACTATTTTCAAACATTTTGCAAAACATTTTTACCCAATTTATTAATCGGTATATACATATTTACAATAAAATAGTTGTATTTTAGCCATGCTTATTGAAAATACAAAAGTACGAGTTTTGGATAAGGTATATACAATGTATACGATCCCCATATACTTAGCTTGAGCTATGCCCCCATAAATCGAAAAGAAAAGAGAAGAAATAACTCGTGCTGAGTATAGAAAAGCCTATACTGCAACTTTTGAAGAATAAAGAATGAATTGATGAGAAGTCGACTGTCCACCCTGTACTTAGGATCAATTAATCCTAAGTATAAAGGATTGTATTTCTTCATGCAAGGAGGGTCGACGGTAGGAATGAACAGATCAACGACTTATGATGTCTCCCCCTATACTTAGGGTAAAATATCCCTGTATATAGACATGAATATCAACAAGAGAGGAGACATGTGACTGGTTGAAGAATGATCAGTTGGACCCACACATCCCCCTATACTTAGGATGAAGCGTGTCCTAAGTATAACATTGGTGAATGACTGAGAATGAAGGAAATGAAAAGTAAAAATTCAAAAAAGAAAATAACATAAGAAAGGAATAAAAGAAGAAAAGAAGAAAACTAAATAAAGAGTTTTAGAGGAGCATTATCTGAATCTTCTGATGCTGCCATGGTTGTGGAGGATTTTGCATTACTGATCACTAGAATTGCATCGACAACAGCCAAAAAGGTATCATGCTCGTGGTATGGCTTTAGTAGCTGATCGTTGGCGATAAACACTTGGGCATTAGATGTCAAGTCTGATATCAAAATGCTTCAGTTGTCATGCACTTCTCTTACCATGAATGACCATGTTCATTTACTCTTTAGTTTGCTTGGGAATATCTTCAACTTGGCGTCGAATAACTACACCTTCTGCCCAATCTCTAAGGTCTTTCGTCTGATGCGCCGATCGTGCCAGCGTTTAACCTTCTCTTTGTACATCAAGCTGTTATCATATGTATTTTTGGAATTCCAAGAGACTGTTAAGATCCACTTTTCTTTGTCGACCACCTTTGTGTGAGTTCAATTTGCAAATGTTGACTGCCCATAATGATTTGTGAATTATCTCGATGGGTAGATGGCATGACTTTCCACACACGAGACAATTGGGTGACATAACCATGGGAGACTTGTAAGTGGTTCTATATGCCCAAAGGATGGATTCCAAGAGTTAGGACCTGTTCTTTCTATCTGGCTTTACAAGCTTCTACAAGATTGTCTTGATTTTTCTGTTTGATAGATCTACTATGCCAGTGGTTTGAGGATGATAAAGAGAAGCAACTCGGTCTTCGATGTCGTAATCCTTTAGTAATTTTCTGACCTCTTTGTTTATGAAGTGACTACCTTTGTCTGATACAAGAATCTTCGATATCCCGAAATGTGATATGAAGTTCTCTTTCAAGAACCGGTACACAGTGTGGCTATCAACAGCTCGGGTAAGGATAACTTGAACCCAATGACTCTTGTAATCAACAACAAGACGGATGCATTCAAATCCCTAACTGTTAGGGACATACCCCATGAAATAAATGCCCCAAGCATTGAACACATCGAAAATTTGAATGAACTTTAAGGGCATAGAGTCTTTAGTTGTGAGTGTTCCTCCCATTTTCTGGCAATCAGTGCAACCTTTGACATATGCTGCAGCATCCTTAAATAGTGTGGGCTCCCAGAGGCCACACTACAGTACGTTCGTTGTCGTTCTGTCTCCAAAGTGCTGTCCACCATATTCGAGCAAGTAACGATGCTCGAGGACACTTTGATGCTCCTCCTGAGGGATACACCAATGCCAAAAGCAATCTGCTCCTTCCATAAATTAGAGTGGGTCTTCCCATTGGTAGAAATGGATTTAAGGATAATAACTTGTCCTTCTTGAGCTTCATCCAATCTTGTAGGACTACGTCCGAGACGTGGTAGTTTACGACATCGACATATTAAGGGAGATAGTCCATGGAAAGAACCGACTCATCAGGAAAGGTGTTTGTGATGGGTGCACTTCTCAATAGAGGTTCTTGTTGTTCAATTCTGGAGAGGTGATATGCTACCACATTCTCAATTCCATGATTGACCTTAATTTCTAAATCGAATTCTTGGAGAGAAGGATCCATCTAATCAATCTTGTCTTCAAATCCTTCTTCTACTATAGACACCAGATTGAAGAGTGGTCAGTATAAATTGTGATGTTAGATCAAAGCAGATAAGATTCGAACTTCTCAAGGACGAAAACCACAACCAATAACTCTTTCTTTGTAACATTATAATTTTTCTATGCTTCATCTAATGTCTTTATTAGTTTAGTGAATGTCATAGGGCACTTTATCTTTCCTTTGTCCTAACACAACTCCAACTGCAAAGTCCGATGCATCCGTCGTGATATCAAAGGGTAGAGTCCAATCCGACGACTGTAGGACGGGAGCTTGAGTGATTAGCTCCTTCAGCTAATTGAAAGACAATAGAACCTGGTGATCAACATTAAACTTGCTTTACTTGCGCAATAATTTGGTTAGAGCTCAACCACGGTTGAAATCTTTAATGAATCATCTATAGAAACCATCATGCCACAGTAATGACCTCACATTTCTGACATTCTGAGGTGGCTCAAGATTGGCGATCACATCCATCTTTGTCGGGTCGACTTCCATGCCAAGCTTGGAAACGACATAGCCCAATACTATCCCTTCAGTGACCATAAAGTGGATTTTTTTCCACGATAGTACGTGATTGAGTTATTGGCATTTCTGAAGTAATCTGTCTAGGTGCTTGAGATAAGAATCATAGATGTCACCATAGACGGAGAACTCATCCATAAACACTTCGAAAAAACTGCCAACCATATCGGTGAAAACTACAAGCACGCACCTCTGGAATGTGGCAGGCGCATTGCACAACCCAAAGGGCATTCTATTGAAAGCATAGGTGGCGAATGTGCAAGTGAAGGTAGTCTTTTTTTTGGTCCTCTAATGCGATTGCCACCTGGTAGTACCCGGAATACCCATCCAAAAAGCAGAAGAACTCCTTTTCGGCCAATCTTTCCAGAACATGACCAATAAATGGCAATGGGAGGTGGTCCTTCTTCGTTGCAGGATTGAGGCGACAATAATCAACATACACATGCCAGGATGTTGGTACTCGAGTAGAATCTCCTTTCCTCGTTCATTTGTAATCATGGTGATCCCTGATTTCTTAGGAACTACATGTAATGGCTCACCCATTTAGAATCTGAGATGAGATAAATGAAGCCTGCATCACACCACTCATGATTTCCTTCATGATGATGTCCCGCAAATTTGGGTTCAATCTTTTTTGAAACTCTGGGGATGACTTGGAATCTTCTTCCAAGTAAATATTATGTGAACATATATCATGATTTATCTTGCGGAGGTTTGATATGTGCCAACCAAGTGCCTTGAGGTTTTTCTATAGAATCTTGAGCAGTCAAGATTCCCGATCCGGTATCAATCTGTTGCTGATGATGACCGGATACATGTTTTCTTCACCCACAAGGAAATCGTACTTGAAGCCTGTCAGAAGTGGCTTTAACTCTGGTTCTGATCTAACCTGCCTCTCGGTCACTTTAGAAACTGAAATGGTAGGTGGATGATCTCTCAAAATTTGGGAGGCGCTGCTTACCTCGATCATTCCAGGTGCAACTGACAATGTCCCGAACAAATCATCAATGAATTCATCATGCTCGGACTGACATGAATCTTTTGAATGAAAAAGATGAATCAACGAATTGGAATGGTCCTCCCAACTGACATCAGAGAATGTATTAACTGTGCTTTCTAGGTCCTCCTAAGGAGAGGGATGATTTCCATGGTTCATGTATCATTCAAAGATAATTATGTATCTTAGATTTCTACAATAATGTCACAATCTGCTTCAAATGGTACCGCTCTACTTTCACCAGATACGACCTTTGGTTCACTGACCATATCCATCGTTACTTTGTCACCGCTCGAGCAAAACGTGATCTTCCCAGACCCATAATCAACCACAACCTCTATAGTTTGAAAGAATAGTTGGCCAAGAATAATCACTGTCTTTAGTAATGATGCAGGAGAGTCCATATCAAGGACTAAATCAACAGGAAACTGCATGTCCTGCACTGTTACAACAACATCCTCCAACATACCTTTGATTGATCGATAAATGAACTAAAGGTTAATCTTTGTAGGTTTCAATGGACCCAGCCCGAATTCTTGAAGTAATGACGAGGGCATGAGGTTGATTGAAGAATGCTATCAGGCAGAGTTCACTCGAAGACGTGGTCAAAAATATCGCATCTAATTAAAGGTTCTCCTTTGTCTGGCTTCTTTTCAGGGAGATTGCTGATTGTTGCAACCGTAGCTATGGTTAGGATGTGCTTTTAGACTAGGTGATATATGTTATTGTGGTTCAACCAATGCTTGTTCATACATACTTCGTTCAAGCATATATTACATGGCTTTCATCAAAAGGTAACTCAACGGTTAAGTTTTTAATAATCTCTACAACACTTGGATCAGATAATGCTCTTTTTCGTTTTGCATTTTTATTGGAATTTTTCAATTGCATCAGGAAAATGAATATGTCTAGAACTGAAATAAAAAGTAATGTTCTTATTTACGTCAAGATTCATGTCCACAACATCTTGTACAACCAGATTGCAAAAAGGTGAACAATGTCAAGCATGGGATAGGCATCGAAAAGATGCGGTCTCTGCTCCATTAGCTGACGTTTGATGGCTGTTGTGACTGGATCCTCCATGGATGGTGTGAATTCACTTCAACTACGACCATTTTTTGGTCTTTTTCATTTTTTTTCATTTTCTTGTTCTTTTGTTGGTTGATGCGACTGGCGATACCTGGTGCAACTCTTCCTTTTTCTTCTTCCTCACCTAGACCTGTGGATGGCACGACTGATGCAGAAGATGATGATTCACCAGATGAACCCTTATTATTCCCTCTAACAATAGCAAAACGGAGGCAAGGTCCTACCACTCTCAAGAGTAACAACACTAGACAAAACAAAATCACAATCATCTGACTCTATAGGCACATACGGGACATCACATTCTACCTTCCCTTTCTCTTAAAATTATTAGGGATGAATTTGACCTGGTACGGAATTGGAGTTTTGGTGGCTGTTAGGTCATCCAACTTCTGTGTCATCTATGCTAAACACTTTGGGCTATGCAATCGAGGTCCGGGTTCACAAGAATTGCTTCGGATGGTTCAACATGCTGACCACACTGTGGCTGATGGTGTGAAGGATGAGATGGGTGCTATTGATATTGTTTATTAGGTGGTGGAAGTTGATACTACTGGTAATAGGGAGGAGGATACTACTGTTGAGGTGCATCCACGAATGATATTGCTGGTGTTGGCGGTACTTCAGTTGCTGGTATTACTGGATCCATCTCTAATTATTATGATACCATGGAGACTGGTGGTATTAAGGCTGAGAGTACTGGATAATTCTCCCGCTTTGATGTTGAGAGAATGGACAAGAATTTACAGGCTGGCCCTACTGAGGTTTGCCTGGACGGGCTGGTTGCGTATCATTAGACCAAACTCCATTCACCTCTTGAATGAGAGGCAGTGGAGGGGAGAATGGATCATAAGAAGATTGGGGTTATGGTTGATATACCACAAATTGCTGCTGTGGTGCCTTGTCGGAAGTCTGCATGTAATACACGTGTTGGACGGCCGACTGCTATGGACTGAGCTGAGGCTAATGCTGTGTGGGATGCTCTTCTTTCTTCTCACCTGGAATCTCGGATGGTGGAGTGAACGACTAGCAAGCATTGATGGCACTCACCAGCAACTCTAATTTCTTGGTGATCTGATCCAATTTGTCCAGATTCTGAGTTCTTTGTTCGATCACTACAAGTTTCTTCAGATCCTGTGATCACATCTCGATGATATCAACCTTGAAGAGATGGCCCATGATGATGCTGAGGTTGGAGTTCTCATCTCTCTTTGCCTCATGTAAGACTGCCATCTGCACAGGTTTGTGGATGATCTAGGGTTATCTCTTGTAAGTGCGAGATGAAGAGAGGGCGACTTCTCCTTTGGCCATTTCTTCAAAAAACTGTTGGACTACATCTTCATCCTTATTGAAGTGGGATCCTTCATAGGAAGCATCAAATATCTTTGACTTTCAATATTCAGACCACCAAAGAAATGTAGGACCAACCTGGTACCCAGTATGTCATAGTGGGGGCATTTCTCCTACAGATCCATGAATCGCTCCCATACTTCATGAATATACTCGTGGTTAGCCTGGGAGAAGTTGCTAATCCGAGCTTGCATTTGCTTGAGCTGACCGAGAGGATAGAACTTGTGAAGGAATGTAGACTTAAGTTTCTCCCAAGTCGTCCCGACCTTCCCCAAATGGTTAACACAGTACATAACCTTATCTTGGAGATTGAAGGGAAATGTGATCATCTTGACTTCACCTAATGGGATGTTAGGGTAGTGCATGGTTCTATAGATACGAGAAAACTGCTACAGGTGAATGTTGGGTTCTCATTGATGTTCCCATGGAAGGTGGGCAGAAGAGCAAGGAATTGAGGTTTCAGCTCAAAGTGAGCATGCACGAGTGGGATGCGAATCCACTCGGTCATCTGGCTATCTCCCGGATTATAAATCTCTTTTAGAGTTGGTTTAGGGTTCTCAATTCCTTGCTCCTCTTCTTCTTGATCATCACGTGTCTTTCATCCTCTCCTCCCCCTCTTGGTCTATTTCTAAAATCATTCAACATGTTTTGGAATGCGGTCTGATTAATGCTTAGCTAGAGCAGAGCCACATAATGCAAATCTTATTGCTCAAATGGGACATGTAATCATGGTAGGGGGAATGTATAGACCAATGATGGATACCTACAATTTTGCATAGAATGAGACTAATAGTTAGCTCGTACTACCCGTTCCAAAGGAGACATTCAAGCTGAAGCCCCATTTCCTTGGGCTGCTACCGAAGTTCAATGGTAATACCGTTGGGGAACCATATGCATTCTTGAGAGACTTCGAGTTGATGTATGGCAACCTTAGACACCATAGGGTTGGACAAGACTATATTAGGATGAAGGCTACGTTAATTGCCTTAAGAGGTAAGGTTGCCCATTGGCTGAAGAATCTCAGGGCTAGATGTATGACCTAGTTGCAGTTTAAAGATCCATTCTTGAAGAAGTTCTGCCCACTCAGTATAACTAACTAGATGAGGATCAATATTGCTAGTTTCTCCCAGGCTCCCCATGAGCTATTCCATGAGACCTGGGATAGATTCAATGATTTACTGTAGAAAAGCCTATGCCATGGCATTACCAAAGTAATCTTAGTCCATAACTTGTTCTATGGTATGACCTCAAATGCGAGAGTTAGTGAGTACATCTTGTGGAGGAAACTATCTGTATAAAAAATGAAGAAACCGTATGGAAGATACTAGAGAAGACAAATTAAAAAAGCAGATCTCAGGCCACCGTGGCCTATCAGGGGTCTCCCTCATGGCTATCTCAGGAGATGGCTAGGAGGACTGTAGAGGATCTGACAGATGACCATATCCCTAACATGAGGATAATAGATGATAAGCTTACCAAGGTAGATCAAATCCATAAAAGGGTCATTGACTTTGAGGTGCTTTTGCGTTTGCTGATGCAAGTGGAGGAATTGATTGGGAGGGTAGCCAATATGCAATTACCTGCCCCTTCTGCACCACGTGCACCTGTACACCGAGTTCACCTCGTACATGAGCAGGTACATGTGCATCGGAGCAGTTGGGTTGAGGATCAACATGACACTCAACATGAGCGATACACACCCCAACAGGTGGAGTCATTCTACGAGGAGCCTCCGCAGATGTTTAAGATCAATGAGCCGTAGTACAACCATGACCCATCGACAGGCAGTCAGGGAGTGGTCAAACACATCGACCCTCCCCGGCATACCAGCCTCAGCAGGACCACCACCAGTAGCATCACACTTTCTAGTCGAGCCAACAAGGTCCACAACCACTATCTTACACCTCACAGTTCCACCCAAAACAACAGTATCGGTAGGGCCAGCATGGCCAATATAGATAAACAGTACAATCCATCCTCCGGCCATCAACAAGTATTAGACCCCACCCATGAGTGATCTGGGGTACCTAACCTTTGCCATATAATCATTGATGGATACGGTTCAACAAACGAAGAGAAATTCCCATGATATGAATACAAACCTCAATTGTATCTCACGCCAACAAGATTAGCATATGGCACCAAGGACTCCCATTCCGGCACAACGTGAGGCCAGTCCCAACAACCTGAATTAGAGTTAGTAGCGACCAAGTGATCAGGTATACTATTCAGACCATTCTAGATCCGAGCATGAGATCATTTCATATGATAATGTGAATTATATGTCCCTTATGAGCGAATGGACGATGATCACACCTGACCAGCACAGGAATAGGAGGAGGATGCCACCGAGTCTCTACTTGAGGAGAACCCAGGGGTAGAGGAGGAGAATCACTAGCACCATCTTCATAAGAATAAGAGGGATGCGAGTCCCCCAAAATAAAAAGAATCAGAAAAAGAAAAGACCAAGCAGAATGAGAGGAACACCAATAGTAAATCAGGCGATCCCGATGAGCTTGCATCTCCATCCAAGAAGGACACACCGGTAGAAGAAGCATCCCAATTTTCTTTCCATGATTTTCTTTCAAAACAGAGTATGAATCTAAGTCCTGTACATAACTCATATTCTCATTTAATTTTATGAACCTGTTTTAGTTTCATAATCTAGGTTGTACTCAATAATACCTTTCTCCCATGCTCTTAAGGGTGGAAAGAAAAAAAAATCCAAAAGAATGACCCTGAGATGGCAGAGATATGTAAAAAATACATCAAGGCCACAATCCCCTTTGATAAGTATGTGAGTATGACACATGCATTTTAAAATATCTTAAGGTGATATGCGCACCTACAAGGATAAACATGAATTAGAAAAGTCATGTTGAGAAGTACGCTCTGTCAGAATACACTACTTACACAGTTAAAAATGCATTTCCAAGGAAATGACAGGACATAGGTTCCCATTATGTGGAGAGTCAAGTCGATTACACGGCGTTTGCACGCACTCTCTTCGATAATGGCTCCTCAATTAATCTAATGCAAACAACCTCTACGAGAGGCTCAATCTAGGACCTCTTGGAAAATCTAGAGCCATTCTCCAGTTTGCTGACAAGTGTACTAAGAGGTCTAGGGAAGAATTGAGGAAAATCATTATCAATTTTTATGGACGAGATTACATGGTGGATTCCACATTCCTTGATACAGGTGATAAACACGAAATTCAAGGGGTCTAATGTCTCTCACAAAGCGGAGACAACCGTGTCGCTGTGGTGACCCTCAATGAATCCCGTATTTAATCAACAATTAACCCACAAGCAAATCAATCAATGAAAAACAAGTGTGGAGTTAAAATTTATTATAACTCTACAAAATATGTGAATAGTGCAAGTGATGTAGAGTGTCGAACACAAGGAGCAAGCGGATAAAACAAGCAAGATGCACAAAATGTGGTTGTGAATATTTGTCTAAATGTGCTATTTTTGTGGGTTTTAAATTTTAATAATTTTTTTATTTTTAATTTTATATTTTGGTTTTTGATTTTCTGATTTTTTTATTTTGTTTTTATATTATATATTTTTTGTATTTTCTTTTTCAATAAGGGAATATACATACAATATAAGGGAAGAGAGGATAGGGTATTTATAAAGATGAGGAAAAATGTTCAAAAATCAGAGAATAAAATGTTTTTGATCTTTTTATATTTTTCTACTGTTTTTGTGATTTTTGGGGATTTTTCAGAATGTTTTTGGTATTTTTAAAAGGGGAAATAGAAGAAAACAGTGAGTAGCAATGCTGGCCGACGGTAAAATAGGAATGAAAAATATCAAACAGTAACAAAATTTTCCCAAATTAATTTTAAAATAAAGAGAATAAAATAAGGAAGACACAACAACTGAGTTTATATTTTTTGTGATTTTTCTAAATTTTGTAGATTTTTATGAAGTTTCTAGGGGTTTTCTAGTTTTTAAGGTTTTTCTTTTGAAATTTTTAGTGATTTTTAGACTGACACTAAAATAGTCTAAAATACACAATAGATATTTTTTTGGAATTTTTCAAAACGTTTTTATAATTTTTATGGATTTTCTAATGCAGACAGTAGGAAAAATGCATGTTTTTGATTTTTAATAAATCATAAAATGCAATAAAAATGCAATGCATAAATATGGCGTAAAAGAGCAAGTTAACAGGAGTCTATGCCATTTTTGGTAATTTTTCGAGTTAAAATGATGCATGAAATACATGCAAACATCCAAGCAAAATACATTACTGACAAGGGCAAAAATGTAAATTCACAAAAGTTCAAGGGCCTACTTGCAATTTCTCCAAAGATATATAACGTTAAATATGATTTTCTGGAATCAAAATAAATACCCAAACCCGGAGGGGGTTCGTTGCAAAATGTCCAACTCACGCGCACTGGGCACGTGACCTGGTAGGGGTATTTTTGCAATAATACAAAGTTTTAGGGGCTCAGATGCAATTGTACCAAAATATTACAACGTAATTAAGAAGTTCATGCACTGAAACGAAATAAATAAACCCCAGGGGGGTCCTTGCAAAATACCCAATCCCCTCACGCACACGGGCACGTGAGGTGACGTGGATAGGACCTCAGTGCAAATATGGAAACTACGGGGGTCTACTTGCAAATATTACAAAAATATTTAAACTACGACCAAAAGTTTTGGGACTGAAATGAAAATACAAAAATGGTGAGGGTGTAGGTGCAAAATACCCACACCTATATTCCTCGTGCGCGATCGAACGGTGGAGATCCGTTCACTAATCCACGTGGTGCACGCATAATGCGCGATGAGGGTTCGGCGATGATCGACGGAGATCTGATCTGGCGAGGGAATCAACGGTCGTCGCGTGCCTCGATCGGACGGTGGATGATCAATCTGGAGAGGGACTCTGATCGGACGGTGGACAGGCAGCGAGGAAGAACGGGGAAGAACGCCGGCGAGGCGAACTACCCCGAGCTCGATCTCGGATCTCCGGCAGTCTGGAAGCGTGCGAAGTGGCCCGGCGTGCTCCTGGGAGGTCAGGCTATGTGCTGGAAGGCTCAGGTTCGTCGGAGGAGCGTCGGAGTGCTGGCGCGAGGGCGGTGGAGCTTGGAGCTCCAGGTAGCTCCGGTGAACCTCACAAAATGGCCCCCAGGGGCGTTGACTTCTCTTTGACCTGCAAAAAAAGGGGTGAGGGGGTCCAGGGCAAACTGCCTGGACCCCGCGGAAGCGAAATGGAGGTCGGAGGTGGTCTGTGGACGGCGAAGGGGTTTCAGCCGGAGGTGCGCTCCGACGATGAGCTATGGGAGGCGAATCGATGGTCGATGCTCGGATATTCTTGGGGATTTTCGATCTTGAAGCTAAGGGAAACAAAATGAAGCGAAAAGGAAAGGGAAAGGGGCAAACCTCGAAGGTGGATGACCTGAGGTGGTGGAACCTCGACGCCGGAGGTCGACGGATGTGGTGGAGCCGCTACAAAGCCTCCTCGACTCGCCTGAGGGTGTGGATGCGGAGCTGTCACCTCCAGCAACACGAAGAGAGCAACAAGGAGGAGGATCAATGACCAAGAAGGGATCAAACCCGAGCTCGAAGATGGCGGGGCGCTTAAGTAGAAAATGAAGGCATCTCCTTCAGGCGAGATCCACGCGCGAATGATGGAGATATGGTGAGATTTGAGTACATGGCGTGGCTCAGTGAAGATCGGGGATGAAGTTCCAAAAAGGAATCGAGGGAAGAAGACGCAAGAATCAGGCTCGAAAATTGGGCGAAATCGGAAGAAAACCGGTTGTCAGATGGTGGCAGGTCTCGGTCAGGGAGTTGACCGAGGTCAACTCTAGTCCGCGCCTGGTTGGTCCACGTGGACCAACCAGGAAATTCAGAGCCGAATTTATTTGTAAATTCAAAATAAAATAGTAAATGAATTTATTTATTTTAGGTTATAAAATAAAAAATATTTCTTATTTTCTAAAGAATTTTTTAGTGATTTTTATTTATTTTTGTGAAGTATATAATTACAAGTTACCTAATATGCCCTTTATAGGTATAATATTTATATATTTTATTATTTTAGTTTTATTTTGTGTATTTATTTTATGTATGTTTATTATTTTGTAAATTTTTAGCATACTTTTATATACTTAATTATATTTTTATTTTATTTTTCTGATGTATTTTATACACTTAATAAAATATAAGTAAGTAGTATACGTGTATAAGTATATGTATAATACCTATGTATTCTATAAGTATATATATTTTTTATTTTATGTTTTATTTATGTTTTTATTCTAATTTTAATGTACATGTACATTATAAATAATATAAAAATATAAAAGTATAAAAATAATGAATAATAAATAAATTGAATATTTTAATCTGTACAAGTATACAAGTGGGGTTCAAAACTCAACTTTCAAACCGTAACTCTGAAAAATGCGAAACCACCTCCATTAAATAGATTATTTTAAGCTATATCAATTAAAGTGAATTTGGTGTATTTCAAGTTCTTATTTGCAAGATACAGGTCTGGGAAGTGTGAGTTTTGGGATTTTATTCAGACCATAACTTTTTATCTGTACACCATTTTTCAGTGAAATCAATTTTGTATTTTTATTTATGAATTTATCTACAACTTTCATGTACAAAGTTTATGTATTTAAGGTATAAAAAGTGGAACCAAAAATAGGTCCCGAAATGAATAAAGAATGAAAGAATTTGTGTTGTTGACCCTTATCTCCCCCTACTTTATTCCTTGTCGATCTATTCATCAAGATGCCTAGGTCTCGGGGTTTGGGTCACAAAATATTTACAATATTTTATTCTTTTTCTTTTCTTTTATTTATTCTATACTTTTGGCTTTAATTACAGTATTTTATGCACTATTTGGATGTTCATGCATGAATGCTAAGATGATGGATTTAATGCTATTTACACGCATTTGCTAGGGTTTTTGATGCCAAAATAATAGAATAAAGTTGATGAAATGTGGCTTCGTCATCCCCCTATACTTTACCTTTGCTAGTCCCTAGCAAACACTTATGCAATAAGTGCAGAAAGAAAAAGAAAGAAAAGAAAAAGAAGAACTGTGAATTAAATTTAATTATCAAACTTGTCTTCATACAATCAAAGTTTGGAGCGTAAGTCGGTCCTTCTGAATTTTGTGCGGGCGGAACCTTAGTGAGAATCGGATTTGAAATCCAACAGTCCCTGAGAATCCCAAAACTCTACTCAAGTCTCCTTAATAGCCAGGTCAGAAATACTTCAACTCATACGCAAACCCTTACGACTATGAATCTGACTCGTACAGTGTAAGTGATGGTGGCTCTCCCCAACTGAAATGACAAAGAGACTGACTTCTCCAATATGACAACCCAATGATTCCCCAATCCAACAACTCATTCCTCAAGGATCAGGGTATTCCCTTCTAAGTTCAAGTGGCAACCAGCTCAAGAGGAGGGGGTGAAGATAAGAATGGACGGTAGCCAGTGTAGCTACCTATCCTAGGATGCAAGACCAGTGTAGTCAAGTCATCCAGCTGCAGGCTCACATGATTTGACTTTGAAGCTCAAGCTTGCTTATTTGACTTTGCAACATATGTACACTCAGGCAGGCATTTTTATTTTTGTACAGGCCTGCCCACTTTTTTGGAGTTTTTGCTTTTGCATTTTTTTTGAATACTATACAACAGCATTTATATAGGGAGTTTTTCCTTTTGAGCCAGTAGACTATCCCTCTTTTGAAGCTTTATTGCAACCTACGGTCTCCTATCCTCGAAACTCATCATCACTGGATGGGTTGGGGCGCACTTCCCTCCCTAGAGGAGGACAAGTGTTTCCACATGTGTGCGTCTCATACCGGCAAATCCAACCCCCTTACCACTCCAACTGAGTTGAGCCAAGTGAAAGGTGCAGGTGTCCAAGTTAGGTCATTATCAACAAGAGTCGTTCGTGTGCTCCAAAATACTCTACTTAGGTAGTCAAGAATCCATTGAACCAAGTCTCGTGATCCTCAAAGAATTAAGTCAACTAGACCTGAAGTACCTCAATCTCAGTTACTATAAGGTTCCTGTTAATTAGGTAGATATAAGGTCCAACCAAGCTCCAATCTTCGGATTTTACTTAGACTTGTTCAACAATCAAACTCAATCCAAAAAATGCTCATGATATGCAAATGCTATGCAGAAAATATTTTTGTGATGCAATTTTCAAAGATTTTGAACTTTTTATGGGTTTTTGAAAAGATGATGCATGCATTTTTTTTAAATTTTCCACAAAGATTTTTCAAATATTTTTGGATTTTAATTTTGCAAATGTTTGGGATTTTTGAAAACAAAAGGTTTTGGATGAAGACTAGGTTAAAAATATTTACACAGGGATGCTTCTGATATTTACAAGAAGTGGATTTTAAGAATTTACAAGGGTAAGTGGTCAATTTTATAAGTATATGTACTAAAGATTTTTAGGTGTGATGTAAGTATTCCTCAAACTTATTTGACAAAGGTTTTTCAAACAATTTTGAAAACTATAGTCCAAACTAAAAACAGTTTTTACAAACATGTACACACATTTGAAAATCATTTTGCAAAGGTTTTCAAACAGTATAGATAGATTTTTCAAAATATTTTTACAACCATTTTTCAAACCATTTGCAAATCGTTTTTCAAACCTTTTTATTTCACACAAAGAAAATAATTTTACAATCAAAATATTTTTATAAAGGTTGAAAACATGTACACGGTGTTTTTCAAAATAGTTTTTAAAAGATTTTCACAAGGATTTCCAAACTATTTTTCAAGTCACCTGATTTATTAATCAGTATATACAAAAGAATTTGAGGAGTAATCACATCTTTGTTTATTAATGATTTATTGAACTTTATAAGTATACTTAGCCATCTTTATTAGTAAAAATATGAAAGTACGAGTTATGGCTAAAGTGTATACGTAGTATATACGACCCCCTATGCTTAGCTTGAGCTATGTCCTCATAGATCGGAGAGAAAAGAGAAGACATAACTCGTAAGTATAGAAAAGTTTAACGACAAAATGAATAAGAGATGAATGAATAAACCAATGAGAAGTTGACCGTCCCCCCTATACTTAGGATAAAATAATCCTAAGTATAGCAGTCTGTACACAAAGCAGGGAGGGTCAAGGGTGGGAATGAACATATCTTACTCAGACTGTCTCCCCCTATACTTAGGGTAAGATATCCCTAAGTACATAGAGGAAGAGGAGACAATAGAGAGGATCAAAGAATAGAAGAAACTCGGGGTGCACCGCCCCTATACTTAGGACAAAGTACGTCCTAAGTATAGCAAAATCATAATATGACGATGGAGTGTGAACCATAAAGAATGAGTGATCGATGTACATATGAATATATACACACACACACACACACACACACACACACATACATACAATGTCGGATCTCAGTGATAATCATGTATGAGATGCAGAAGGTGTGAGTCAAAGGAACATCTCATACCGGAAGGATGGGGGCAACGTCAACGGTCGGTGGATCGTAATCTAGGTATGGTTTCAAATGCTGACCATTGACTCTAAATGTGGAAGATGATGATGGTTTAGATATATCTATGCTTCCATTATCATGCACCTTCCAGACCACATATGGTCCTTTCCATTTGCTTTGTAGTTTCCCTGAGAATAATTTCAACCTAGCGTCAAATAACCATACTTGCTGTTCTGGCTCAAATTGTTTATGACTGATTCAGGAATTGTGCCATACTTTCACTTTCTCCTTATACTGTAGGCCACTTGAGAAGGCTTTATCTCTTAATTCTTCCAGGGCTGCCAACTCTGCTTTACTCTGATCTCCTACACTCTTGGGATCCAATAATAACTATGTAACTGCCCAAAGTGACTTATGCTTTATTTTTACTGGTAAATGGCATGGCTTGCCATAGACGAGAAGAAAGGGAGATGTCCCTAATGGTGTCTTGAAGGAGGTCCGATAAGCCCACAAGACCGAGTCCAAAAGTTGTGACCAATCCTTTCGGTCTGGGCGTACTACCTTCTGTAAAATTGTCTTAATCTCCCTATTCGATATTTCAGCAAGACCATTAGTCTGAGGGTGATACGGTGTGGCAACACGATGGTCAATACCGAACTCGTTTGTAAGGGCCTTGACCTTGTCGTTAATAAAGTGAGACCCCCCATCTGAAATCAAGACTCTCGGCACCCCGAACCGTGAAATAATATTTTTCCTCAAGAATCGACATACGGTTTTAGCATCTGCGGCTCGGGCGAGGATGGCCTCAACCCAACGGCTCACATAATCCATAACGAGCAAAATGTACTCAAACCCCTGACTTTTAGGAAATGGGCCCATGAAATCAATTCCCCATGCATCAAAAACCTCACAAAAGTGAATGGGCTGCATGGGCATCATGTCTCTCTGTCCGCAAGTACCCATCTTCTGACAGTCAGTACACCTTCTCACGAACTCATCAGAATCCTTGAAAAGGGTAGGCCACCAAAGGCCGGATTGGAGCACCTTTTGTGATGTCCTCCTGCCTCAAGTTTGTGGCAGTAGGTGAGGACGCTATGTTGCTCATCTTGAGGAATGCACCGTCTCCAGATACCGTCCCCTCCCTCATGATAAAGGACGGGATCCTCCCAATGGTACGACTTGGTCTTCGCAAGGAAGGTCTCAAGCCGCTGTCTGGGCCAACCTTGTGGAATGGATTTGGCAACAAGGTAATTCACAATGTCGTCATACCATGAAGAGAGGTGATAGCAAGGATCGCCTCATCTGGAAAAGTTTCAGTGATAGGTGTTATGGGCTCAGATTCCCCAAGGTTCTCTAGGCGGGAGAGGTGATCTGCCACAACATTCTTAACTCCAGGCTTATCCTTAATCTCAATATCAAATTCCTGGAGGAGAAGGATTCATCTGGTTAATCTGGCTTTGGCATCCTTCTTTGACATCAAGTACCGAATGGCAGTGTGGTCAGTAAAAATTGTCACTCTAGATCCAAGAATGTAAGATCTGTACTTATCCAAAGCAAAGACTACCGCTAGCATTTCTTTCTCAGTTACTGTATAGTTCCTTTGAGCTGCATTCAAGGTCCGGCTAGTGTAGTGTATGGCATAGGGTAATCCATCCCCCTCTGTCCAAGCACAGCCATGATGGCATAATCTGAAGCATCCGTCATGATCTCAAATGGAAGAGACCAATCGGGTGGCTGAAGGACAGGAGCCTCAACAACTAAATTCTTGAGAGTCTCAAAGGACTTAAGACACTTATCATCTATAAGGAACTCGGTGTCTTTAGTCAATAAATCTGTAAGCGGTCGGGCAATTCGACTGAAGTCCTGAATGAAATGTCGGTAGAAACCGACATGCCCCAGAAAAGACCGCAACTGTTTCAGATTGGTCGGTGGATTGAGTTTTCTGATGATATCCACCATGGCCGGATCAACCTCCATGCCCCTATTAGAGATGATTGACCAAGGACCGTCCCCTGAGTCACCATAAAGTGACTCTTCTCCCACGATAGTACAAGGTTTACCTCTATGCAGCGCTGAAGTACTCGGTCTAGGCAGTCAAGACAAGCATCGAACCCGTCGCCATAGACCGAGAAGTTATCCATGAAGACCTCCAAACAGTCACCTATCATATCCGAAAAGATGGACAACATGCACCTTTGGAATGTCGCAGGGGCGTTACGTAGACCCAAGGGCATCCGTCTGAAAGCATACGTCCCAAATGGACAGGTGAACGTCGTTTTATCCTGGTCTTCGGGCATAATGGCCACTTGGTTGTACCCGGAGAACCCGTCAAGAAAACAGTAATGACTCTTCCCGGCTAGCCTCTCGATAATCTGATCAATAAATGGTAGCGGGAAATGATCCTTCTTGGTGGCCTCATTCAATCGTCTGTAGTCCACACAGACCCTCCAAGAAGTGGGTACCCGGGTGGAGATCTCTTCTCCAGACTCATTCACAACTGTAGTGATACCCGTCTTCTTGGGTACCACATGTAAAGGACTAACACACTTGGAGTCGGAGATGGGGTAGATAAAATCGACGCTCCACCATTTAGATATCTTCTTCATTACCACATCTCGAAGATTCGGGTTCATCCATCGCTGGTACTCACACGAAGGCTTAGCGTCCTCCTCGAGGTATATATGGTGGGAGCACATGGCTGGACTTATCCCCTTGAGATCAGCCACACTCCATCTAATTGCCTTGCGGTTTCTTTCAAGAACCTCCATCAGACGAGATTCTTGCTCTCCAGTCAAATCTCCTAAGATAATAACTGGGTGCATTTCTGGCTTACCTGCAAGGAATCTGTACTTGAGCGACTGCGGCAAAGGCTTCAGTTCTGGCTTGGTGGGAGCTGGCAATTCTGGCTTCTGGTATGTCTGCGTGAAAGCAACCAGGTCTGCATGTGAGAACTCTCGCTGTGTGTAATCATCTGACGAAGGGAACCCTGCTAGTGTGTCTATCATCTGTGCTGACTCGCTCTCCGTCCTATCTGTCGGCTCATCTGGAAACATACATGGCAAATACGCATCGAAATCCTTCCAATCAAAGTCTGCCTCCGAGGGATCTGAATCAGAACAAGCATCAATGTCACCACTCAGTACACATCTGTCAATCTGTGTGGTGTCCTTTGCCAAGGGTGTGCTCTCCGAACTCTCGTTTGCCGAAAAAGGTGTGTACTCTGAATCTACTGGCAAGGCGAGTTCTCGTGCTTCTGGGTCTTCCCAAACTGCTTCATCATCGATCATCACAAAATCACACTCCTGGTGGACGTCTAACTCGGCATCTGTCATCTGCCCTGCATCACTGTTCTGCTCTGAGCAGGCTGAATCTCTCGCTCTGATCTCGTCGACCATCTCTATTTGTATACTCTCACCCTCTACGTGAAAGTACACCTTCCCACTATCATGGTCGGATACTGCCTTGGCTGTGTCCAAGAGTGGGCATCCTAGTATGATGGGGGCATCAGTCACCGATTCAGGGATCTCCATGTCCAATACAACAAAGTCCACGGGGAATTTCAGGCCCTGAATGGTGACGACCATGTCTCTCAACAACCCCTTCGGCCTCTTAATCGATCGATCAACAAACTGAACGACTGTCCTGCTCCGAAGAAGAGGGCCAAACTCGAATCGGTCGAGTAAGGCTGCCGGAAGGAGGTTGATAGAAGAGCCGCTATCTAATAGAGTACGGTCGAACTGCTGCTCACTAATTTGGCATCTGACATATGGAGCTCCTGCATCTGGGCGTTTGGATGGCAGCTGGTTCTGAATGGCACAACATGTGGCACGGGTGAGCACATGGATCTCTCCTCTATTGTTCCGCCTCTTCCTTCGTACAATGATCTTCTCTCTCAGATTCTTTTGGAAGAGGGGGATGTGCTCAAGTGCCTCTTGTAGAGTCAGTTGGATCTGAAATCAGTCTATCATCTGTTGGCCGAACTCTAATTGCTGGGTCTTTTTGGGATTTTCTTTTTTATTCCACTTAGTCAAGCCGAGTGCTTGAGGGAAGGGGATAGATGGGCCTCAGACAAAGGGTTAGGAGAGGGCTTCTAGGCCTGTGAAGGACTGGCATCCATGCAATCATCATCATTCATCACACATGGACTTGGAATAGATGGAGAAGCCTTTCCCTTATTCAATTTTTTGTTCTTTTTCATGGAGTCCAGAGATACAGCAAATGGTAGTACAGAAGGTTGGAATACAGATGGATTCAAAATGGGGGTATCAGCACCACCCGAAATATTCTTCTTTGCGGCCTCTGCACTGCACTCTGGTTCATCATAAAAAATGGTGGTTCTAGCACCATCGTCTGCATCTGGTACTACGACGGCCTCAGTACCGTCGTCTGGAAGGTCATCCTTAGTGGCGTCAGCACCACCATCATCATTCTTGTTGCTAGCGGCATCAGCACCGTTCTTCTCCTCATCTGGGGCTCTCGAATATCCATGGTGTTGTCCCTCAGATGAGCCGCCGCCGGCTGGTTCCCTATCGCTCCTAAGTGACACGAAGTGAGTATCAAACATAGAATGCATGTCATTCAAATAAGCACTAGGAGTGGTACCCTCTGTAAACTGTACCTGCTCAGATTTTCTCTTCAAGTGATTCGAATTCGGTTCGCTCTGTGCAGTTATGGCGGCTTTGCCTTTCATAATGTCCCTCATTTCCTATCGGAACTCGTCCATTTCTCATCAGAAGGGTGCCTGCTGTTCAGAGAGAAAGCGGGCGAGATCATCAAGTGCTGGGTTCTCCATGGCAGGTGTGGGAGAACTGGGAGTGTTCCCTTGTTGGAACTGAGGTTGCTGGTGGGACTGAGGGTACCGCTGCTGGTAAGGTTGCTGTCGCTGCCTCCACTGCTGTCCTTGATAATTAGGACGAGGGTTGTCGTGAGACTGTGTCTGGTGGGAATACTGGGGCTGTTGTTGGCTGTAGTGATTGCCCTGAGCCGGAGGCTGCTGCTGGGGTGAAGTACCTCTATTGGACCGACGAAAATCTGGGGTGATCGCGGTGAATCCCGGGCTGCTGGGGGTACCGGTCGTACCATATCCCGTTGACTTCCATCAACGTCTCCTGCTCGAAGGGTGGAGGTGGTAGTGCTGCTAATGGCTGATCCGGTTGATAAACCACCATCTGAGTGTCCTGAGATGGTGGCTGCTGTGAATAATGCGGCAACTGCTGTACCGGCACCTCCTGAACATGGTGAACTTGCCGGTATGCGGGACGTGGTGGGGTAGAACGGCTACCTCTGGATTCAGCCAGTGACCTGGGAGGCTGATGTGAAAATGATTGTGCCTCCTGAATACTCAAGATGTGAGTCTTCAGTTCACTCATGGACTTAGCCAACTGGTCTATTTGTGCCTTGCCCTGGCCCTGCTTCTTCTCCAAAATCTCAAGGCGGTCTGGTTTTTCACTGATTATGCCCATATCAGCTGCTGATGATTCATCTTGAGCTGCTGCTGCTGAAGGAGTATGGGGATCGACATCGATGCGGGCTATCCTTTGGTATGATCCTGCTCCTTGGGGAGGTTTCTGCTGTGTGTAGACACATGCTTGGGCCATGACTGTAGAGTTTTTTACCATTCCTTCATAAATGGCCCAAACATCATCTTCACCCTTTGAGAAGTATGATCCTCCACAAGAGGCATTAACAAGCCCCTGCAGCTCCGGTGTCATCCCACAAAAGAAACTCTGAACCAAGTTGGGCTTTGATATGTCATGATGCGGACACCGGTCAATGAGCTCTCTAAAGCGATCCCAGGCTTCATGGAATTGTTCATTTGGGATCATAGTGAAGTTGCTGATCATAGCTCTTGCTGCATTCGTCCGGCCGAGTGGGTAATATTTGTTTAAGTATGCGGTCCGGAGTTGCTCCCAAGTGTCGATGTACCTTCCCAAGTGTTTGAGCCAATAGACGGCTCTATCAACCAAGGAGAACGGAAGGCAATCATTTTGATTGTATCCTCAGTCACAAATCTATCATGAATTGTACTGCATATCATCTCGAATTCTTGCAGATGGAGGTGCGGTTCTTCGGTAGCCAACCTGTAAAATTTGGGCAGTAACTGAATAGTGGGAGGGCGAAGCTCGAAGTCTCCATATATGGGAGGAAGACGGTTCCATCGGTGTGTGAGTATTGCAGTTGGGTTATGCAACTGCCTCATGGTTGCCTGTGGCGGACGCTCCTGATCAGGTCCTCCTCCTGCATCTGGTATTTCTCCGCCCTCGTTTCTTTCTTCTCTTCCCTCACACATCTCTCACATGATTTCACCCATGACCATCCCCTGGTCTCTGATCTGCCTCTGCATGGTTTCCAGGGATGCTAACAGTGAGTTGTTGATGGCAGCTTGATCAAATAGGTATGGAGGTGGTCTCTGCTCATCTGGGTGTTCCTCTCTGCCTTCCATGTCTTGATTTTATGCAAAGCCAAAGGAATCCATCTCAGGTGTCATCAAATGTTCTGTACTCTATTCTGCACTAAAATCTGACACCACTGGACTGATAGAAGAAGAAGGGTGGTCGAGGGGGAACAGGGTGGATGTAAACTCAGGCTCGGAGAGTGGGTCTGGACTCCCCGAAGCCGACCTAGATGAAAAAGGAGGAGTGCTCGACAACAGTGCCACCAGATGTGGCCTAAGGGATCTCTTTCCCATCATCTTGGTATAGAGAACGACGGATGAGATCTGGAATGCAAACAAGATGATCAATCAAACCCCCAATTCACCTACACAACTCTGGAGCTGATGACCGTGAGAGTTCGGTCTATTATCTTGTCAAATTTTATTAGGTGATCAGTCAATCTATCAGAGCGTTAGAGCGAGCTGTTAGGTATCCTACTTTCCTAGCCGACTGTCCCACTCCACGTCAGATCTTTCCCAGCCAGTATGAATTGCGAACCGTAACCCGGTTGTTCCCGCTAATTCAATCTGTTAAGGACATCGCGGTCCGCTTTACCGGTTACCGGAGAGATCCTCACTGGAGAACGACTAACCACGACCAGTTGTCAACCAAAATTTCAGATGTGGCTCTATCCTAGTGTCGAGTCACTCTCTCGCAGCAGATAAATCAACTAAGGAGGGGGTTACTCTCCCCAAGACACAATTTTTAGTGGGATGAGTTTTAAGGTCAAGTTTGCATTAGCTGTCCCAATTTTTATTTATTTCACTTTTTATGTATTTTCTAAGCAATCATCGTCTAACGAATTTTCCAATTTCCTTGTTATTTATAGTCCAATAAAACTGGGGAGGAAAGCGGAAAAGCCGATGCGCGGTCAAAATCTATGATGCATGCAGGGATAGAAATGCGTACCTTTCCGCCAGCACTCTACATGTAAAGTGATCCGCGCATAATTTAAAGACAATAATTAAAACTACCTATATGCATGCACGAGGAAATTGTCCTAAGATGAGCAACTTCTATTAACGTGAAGAGCAAGTAGCTATGACAAAGAAAAGAGTCCGGAGTCCGGTCTAGGCTCACCCCTCCTCTTCTTGACACATCGAGTTCAGGAGTAGCGCTTGACGGGGTGGGCTCGCAGCACATGGTCTCTAGTCCAAGTCAAATAGCTTTTTCATTTGATTTTTAGCCAAGTCCAATTACGTTCTATAGATACAGGCAAGATATTAGGGAATGGGGCCTTAGCTTCTTAGTTTGTCACAGTCAACAAAAATTCCTATGCCTAGGGGCTAAATCCTCGTGAAACAAATAGAAATAAAGCGATAAAGCTGCGAAAAACACAAAACTGCGGTGAGCCCCCAAGTGAACAAACACTTGGAAATTGGGCCCGAGTGTCCTGGAGAGTCCAAGTTATTACAAATCACGTCTCTCTCTCACTTTTAAATTACAAATTTTCAAACTACAAAAATTCTACAAGAGATGTTGGTCTTCTCAAGCCTTCAAGTCCTCTTTGATGCTAAGCGAGCTGTCACGTGGGTGCACAAGCGCCTTGAGTAGAGCGCTTCCCTCGCTTGGCGGTACCTCGCACAAAAATCCAACAAAGAAGGGTGATTAGACCAATCAACAATAGAGTTCAATAAATGTATAAAAAGATAGGCGAATATCCACAATTAGTCACAAAAGAATGCTCTATACGCTGTTGCTCCCCGGCAACGGCGCCATTTGATAAACACGAAATTCAAGGGGTCTAATGTCTCTCACAAAGCGGAGACAACCGTGTCGCTGTGGTGACCCTCAATGAATCCCGTATTTAATCAACAATTAACCCACAAGCAAATCAATCAATGAAAAACAAGTGTGGAGTTAAAATTTATTATAACTCTACAAAATATGTGTATAGTGCAAGTGATGTAGAGTGTCGAACACAAGGAGCAAGCAGGATAGAACAAGCAAGATACACAAAATGTGGTTGTGAATATTTGTCTAAATGTGCTATTTTTGTGGATTTTAAATTTTAATATTTTTTTATTTTTAATTTTATATTTTGGTTTTTGATTTTCTGATTTTTTTATTTTGTTTTTATATTTTATATTTTTTTGTATTTTCTTTTTCAATAAGGGAATATACATACAATATAAGGGAAGAGAGGATAGGGTATTTATAAAGATGAGGAAAAATGTTCAAAAATCAGAGAATAAAATGTTTTTGATCTTTTTATATTTTTTTACTGTTTTTGTGATTTTTGGGGATTTTTCAGAATGTTTTTGGTATTTTTAAAAGGGGAAATAGAAGAAAACAGTGAGTAGCAATGCTGGCCGACGGTAAAATAGGAATGAAAAATATCAAACAGTAACAAAATTTTCCCAAATTAATTTTAAAATAAAGAGAATAAAATAAGGAAGACACAACAACTGAGTTTATATTTTTGTGATTTTTCTAAAATTTTGTAGATTTTTATGAAGTTTCTAGGGGTTTTCTAATTTTTAAGGTTTTTCTTTTGAATTTTTTAGTGATTTTTGGATTGACACTAAAATAGGCTAAAATACACAATAGGTAATATTTTTGGAATTTTTCAAAACGTTTTTATAATTTTTATGGATTTTCTAATGTAGACAAAAGGGAAAATGCATGTTTTTGATTTTTAATAAATCATGAAATGCAATAAAAATGCAATGCACAAATATGGTGTAAAAGAGCAAGTTAACAGGAGTCTATGGCATTTTTTTGGTAATTTTTCGAGTTAAAATGATGCATGAAATACATGTAAACATCCAAGCAAAAATACAATACTAGCTAGGGCAAAAATGTAAATCCACAAAAGTTCAAGGGCCTACTTGCAATTTCTCCAAAGATATATAACGTTAAATACGATTTTCTGGACTCAAAATAAATACCCAAACCCAAAGGGGATTCGTTGCAAAATGTCCAACTCACGCGTACTGGGCACGTGACCTGGTAGGGGTATTTTTGCAATAATACAAAGTTCTAGGGGCTTAGATGCAAATATACCAAAATATTACAACGTAATTAAAATGTTCATGGACTGAAATGAAATAAATAAACCCCAAGGGGGTCCTTGCAAAATACCCAATCCCCTCACGCGCACGGGCACGTGAGGTGACATGGATAGGACCTGAGTGCAAATATGGAAATTACGGGGGTCTACTTGCAAATATTACAAAAATATTTAAACTACGACCAAAAGTTTAGGGACTGAAATGAAAATACAAAAATGGCGAGGGTGTAGGTGTAAAATACCCACGCCTATATTCCTCGTGCGCGATCGAACGGTGGAGATCCGTTCACTAATCCACGTAGCGCGCACACAACGAGCGATGACGGTTCGACGATGATCGGCGGAGATCTAATCTAGCGAGGGAATCAACGGTCGTTGCGTGCCTCGATCGGACGATGGCTGATCAATCTGGAGAGGGCCTCTGATCGGACGGTGGAGAGGCATCGAGGAAGAACGCCGGCGAGGCGAACTTCCCCGAGCTCGATCTCGGATCTCCGACGGTCTGGAAGCGTGCGAAGTGGCCCGACGTGCTCCTGGGAGGTCAGGCTATGTGCTGGAAGGCTCAGGTTCGTCGGAGGAGTGTCGGAGTGCTGGCGCGAGGGCGGTGGAGCTTGGAGCTCCAGGTAGCTCCGGTGAACCTCACAAAATAGCCCCCAGGGGCGTTGACTGCTCTCTGACCTGTAAAAAAAATGGGTGAGGGGGTCCAGGTCAAACTGCCTGGACCCCGCGGAAGCGAAATGGAGGTCGGAGGTGGTCTGTGGACGGCGAAGGGGTTTTAGCCGGAGGTGCGCTCCGACGATGAGCTACGGGAGGCGAATCGATGGTCGGTGCTGGATATTTGTGGGGATTTTCGATCTTGAAGCTAAGGAAAACAAAATGAAGCGAAAAAGAAAGGGAAAGGGGCAAACCTCGAAGGTGGATGACCTGAGGTGGTGGAACCTCGACGCTGGAGGTCGGCGGAGGTGGTGGAGCCGCTACAAAGCCTCCTCGACTCGCCTGAGGGTGTGGATGCGGAGCTGTCACCTCCAGCAACACGAAGAGCGCAACAGGGAGGAGGATCAATGGCCAAGAAGGGTTCAAACCTGAGCTCGAAGATGGCAGGACGCTTAAGTAGAAAATGAAGGCGTCTCCTTCAAGCGAGATCCACACGCGAATGATGGAGATATGGTGAGATTTGAGTACATGGCATGGCTTAGTGAAGATCGGGGATGAAGTTCCAAGAAGGAATCGAGGGAAGAAGACGCAAGAATCGGGCTTGGAAATTGGGCGAAATCGAAAGAAAATCGGGTGTCAGATGGTGGCAGGTCTCGGTCAGGGAGTTGACCGAGGTCAACTCTAGACCGCGTCTGGTTGGTCCACGTGGACCAACCAGGAAATTCAGAGCCGAATTTATTTGTAAATTCAAAATAAAATAGTAAATGAATTTATTTATTTTAGGTTATAAAATAAAAAGTGTTTCTTATTTTCTAAAGAAATTTTTAGTGATTTTTATTTATTTTTATGAGGTATATAATTACAAGTTACCTAATATGTCCTTTATAGGTATAATATATATATATTTTATTATTTTATTTTTATTTTTTGTATTTATTTTATGTATGTTTATTATTTTGTAAATTTATAGCATACTTTTATATACTTAGTTATATTTTTATTTTATTTTTCTGATGTATTTTATACACTTAATAAAATATAAGTAAGTAGTATACATGTATAAGTATAGGTATAGTACCTATGTATTCTATAAGTATATATTTTTTTATTTTATGTGTTATTTATTTTTTATTCTAATTTTAATGTACATGTACATTATAAATAATATAAAAATATCAAAGTATAAAAATAATGAATAATAAATAAATTGAATATTTTAATTTGTACAAGTATACAAGTGGGGTTCAAAACTCAACTTTCAAACCGTAACTCTGAAAAATGCAAAACCACCTCCATTAAATAGATTATTTTAAGCTATATACAATTAAAGGTGAGTTTGGTGTATTTCGAGTTCTTATTTGCAAGATACAAGTCTGGGAAGTGTGAGTTTTGGGATTTTATTCAGACCATAACTTTTTATCCGTACATCATTTTTCAGTGAAATCAATTTTGTATTTTTATTTATGAATTTATCTACAACATTCATGTACAAAGTTTCTGTATTTAAGGTATAAAAAGTAGAACCAAAAATAGGTCCCAAAATGAAAAGAATGAAAGAATTTGTGTTGTAGTTGACCCTTATCTCCCCCTACTTTATTCCTTGTCGACCTATTCATCAAGATGCCTAGGTCTCGGGGTTTGGGTCACAAAATATTTACAATATTTTATTCCTTTTCTTTTCTTTTATTTATTCTATAATTTTGGCTTTAATTACAGTATTTTATACACTATTTGGATGTTCATGCATGAATGCTAAGATGATGGATTTAATGCTATTTACACGCATTTGCTAGGGTTTTTGATGCCAAAATGATAGAATAAAGATGATGAAATGTGGCTTCATCAACAGGGGTCCCATAGAATTGGAGAGATTCCCAGATCATACCTGGACGACCCTTTTGGGGGACAGTTGGGGCCTTATTTGACTATAAGGTTGGGAAGATTCGGTTCAAAACTCCAGGTGGAGATTTAGAATTAGAAATGAAGCAAACCAAGTGGTAGAGACTAGATTCTGAATCCAGCACTGAGTATTCTTCGATAGAAGCAGGTTGCGATCATGTAGACACCGTTGGGACATGGAGACGGAACCCAACTAGCAGAGATGAGTCCCTCTCTTCTGGAGAGAATCTTAAACATGACACAGTTTGTGAGATCCTTTGAATTGACTTGGTAGATGCATATAATATAGAGTTTGCACCCTCCTACATCCTCAATGATATGGAGGCTTGCTTGGGCATGTCAGTCTTTTCCCCTTTAGGACAATCATGAGGATGACGAGTCGGACACAACTTTTACCAATTTCTTGGATACTTTTGGCATTCGTACTCCTTAGTCGAATCAATTGGTGGTAGATACTTTAGAGACATATCCAACCACGATCAATACAAACCATATTCAATTGGGCCAGACTTGCTTGATGATCACACTTTACCTAAGCTCAAAACATTACTCACAGCTTTTAAGTATACCTTCCTTGCGGTACAAGAGAAGAAGTTTCCGACCATCTCAGCTCACGATTGATTGAGGAGCAGGAATCTCGCTTGCTAGAGATTCTAGAGAAAAACTGTACGGCAATAGGCTAGAGGGTTTTTGATCTCCATGGGATAAATCTTGATGTATGTTTGCACTATATATATCTTGAGAATGGAGCCAAACCCTCTTGTGAGTTCCAGAGTAGGCTGAATCCAAATTTGCAAGAGGCCATTGTGATGGTCACCAACGAGGATGGAGAGGAGATCATGACCCAGGTACCCACATTGTGATGTGTCTATGTGGATTACAGATGTTTGAATGCCGTGACGAGGAAGGACCATTTTCCCCTACCATTTATTGATCATATCTTGGAGAGATTTGCAGGAAAATAATTCTTCTATTTTCTCGATGGTTATCCATGTTACAACCAAGTAGCAATTACTCCTGAGGACTAGGAGAATACCACGTTGACATGCCCCTCTGGTACCTATGCTTTTAGATGCATGCCTTTTGGGTTATGCAATGCTCTCAGTACATTTCAAAGGTGCTTGATTATTGTATTCGCCAAGATGACTAGCAAATTCCTATAAGTCTTCATGGATGACTTCTATGTCCATGACGATTCCTTTGATTTCTATCTTGGGAATTTGGACCAGGTCCTTAAAAGGTGTTGTGAGGTGAATCTGGTGCTCTCTTGGGAGAAGAGTCACTTCATGGTCATGGAGGGCATGGGGTTGGGACACGTCATCTCTAGGTGAGGAATGGAGGTTGACCCTGCCTTGGTGGACATGATTGTTGGACATGCGAGCCCACAGTGAGCCATTATGCAATAAATGTTACTGCAAATATCATTCCCTGATCTGAAATAAAGAATAACTAATTTGCATAATAGGTCCCTTAGTATAATTAGGGTTATGTACCGTGGCCATCTTAATGATCAACTCTTAATGATACAATTAGGGTTATGTATCCGCGGAGAAAGCGCATTATCCTTGAAAGAGTTCAAGGATAATTTCATTGTTGATATATGTATGTGAGCATTGAGAAAATTGATAATTAAATACGATTTAATTGTCATGAATAATATGAATTTAATTCATATTATAAGGAGAGTTATCTTTGATAATTAAATGTGATTTAATTATCTAATATGTGAATAATGTGAACGTGATTCATATTATTTGGGCACATGAGAATAGAGATCCAAGATGATTAAATGTGATTTAATTATCAAGGATATGAATAATGTGGATAGCACTATCCATATTAAATATAAATTATAAATGAGATTTATAATATATAAGAGAGAGCTATTTGTAATTTACATTTGTTAATTAAATATAGATATGAATTGGATTCACATTGGACAATTAGTTGAAAAATGCAATTCACATTTTATTTTGTGTTGTGAATGCGATTCACAATTTTCCAATGGCAAGATTGCAATATTCACAAAATAATTATGAATTATTTTTATAGAATAATTTACAAAAGTTGTTGTAAATATTAGAGATTTTCATGGAATAATGTAATCTAATGAGATTACATAAGATTCCCACCAACTCCCATAAGGAAAGGGTGAGGCAATCTCCATTCCATAATCTCCAATGCATGATTGATTTAATTTGAGATTAATTTATATTTATTTATCAATATATATATATATATAATATTTATTAAATTAATTATTGTTGTATTTTTACAACAAAATCTTGGCCATTGAAAGAAGCACAAATCTATCTCATCCATTGATTTTGTGTAGTCCATGGATTGTGATCCATGGACTCCGAAGCCCTAGCCTTTTATTTTACACAAGTTGGATACAACAACATATGCTCACTCTCTTTCTCTCTTTCTCTACATGCCATTTCTCTCTCTCTTTGGTGGCCATCCACCATGATGTCCTTGAGAGAGTCACCATAGTCGCAGCATCGCCGTTATGGTTCCGGATAATTTTCTCGTGGATCTCCATCTCCTTTGGTGCGCCTCATTCGTGAATAAGATGCCGGATCTCATGTGACGAGATCAGGAGATTCACCTCTTAGATTATTAACATGGATTGGGAGGAGCATGCATTTCATCAACACGCTCGCAAGCGTCTCATTTGTCAGATCGGACTTGAAACAGGAGGTCTCTTTGGTTAGAGACTCGATCACAACCACGCTTCAAGAGGTAATCATAATACTTGTTTGTGGTTTAGACGAAATGATCCGAGAAGTGTTCTTGGATCATGTGGTTTCATCGCAAGATTTTTTTTAATTTTGCTTTTTCAGGTAACTAGTGCGTTTAGTCACACCCGATCGCATACGATACGATCCTCACGCTTCCATGATGCGCTTAAGGATCTCACCATATCCTTAGTGATTATAGGACTCCAACCACCAACCAACAATAGACAGTTGCGATCTTTCCTTGAGCATGTCGATTTCTACAGGTGATTCATAAAATTTTTTAAAGATCGCCTGATAGCTAACTAAGATTTTAGGAAAGGTCATGGAGTTTATTGTCAATCATGTCTTGATGCCTTTAAGCAGTTGAAAGGAATGATCATGGATGCCTAAATCCTACAAGCCCCGGACTAGCCTCTTCCTTTTGAGATCATGACAGACACCTCATATTTTGTTGTAAGGGTTGTGTTAGGATGGAGAAAGGATGGTGTCCCATTTGCCATAGACTACACAAGCAAAGTGCTTGACCCTGCTCAACATAACTACACTATTATAGAAAAAGAGATACTTTTTGTAGTGTTTGCCTTAGATAAGTTCATATCAGATCTCATTAGATAAAAGATTGGTGTGTTCACAGACCATCCAACACTATGATACCTAATGGAAAAGAAGGAAGTGGTGACGCTTCTTCTTAGGTGGATTTTACTTCTCTAGGAGTTTGGCTTGGACATTAAAGATAAACCTGGAGTGAAGAATGTAGTAGCCAACCACTTCTCCCATCTCCAAATTCTTGATGCTTATGATGATACAACACCTATTCAAGAATCCTTCCCTAATATGTCGATTTTTATCATCGGCTCACTCCCATGGTACGCCAATATAGTGAACTATCTTATCTTCAAGAAAGTTCCCGAAGATTGGCCCAAGAGCAACACAGACCGACTCAATTTATATTCGAGACACTACCATTGGGAGGATCCAATTCTTTTCTGAGGGACTAGATCGTATTTGGAGAAGGTGTATTCCTCAGGAGGAATACAAGTGTTCCATTATTCACTACCATACCTCGTAGGCAAGAGGACACCACTCTGGGAAGATGATCACATAAAAGGTTCTTTAGTGTGGCTTATATTGTCTGACTTTGTTTCGCGACGCTGTCACCTTTGTTAAGTCGTGCTCACTATGCCAAATAATGGGAGGAGTCGTTGGTTCTAAAGATGAGATGTTGATGAAGACCTTCATCATTTGTGATGTCTTCGATGCTTGGGGCATCATCATCATGGGCCCATTGACAAATCAATTTTCATCTATGTAAATTAAGCTCATTGTAATATAACCAAAACCAGATCAATCAGAGATCGAGTGAGAATCATTGTGAGGAGTGGATCGATCTAAAATATCATGGATAAGTCCAGGTTGAACTCAACGACACAACTGTTCAGAGTACATAACCAGGACTGAAAGTGGGAAATAGGCTACTTTGAGAGGCCATATTATTTAAGCTATGTAAATACAAGACAAAGTGTATGCATGTTTTTTATGGGATTTTAAATGGAGATCATTTTGATGAAACACAACGATCATTATTAAAAGAAAGACTGCATATACATAAATGTACATAACTCATAATTAAACTCCTGATTTAGTGTTTAAGTCATTTTTAACAATCAAGCAACCAATTGTGCAAGTGAGATTAATTCACAAAGTTAAGTGTCCCAATGTAAAAGCAATGCGTGCCATTGAGTCAAAGCGCGAATCATTTGAGTCATTTATCTCCATAATGTCACATTCATTCAAGAATAAATGGACAAAACTAATTGTGCAAGGTTCTGAAGGATATTGAGTATCCTTAAGCGCATCACGGAAGCGTGTTGATTGCATCATATGTAATCGGAGCAACTAGTCGTACTAGATGCTAGATGCGGCGGAAATTAAAATTTTAAAACTAAAGATGAAACCACATGATCACGAGAACACTTCTTGGATTGTTTCATCAAACCACAAAGTATAAGGAATACCTCTTGAAGCGTGGTTGTGATTGCGAGATCCCAAACGAGAGATCCTCCTGTCTCAAGTCCGACCCACGAAGAACGCACTTGCGGGAACGATGATGAGTCGCGTCCTTCCCGCAATCTTTGACGAAAATACAAGCGTCGAAGGCGAAGGCAAGATGCTCTCCTTCTCAATATGCATAGTGGACGACCACTTGGATATTAAGAGAGAACCTAGTCGAGAATGAGAGAGAGAGAGAGAGTAGTAGTCTTCTACAACTCTAGATGATGTTCCTTGGAAGGCTACCCTAGCCCTCCTTTTATATTAGTTTAGGATCCAATGGATCTCAATCCATGGGACACATGGATCCAACGACTAGGATTGGGCCATGTAAAATCAATGGCTATAATTATTGTTGGTTAAAACCAACAACATTTATTTATGATTAAATTAAATATATGTTGCAACATTATCAACACATTTTTAATTTAACATAAATAAGTTAGTTGAGAGATTAATCGTCATAATAAAATGGAGATAATATTGCCTCCTAAAATGGTGGCTTTATTTCTCCTTTTTATTATATTACATTATCTCTCAATTATCATAAAAATATCCACCAAATTAATTCCAAATTAACTTTTGAATATTTCAATTATGCCATTGAAAATTATGTGAATCAAATTCACAACCCAAACTAATTTGTAAATTACATTTCCAATTAGTTAATTAATGTGAATCCAATCCACACTATTAATTAACAAATGCTATTTACATAGATTATCTCTCTTCAATATATGTATTATAAATCATATTTATAATACACATATATCATGGATAGTATTATCCACATTCTCTAATCCTTGATAATTAAATCCCATTTAATTATCTTAGATAATAATTCTCACAATATGAAGCTCATTCATATTATGCTTGATAATTAAATCTCATTTAATCATCAAGTCCTTCTTGCCTGGATATGCATTTTGTCAAATGAATTATTCTTGAACCCTTTCAAGAATAATGTGCTTTCTCCGCAGATACTTGGAAATAAGGACATGGCGATTGTATTATTCCATGTATAGTGATTTGGATATTGAGATCTTATCTCAAATCAAGATCTTACGAACCTCCCACAGATACTTGATTAAATCAAGACCATAAATCTAATCCTCTCATTGAATCTGAATCTCATTCAGACCAATGTCCAACACTAGGACTAAGATGGGATTGCTTCTCTACTGAAAGGAGTCACTAAAATCCAGACCTGTTTCATCACTCCCTCGAAATGGAAGCGTCATGGATATACAATCATTTATGATCACATCACCCTCAGGTATTCCTAATACCTGTACATCCTGCATACTGGAAGATCCATGATCAACCCGAAGATCAAGATCAATTTTACACTATCTTCTTCAGGGTTTGATCACTAAGTTTCTCAATCTTGGTCATTTAGAGTTGGTATCGATCATATGCTTTCTCAAAGCATATATCATACCTTCAAATTCATGTCATGCTTTCAAAGCACGATGACCATGCATGGAATTTGATTGGTCCCAATACCTCATGAGTGAGCTCATGTCTTCCGGTTCACAAGTGAACCTGTACGATCCCTTTGAGAGATCTCATATATCCTTATATGCACACCAGCGCGCCGGTGTATAGACCTTGGTTAGGTCATCAACCTATTGGTCTGCCAAATGTACATACTCAGACATATAACAATACATCTGTCTCCGATCAGAGGATGCGTGCCTACGCTTTGACAACATTCAACATAGGGCTTAGGTTATCTCGATCTCGTTAATTCAACCCCTTGACCTAACTAATCTGACACCTCCGAATCACTATTCCCACGCAGAGGACCTACATCGATAGTTTGGTCAGATATCAGCCTATGTGAGAAAGGATTGCCATCTCCTACTCAGGAAGGAGATCTACACTTGACAATCATTTGACGGTGCTCGATGAGTCCTCTATCTAACTCCTTAGATATTCATCCAAACACCAGCCTCTATGATTCATTTAATGAATCAACAGCTATATGATCATCAAGTTGGCCATGGTACATAACCCTAATTGTACAGAGGGACCTTATAGTGCATTCATTCATATAATTTCAGAAAGGGAGTGAAACATCAATAACTTTTATTAATAAACATAAATATTACAATAACATTTATTGGAAGAATGGTTCGCCCAGGGCTCACATGTCTAACAATCTCCCACTAGCCCTCAAAACCATTCCGGTACAATCCGTAAACCCATACTCATTACATGTTGGTTAAAAACCTTCTGTGTCAGAGGTTTGGTAAGAGGATCAACAATGTTGTCGGCAGATGCCACCTTTGTGATGATGATATCACCACGCTTTTGAATCTCCCGAATGATGTGGTATTTCCTTTCCACGTGCTTGCTCTTTTGATGGCACATGGGTTCCTTTGCTTGGGCAATGGCTCCAGTGTTATCACAGAGTAATGGGACGGGAGTATCAGAGGAAACTACGCCAAGCTCCAAGATGAACTTGCGCAACCACACCGCCTCCTTTGCAGCATCCGATGCGGCAATGTATTCGGTTTCTGTTGTTGAATCCGCCGTAGTGTCCTGCTTTTTGCTTCTCCAGCTCACAACACCACCGTTCAACAGGAATACAAACCCTGATGTCGACTTTCGATCATCAATATCCGACTGGAAGTCTGAATCTGTATATCCCAAGACTTGGAGATCACCATCCCCATAGACCAAGATGTAATCTTGCACCCGTCTTAGATATTTGAATATGTTCTTTACTGCATTCCGGTGTTTCTCTCCATAGCAGGATTGGTAACGACTTACCACTCCCACTGCATGGCAGATATCTGGCCTAGTACACATCATGGCATACATCAAGCTTCCTACAGCTGATGCGTAAGGCATCTAGCCATGGCCTTCTTTTCCTCAACACTTTGAGGAGCCATCCCTTTGGACAGATGGATACCATGTCCTAAGGGGAGGAATCCTTTCTTCGAACTATCCATACGGAATCGTTCAAGAATCTTCTTGATGTATCCATGTTGTGATAATCCCAGTATTCTCTTTTCTCGGTTTCTGAACAACTTCAGGCCTAAGACGTAAGAGGCTTCTCCAAGATCTTTCATCTTGAAGGTATGGGATAGCCAAATCTTCACACTGGTCATCATTCCTGTATCATTCCCAATGATAAGGATATCATATACGTAAAGCACGATGAACACAATGGCGCTCCCACTAAGCTTCTTGTACACACAAGGTTCATCAGGATTCTGCACAAAATCATAACTCTTTATGGTTTCGTCAAATCTGATGTTCCAGCTACGAGAAGCTTGTTTGAGCACATAGATGGATTTCTTCAGCTTGCATACTTTACCATCCTCAGCTATGAAGCCCTGTGGCTGCTCCATATAGATATCCTCCTCGAGGTATCCATTGAGGACAGCTGTCTTGACGTCCATCTGCCAGATGTCGTAGTCAAGAGATGCAACTATAGCTAGCAGTGTACTGATGGACTTAAGCATGGCCACATGAGAGAATGTCTCATCGTAGTCGATGCCTTCTCTCTGTGTGTAGCCCTTGTCTACGAGCCGTGCCTTGAAAGTTTCTACTTTCCCATCAGGTCCCCTCTTTCTCTTGAAGATCCATTTACACCCAATGGGTTTTACCCCTTTAGGTGGATCCTCTAGGGTCCATACACCATTCTTATGCATGGAGTCAATCTCTGACTTCATTGCTAGCATCCATCTATCCATGTCATGATCCACGAGAGCTTCATCAAATGAAGAAGGATCAATGTCAGTTTCACCTGACACATGGAATCCATACCTTTCAGGTGGTGCAACCACCCTCGAACTCCTTCGAAGAGGTATGGGTGTTTTATCTTCATTTATCTCTTCAGTTTCTGGTTCAGGGATCTCAGAATCCTCAGGGGATTCAATGAGTTCCTCTACTTCATTCCTGTCTTGACCTTTAAGGAAATCATACTCCAGAAATTTCACATCCCTAGAGACAAAAAACTTTTGGGTCTCAAGGTCATAAAGCTGGTATCCAATACCATCTTTAACATACCCAATGAAGTGGAACTCACGAGTGCGAGATTCTAGCTTACTTGCGTCCACATTCTTCGCATGGAACAAGCATCCCCAAACCCTCAAGTGATTGACACTAGGTTTGGTTCCATACCAGAGTTCGTGAGGAGTCTTAGGTACATACTTGTTAGGAATCTTGTTCAGGATATATATTGTAGTCTCTACTGCATATCCCCAGAAACTGAGAGGTAAATGTGCTTTACTCATCATTGAATGGACCATGTCCATGATGGTCCTGTTGCGTCTTTCATCAACATCATTAAGTTGGGGAGTTCCAGGGAGAGTGAGATTGGAGACAATTCCATTCTCTTTAAGGTATTCCTTGAATTCATCTGAGAGGTACTCACCACCTCGATCAGATTGAATCCGTTTGATCTTCCTATCGGTTTGGTTCTCAACCAAAGCCTTAAACTCTTTGAACTTTTCAAAGGTTTCAGATTTATGACGTAGTAGGAAGATAAACCCATATCGTGAATGGTCATCAATAAATGTCAAATAATATCGATATCCACTTCTAGTCGCGGTAGTGAAGGGACCGCATACATCAGTATGTATTAGGTCAATAATACCTTTGCATCTTGTAACCTTGTTACGGAAAGGCATCTTGGTCATTTTACCTCGAATGCAATGTTCACAGGTAGGTAAAGATTGAACCTGTAGAAAATCTAAAGATCCATCCTTTATCAATCTACTGATCCTATCAACAGATAAATGACCAAGCCTTTGATGCCAAATCATATTCGAATGATTTCCATTCTCCCCGGATCTCTTAGGGTTTTTATGATCAATGGTAGTGACATTTATGAACATTCATCAATGCACAATTCATAGAGTCCACCAGAAGTCAGAACACCTATCATAATGATTAATGACTAACTTATTACAGAACAGTAAGGAGTATCCGTGTCTAACAAGCTTAGATACAGATATCAAATTCCTCCTAACTTCAGGTACATAAAGACACTCTTTAAGTACTAGGACTCGACCACTAGATAACGATAGTCTGCACGTCCTGATGGCGATTGCTGCAACAATTGCATCAGATCCCATCTGGATAACTATCTCCCCTTGCTCTAGATTCCTAGTTTCCTGAAACAAATGCAACGAATTGCATACATGAACAGAAGCACCAGAATCTACAACCCAACTTCCTTCTCGTCCAACGAGAAAACTAGTTTCAATGATGAAAGTAGATTTCATACCTGCTGGGGTTTTACCTTTGTCTGTAGACTTCAGGTAATCTGGGCAATTACGTCGCCAGTGCCCCGGCTTCTTGCAGTGGTGACAGATATCGGACTTTTTCGATGTCATCAGTGTGGAAGCACTAGAAGATGAACCAACTCCTTGATTCTTCTTCTTTCTCTTCGGGGCCAGGCCCTTCCGAGAACCTTGCTTCCGCCCGCGCTTTCCTCTTGCCTGTGCAACCATTGCACTAGCAGAGGGGCCGTCCTTTTTCATGACGTCTTCTGCAAACTTCAATGTAGCTAACAACCCAGCGTTTGTGAGGTCAACTTTGTTCATGTGGTAAGACACAACAAAGTTGTTGACAGACTTAGGGAGCGACAGGAGAATGAAATCAGCTTGCATTTCAGAATCCAAGTAGGCCCCCAGGGTTTCCAGCTCAGAGAGGTACCCAAACATTTTGAGTACGTGTTCTCTGACAGAGGTCCCTTCCTGCATCTTGCAGCGAATACGCTCTTTCATCACATTGTAACGCTGTGTGCGGTTTATGTCACCGAACATCTCCTTCATATTCAACATAATCTCTTGGCAATTGTTCATTTCCACATGTTGCTTCTGAAGCACATTGGACAATGACTCAAGGATGTAACACCTTGCCAGATTATGGTCTTCATCATGTTTCTCATTATATGATTTGTCTACCGCAGTCTTAGGGTTTTCTATCTTGTCCTTGCTTAGCACATAAGAGATGCGCTCCGCAGATAGGACGAGATCCAAATTTCGGATCCAATCCGAATAATTTGGTCCGGTCAACTGGTTGACCTCCAGGAGCCTGCTAAGTGGGTTCATGGACTTCATTTTCTGAAATTAAGAATGCACTATATTAGAATATAAATAATTATATATTCATTTTTAAGAATAATTTGATTAAGGCATTTTAAATCAAATTTATCTTGTCATGTCAACTTTGAAAGATTATTCCCTTATTTTTCTTTCAAAGTAAGAGATATACTTACCGCCATATCTCAAGCAAGATCTGGGATCTCCTCTCTATCCTTATCACATCCCAATAATATGAGAACCTGTGACTCAAATAAGAGAAGCAGGAACACATTCCGCCTTGCAAGTCCAACATGCATTTCCCAATTCGGTCTTTAACACCCGGCCCACCACCCCTAAGATGATGTTGACCCGTTGTTAATTGAACCAACCGTCAACATGCATAAAACTCGCTATACGCAATCCAACATCGCCCCAATAATATGAGGACCCAATATTGGGGTCACTACGTATACGGCCTTACTCTTTCGAGAAGCAAAGAACCTGATCCAATTAAATCATATATAGGATCTGTCACTTCAGACAGGTGTCTCCTATACACAACAACTGGCGATGGAATCCTTTGCCTTGACGGGAGACCATGGATGTCACTTATGTGATCCTCCATCTTCTTATTCAAATTTTATAATTAATTATCGTGAATCATATTCACATAATTAATTCTTCCAAGGGAAATACACATCTATTCATAATAGATGTTTATTGGATATAATTAATTTAATCACATTAAATTAATCATTAATCCAATCATCAATCAACAAACATGTGTTTTACTTGAATAGTAGGTATAATCTCAAAGTACGTATTATTTGAATTTTAATAATTAGAAAATACACATTGACTTTCGCCGGCATTATACAACCCCCACCCATTGTCATGGCCAGTACCGACGAGAGTGGGACGGACCACATACGTTGCAACCCGTGACCCCAATGCTCTCCGACTAGGCACCACATCCGCCTCGGGAAAGGATAATAACAGATAGATCATCATGTACTTTGAGATGCTCATCGGTTTTTCAACCGAAATTATACCAAATAATATACATCAAAACAATTTTGATTATATTATAAGGAGATTTGCTAAACAAATCCCCAATCCTATTCAAGCAAGAGGGTTTTTCATGTAAATGTTGTCCTATAGCGATTGTAGGATAAACTATGGTTTTTCATGAAATCAATGTTTGTTGATGAACCAATGATCAAGATCTAATATCTTATCATTGTGATTTGGGAAAATGTGATTCAATGAAATAATTATCTATTTAAATATTTCACAAATATTTATCACTAATTATTCCAGAAAATTAACAATAAACTTTCATCATGATAATTGAATGACTTATCACAAGATTCAAGATCAAAAATGTTAATTTCCAGCAGTGACCCCAATCACTAAAATTAACTTATCTTGATCAATTTAAATCCAAAAAATGCAAACTCAGTTTCCAAAGATGGCCTATTTGATTTATTAAAGAATCCAAGTGATAATTCACGCATTTTGAGACCGATTAAAACCGTAATTATCTCATTAATCACGTTTAAATCCGCAGTTCCTGCGACCGTGAATATAGGCATATTCAAAAAGCCATATCTTGAGAAAATGAAGTCCAAATTTCACAAATTCAAATCCCTATGGTTTCCTTAATTAATGGGGAACAAAATCCAATTGAAAATTTCTTGTTTAAACATTTTAAACAGTACTGAAAAAATCAATTAGACAGAGGTGCGAAAATTGAAATGCAGTAAAAATTTCGCAACCCTTTCAAGAACCAAATCGTCTAAGGTATATAGATCATATCCAAAACCTTATTCAACCTTTAACCGATACTACTTGGAGGATATTGTGTATCCTTAAGCGCATCACGGAAGCGTGTTGATTGCATCGTATGCAATCGGAGCAACTAGTTGTACTAGATGCTAGATGCGGCGGGAAATTAAAATTTTAAAACTAAAGATGAAATCACATGATCACGAGAACACTTCTCGGATCGTTTTATCAAACCACAAAGTATAAGGAATATCTCTTGAAGTGTGGTTGTGATCGCGAGATCCCAAACGAGAGATCCTTCTGTCTCAAGTCCGACCCACGAAGAACGCACTTGCGGGCACGATGATGAGTCGCGCCCTTCCCGCAATCTTTGACAAAAATCCAAGCGTCGAAGGCGAAGGCAAGATGCTCTCCTTCTCAATATGCAAAGTGGACGGCCACTTATATATTAAGAGATAGCCTAGTCGAGAATGAGAGAGAGAGAGAGAGTAGTAGTCTTCTACAACTCTAGATGATGTTCCTTGGAAGGCTACCCTAGCCCTCCTTTTATATTAGTTTAGGATCCAATGGATCTCAATCCAAGGGACACATGGATCCAATGACCAGGCTTGGTCCATGTAAAATCAATGGCTATAATTATTGTTGGTTAAAACCAACAACATTTATTTATGATTAAATTAAATATATGTTCCAACATTATCAACACATTTTTAATTTAACATAAATAAGTTAGTTGAGAGATTAATCATCATAATAAAATGGAGATAATATTGCCTCCTAAAATGGTGGCTTTATTTCTCCTTTTTATTATATTACATTATCTCTCAATTATCACAAAAATATCCACCAAGTTAATTCCAAATTAATTTGTGAATATTTCAAATATGACATTGAAAATTATGTGAATCAAATTCACAACCCAAACTAATTTGTAAATTACATTTCCAATTTACTAATTAATGTGAATCCAATCCACACTATTAATTAACAAATGCTATTTACATATATTCTCTCTCTTCAATATATGTATTATAAATCATATTTATAATATACATATATCATGGATAGTATTATCCACATTCTCTAATCCTTGATAATTAAATCCCATTTAATTATCTTAGATAATAATTCTCACAATATGAATCTCATTCATATTATGCTTGATAATAAATCTCGTTTAATCATCAAGTCCTTCTTGCTTGGATATGCATTTCATGAAATGAATTATTCTTGAACCCTTTCAAGAATAATGTGCTTTCTCTGCAGATACTTGGAGATAAGGACAGGGCGATTGTATTATTCCATGTATAGTGACTTGGGTATTGAGATCTTATCTCAAATCCAGATCTTACGAACCTCCCACAGATGTTTGATTAAATCAAGACCGCAAATCTAATCTTCTCATTGAATCTGAATCTCATTCAGACCAATGTCCAACACTTGGACTAAAATCGGATTGCTTCTCTACTGAAAGGAGTCACTAAAATCCAGACTTGTTTCATCACTCCCTCGGAATGGAAGCGTCATGGATATACAATCGTTTATGATCACATCACCCTCAGGTATTCCCAATATCTGTACATCCTGTATACTGGAAGACCCATGATCAACCCGAAGATCAAGATCAATTTTACACTGTCTTCTTCAGGGTTTGATCACTAAGTTTCTCAATCTTGGTCATTTGGAGTTGGTATCGATCATATGATTTCCCAAAGCATATATCATACCTTCAAATTCATGTCATGATTCCAAAGCATGATGACCATGCATGGAATTTGATTGGTCCCAATACCTCATGAGTGAGCTCATATCTTCCGGTTCACAAGTGAACCTGTATGATCCCTTTGAGAGATCTCATATATCCTTATATGCACACCAGCTCGCCGGTGTATAGACCTTGGTTAGGTCATCAACCTATCGGTCTACCAAATGTACATACTCAGACATATAGCAATACATCTGTCTCCGGTTAGAGGATGCGTGCCTATGCTATGACGGCATTCAACATAGGACTTAGGTTATCTCGATCTCATTAAGTCAACCCATTGACCTAACTAATCTAACACCTTCGAATCACTATTCCCATGCAGAGGACCTGCATCGAGAGGTCGGTCAGATATCAGCCTATGTGAGAAAGGATTGGCATCTTCTACTCAGGCTGGAGATCTACACTTGACAATCATTTGACGGTGCTCGATGAGTCCTCTATCTAACTCCTTAGATATTCATCCAAATACTAGCCTCTATGATTCATTTAATGAATCAACAACTATATGATTATCAAGTTGGCCATGGTACATAACCCTAATTGTGTAGAGGGACCTTATAGTGCATTCATTCATATAATTTCAGAAAGGGAGTGAAACATCAATAACTTTTATTGATAAACATAAATATTACAATAACATTTATTGGAAGAATGGTTCGCTCAGGGCTCACATGTCTAACAGGTTCCTGATTAAGTGATGATTAATGGTTACAAAAAAGAGACTCATGGATACATCAAAATATTTACCTAGTGAATTATACATCTATTAGTAAAAGTTTTAAGAAACTAGATCTCTTGAAATTTTAGTTCATTTTCAATAATGCATCTCAGAATATAATTCAATCACATTAAAGAGCTTAAAGAGACCGTCAAAACGCCACAGATTTCACTAAATTTGGATCAACGATGCACAAATCATCAAGTTAAGGGCCTAATTGTAAGGAAAACACATAAAATTCTTAACAAAAAGGTCCAAAATGGACTGAAGTGTAATCTACAAAAGTCACTAGGGTATAAATGCAAATTTACCATGCATGGGAGGCATAAATGCAGCTTAAAATAAATGACAATGCTTATTTACAAAATTCCTCAGTGGCACGTATCCCGTACATGTTGGACCTATATGCTCTTCTGAGAAAGCACAAGGTGATGTTGCAAAATCACCAGGGGACTATATGCTGTACACATACAGTCAGGCTCAGGTGACACTGCTGGATTGGCAACATGGTAGAGTCTCACTCTTCAGCTTTAGGTTCATATGGTCCAAACCGATGGCTTGAATCGCTACTTCAGCTAGAGGCTCGAACTCGATCCCTACCATTATAGTAGATCACATAGATATGATCCAACGACATTTGTGCCTCGCCTCCATCATTCTCCTCCACACACGACGAGGCTCGGGAGGAGCTCTAACTACTTGCAACTGGTGATCTAACCATCCTGCATGAAGTCTGAAGGTCGGAGAAGCTCCCTCAACCCCTCGTGAATATGCTCGTGAAGAACTCGAGAGCTGAGGCCTTTGGACCTCTCTGATGATGAAGCGAAGTCAGAGGAGAAGCTCGGCGCCGGTGGTCGGTGGAAATTATGATCATTCATCCTATGAGTTCCCTGCAGAGGTTAGCTCCGAACAAAGGAGTAACACAAATCTATTGGGATGGCAATGAAGGTGAAATGGGGGCTCAATAAAGATGATGGACTCGAGCCCTAATGAGTTCTGACACCCTTTGTAAGGGGCTGGAATGATCGAGGTGGAGAGATCAATTTAGAAGAAGAGAGGGGAGGCGAGGTTGTGGGAAAAGACAGTTAGGTCATGGTAAATCTCCAAGTGCGATGAGGCGATGGAAAGGGAGTCTGTGTTGATACATAAAAATCGAAGGAATGGAGAAGTTAAGAAGAAAGATCTTACATGGAGATGAAGGCAAAAGGATAGAGAGGGAAAAAGAAAGGGGGAGACATGGGACTGGGGTGGAGCTGAAGAACTCTGGTCGTCGCTTGAAAAACTTGAGGCTACAAGATCGAAGCTCATGTATCTAAAGAGCTGTTACAAGTCAGTGAAGATGCGGATCACACTGGAGTAAAATCTCCATTCTTAGCTCGGTTGCTTTCTCAATCTTTGTCACATATGAGGGTAGGCTCATAGCTCACGTGCATAATGGCATATAAACTGAAAAATCAACTGGAGATTGATTATAAGAGGAGATATGGGGGTGGTTCCATGTGATGTCTGAGTGGAGTTTAACCATCCCTCGATGACTGGAGGTTGGACGAGGGTGAGATCTAGGTGGCATGCGTGAGAGAGAGAGATAGGTTAGGGCTATGTAAAGGAGAGGTTAGCGAGTCGGAGGGGTCGTCGGAGACGTGGGAGAAATGAGGAGAGCAGGCGATTGCGGAGAGGAGCGATGTGAGAGGGAGAGGGTTGCAAAGGAGGAAGATGAAGCAAAGATCGTTGGATCTAGAAATGCAATGACCCAAGTGGAAGTGGGAGCAGGAAGCTCTAATGCAGTCAAGTGGTTTCATTGAACAACTGGGAGTGAAGCGCGTGGTGAGGAAAGGGCAGGATCACGTGGCTCAACTAGAGGGAGCCATGAGGACCAATGGAAAAAATAGAAAATATAAAAAAGTAAAGAACAATATAAAAGAAAGAATTACAAGCCTCAAATAAAAAGTGTAAAACATGAAAGTTATAGATCTCAATGAGATCTACATGTTTCATTCTTAGGAAACAGTAAAAAAGGTCATATGTACATAGTAATATTTTTGTAAGTATTTTTAAGAATTAAAAATACTCTTTATAATTTCTTTCTAGATTTTTGTATTTTTAGTTTGTATTTAATGTCATAACAAATATATACAATAATTATCTATTTTTTAAGACTTTTAATAATTTTTAAAACATAGAAAATAAGGTACAATAATACAGTTAAATATATACATCAATTAGGGTTGGTTATACAAGGGTTACTTTGTTAATATTAGTTAATTAAGGCTAGATTTTATTGAATAGTTTAAGTTAAAGTGTTAATAAATAGATAATATGATGATAAATCATGGATTTATCACCACCCTATACTTAAACTTTGCTCGTCCTTGAGCAAATAAAGAATGAAAAGTCAGATTAATCCCTGACTGTGCAAGTGAATGTTTAGACTTGATTCATTAAGAATCCTCGATTTTAGTGATTCTAAAATTCTAAGCTGAATCAAGCTCTAGACAAAAGAAATCCAACTTATCTAGTTATCAGACTCTCTGTGTAGACATATTGCATAAGGACATGACATAAACTGTGAACTGCATTTTATAAGAGTCGAGTTGAAACATCTCTCAAAGTCCTAGTCCAAGAGAATATCCTCAAGACCTAATCCTTAGCACTAAGAAATAAACCAACAATCTATCGTCTCTTTAGTTGTCAAACTTAGAAGTAAAGGTGAAAGGTTAGTTGATGGAGGGCATAGGTTTGTATCTTTTTTTCTCTCCCTCTTATTGGAACAAGGATCCTCTCGAGTGCCCTATTAACTGAACATACATATATTTTTGGTGTTGATCAGTGTATCCGTCAAGAAGTGCTGAGTCGTCCGCACTTGTTTTCCTGGGAATGGACCAAGGTGTGTCTCTTTTGAGTATTAAAAATACCTTCGACAACCAGACTTGTATCACTATATGATGTAGAGCCCTTTTTGGGTACTAGCCCGAATGATAAAATTCCTAAAATATTGTTCCAAGTGGACACTTTGAATGGTTGGGAGCGCTAGACTTTGATGGAAGCTCTTTGTATTTGTCTTTGAAGTTGATGAATCCACAATTCATCATCTCAATATATTGATCTTAGCAAAATCCCTGAGTAAATTCTCTAATAAATGTCCATAAAATCAATAACTTAATAAACTAACTCTTGTAAATAAAATACACTAATTATTGTATATTATATTGAATAAAATAAATTAATAATAAAAAGTCGTAAAATAAAGGAGTTTTTACCTGTAAATAGCCTAAAACTAGATGTATTTTTAGTAATTTCATTTCAACTCCTTTTTGGCTAATTCTTTCTCTAACTTGTTTATAAAAATGTATATAAAATTACAACAATATAAAATAATTTCACCTCAAATAAAATACTCCTAGATCCCCATGAGAAAAGCCTTAAAGTCCAACTTCCCGGCCAAATTCCCACTCTGTATGAACTCCAAATTCACCAAACTCACTTAAGTTTAAGTTAGAAAAATATCTATCCAATGAAACTGGTCTCATTAAAGTCGGAGCTAATTTGTAAAATTTGTGTTTTAGGACATAGTTGTACATTGTATATATTATTCATATTTTTTGTTTTCTCATTTTTCATTTTATTTTTCTTAATCACTAAAAATCCAAAAAATCATTATTGTGTTGTATTTTATTTCCAACATTTTATTTATTTTTATCTTGTAAATATCTTTCATTAAAACAAAAAAATTAAAATTAGAAAGAAAAAAATATACATATGGTTTATCTTTATTTTGTAAATTCTCCATTTTTGTTTATTTTATTCTCCCTTTTTAATAGTCTACTTTTATTTGTTCCCATTCTCTGCAATAACTTCTCTTATTTCATTAACCTCCACTCAACTTCACCATTAATCTAACTTCCCATTCAACTCCATCATTAATCTAACCTCCCATTCAACTCCACCACCTTTCTAACCTCCCTTTCTCTTCTTTTTTATTCATCTCTTCGTCCTCATTTTTGCCCATCCACCATTTTTAGAGAAAAAGGAGAGAGCCTGGAATGTGGCGTCGGTGACAACGACTTATCATCTTCCACAAGCGACGACCTCCTTCAAGTGAGATCCGCGACGACCATCATTGCTGTGTCACGAGCTTCCCATGAAGCTCGTATAGCTTCGCAGATTTTTATTTCACCAATCGGATCGAGGCCACTATATGAGTCCAGCATAGATTCTCCGCAAATCCAACGAATCTCAGGTAAGTATTCCCTCTTACTTCCCGTTTTATTTTATTTTATATAACATTTCCCCCTTATTTTTTACTCCACATCCAAATTACCATCACCACACTCCATCTTCTTCATCATTCACATTTACCATCTCTCCCTTTTCATATATTTGTTTCTAGTTTTTAAAAAATTTTTAAAAATATTAAAAACAAATAAAAAAATTAAAAACATTTTTTTTAAAAATAAGTGTAGAGGCTGAGCTGCCGCACCCCCTTCCAGCCACTACCGCCAACGACGACCCTCGCTCGCAACCCGCCAGTGGCGACCCTCGCCTGCCGCCCACCGTCGACAACCGAATGCGGCCCTCCCTCGTGTGACCGCCCCACGTCTCAACCTCCAAGTCGCCTCCGTTCCAGTCCTCCAATCTGCAACCACCGTAGCTGTCGTGGTCCTCGTCCCCCCCACCGCACTTCCTCTGCCGAGGCTGACTGCGCATCATCGCTCCCAACCTCGACCGTCCTCGCCACTCTCGTCCAGCACACTAGTGACCGCACCACCGCACGCTCTATGCCAGCATGCCACCACACAGCTGTGAGTCATCATTGTCCGTGCCACCGCTTGCAGCAAAGAAGCCGCCCTCACCACTGCCCTCCGTGTGCACGACCAACCATCCTCATCGCGAAGCTTCCCCGTCATCTCCCCTATCATCGCACCTCTAGAACGAAGGTGGTTCTCCATTATACCTTTTTCTAATTTTTGTAAAAACTACATCTTTTCCTTTGAAGTTTCTATAATTACAAACAAATCCCTGTGCATGTTTTGTTCTGTTCAAGTTTATATCTACTTTGCACGGTACCCCTATGTTCGCATATTAATTTGGACCTCTTTATTACATCATTTTATTTTATAAAAATATCATGATGTTAAGAAACTAATCCTCTATTATTTGGCTATTTATTTGTATTTTTGTGTTCTTTGGATAATTAATTAAAATTGTTTAAGTGAAATATTGCATATTTTACCCAATTTAAGTGCTTAAATTAATATTTAAGTAACGATTGATCCAAAAATTATTCAAAAATAAAAAATAATTCCATGTAATGTGCATAAATTAATGTACGAATTTCATCTTAATTGGAGTTGTCCTGTGCCTTAAAGAAATTAAAGAGTGATTTTAGTAATTGATTTTTAATTAAATGCACACATCATTTTTGCGAAATTCCAACTTTCTTGGATTTCTTGTTAAAATATCTTTTTTACATAATTCTCTCTTTGGATAAATTGATAATATGGATTTATTATGAATTAAGTACTCAAAGTCACTCTATTTTTTATTAAAAAATCCATAAAAAATCATATATTGTTAGAAAATTCCATAAATATTACCCAGATTGGGGAAGAATATGCTCCTTGGGTTCCCTTTATTGAAACTATGTTCATATTTATTTTTGTTTCTAACTAGTACCTTGGAAACTCATAGAGTTACCCAAGAAAAATCAACTGTGGCAACGAATGATATAAATACTACTGTTTCTTTAGTAGCCTCATTGCATCATGATTTAGTTCCAGTAAAATTTTTATATTTTTTGCATTCTGTTTGTGAGAAAAATTGCAAGAAAACCCTTAAAGAGCATGGAATTTTCATTATTGCATTTTAACCCATAAAATTCCAAAAAATGTGTTTTACATTCATCATTGATTAGATTTTTAAGAAAAATATAATTTAGAAATTTGATTAATTTCACATTAACATTAATTTGGCTAAGTTGTGTGTTTTCTTGTTAACTTAAATCAACTGCATTTTACATTTGCATTTATTTTTGCATTAAAAAATATAAACAAATTCACATTTAAATCTAGACCTAATTAATCTGAATTGACCCAAAGTTATTCCTTTGCCTCCTTGTGTGCGACCCCAGACTTGCCTAGGATATAAATTTAAGACGAGTACTCTTCATGGAGATCATTTGATTCAGTTCTACATGATTCACTAAGTACCTATATTACAACAAGTATAAATTATAACACGCATTTAGTGAACCGTCATAAGTGTAAAAGCTTTTCTCTTTCTTTTTCTTCCATCACTTTTTTGGCTAGCTCCATTGCTTTTGTCAAGTTGGTGCACATTGATCTTTAATTTTTTAGAGTTCATCAAACTTGGAACTTATGTAAATATCAAGAGATTGGTACAAGAACCTTGTTCTCATACCAGCTTAAGGTTTTGACACTCAGGATTCATGAAGAAAAAATTGATTTTATCCCATCCTTGAGCATCATTAAATCAGATCCAGACTCAAATCTCAAGTCCCAATTTCCTCAAGTGAAACCTCAACTCATCTCATCATCAACGTAGTTGTGCATATGTGGTGCGAGTCATATTCTTTGAGGAAGAGATTATGTGTTAAATATAGCATACATATCTTCCAAACTAGGAAAATGTGAATAATTAAGTCTAAAACCCTAATGACTAAGGTTGTTTAACTTAGAATCCTATGACCTCATAAACCAAAGTATCTTTACTCCTCGAATCTTGAGTGATAGTAAAAAGTGTCAGGGAAATTTCCAACTTATTTGGTTAGTGTTTTTATGTTTTTTTGATTTTTTTTCATTTTTATGTTTTTGAATAATGTTGGACTTATTAATATAACATAGTTAGTCTAATTTATACCCTCATTTTTGAGAAGATTTTTGAAAATCTTTTACAAGCCATGTCACATAATATTGATTTTCAAAAGATTTTTACAAATGGTTTAAAAACAAGTAAAATCCCCATTTTTCAAAAAACATAAAATATTTTTCAAAACAATGTCACATAGTTTGAAAATTTTTCAAATCATTTTACAAGTATTTTTACACGAACCAGTTCAATAAGATACTTTAACCTAGCCCTAAAAAGTTTGAAAATTTTGAAACTATGATCTATGGCTAAAATATATGTGTAATATATACGATATACCCCATATACTTATCTTGTGTTATGTCCACATAGCACTAAGTGATATGAAGCAATGGCTCATGCTAAATAATAAAGGAACATACAGGAACTGACTCGGGTCTCCTCTATACTTAGGTTAAATATAACCAAAGTTTAAGAAAATGATTGAGAAGACATATCAAAATGAGAAATAAATAGGAAGAAACGGGGATGATAAGGATGTATGGAAAAGAGCAGGGGTCCCCCATATACTTAAGCTAGCTTAAGGAGTGAGTATGTACAAGAGAGAGAACCTAGGCTCTAAAAAAATATCAATCAAGTTTGTGTAAGTAGGAAAGAATGAGTGAATCTTCTAGGCTGCCGAATATGAATGCTGCTTCTTCATGAAGAGTGGTCTGACGTTTCTCACCGTGCTTGCTCTTTATGAAGTCGCTGACCTCAACTTGGTCTAATTGCTCTTTAGAATCTACAAAGTGATTCAACGATTGTCCATTAATTAGAAAGAAATGTACACCATCTATGAGATTAGCTATTGATAGACCCTTCGCATATCCGAGGAACTGCCTTGTGGTCCACACGAGGCAAGACCACTAAGTTGTTGTGATGACGGTTCTCGAATATCAGTGGACTAATCAACTAGTACCCACAACAAATGAATAATCAATGAATAACAAAAAAATGTGAAGTACAATTTATTTTACTTTACAAACAAGGGTGTATAATGTGTAAGCATGTAGAGGTTGAACCACTAAGAGCAAACATGGTAGTCTAATGATTATTTCTAATCAAAGTGAATTATGTACACAAGTGTCTTCTTAGTCTTTTTGTGTGGGTTTTTAGTTTTTCAAAATTTTATTTGATTTTTACTTTTATATTTTTTTTTGAATTTTTAACATTTTTTGATTTTTATTTCCCTTTAATTTTAATATTATATAATATCATATATATAAGAGTATATGAATATATAAGATAATGTATATATGATATATATAGAATATATATAATAAATATAAAAAATCATAAAATAACTACAAGAACAATCCTTTTTATTTTTGAAAGGTTTTAAAATATTTATTAGTTTTTTATAATAATTACAATAATTTTAGTAGACATATCATATTTTATATGTATATATAGGGTTTATAGGATATAATAGAGATAATTATAAATAAAAATAATAAAAATATATAAAATAAAATATTTTTATGTTTTTGATATTTCTATTTTTTTGTGATTTTCAAGATTTTTTGCTAATTTTTAGGTATTTTTAAAGTCCAAAATATACAAAAGTCAGGGACTTAATAAATAGGCCAAATGTTTTAAGGTATTAAGAATAAAAAATAAGCCCAAAATTCCTTAAAACTATTTTTAATAGTTAATATTTAATATAAAGAAAACTCAGAGATAAAATGAATATTTTTATATTTTTTAAAGAATTTTTATAAGGAATTTAGAGCTGTTTAAGTTTTAGTTCTTTTCTTTTTCTATTTTTGGAGATTTTTGGTGTGGAGTTATAAAATACTATAATAAATGATTTTTTAAATTTTAGAAAAAGGTTTTATAATTTTTAGGTATTTTCTATGTCAAACAAGGATGAAATTTGCTCCTTTTGATTTTTAATAAATAAGAAATGTGCATAAAATGCAAAATAAAATATGTAGCATGAGAGATCCAGCATCTGTGTACATTATCATATTTTACACAATTTTGCAGAATGGATGGTATTTACAAGAAAATAGAAAACATGCACAAAAACATTTAATCTGGTAGATACGAAGATGCAAATAAAAATAAGATTCTATGCATTTACAGATCTCAAAACAAAACAGAAACTCTAGGATCCTACAATGGGGTCTTGGCGAGTTGGTGAAGTTTAGGACACCTAGAGGTTCAACCTGGAGTCGATTTGGCCCTTACAGGGCCCTGTTTAGCTTAATACCTGCACAAAGAAAACCACTTGTCGAGGGCAAATTTCCTCGACCCAATTATGCGTGGAATAATAACAGAATGGGGGCAGAGGCTTGAAGGACCAACGAAGGTGATAGACTCGGACCTCGATCTCCAGATCGATGATTGATCTGGGGGTTCAGATGGATTGAATAAATGGACAAGCAATTGGGCTACATAGTGAGGTGATTAGATGGGCAAAATAAAGTGTAGACAACGAGACAAAGGTGGCCAGAGCTCTAGAGCTCTTACGAAGTTAATCGATCTAACTTAATCTAAAGTAGAAATTAAAATGCAAAATAAAATGCAGAATGGAAAGGCGTCGGCTATATTTATGTAGAAATTGAAAGTTCATAGCTTGAGCTTGAGTATGACACGATGGAGTAGGACGACGATGGAGCACCACCGTGGGTCACCTCCTCTCGCCCTTTATCCGCTTCAGCACCACAGGGGAACACATGCTATCATCAGGTGACTCTCTTGACTGAGGGTAGAGGGGGTTAGGGCTAGAGAAAGGACAAAATTTGGGATGGTGACTGGAGGGAAATATTTATATGCTCAAGATGGTCGGATGATGAGAATTGATTCAAGGACCATACGAAGGAGATCGATGGGATTTGGGTATCAGGCATGAATCATGGAGATCCCATCGGAAATCTTTGTTCAAGGATCAAGGCATTTTGATCATTAGATCATTAGAGGAAATGGAGTGAAGCGGGAGGCTCGAGGTGTCAGATGGGTCATAGGCACAAAAGGGCAGGTTGACTGGGGTCAACTAACGGAGCTTTGTGGTTGGTTCTTGTGGACGAACGAAAAAATTCGAAGGAAAGAATGGTTTATAAAATGAATAATAAACAATAAATATTTTTATTAAATTTGTTTATGAAATGAAATTACTTCTATTTTTATGCAGTATTTAATTCCTATTTTTATTTATTTATATGGAGTTATTTATTATGCGTTAATATTTACATATAAATTATAGGTATATTTACCTATATGGTGTATGTTTTATTTTTGTTTTTTATTTTAGATTTTATTATTTTATATACTCAATTTAGATATTTATAACTTATTTAGATATACATAAATATATTTTATTATATTTTTTATGTTATTCATATACTTAAATAAATATATGTTTTTATTATATAGGTATAAATATATTGTATTCATCTATGTATTTGGATACTTTTTTATTTTGTTGTATTTTTTCATAGTTGTATTATATTATAAGTATGTAAATATACTTTAAATAATATCTACAAAATTATAAAATATAAAATAATGGAAAAATAAAGAATAAATAAAATAAATATTTTGTTCATGTATAATGTACAATGGGGATCCAAAACCTAACTTTTGCATCTTAGCTTCAAATTAAGCGAAACCACCTTCAATACATATCTAATAAAAAGTATATAAAAATAAAGTGATTTTGATGGATTTTGAATTCATAGAGAGAATATATGTATCTGGGAAGTTCGGGTTTTAGCTTTTTATTCTGAGTGTAGAATGAACACCGTATATTATTTTTGTGTGAAATCATTACTTTATATTTTTATCTACAACTTTCTGTATAAAGTTTATTGATTTGATGTATAGATAATAAAGAATAATGAGTGACAAAAATGAATTATTGAAGAACAAATGAATAGGGGTTTATTTTATTTTTAACCCTTATCTCCCCTTACTTTATTCCTCGTCAACCTATCCATTATGGTGCATAGGTATCAGGGTTTAGGGTCATAAAATACCTTTGTCATTTTATTGCCTATTCATTTATTTTATTTATTCTTTTCTTTTGGCTTTAAATATAGTATTTTATGCAATATTAATAAAATAAATAAGAGATGTTAATTTATGAAAAATAATGATATTTACATGCATTTAGCTAGGGTTTAAAGGCTAAAATGAATGAATAAAGGTGATGAAATGGAGATTCATAAACCATATACTTGCCTTTGCTAGTCCCTAGCAAACACTTATGCATATAAGTGCGGAAAAGTAAATAAAGAAAAGAAAAAGAAAGAACTTGGGTTGATTTTAACTCTTAAACTTGTCTTTATAAAATCAAAGTTTGGAGCTCAGTCAGACGTTTAGAAGTAAGTTTAGTCAGAACCTTATTGGTAAATATATTTGAATCACAATAGCCTCTAAGACCCAAATGATTCTGCCCAAGTATCCTCAAAAGCCAGGTTTAAACCAGTTGATGTCATACGCAATCCCTGATGACTATGAGTCTATCTTGTACAATGTCAGTGATATGTGGCTCTCCTTGGCCGAAGCGGTAAAAGCCAGTCTTCTCCAATATGGTGACTCTATTTCCCCACTCCAATAACTCTTTCCTCGAGAAGTGGGGTATTCCCTTATAAGTTCAAGTACAACCAGCTCAAGAAGAGGAGGTGGAGAGAAGAATGGACGGTATCCAGTGTATCTACCTACCGACTGCAAGCTCTCAAATATTTGATTTTGAAGCCCAATCTTGCTTATTGAATATATATATATATATATACATACATACTTCGACATGCATTTATTTTTCATTTAGGCCTGTCCATTTTTTTGGGGTTTTTGATTTTTGCATTTTTTCTTTTAATACTATATACAAGAACATCTACATAAGGAACTTTTCCTCTTGAGTTAGTAGACTATTCCTCTTTTGAAGCTTTATAGCAACCCACAACATTCCTTCATTGGACCTCATGGATATTGGACTGGGTTGGGGTATATTGGACACAAAAGTATGACTTCCGATGTTTCCATTGGCTTGTGTCTCGTGCCGACAAATCCAGTCCTCTACCACTTCAACTGAGGTGAGTAAAGTGTAGGCTGCATATGTGCAATCTAGGTCACTGTTGACAAGAGTCATGCACGTGTTTCATCATATTCTACTTAGGCAGTCAAGATGACATTGAACTAAGTCTTGTGGTTTCCAAAGAATTAAGCCTAACAACCCTCAATCATCTCAATTCCAGTTCTTAAAAGGTTTTTGTGATTAAGTGGTTTAAGGTCTAACCAAGCTCCAATCTTCAGATTTTATTTAAACTAGTTCAATAATCAATATCAATACGAAAAACGCAAATGTTATGTACAAAGCAAGGAAAATATTTTTGTGATGCAATTTTCGGATTTGGAAATTTTTATGGATTTTTGAAAAAGTTTTGCAAATTTTAATGTAATTTTTGAAAAGATTTTTGCAAATGTTTTTGAGATTTTAATTTTACATTTTTTAGGATTTTTGAAAACAAAAAGTTTTTAGGAAAAGAAATATGTGCAAATATTTACACGGGAACACATGTTATTATTTATGAGAATTGGAATTCAAGAATTTTCATGATTGTATATACAAGGTTTGTAACATATCTTTATTTGCTTGAATCATGTACATAGTTCTCAAAATAATTTAAAAAGATTTTTGCAAACATTTTGAAAACTCTATTCTGAAAACTTATTTAACAAATAACTTTTACAAATATTTTACGAAATTTGAAAACTATTTTGCACAAAATTTTCAAACAACATGTAAATATTTTTCAAACTATTTTTTGCAACTATTTTCCAAACATTTGTAACTAGATTTTCAAAACATTTTATTCAAACAAAGAAAAGAAATTGTTACAAACAAAACATTTTTACAAAGATTGAAAATGTTTTACAAAATATTTTCTAAATAGTTTTCAAGTGATTTTTCAAAAAGATTTTCCAACGATTTTTCAAACATTTGCAAAACATTTTTACCCGATTTATCAATCGGTATGTACATTTTTACAATGAAATAGTTGTATTTTAGCCATATATATTGAAAACACGAAAGTATGAGTTTTGGATAAGGTACATACAATGTATATACAATCCCCATATACTTAGCTTGAGCTATGTTCCCATTAATCGAAGAGAAAAGAGAAGAAATAACTCTTGCTGAGTATAGAAAAGCATATACTACAACTTCTGAAGAATAAAGAATTAATTGATGAGATGTCGACCGTCCCCCCATACTTAGGATCAATTAATCCTAAGTATAAAAGATTGTATTCTTCATGCAAGGAGGGTTGACGGTAGGAATGAACAAATCAACGACTCATGCTGTCTCCCCCTATAGTTAGGGTAAAATATCATTGTGTATAGATAGGAATATCAACAAGAGAGGAGACATGTGACGGGTCCAAGAATGATCAGTTGGACCCACTCATACCCCTATACTTAGGATGAAGCATATACTAAGTATAACAATGATGACTGAGAATGAAGGAAAGGAATAGGAAAATTTAAAAGAAGAAAATAACATAAGAAAGGAATAAAAGAAGAAAAGAAGAAAACTAAATAAAGAGTTTTAGAGGAGCATTATCTGAATCTTCTGATGCTGCCATGGTTGTGGAGGAGTTTGCATTACTGATCACTTGAATTGCATCGACAACGACCCAAAAGATATCATCCTCGAGGTATGGCTTCAGTAGCTGACCGTTGATGACAAATAGTTGTGCATTAAATGTTAAGTCTGATATCAAAATGCTTTCGTTGTCGCACACTTCTCTTACCATGAATGACCCTATTCATTTACTCTTTAATTTTCTCGAGAATATCTTCAACTTGGCGTCGAATAACCACACCTTCTGCTCAGTCTCGAAGGTCGTTCGTCTGAAGTGCTAATCGTGCCAGCGTTTAACCTTCTAATTGTACATCAAGCTGTTATCATATGTATATTCTCGGAATTCCAAGAGACTGTTAGGATCCACTTTTCTTTGTCGACCACCTTTGTGTGAGTTCAAATTGCAAATGTTGACTGCCCATAATGATTTATGAATGATCTCGATGGGTAGATGGCATGACTTTCCATACATAAGACAATAGGGTGACATACCCATGGGAAACATGTAAGTGGTTCTATATGCCCAAAGGACGGATTCCAAGAGTTAGGACTCGTTCTTTCTATCTGGCTTCACAAGCTTATGCAAGATTGTCTTGATTTCTCTGTTTGATAGCTTTACTATGCCATTGGTCTGAGGATGATAAGGAGAAGTGACTCGGCGTTCGATGTCGCACTCCTTCAGTAATTTTCAGTCCTCTTTGTTTATGAAGTGGCTACCCTTGTCTGATATGAGAATCTTCGATACCCCAAACCGTGAGATTAAGTTCTCTTTCAAGAATCGGCACACAATGTGGCTATCAATAGCTCGGGCAAGAATAACTTGAACCCAATGACTCATGTAATCAACAACAAGATGGATGCATTCATATCCTTAACTGTTAGGGAAGGGCCCCATGAAATCGATGCCCCAAGCATTGAGCACGTCAGATTTCTGAATGAACTTTAAGGGCATCGAGTCTTTAGTTGGGAGTGTTCCTCCCATTTTCTGACAATCAGTGTAGCCTTTGACATATGCTGCAGCATCCTTAAATAGTGTGGGCCACCAAAGGACACACTACAGTACGTTCGTTGCCATTTTGTCTCCAAAGTGGTGTCCACCAGATTCGAGCAAGTGACAATGCTCGAGGACACTTTGATGCTCCTTCTAAGGGATACACCAATGCCAAAAGCAGTCTGCTCCTTCCATGAATTAGAGTGGGTCTTCCCATTGGTAGAAATGGATTTAGGACAATAACTAGTCATTCATGAGCTTCGTCCAATCTTGCGGGACTACGCCCGAGACGAGGTAGTTCACGACATCGGCATACCAAGGGAGATAGTCCATGGCAAGAATCGACTCATCAGGAAAGATGTCTGTGATGGGTGCACTTCTCAATAGAGGTTCTTGTTGTTCAATTCTGGAGAGGTGATCTACTACCACGTTCTGAATTCTAGGCTTGCCCTTAATTTCTAAATCGAATTCCTGGAGAGAAGGATCTATCTAATCAATCTTGTCTTCACATCCTTATTCTACTGTAGACACCAGATTGCAGAGTGGTCAGTATAATTGTGATGTTAGATCCAAGCAGATAAGATTTGAACTTCTCAAGGGCGAAAACCTTAACCAACAACTTTTCTTTACAACATTATATTTTTTCAGTGCTTCATCTAATGTCTTTGCTGGTGTAGTGAATGGCATAGGGCACTTTATCTTTCCTTTGTCCTAACACAACTGCAACTGTAAAGTCTGATGCATCCGTCATGATCTCAAAGGTTAGAGTCCAATCCAACGGCTGTAGGACAGGTGCTTGAGTGATTAGCTCCTTCAGCTAATTAAAAGATAGTAGAACCTGTTGGTCAACATTAAACTTGCTCTACTTGCACATTAATTCAGTTAGAGCTCAGCTGATGCGGCTGAAATCTTTGATGAATCATCTATAGAAACCGACATGCCACAGTAATGACCTCATATTTCTGACATTCTGAGGTGGCCCTAGATTGACGATCACATCCATCTTCGTTGGGTCAAATTCCATGCCATGCTTGGAAACGCCATAGCTCAGTGCTATCCCTTCAGTGACCATAAAGTGGATCTTTTTCCACGATTGCATGCGATTGACTTCTTGGCATTTCTGAAGTAATCTGTCTAGGTGCTCGAGATACGAATCATAGATGTCGCTATAGAAAGAGAACTCATCCATAAACACTTCGAGAAAACTGCCAATCATATCGGTGAGAACTAGAAGCATGCACCTCTGGAATGTGGCTGGCGCATTGCACAACCCAAAGGGTAGTCTCTTGAAAGCGTAGGCGGCGAATGTGCAAGTGAAGGTAGTCTTCTCTTGGTCCTCTAGGGTGATTGTCACCTGGTTGTACCCGGAATACCCATCCAAAAAGCATAAGAACTCCTTTTCAGCCAATCTTTCCAGAACATGATCAATAAATGGCAACGGGAAGTGGTCCTTCTTCATTGTAGGATTGAGGCGACAATAATCAACACACACACACACACACACGCCAGGATGTTGGTACCGAAGTAGAAATATCCTTTCCTCGTTCATGTGTAATCATGGTGATCCCTGATTCTTAGGAACTACATGCAATGGCTCACCCATTTAGAATCTGAGATGGGATAAATGAAGCCCGCATCACACCACTTCGCGATTTCCTTCATGATGATGTCTCACAAATTTGGGTTCAATCTTCTTTGAAACTCTCGGGATGACCTGGCATCTTCTTCCAAGTAAATATGTTGTGAACACAGAGCATGATTTATCTTGCAGAGGTTTGATACGTGCCAACCAAGAGCCTTGAGGTTTTTCTATAGAATCTTGAGCAGTCGACCGGGGTCAACCTGCTGATGATGATGACCATATACATGTTTTCTTCACCCATAAGGAAATCCTACTTGAGACCTGTCAGAAGTGGCTTTAACTCTGGTTCTGATCTAAACTACCTCTCGGTTAATTTAGAAACTGAACTAGTAGGTGGATGATCTCTCGAAATTTCGGAGGCGTTGCTGACCTCGATCATTCCTGGTGCAACCGACAATGTACCAAACAAATCATCAACGAATTCATCATGTTCGGACTGACACGAATCTTTTGAATTAAAAAGACGCAACAACGAATTGGAATGGTCCTCCCAACTGACATCGGAGAATGTATCGACTGTGCTTTGTAGGTCCTCCTCAGGAGGGAGGATTTCCATGGTCCATGTATCATTCAAAGATAATTATTTATATCTGATTTCTACAATAATGTCATAGTCTTCTTCAAACGGTACTGCTCTAGTTTCACCAGATACAACCTTTAGTTCACTGACTATATCCATCATTACTTTGTCGCCGCTCGAGCAAAACGTGATCTTCCCAGACCCATAATCAACCACAACCTCTACAATTTGCAAGAATGGCTGGCCAAGAATAATCATGGTCTTTAGTAATGATGCAGGAGAGTCCATATCAATGACTAAAAAATCAATAGGAAATTGCATGTTCTGCACTTTTACAAGATCGTCCTCCAACAGACCTTTGATTGATCGATAAATGAACTAAAGGTTCATCTTTGTAGGTTTTAATAGACCCAACCCAAATTCTTGAAGTAATCACGAGGGCATGAGGTTGAATAAAGAACCGCCATCAGGCATAGTTCACTCGAAGACATGGTCAAAAATATCACATATAATTAAAGGTTCTCCTTTGTCTGGCTTCTTTACTTGGAGATAGCCGATTGTTGCGACTGTAGCTATGGTTTATATGTGCTTTTCGACTAGGTGGTGTCTGTTATTGTGGTTCGACCAATGCTTGTTCATACATACTTCCTTCAAGCCCTTCTTGACAACTAGCATGTATTCCATGGCTTCCATCAAAGGTAACTTAACAGTTAAGTTTTTAATAATCTTTACAACACCTGGATCAGATAATGCACTTTTTCGTTTTACATTTTTTTGGAATTTTTCAATTGCATCAAGAAAAGGAATATGTCTAGAACTGAAATAAAAAGTACTGTTCTTATTTACATCAAGATTCATGTCCACAACATCTTGTACAACCAGATTGCAAAAAGGTGAACAATGTCAAGCATGGGATGGGCATCCAAAAGATGCGGTCTCTGCTCCATCGGTTGGTACTAGATTGGCTGCTGGGACTGGCTCCTCCATGGCTGGTGCGACTTCACTTCGACTACGGTCATTTTTTGGTCTTTTTCATTTTTTTTCATTTTCTGTTCTTTTGCTGGTTGGTGGCGACTGGCGATACCTGATGCGACCCTTCCTTTTTCTTATTCCTCACCCAGACTTGTGGCTGGCATGACTGACGCAGAAGACGATGATTCACAGATGAAGCCTTATTATTCCCTCTAACAGTAGCAAACCGGAGGCAAGGTTCTACTGCTCTCAAGAGTAACAACACTAGACAAAACAAAATCACAATCATTTGACTCTATAGGCACAGACGGGACGTCACATTCTTCCTGCTCTTTGCTCTTAAAATTATTAGGGATGGCTACGAACTGGTCTAGAATTGGAGTTTTGGTGGCCGTTAGGTCATCCAACTTCTATGTCATCTATGCTAAACACCTGACCAATTGAGCTAAGCAATCGAGGTTCGGGTTCACAAGAATTGCTTTGGATGGTTCAACACGCTGACCACACCGTGGTTGATGGTGCGAAGGATGAGATGGATGCTGTTGATATTGTTGCTAAGGTAGAGGAAGCATATATTACTGGTAGTGGGGAGGAGGATACTACTGTTGAGGTGCATCCGCGAATGATACTGCTGGTGCTGGCGGTACTGCGGCTGCTGGCATTACTGGTGCTGTCTCTAATTATTATGATACCATGGAGACTGGAGGTACTGAGGCTAAGAGGACTAGATAATTCTCCCACGTTGATGTTGAGGGAATGGACAAGAATTTACAGGCTGGCCTTACCGAGGTTTTCCTGGATGAGCCGGTTGCATATCATTAGACCAAACTCCATTCACCTCTTGAATGAGAGGAAGTGTAGGGGAGAATGGATCATAAGACTAGGGTTATGGTTGGTATACCACAAATTGCAGCTGCGATGCCTTGTGGGAAGTCTGCATGTAATACACGTGCTGGACGACCGGTTGCCATGAATTGAGCTGAGGCTAATGCTGCGTGGGATGCTCTTCTTTCTTCTCACTTGGAATCTCGGATGGTGGAGTGACCGACTAGCAAGCATTGATGGCACTCACTGGCAACTCCACTTTCTTGGTTATCTGATCTAATTTATCCAGATTCTGAGTTCTTTGTTCGATCACTACAAGTTTCTTCAGATCCTGTGACTGCTTCTTGATGATATCAACCTTGGAGAGATGGCCCCTAATGATGTTGAGGTTGGAGTTCTCCTCTCTCTTTGCCTCATGTAAGACTGCCATCTGCACGGGTTTGTGGAGGATCTAGGGCTATCTCTCGTAAGTGAGGGATGAAGAGAGAGCAACTCTCCTTCAGCCGTTTCTTCAGAAATCTGCCAGACTAGATATTCATCCTTATTGAAGTGGGATTCCCCATAGGCAACATCAACTATCTTTAACTTTCGATATTCAGACCCCCAAAGAAATATAGGACCAACTTGGTACTCAATATGTCATAGTAGGAGCATTTTTCATATAGATCCATGAATCGCTCCCATACTTCATGAATTGACTCGTGGGTAGCCTGGGAGAAGTTGCTAATCTGATCTTCCATATGCATGAGCTGACCGAGAGGATAACACTTATGAAGGAATGTAGACTTAAGTTTCTCCCAGGTCGTCACAACATTCCCCAAATGGTTAACCCAGGTTAGAACCTTATCTTGGAGACTAAGGGAAGTGCGATCATCTTGACTTCACCTAACGGGAAGTTAGGTTAGTGTGTGGATCTACATATACGAGAAAACTGCTACAAGTGAATGCTGGGTTCCTCATTGGTGTTCCTGTGGAAGGTGGGCAGAAGAGCAAGGAATGAGGTTTGAGCTCAAAGTGAGCATGCACCAGTGGGATGCAAATCCAGTCGGTCATCTGGCTGTCTCCCAGATTATAAGTCTCTTTTAGAGTAGGTTTATGGTTCTCAATTCCTTGCTCCTCTTCTTCTTGATCGTCACAGGTCTTTCATCCACTCCTCCCCCTCTTGGTCTATTTCTCAAATCATTCAACATGTTTTGGAATGAAGTCTGGATCAATGCATAGCTAGAGCAGAGCCACATAATGCAAATCTTATTGCTCAAATTGGACATGTGATCATGGTAGGGGGAATGGATAGACCAATGATGGATGCCTACAATTCTGCATAGAATGAGACTAATAGTAGGCTCGTACTAGCTATTACAAACTAGGCATTCGAACTGAAGCCCTATTTCCTTGGGACTGCAACCGAAGTTCAATGGTAATACCATTGAGAAACCATATGCATTCTTGAGAAACTTTGAGTTGATGTGTGGCAACCGTAGTCACCCTAGGGTTGGACAAGACTATATCAGGATGAAGGCTACATCATTTGCCTTAGGAGATAAGGTTTCCCATTGGCTGAAGAATCTTAGGTTAGATGTATGACCTGGTTGTAGTTTAAAGATCCATTTTTGAAGAAGTTCTACCCACTAAGTATAACTAACCATATGAGGATCAAGATTGCTAGTTTCCCTCAGGCTCCCCATGAACCATTCTATGAGACCTGGGATAGATTCAATGATTTATTGTATAAATGTCTATGACATGGCATTGCCAAAGTAATCTTAGTCCAAAACTTGTTCTATGGTATGAACTATGAAATGCAAGCGTTAGTAAGTACATCTTGTAGAGGAAACAATCTGAATAAAAATGAAGAAACCATTTGGAAGATTCTAGAGCAGATAGATTTAATAGGCAGATCTCAGGCTACCAGGGCATATTATGTGTCTCCCTCATGCCTATCTCAAAAGATGTCTAGGAGGACTGTAGAGGATATGACAAATGACCTTATCCCTAGCATGGGGATAATAGATGATAAGCTTACCGTGACAGAGCATATCCATAAAGAGGGTTATTGACCTTGAGGTGCTTTTGCGTTTGTCGATGCAAGTAGAGGAATTGATTGGGAGGGTAGCCAATATGCGGTTACCTGCCCCTTCTGCACCACCTACACCTGTACACTGAGTTCACCTCGTACATGAACAGATACATGGGTGTCAGAGCAGTTGGGTTGAGGAGAAACATAACACTCAACATGAGCGACACACACACACCAACAGGTGGAGTTAATCTACGAGGAGCCTCCACAGATGTTTAATATCAATGAGATGTGGTACAACCATGACCCATTGACAGGCAGTCATGGAGTGGTCAACCACATCGACCGTCCCTGGCATACCAGCCTCAACAGCACCACCACTAGCAGCATCACACTTTCCAGCCGAGCTAACAAGGTCTACAACCACTATCTTACACCTCACAGTCCCACCCACAACAACAGTATCGGTAGGACCAGCATGGCCATTATAGACAATAGTACAATCCATCCTTCCTCCATTAGCAATAGTAGGCCCCACCCATGAGTGATCTGGGGTCCCTAACCTTTGCTATACAATCATCGATGGATACAGTTCGACAAATGAAGAGAAACTCTCATGATATGAGTACAAATATCAATCGTATATCACACCAACAAGATTAGCATATGGCATCAAGGACTCCCATTCCAACCCAACTTCAAGCCAATCCCAACAACCTGAATTAGAGTCAGTAGCGACCACACGATCAGGTATACTATTCAGACCATTCTAGATCCAAGCATGAGATCACTTCATATGATAATGCGAATCATATGTCCCTCATGAGCAAATGGACCATGATCACACCTGATTGGCATAGGAACAGGAGGAGGATGCCATCGAGTCTCTACATGAGGAGAACCCAGGGGTAGAGGAGGAGAATTACCAGCACCATCTTCAGAAGAATAAGAGGGATGCAAATCCCCCAAAATAAAAAAAATCAGAAAAGAAAAGACCAAATAGAATGAGAGGAACACCAACAGTGAATCAGGCGAGCCCGATGAAGAGCTTGCATCTCTATCCGAGGAGGACACACTGGTAGAAGAAGCATCACTTTTTTCTTTCCATGATTTTCTTTCTAAACATAGTATGCGTCTAAGTCCTGTACAGAATGCAGATTCTCATTTGATTTTATGAACCTGTTTTAGTTTCAGAATCTAGTTGTAATGAATAATACCTTTCTCCCATGCTCTTAAGGGTGTAAAGAAGAAAAAAACCAAAAGGATGACCCTGAGATGGCAGAGATATGTAAAAAACACATCAAGGTCACAATCCCCATTGATAAGTATGTGAATATGACACATGCATTTCAAAATATCTTAAGGTGATAAGCACACCTACAAGGATAAACATGAATAACAAAAGTCATGTTGAGAAGTATGTTCTATCAGAAGCCACTACTTACACAATTAGAAATGCATTTCCAAGGAAACGATGGGACATGGGTGCCCATTATGTGGAGAGTCATGTCGATTACACGGTGTTTGCACACTCTCTCATAGATAATGGCTCCTCAATTAATCTAATGCAAACAACCCTCTATGAGAGGCTCAATCTAGGACCTCTTGCGAAATCTAGAGCCATTTTCCAGTTTGACGACAAGTCTACTAAGAGGTCTAGGGATGAATTGAGGAATATCATTACCAATGTCGAGGGACGAGATTACATGGTGGACTCAGAATTGGAGAGATTCCCAGATCATACTTAGACGATCCTTTTGTAGGACAACTGGGGCCTTATTTGACTATAAGGCTGGGAAGATTCAGTTCCAAACTCCAGGCGGAGATTTGAAATTAGAAATGGAGCAAACCAAGTGGTAGAGACTAGATTCTGAATCCAGCACTGAGTATTCTTCGATAGAAGCAGATTGCGATCATGTAAACACCGTTGGGCCACGGAGATGGAACCTAGCTAGCGTTGTTGAGTCCCTCTCTTCTCGAGAGAATCTTGAACATGACATCGTTTGTGAGATTTTTTGAAATGACCTGGCAGATGCATATAATGCAGAGTTTACATCCCCCTACATCCTCGATGATATATAGGCTCACCTAGGCATGTCAGTCCTTTCCCCTTTAGGACAATTTGAGGATGAGGATGGTGAGCCAGACACAACTTTTACCTATTGCTTGGATACTTTTGGCAATCGTACTCCTTAGCCGAATCAATTGGTGGTAGATACTTTAGAGACAACCACAACCACCATCAGCAAGAACCATATTCAATTGGGCCAAACTTACATGATGATCACACTTTACCTAAGCTCAAAACATTACCTACAACTCTTAAGTATACCTTCCTTGCGATACAAGAGAAGAAGTTTCCGATCATCATTAGCTCACGACTGATTGAGGAGCAGGAATCTTACCTGCTAGAGATACTGGAGAAGAGCCATATGGCAATAGACTGGAGCGCTTCCGATCTCCATGGGATAAATCTTGATGTATGTTCTCACTATATATATCTTGAGAATGGAGCCAAACCCTCTTGTAAATACCAGTGTAGGCTGAATCCAAATTTGCAAGAGGTCATGAATAAGGAAATTGAGAAATTATGTGACACGGGTTTCATCTATCCCATTTCCGATTCCAAGTGGGTGATACAAGTTCATGTTATCCCAAAGAAGTTGGGAATTTTGGTGGTCACCAACAAGGATGGAGAGGAGATCATGACCCAGGTACCCACGTTGTGACGTGTCTATGTGGATTATAGATATTTGAATGCCGTAACAAGGAAGGACCATTTTCCCCTACCATTTATTGATCAATTCTTGAAGAGATTTGCAGGAAAAGAATTCTTCTATTTTCTGGATGGTTATCCATGTTACAACCGAGTAGCAATTACTCCTGAGGACTAGGAGAATACCACGTTGACATGCCCCTTTGGTACCTATGCTTTTAGACGCATGCCTTTTGGGTTATGCAATGCTCCCGATACATTTCAAAGGTGCATGATTGTTGTATTTGCCAAGATGATTAGTGAATTCCTATAAGTCTTCATGGATGACTTCTCTGTCCATGACGATTCCTTCGATTTCTGTCTCGGGAATTCGGACCAAGTCCTCAAAATATGTTGTGAGGTGAATCTGGCACTCTCTTGGGAGAAGAGTCACTTCATGGTCATGGGGGGCATCGTGTTGGGACACGTCATCTCCAAGTGAGGAATGGAGGTTGATCCTTCCTTGGTGGACGTGATTGTTGGACATGCGAGCCCACGACGAGCCACTATGCAATAAATGTTACTTAAAATATCATTCCCAGATCTAAAATAAAGAATAACAAATTTGCATAATAGGTCCCTTAGTATAATTAGGGTTATGTACCGTGGCCATCTTAATGATCATACAACTGTTGATTCATTTATTCAATTATAGAGGCTGGTGCTTGGATGAATATCTAAAGAGTCGGATCGAGGATTCATCAAGCACCATCAGATGATTATTAAGAGAGGATCTACAACCTGAGAAGGAGATGGCAATCCTTTCTCTGAAGGATGATATCCAACCGACCTTATGATGCAGGTCCTCTGCATAGGAATAGAGATTCAGAGGTGTTATAAAAGTTAGGTCAAAGAGTTGACTTAACGAGATCGAGATAACCAAAGATCTATGCTGTATACTGTCACAATATAGGCATGCATCCTATATCCGGAGATAGATGTGTTACTATATCTCTGAGTATGTACATTTGCCAGACCAATAGGTTGATGATCTAATCAAGGTCTATACATCGTTGCGCTGGAGTGCATGCAAGGGCATACGAGTAATACAATCTCTTAAAGGGATTATACATGTTCATTACTGAATCGGAAGACATGAGCTCACTCATGAGATATTGAGAATAATCAATTTCCGTGCATGATCATCTCTCTTTGGAAGCTAGACTGAATTTATAGGTTTGATATGCACTTTTGGAAAGTATATGATCAACACCCAGGTATGATATATGCTTTTGGAAAGCATATGATCGATACCAATTACCAATAGTAAAATGAGAAACTTAATGATAAAACTCTGAAGTAGACAGTGTAAAAATTGATCTTATACTTCGGGTTATTCTGATTTTTCCGGTATGCAGGATGTACATGTGTTAGGAATACCTGATGGTGATGTGATCATAAACAATTGTATAACCATGACGCTTCCATTCCTAGGGAGTGATGAAACGGGTCTGGAATTTAGTGACCCCTCTCAGTAGAGAAGTGATCTGATCTTGGCCCAAATATTGGACATTGATCTGAATGTGATTGTCACACGAGTGTAGGGTTAAAGATTAGCCCATTAATGGCTCTATGAGCGATTATACATAAATGTTATTGCAAATATCACTTCCTGATATGAATTAAAGAATAACTAATTTTCATAATAGATCCCTTTTTACAATTAGATTTACGTACCATGGCCATCTTAATGATCATACAACCATTGATTCAATTATTCAATCATAGAGGCCGGTGCTTTGATGAATATCTAAAGAGTCAGATTGAGGTTTCATCAAGCACCATCAAATAGTTATTAAGAGAGGATCTCCAGCCTGAGAAGGAGATGACAATCCTTTCTCTGAAGGCTGATATCTGACCGACCTCTTGGTGTAGGTCCTCTGCATATGAATAGAGATTTGGAGGTGTTAGATAAGTTAGGTCAAACAGTTAATGAGATCTAGATAACCAAAGACCTATGTCGTATACTATCACGATATAGGCACGCATCCTCTGACTAGAGGCAAATATGTTACTATATATCTTAGTATGTACATTTGGCATACCAATAGGTTGATGAACTAATCAAGGTCTATACATTGCTACGCTGGTGTGCATGCAAGGGCATATGGGTAATATAATCTCTCGAAGGGATCATACAAGTTCATTGTTGAACCAGAAGACATGAGCTTACTCATAAGATATTGGGAAGAATCAAACTCCGTGCACGATCGTCTTGCTTTGGAAGCTAGACTGAATTTGTAGGTTTGATATGTACTTTTGGAAAGTATATGATCAACACCTAGGCATGATATATGCTTTTGGAAAGCATATGATAGATACCATCTCCCATTAGTCAAATGAGAAACTTAATAATAAAACCCTGAAGTAGACAATGTAAAAATTGATCTTATACTTCGGGTTATTCTGGGTCTTCTAGTATGCAGGATGTACAAGTGTTAGGAAAACCTGAGGGCGATGTGATCATAAACGATTGTATAACCATGACGCTTCCATTCCTAGGGAGTGATGAAATGGGTCTGGATTTTAGTGACTCCTCTTAGTAGAGAAGTGATCTGATCTTGGTCTAAATATTGGACATTGATCTGAATGTGATTCAGATGCAATGAGAAGATAGATTTGCGATCTTGACTTAATCAAGCATCTATGAGAGTTCCGCAATATCTGAATTTAAGATGTGATCTCAATATCCAAGTCACTATACGTGGAACAATACAATTGCCCTGTCCTTATCTCCAAGTATCCGTGAAGAAAGCGCATTATCCTTGAAAGAGTTTAAGGACAATTTCATTATTGATATATGTATGCAAGCATTTAGAAAATTGATGTTAAATGTGATTTAATTGTCATGATTAATATGAATTTAATTCATATTATAAGGAGAGTTATCTTTGATAATTAAATGTGATTTAATTATCAAATATGTGAATAATGTGAATGTGATTCATATTATTTGGGAACATGAGAATGGAGATCCAAGATGATTATATGTGATTTAATTATCATGGATATGAATAATGCGGACTGCACTATCCATATTAATCATATATATTATAAATGTGATTTATAATATATAAAAGAGAGCTAGTTGTAATTTACATTTGTTAATTAAAGATTGATGCGAATTGGATTCACATTGGACATTTAGTTAAAAAAATGTAATTTACATTTTATTTTGTGTTGTGAATGTGATTCACAATTTTCCAATGGCAAGATTGCAATATTCACAAAATGATTATGAATTATTTTTGTAGAATAATTTACAACAAGTGTTGTTGTAAATATGGGAGATTTCCATGGAATAATGTAATCTCATGAGATTACATAAGATTCCCACCAACTCCCATAAGGAAAGGGTGAGGCAATCTCATTCCATAATCTCCAACGAATAAATTAAATACATGCATTAAGATACGAAGGCTTCTTATTCCACAACAACGAAAGCACTTTTTCATTCTTTCATATACTAGGGGATTTCACTTGGAAAAGAAAATGTTCCATACTAACGGATTCGTGTCCATAACCGTGGGTTCCAATGCACGAGATCTTGTAGCACTTATCAATGAGGCCCTATCAATTAGTATTACACAGAAGAAATCAATTATAGAAACTAATACAATTAGATCAACTCTTCATAGACAAACTTGGGATTTGAATGCATGGTTGATTTAATTCGAGATTAATTTATATTACTTTATCAATATATGTTTAATCTTTATTATATTAATTGTTGTTTGTTTTTACAACAAAATCTTGGCCATTGAAAGAAAAGCAAATCAATCTCATCCATTGGTTTTGTGTAGTCCATGGATTGTGATGCATGGACTCCCAAAATATTATAAATAGAAGGGTAGCCCTAGCCTTTTATTTTACACAAGTTGGAGACAACAACATATGCTCTCTCACTCTCTCTTTATCTATTTCTCTACATGCCATCTCTCCCTCTCTCTCTCTTCTGGCCGTATACCATGATGCCCTTGAGAGAGTCGACATTGTCGCAACGTCGTCGTTATGGTGCCAGATTATTTTCTTGAGTATCTCCTTCTCCTCCGGTGCGCCTCGCTCATGAAGAAGACGTCGGATCTCGTGTGACGAGATCAGAAGATTTGCTGCTTAGATCATCAACATGGATAGTGAGGAGCATGCATTTCATCAACGCGCTCACAAGCATCTCATCCGTCGGATCGGACTTGAGAAAGGAGGTCTCTTCGGTTAGAGACTCGATTACAACCATGCTACAAGAGGTAACCCTAATACTTGTTTGTGCTTTAGATGAAATGATCCGAGAAGTGTTCTTGGATCATGTGGTTTCATCGCATGATTTTTTTAATTCTACTGTCTCGAGTAACTAGTGCGACTAGTCGCACCCAATTGCATACGATGCGATCCTCACACATCCGTGATGCGCTTAAGGATCTCACCATATCCTTCAGTGATTAGAGGACTCCAACCACCAACTAACATGAGACAATCGCGATCTTTCCTTGCGCATGTCAGTTTCTACAGGTGATTCATAAAAAAATTTAGGAGGAAGGATACATGTTTTATTGACCCGCAAGGTAATCATACTTGAGGCCTGTCAGAAGTGGCTTTAACACTGGTTCTGATCTAACCTGCCTCTCGATCACTTTAGAAGCTGAACTGGTAGGTGGATGATCTCTCGAAATTTGGGAGGCGTTGTGTACCTCGATCATTCCTGGTGCAACTGACAATGTGCCGAACAAATCATTAATGAATTCATCATGTTCGGACTGATATGAATCTTTTTAATTAAAAATATGCATCAACAAATTGGAATGGTCCTCCCAGCTGACATCGGAGAATGTATCAACTGTGCTTTCTAGGTCCTCCTCAGGAGGGAGGATTTCCATGGTCCATTCATTCTAAGATAATTATGTATATTTGATTTCTACAATAATGTCACAGTCTACTTCAAATGATACTGCTCTACTTTTACCAGATACGACCTTTGGTTCACTGACCATATCCATCGTTACTTTGTCGTCGCTCGAGCAAAACGTGATCTTCCCAGACCCATAATCAATCACAACCTCTACAATTTGCAAGAATGGCTGGCCAAGAATAATCACGGTCTTTAGTAATGATGTTGGAGAGTCCATATCAAGGACTAAAAAATCAACAGGAAACTGCATGTCCTGCACTGTTACGGCAACGTTCTCCAACAGACCTTTGATTGATCGATAAATGAACTAAAGGTTCATCTTTGTAGGTTTTAATGGACCCAGCCCGAATTCTTGAAGTAATGATGAGGGCATGAGGTTGATTGAAGAACCACTATTAAGAAAAGTTCACTCGAAGACGTGGTCAAAAATATCGCATCTAATTAAAGGTTCTCCTTTGTCTGGCTTCATTTCTAGGAGATTGCATATTGTTGCGATTGTAGCTATGGTTAGGATGTGTCTTTCGACTAGGTGGTGTCTATTATTGTGGTTCGACCAATGCTTGTTCATACATACTTCCTTCAAGCCCTTCTTGACAACAAGCATATATTCCATGGCTTTCATCAAAGGTAACTCAACAGTTAAGTTTTTAATAATCTGCATAACACCTGGATCAGATAATGCACTTTTTCGTTTTGCATTTTTTTTTGGAAATTTTCAATTGCATCAGGAAAAGGAATATGTCTAGAACTGAAATAAAAAGTATTGTTCTTATTTACATCGATATTCATGTCCACAACATCTTGTACAACCATATTGCAAAAAGGTGAACAATGTCGAGCATGGGATGGGCATCCAAAAGATGCGGTCTCTGCTCCATCGGCTGGTACCAGATCAGCTGCTAGGACTGGCCCCTCCATGGATGGTACGACTTCACTTCAACCACGATCATTTTTTGGTCGTTTTCATTTTTTTGTTCTTTTGCTGGTTGGTCGTGACTAGAGATACATGGTGTGACTCTTCCTTTTTCTTCCTTCTCACCCAGACCTGTGGCTGGGATGACTGATGCATAAGATGATGATTCACCCGATAAAGCCTTATTATTCCCTCTAATAGTAGCAAAACTGAGGCAAGGTCCTACTACTCTCAAGAGTAACAACACTAGACAAAACAAAATCACAATCATTTGACTCTATAGGCACAGATGGGACGTCACATTCTACCTGCTCTTTTCTTTTAAAATTATTAGGGATGGCTTTGACCTGGTTCAGAATTGGATTTTTGGTGGCCGTTAGGTCATCCAACTTTTGTGTCGCCTATGCTAAACACCTGACCGATTAGGCTAAGCAATCGAGGTTTGGGTTCACAAGAATTGTGTCGAATGGTTCAACATGCTGACCACACTGTGGTTGATGGTGCGAAGGATGAGATAGGTGCTATTGATATTGTTGCTAAGGTGGAGGAATCCGATACTACTGGTAGTGGGGAGGAGGATACTACTGTTGAGGTGCATCCACAAATGATACTGCTGGTGCAGGCGGTACTGCGGCTGCTGGTATTACTGGCTCCATCTCTAATTGTTAAGATACCATGGAGACTGGAGGTACTGAGGCTGAGATAAGTGGATAATTCTCCCTCTTTGATGTTGAGGGATTGGACAAGAATTTACAAGCTGGCCCTACTGAGGTCTGCATGGATGGGCCGATTGCGTATCATTAGACCAAACTCCTTTCACCTCTTGAGTGAGAGGCAGTGGAGGGGAGAATGGATCATAAGAATACTGGGGTTATGGTTGGTATACCACAAATAACTGCAACGGTGCCTTGTCAGAAGTCTGCATGTAATACACGTGCTGGACGACCGACTGTTGGGGACTAAGCTGAGGCAAATGCTGCGTGGGATGCTCTTCTTTCTTCTCACATGGAATCTCGGATGGTGGAGTGACTGACTAGCAAGCATTGATGGCACTCACCAACAACTTTAGTTTCTTGGTGATCTGATCAAATTTGTCCAGATTCTGAGTTCTTTGTTCGATTACTACAAGTTTCTTCAGATCCTGTGATCGCTTCTCGATGATATCAACCATGGAGAGATGGCCCCTGATGATGCTGAGGTTGGAGTTCTCATCTCTCGTTGAGTCGTGTAAGACTACCATCTGCATAGGTTTGTAGAGGATCTAGGGCTATCTCTCGTAAGTGCAGGATGAAGAGAGGGTGACCTCTCCTTTGACTATTTCTTCAAAAATCTATCGGACTACATCTTCATCCTTATGAAGTGAGATCCCCCTTAGGTAGAATCAACTATATTTGACTTTCAATATTCAGACCCATAAAGAAATGTAGGACCAACCTGGTACTCAGTATGTCATAGTGGGGGCATTTCTCATACAGATCAATGAATCGCTCCCATACTTCATGAATAGACTCGTGGGTAGCCTGGGAGAAGTTGCTAATCCGAGCTTGCATCTACTTGAGTTGACCGAGAGGATAAAACTTGTGAATGAACATAGACTTAAGTTTCTCCCAGGTCGTCACGACCTTCCCCAAATGGTTAACCCAGTACATGACCTTATCTTTGAGACGGAAGGGAAATGCGATCATCTTGACTTCACCTAACAGGATGTTAGGATAGTGCGTGGTTCTACATATACGACAAAACTGCTACAAGTGAATGTTGGGTTCCTCATTGGTTTCTTGTGGAAGGTGAGCAGAAGAGCAAGGAATTGAGGTTTGATCTCAAAGTGAGCATGCACCAGTGGGATGCGAATCTACTCAGTCATCCAGCTGTCTCCCGGATTATAAGTCTCTTTTAAAGTAGGTTTCGGGTTCTTAATTCCTTGCTCCTCTTCTTTTTGATCATCACAGGTCTTTCATCCTCTCCTCCCCCTCTTGATCTATTTCTCAAATCATTCAACATGTTTTGGAATGCAGTTTGGATCAATGCTTAGCTAGAGCAAAGCCACATAATGCAAATCTTACTGCTCAAATTGGACATGTGATCATGGTAGGGGGAATGGATAGACAAATGATGGATGCATATAATTCTTCATAGAATAAGACTAATAACAGGCTCATACTAGCTATTTCGAATGAGGCATTCGAGATGAAGCCCCATTTCCTTAGGCTGCTACCGAAGTTCAATGGTAATACCATTGAGGAACCATATGCATTCTTGAGAGACCTTGAGTTGATGTGTGGTAACCTTAGTCACCCTATGGTTGGAAGAGACTATATCAGGATGAAGGCTACATTGTTTGCCATAGGAGATAAGGTTGCCGATTGGCTGAAGAATCTCATGGTTAGATGTATGACCTGGTTGCAATTGAAAGATCCATTCTTGAATAAGTTCTGCCCACTCAGTATAACTAACTTGATTAGAATCAAGATTGCTAGTTTCTCCCAAGCTCCCCATGATCCATTCTATTAGACCTGGGATAGATTCAATGAATTACTATAGAAATGCCTATGCCATGGCATTATCAAAGTAATCTTAGTCCAAAACGGTATGGAAGATTTTAGAGAAGATAGATTAAATATGCAAATCTCAGGCCACCAGGTCCTATCAGGTGTCTCCCTCATGTCTATCTCAAGAGATGGCTAGGGGGACTGTAGAGGATCTGACATATGACCTTATACCTAGCATGGGGATAATAGATGATAAGCTTACCATGACAAAGCAAATCCATAAAGATGGTCATTGACCATGAGGTGCTTTTGCTTTGCCGATGCAAGTGGAGGAATTGATTGGGAGGGTAGCCAATATGAGGTTACTTGCTCCTTCTGCACCACCTGCACCTGTACACGGAGTTCACCTCGTAGATGAGCAAGTACATGGGTGTCAGAGCAGTTGGTATGAGGAGCAACATAAAACTCAACGGGAGCGGGACACACACCAATAGGTAGAGTCAGTCTACAAGGAGCGTCTACATATGTTTAAGATCAATGAGTCGTGGTACAACCATGACGACCCATCAACATGCAGTCATGGAGTGGTCAACCACATCGACCCTCCCCGTCATACCAGCCTCAACAACACCACCAACAGCAGCATCACATTTTCTAGCCGAGCCAACAAGGTCGACAACCACTATCTTACACCTTACAATCCCACCCACAACAACAATATCGGTAGGGACAACATGGATAATATAGACAACAATACAATCCATCCTCCAACCATTAGCAGCAGTAGACCCCACCCATGAGTGATCTGGTGTCCCCAACCTTTGCCATACACTCATTGATGAATTTAGTTCAACAAACGAAGAGAAATTCTCATGATATGAGTACAAACCTCAATAGTATCTCACGCCAACAAGATTAGCATAGGGCTCCAAGGACTCCCATTCCATCCCAACTTCAGGCCAATCCCAACAACCTGAATTAGAGTCAGTAGCGACCACGTGATTAGGTATACTATTCGTACCATTCTAGATCCGAGGATGAGATCACTTCATATGATAATGTGAATCATATGTCCCTCATGAGCGAATGGACCATGATCACACCTGACCGGTACAGGAACAGGAGGAGGTTGCCACCGAGTCTCTACCTAAGGAGAACCTAAGGGTAGAGGAGGAGAATCACTAGCACCATCTTCAGAAGAATAAGAGGGATGCAAATCCCCCAAAATAAAAAAAAATCAGAAAAAGAAAAGACCAAATATAATGAGAGGAACACCAACAGTGAATCAGGCGAGCCCGATGAAGAGATTGCATCTCCATCCGATGAGTACACACCGATAGAAGAAGCATCACATTTTTCTTTCCATGATTTTCTTTCCAAACAGAGTATGTGTCTAAGTCCTCTACAGAACTCAGATTCTCATTTGATTTTGTAAACCTGTTTTAGTTTCACAATCTAGGTTCTATACAATAATACCTTTCTCCCATGATCTCAAGGGTGGAAAGAAGAAAACAATCCAAAAGGATGATCCTGAGATGGCAGAGATATGTAAAAAAATACATCAAGGTCACAATCCCCTTTAATAAGTATGTGAATACGATACATGCATTTCAAAATATATTAAGGTGATATACGTACCTACAAGGATAAACATGAATAAGAAAAGTCATGTTGAGAAGTACGTTCTGTCAGAAGCCACTACTTACACAATTAAAAATGCATTTCCAAGGAAACGAGGGGACATGGGTGCCCATTATGTGGAGAGTCATGTCGATTACACGGTGTTTGTACTCTCTCTCCTAGATAATGGCTCCTCAATTAATCTAATGCAAACAACCCTCTATGAGAAGCTCAATCTAGGACCTCTTAGGAAATCTAGAGCCATTCTCTAGTTTGATGACAAGTCTACTAAGAGGTCTAGGGAAGAATTGAGGAATATCGTTATCAATGTCGAGGGACGAGATTACATGGTGGACTCCACATTCCTTGATATGGAGGTCCCTCAGAATTGGAGAGATTCACAGATCATACCTGGACGATCCTTTTGGAGGACAATTGGGGACTTATTTGACTATAAGGTTGGGAAGATTCATTTCCAAACTCCAGGCAGAGATTTGGAATTAGAAATGAAGCAAACCAAGTGGTAGAGACTAGATTCTAAATCTAACACTGAGTATTCTTCAATAAAAGCAGGTTGCGATCATGTTGACACCGTTGGGCCATGGAGAAGGAACCCGGCTAGCACATATGAGTCCCTCTCTTCTGGAGAGAATCTTGAACATGACATAGTTTGTGAGATCCTTTGAAATGACCTAGCAGATGCTTATAATACATAGTTTGCATACCCCTACATCCTCGATGATATAGAGGCTCGCTTGGGCATGTCAGTCCTTTCCCCTTTAGGACAATCAGAGGATGAGGATGATGTGTCATACACAACTTTTACCGATTGCTTGGGTACTTTTGGCAATCATACTCCTTAGGCGAATCAATTGGTGGCAGATATTTTAGAGACAAATCCAACCACCATCAGCACAAACCACATTCAATTGGGCCAGACTTGCTTAATGACCACACTTTACCTAAGCTCAAAACATTACCTACAACTCTTAAGTATACCTTCCTTGCGATACAAGAGAAGAAGTTTCCGATCATCATCAGCTCACGATTGATTGAGGAGTAGGAATCTCGCTTGCTAGAGATTCTGGATAAAAACTGTATTTCAATAGGCTGGAGCATTTCCGATCTCCATGGGATAAATCTTGATGTATGTTCTCACTATATATATCTTGAGAATGGAGCCAAACCCTCTTGTGAATTCCAGTGTAGGATGAATCCAAATTTATAAGAGGTCATGAAGAAGGAAATTGAGAAATGATGTGATATGAGTTTCATTTATCCCATCTCCAATTCCAAGTGGGTGATACCAGTTCATGTATAATCCCTTTGGGAATTTTCATTGTGACCAACAAGGATGGAGAGAAGATCAGAGGACCATTTTCCCCTACCATTTTGATGAACTATTTCCCCTACCATTTATTGATCAAATCTGGGTGAGATTTGCAGGAAAAGAATTCTTCTGTTTTCTAGATGGTTATCCATGTTACAACCAAGTATCAATTACTCCTGAGGACCAAGAGAATACCACGTTGACATGCCCCTTTGGTACCTATGCTTTTAGATGCATGCCTTTTGGGTTATGCAATATTCCCGGTACATTTCATAGGTGCTTGATTGCTATATTCGCTAAGATGATTAGCGAATTCCTATAAGTCTTCATGGATGACTTCTTTGTCCATGACGATTCCTTCGATTTCTGTCTTGGGAATTTGGACCAAGTCCTCAAAAGATGTTGTGAGGTGAATCTAGCGCTCTCTTGGGAGAAGAGTCACTTCACGGTCATGGAGGGCATGGTGTTGGGACATGTCATCTCCAAGTGAGGAATGGAGGTTGACCCTGCCTTGGTGGACGTGATTGTTGGACATGCAAGCCCACGGTGAGCCATTATGCAATAAATGTTACTGCAAGTATCATTCCCTAATCTGAAATAAAGAATAACTAATTTTCATAATAGGTCCCTAGTACAATTAGGGTTATGTACCGTGGCCATCTTATTGATCATACAACTATTGATTCCATTATTCAATCATAGAGGCTGGTGCTTGGATGAATATCTAAAGAGTTGGATCGAGGATTGGTCAAGCACCATCAAATGATTATTGAGAGAGGATCTCTAGCCTGAGAAGGAGATGGCAATTGATGGCAATCCTTTCTCTGAAGGCTGATATCTGACCGACCTCTTGATGCAGGTCCTCTACATAGAAATAGAGATTCAGAGGTGTTAGATAAGTTAGGTCAAAGAGTTGACTTAATGAGAACGAGATAACCAAATATCTATGCCGTATAGTGTCACGATATAAGCATGCATCCTCTAACCGGAGACAAATGTGTTACTATATCTCTGAGTATGTACATTTGGCAGACCAATATGTTGATAATCTAATCAAGGTCTATATATGGGCGCGCTGGTGTGCATGAAAGGGCATAGGAGTAATACGATCTCTCAAAGGGATTATACATGTTCATTACTGAATGGGAAGACATGAGCTCACTCATGAGATATTGGGAAGAAACAAATTCCGTGCACGATCATCTCACTTTAGAAGCTAGACTGAATTTGTAGGTTTGATATGTACTTTTGGAAAGCATTGATCAACACCTAGATATGATATATGTTTTTGGAAAGCATATGATCGATACCAACTACCAATAGTCAAATGAGAAACTTAATGATAAAACCCTGAAGTAGACAATGTGAAAATTGATCTTCTACTTCAGGTTTATTCTGGTTTTTTCGGTATGCAGGATGTACAAGTGTTAGGAATACCTGAGGGTGATGTGATTATAAATGATTGTATAACCATGACGCTTACGTTCCTAGGGAGTGATTAAATGGGTCTGGATTTTAGTGACTCTTCTCAGTAGAGAAGAGATATGATCTTAGCCTAAATATTGGACATTGATCTGAATGTGATTGTCACATGAGTGTGGGTTTAAAGATTATCCCATTAATGGATCTTTGGGCTAGTGGAGATTGTTGGACATGCGAGCCCAGTGTAAGCCATTATGCAATAAATGTTATTGCAAATATCACTCCCTGATCTGAATTAAAGAATAACTAATTTGCATAATAGGTCCCTTACTACAATTAGGGTTATGTACCATGGCCATCTTAATGATCATACATCCATTGATTTAATTATTCAATCATAGAGGCTGGTTCTTGGATGAATATCTAAAGAGTCAGATTGAGGATTCATCAAGCACCATCAAATGATTATTAATAGAGGATCTCTAACCTGAGAAGTAGATGACAATCCTTTCTCTGAAGGCTGATATCTAACCGACCTCTTGATGTAGGTCCTCTGCATATGAATAGTGATTCGGAGGTATTAGATAAGTTAGGTCAAAGAGTTAACGAGATCGAGATAACCAAAGACCTAAGTCGTATACTATCACGATATTGGCACACATCCTCTGACCGGAGACATATGTGTTACTATATGTATGAGTATGTACATTTGACAGACCAATAGGTTGATGATCTAATTAAGGTCTATATATCGCCCCATTGGTGTGCATTCAAAAGCATATGAGTAATACAATCTCTCAAAGGGATCATACATGTTCACTACTGAACCAAAAGACATGAGCTCACTCATAAGATATTGGGAAGAATCAAATTCAGTGCATGATCGTCTTGCTTTGGAAGCTAGACTGAATTTTTAGGTTTGATATGTACTTTTGAAAAGTATATGATCAACACCTAGGTATGAAATATGCTTTTGTAAAGCATATGATCGATACCATCTCTCAATAGTCAAATGAGAAGCTTAATAATAAAACCCTGAAGTAGACAACGTAAAAATTAATCTTATACTTCATGTTTATTCTGGGTCTTCTAGTATGTAGGATGTACATGTGTTAGGAATACTTGAGGGTGATGTGATCATAAACGATTGTATAACCATGATGCTTCCATTCCTTGGGAGTGATGAAACAGGTCTGGATTTTAATGACTCCTCTCAGTAGAGAAGTGATCTGATCTTGGTACAAATATTGGACATTGATCCGAATGTGATTCAGATGCAACGAGAAGATTAGATTTACGATCTTGATTTAATCAAGCATCTATGAGAGGTCCGCAAGATCTAGATTTAAGATGTGATCTCAATATCCAAGTCAATATACATGGAACAATACAATCACCCTATCCTTATCTCCCATTATCCACAGAGAAAGCACATTTTCCTTGAAAGAGTTCAAGGATAATTTCATTGTTGATATATTAGTGCGAGCATTGAGAAAAATGATAATTGAATGTGATTTAATTGTCATGAATAATGTGAATTTAATTCATATTATAAGGAGATTTATCTTTGATAATTAAATGTGATTTAATTTTCAAATATGCAAATTATGTGAATGTGATTCATATTATTTGGGCACATGAGAATAGAGATCCAAGATGATTAAATGTGATTTAATTATCATGGATATGAATAACGTGGATAACACTATCCATATTAATCATATATATTATAAATATTATTTATAATATATAAGAGAGAGCTATTTGTAATTTACATTTATTAATTAAATATTGATGTGAATTGGATTCACATTGGACAATTAGTTGAAAAATGCAATTCACATTTTATTTTGTGTTGTGAATGTGATTCACTATTTTCCAATGGCAAGATTACAATATTCACAAAATAATTATGAATTATTTTTGTATAATAATTTACAACAAGTGTTGTTGTAAATATTGGAGATTTCCATGGAATAATGTAATCTCATGAGATTACATAAGATTCCCACCAACTCCCATAAGGAAAGGGTGAGGCAATCTCCATTCCATAATCTCCAACGCATGATTGATTTAATTTGAGATTAATTTATATTGATTTATCACTATATATTTAATATTTATTAAATTAATTGTTGTTGTGTTTTTACAACAAAATCTTGGCCATTAAAAGAAGCACAAATCAATCTCATCCATTGGTTTTGTGTAGTCCATGGATTATGATCCATGGACTCTAAAAATATTATAAATTGAAGGGTAGCCCTAGCCTTTTATTCTACACAAGTTGGAGACAACAACATATGATCTCTCTCGGTCTCTCTTTATCTACATGCCATCTCTCCCTCTCTCTCTTGTGACCGTCCACCATGATTCCCTTGAGAGAGTCGCCGTCGTTGCAACTTGCCGTTATGGTATCGGATTATTTTCTCGTGGATCTCTGTCTCCTTCAGTGCACCTCTCTCATGAAGAAGACATCGGATCTCATGTGACGAGATCCATATATTCGCCGCTTAGATCATCAACATGGATTGCGAGGAGCATGTATTTCATCAACGCGCTCGCAAGCGTCCCATCCGTCGGATCGGACTTGAGACAGGAGGTCTCTTTGGTTAGAGACTCGATCACAACCATGCTTCAAGAGGTAACCGTAATACTTGTTTGTGGTTTAGATGAAATGATCCGAGAAGTATTCTTTGATCATGTCGTTTCATCGCATGATTTTTTTAATTATGCTGTCTCGAGTTACTAGTGCGTCTAGTCGCACCCGATATTATACAATGCGATCCTCACACTTCCGTGATGCGCTTAAGGATCTCACCATATCCTTCAGTGATTAGAGGACTCCAACCATCAACCAACATGAGACAGCTGCGATCTTTCCTTGGGCATGTCGGTTTCTACAGGTGATTTATAAATTTTTTTAAAGATCGCACGATAGCTAATTGAGCTTTTAGGCAAGGTCATGGAGTTTATTGTTAATCATATCTTGATGCCTTTAAGCAGTTGAAAGGAATGATCATGGATGTCCAAATCCTACAAGCCCCAGACTAGCCTCTTCCTTTTGAGATCATGACAGACACCTCAGATTTTATTGTAGGGTTTGTGTTAGGACGGAGAAAGGATGGTGTCCCATTTGCCATACACTACACAAGCAAAGTGCTTGCCCTGCTAAGCATAACTGCACTGTTATAGAAAAATAGATACTTGTTGTAGTGTTTGCCTTGGATAAGTTCATATCAGATCTCACTAGATACAAGATTGTTGTGTTCACAGACCATACAACACTATGATACCTAATGGAAAAGAAGGATATGGAGATGCTTCTTCGTAGGTGGATTTTACTTCTCCAGGAGTTGGCTTGGACATTAAAGATAAATCTGGAGTGAAGAATGTAGTAGATGACCACCTCTCCCATCTCCAAATTCTTGATGCTTCTGGTGATACACCTCTTCGAGACTCCTTCGCTAATGTGTCGATTTTTATCATCGACTCGCTCCCATGGTACTCCAATATAGTGAACTATCTTATCTTTAAGAAAGTTTCTGAAGATTGGCCCAAGAGCAACATATATCGACTTAATTGAGATTCGAGACACTACCATTGGGAGGATCCAATCCTTTTCTTTGAGGGACCAGATCGTATTTGGAGAAGGTGTATTCCTCAGGAGGAATACAAGAGTGTCATTATTCACTACCATACCTTGGAGGCAAGAGGACACCACTCTGGGAAGATGACCACATAAAAGGTACTTAGTGTGGCTTATATTGTCTAACTTTGTTTCGCGACGCTCTCACCTTTGTGAAGTCGTGCTTAGTATGCCAACAAATGGGAGGAATCGTTGGTTCTAAAGATGATATGTTGATGAAGATTGTCATCATTTGTGATGCCTTCGATGCTTGGGGCATCGTCTTCATGGCCCCATTGACAAATCAATTTTCTTTTATGATAAAACAAGCTCATTGTAATACGTCGAAAACCACATCAATTAGAGACTGAGCGAGAATCACTGTGAGGAGAGGATCGATCTAAAATATCATGGATAAGTCCAGGTCGAACTCAGTGACAAAACTGATTAGAGTACATAACCAGGACTCAAAGTAGGAAATAGGCTACTTTAAGAGGCTATATTAGTCAAGATATGTAAATACAAGACAAAGTGTATGCATGTTTTTTATGGGATTTTAAATGGAGATCATTTTGATGGAACACAATGATCATTAATGCAGGAAAGACAGCATATACATAAATGTACAGAACTCATAATTAAACTCCTGACTTAGTGCTTAAGTCATTTTCATAAATCAAGCAACCAATTATGCAAGTGGCATTTAATTCACAAAGTTAAGTGTCCCAACGTTAAAGCAATGAGTGCCATCGAGTCAAAGTGTGAATCACTTAATTCATATATCTCCTTAAAGTCACTTGCATTCAAGAATAAATGGACAAAACTAATTGTGCAAGGTTCCTGATTAAGTGATGATTAACGGTTACAAAATAAAGACTTATGTATACATCAAAATAATTAATTAGTGAATTATGTATCAATTAGTAAAAGTTTAAAGAAACTAGAGATCTTGAAATTTTAGTTCATTTTCAACAATGCATTCAGAATATTATTCAATCACATTAAAGACCTTTAAAAGACCATTTAAACGCCACTGATTTCACTAAATTCGGGTCAACGATGCAAAAGATATCAAAGCATCAAGTCAAGGGCCTAATTGCAAGGAAAACACATAAAATTCTTACCAAAAAGGTCCAAAATGGAATGAAGTGTAATCTACAAAAGTCACTAGGGTATAAATGCAAATTTACCATGTGTGGGGGTATAAATGCAGTTTAAAATAAATGTCAAGGCTTATCTACAAAATTCCTTGGTGGCACGTGTCCCGCACGTGCTGGACCTATATACAATTCTGAGAAGGCACAAGGTGATGCTGCAAAATCATCAGGGGACTGTATGCCGTACATGTACAGTCAGGCTCGGGCGACACTTCAGGCTTGGCAACATGGTAGAGTCTCACTCTTTGGCTTTTGGCTCAGATGGTCCAAACCGATGGCTTGAATCACTGCTTCAGCTAGAGGCTCGGACTCGATCCCAACCATTATATTAGATCATACAGATATGATCCAACGACATATGTATGTCGCCTCCATTATTCTCCTCCACACACGACGAGGCTCGGGAGGAGTTCTAACTAGTAGCAACTGGTGATCTAACCATCCTGCATGAAGTCTAAAGGTTGGAGAAGCTCTCTCAACCCCTCGTGAATATGCTAGTGAAGAACTCGAGAGCTGAGGCCTTTGGATCTCTCTGGTGATGAAGTGAATTCAGAGAAGAAGCTCGGCACCGGAGGTCGGTGGAAATTCTGATCATTCAGCCTATGAGTTCCTTGCAGGTGTTAGCTCTAAACAAAGGAATAACACGAATCTATTGGGATGCCAATGAAGGTGAAATGGGGGCTCAATAAAGATGATGGCCTTGAGCCCGAATGAGTTATGACATCCTTTGTAAGAGGCTGGAAAGATCGAGGTGGAGAGATCAATGGAGAAGCAGAGAGGGGAGGCGAGGTTGTGGGCAAAGACAGTTAGGTCACGGTGAAGCTCTAAGTGCGATGAGGCGATGGAAAGGAAGTGCGTGTTGATATATAAAAATCAAAGGAATGGAGAAGTTAAGAAGAAAGATCTTACATGGAGACAAAGACAAAGGACAGAGAGGGAACAAGGAAGGCAGAGACATGGGACTGGGGCGGAGCTGAAGAACTCTGGTCATCGCTTGACAAACCTGAGGCTACAAGGTCGAAGCTCATGCATCTAAAGAGCTGCTATAAGTCAGTGAATATGCAGATCACACTGGAGTGCAATCTCCATTCTTAGCTTGGATGCTTGCTCAATCTTTGTCACAGATGAGGGTAGGCTCAGGGCTCACATGCGTAATGTTAGATAAGCTAAAAAAATCAATCGGAGATTAATTATTAGAGGGGATATGGGGGTGGTTTCATGTGATGGACGAGTGGAGTTTAATCGTCCCTTGAAGACTGGAGGTTGGACGAGGGTGAGGTCTAGGTGGCACGAGTAAGAGAGAGAGAGAGAGAGAGAGAGAGAGAGGTTATGGCTATGTAAAGGAGAGGTTATCAATTCGAAGGGGTCGTCAAATTCGTGGAAAAAATGGGGAGAGCAGGTGGTTGCAGAGAGGAGCGACGTGAGAGGGAGAATGTTGTAGAGGAGAAAGATGATGCCAAGATCGTTGGATCTAGAAACACAATGACTCAAGTGGAAGCGGGAGCAGGCGGCTCTAATGCTGTCAAGTGGTCGCATCGAACAACTGGGAGTGAGGCGCATGGTGAGGAAAGGGCGGGGTCACGTGTCTCAACTAGAGGGAGCCATGAGGCCCAATGGAAAAAAAGAAAATATAAAAACAACGAACAATATAAAAGAAATAATTACAACCCTCAAATAAAAAGTGTAAAACATGAAAGTTGTAGATCTCAATGAGATCTACATGTTTCATGTTTAGGAAACATTAAAAAAGGTTATATATACATAGTAATATTTTTGCAAGTATTTTTAAGGATTAAAAATACTCTTTTTAATTTCTTTTGAGATTTTTATATTTTTAGTTTATATTTAATGTCATAACAAATATATACAATAATTATCTATTTTTTAGGAATTTTAATAATTTATAAAATACAGAAAACAAGGTACAATAATATAGTTAAATATATACATTAATTAGGGTTAATTATAAAGGGTTACTTTGTTAATATTAGTTAATTAAGGCTAGATTTTATTGAATAGTTTAAGTAAAAGTGATAATAAATAAATAATATGATGATAAATCATGGATTTATCACCACCCTATACTTAAACTTTGCTCGTCCTTGAGCAAATAAAGAATGAAAAGCCTCTTATCTTACTCTGTTTCACATATCACCACCGCACTCTAACCTCCGTATGCCTCGCACGGACCTCGCCTTGCTTCTACATCACGCTCTGCATCCCCTCCCTCTATTCCAATTCCCAGATTGGAGTAAAGCCACATGTTTATACCCCCACTCGTGTGTGACCTGACCCGTTCACCTTCCACTTTGGTTCCCGATATCTGTAGAACTTTCACCCTCACCGAAGCCACTCCTCCGAGCAAAACCTTCCTCCTTCAGGGTTGGAGCGCAACCAAACCTCATCTAGAGGTCAAGGACACCACAGGAGAGCCCCAGGTCAACCGTGTACCCCCAGGGCCCTCTACTCAGTCCTGGGACCTTTTGAGCCTCCCTGTAGCTACGGAGCATCATCGCTGACCTCTTCCAAACCTCAGTAGCTCGTGAGGATTCATTAAGAATCCTCGATTTTAGAGATCCTAAAATTCTAAGCTGAATCAAGCTATAGACAAAAGAAATCCAACTTATCTAGTTATCAGACTCTCTGTGTATACATATTGCATAAGGACATGACATAAACTGTGAACTGCATTTTATGGGAGTCGAGTTGAAGCATCTCTCAAAGTCCTAATCCAAGAGAATCTCCTCAAGACCTAATCCTTAGCACTATTGAATAAACCAACAATATATTGTCTCTTTAGTTGCTAAACTTGGAATTGAACGTGAAACTCTAGTTGATGGAGGGCATAGGTTTGTGTATTTTTTCTCTCCCTCTTATTGGAACAAGGATCCTCTCGAGTGCCCTATTAACTGAACATATATATATTTTTGGTGTTGATTAGTGTATCCGTCAAGAAAGTGTTGAGTCGTCCGCACTTGTTTTCCTGGGAATGGACCGGGGTGCATCTCTTTTGAGTATTAAAAATACCTTCGACAACCAGACTTGTATCACTATATGATGCAGAGCCCTTTTTGGGTGCTAGCCCGACTGATAAAAGTCCTAAAATATTGTTCCAAGTGGACACTTTGAATGGTTGGGAGTGCTAGTCTTTGATGGAAGCTCTTTGTATTTGTCTTCGAAGTTGATGAATCCACAATTCATCATCTCAATATATTGATCTCAACAAAATCCCTGAGTAAATTCTCTAATAAATATCCATAAAATAAATAAATTAATAAAATAACCTTTGTAAATAAAATACACTAATTATTATATATTATATTGTACAAAATAAATTAATAATAAGAAGTCGTAAAATAAATGAGTTTTTCACCTATAAATAGCCTAAAACTTGATGTATTTTTAATAATTTCATTTCAACTCCTTTTGGCTAATTCTTTCTCTAACTTGTTTTTAAAAATGTATATAAAATTACAACAATACAAAATAAATTTCACCTCAAATAAAATATTCCTAGGACATATAGAGAAAAGCCGTAAAGTCTAACTTGCCAGCTAAATTCCCACTTCGTATGAATTCCAAATTCACCCAACTCACTTTTAAAGTTTAAGTTAGAAAAATATCTATCCAATGAAACCAGTCTCATTAAAATCGGAGCTCTTTCTAAAATTTGGGTTTTGGGACATAGTTGTACATTGTATATATTGTACATATTTTTTTGTTTTCTCATTTTTCATTTTATTTTTCTTAATCACTAAAAATCCAAAAAACCATTGTTGAGTTGTATTTTATTTCTGACCTTTTATTTATTTTTATCTTGTAAATATTTGTTATTAAACCAAAAAAAATTAAAATTAGAAAAGAAAAAAAATACATATTGTTTGTCTTAATTTTGTAAATTCTCCATTTTTCTTTATTTTATTCTCCCTCTTTAATAGTCTACTTTTATTTATTTCCATTCTCTATAATTACTTCTCTTATTTCATTAACCTCCATTCAACTCCACCGTTAATCTAACTTCCCATTCAACTCCACCATTAATCTAACCTCCCATTCAACTCCACCACCATTATAACCTCCCTTTCTCTTCTTTTTTTATTCATCTCTTCATCCTCATTTTTGCCCATACGCCATTCTTAGAGAAAAAGTATAGAGCTTGGAATGTGGTTTCGGTGACAACGACTTATCATCTTCCGCAAGCGACAACCTCCTTCAGGCGAGATCCGCGACGACCATTATTACTATTTCATGAGATTCCCATCAAGCTTACATACCTTCTCCGATTTTTATTTTTCCAATCAGATCGAGGACACGATAGGAGTCCAGCGTAACTTCTCCGCAAATCCGACGAATCTCAGGTAAGTATTCCCTCTCACCTTTTTATTTTATTTTATATAACATTTTCCCCTTATTTTTTACACCACATCCAAATTACCATCACCCACTCCATCTTCTTCATCATTCATATTTACCATCTCTCCCTTTTCATAAATTTGTTTCCAGTTTTAAAACAAAAAAAATTAAAAAGTATTAAAAACAAATCAAACAAATTAAAAAGATTTTTTTTTAAAAATAAGTGCAGAGGCTGAGCCGCCGCACCCCCTTCCAGCCACTGTCGCTAACGACGACCCTCACCCGCAACCCGCCAGCGGCGACCATCGCCCGCCGCCCACTATCGACAACCGCACACGTCCCTCCCTTGCACGACTGCCCCACGTCTCAACCTCCAAGTCACCTCCACGCCAGGTCTTCCAATATGCAACCACTGCAGCTGTCGTGGTCCTCCTCCTCCTCCCCCGACCGCACTTCCTCTACCAAGGCTGGCTGTGCACCGCCGCTCCCAACCTCGACCATCCTCACCACTCTCCTCCAGCACATAGTGACCGCGCCACCACACCCTCCACGCCAGCATGCCACTACGCAGCCGTAAATCATCACTGCCGCGACATCGCTTGCGACAAAGAAGTCGCCCGCGCCACTACCCTTCGCATGCACGACCAACCGTCCTCATCGTGAAGCCGCCCCATCATCTCCCCTATCATCGTACCTCAAGAATGAAGGTGGGGTTCCCCATTATACCTTTTTTATTTTTTTTGTAAATTTTACATCTTTTCCTGTTAAGTTTATGTAATTACAAACAAGTCCATGTGCATGTTTTGTTCTGTTCAAGTTTATATCTATTTTGCACGGATACCCCTATGTTCTCATATTAATTTGGACTTCTTTATTACATCATTTTATTTTATAAAAAATGTCATGATGTTGAGCAACTAATCATCTATCATTTAGCTATTTATTTATTCTTTGTACTCTTTGGATAATTAATTAAAAATTTAAATTAATATTTAAGTAACGGTTGCTCCAAAAATTATGCAAAAATGAAAAATAATGCCATAAATGTGCTTAAATTACTATATAAATTTCATCTTAATTGGATTTGTTCTATGCCTTGAATAAATTAAAGAGTGATTTTAGTAACTGATTTTTAATTAAATGTACACATATCATTTTTGTAAAATTCCAACTTTCTTGGATTGTTTGTTAAAATATCTTTTTTACATAATTTGCTCTCTGGATGATTTGATAATCTGGATTTATTAAGAATTAAATACTCAATGTTACTCTATTTTTTATTGAAAAATCCATAAAAATCATATACTGTTAGAAAGTTCCAAAAATATTACTCAGATTGGGGAAGAATATGGTCCTTGGGTCCCCTGTATTGGAACTATGTTCCTATTTATTTTTGTTTCTAACTAGTCAGATGCCCTTTTACCTTGGAAACTCATACACCTTACGGATAGTTAGCTACACCAATGAATGATATAAATACTGCTGTTGCTTTAGTAGCCTCATTGCATCATGATTTAGTTCCAGTAAAATTTTCATAATTTTTGCATTCTGTTTGTGAGAAAAATTGAATGAAAATCCTTAAAGAGTGTGCACTTTTCATTATTGCATTTTAACCCATAAAATTCCAAAAAATGTGTTTTGCATTCATCATTGGATTAGGTTTTTAAGAAAAATATAATTTAGAAATTTGATTAATTTCACATTAACATTAATTTGGCTAAGTTGTGTGTTTTCTTATTAACTTAAATCGATTGCATTTTGCATTTGCATTTTTTTGCATTAAAAAATATTAAAAAAATTCGCATAAAAAACTTAGACTTAATTAATCTGAATTGACCCAAAGTTATTCCTTTGCCTCCTTGTGTTCAACCCTGGACTTGCCCAGGATATAAATTTAAGATGAGCCCTCTTCACGAAGATCATTTGATTCGGTTCTGCATGATTCGCTAAGTACCTATATTATAACGAGTACAAATTATATCACGTATTTAGCAAACCACCATAAGTGTAAAAGCTTTTCTCTTTCTTTTTCTTCCAACACTTTTTTTGGATAGGTCCACTACTTTTGTCAAGTTAGTGCACTTTGATCTTCAATTTTTTAGAGTTCATCAAACCTGGCACTTATGTAAATATCAAGAGATTGGTACAAGAATCTTGTTCTCATACCAGCTTAAGGTTTTTATACTCAGGTTTCATGAAGCCTTCATTGATTTTATCCCATCCTTGAGCATCATTAAATCATGTCCAGACTCAAATCTCAAGTCCCAATTTCCTCAAGTGAAATCTCAACTCATCTCATCATCAATGTAGTTGTGCATGTGCATTGTGAGTCATATTCTTTAAGGAAGAGATTATGTGTGAAATATAACACACATATCTTTCAAACTAGGAAAGTGTAATAATTACTTCTAAAACCCTAATGACTAAGGCCGCTTAACTTAGAATCCTAAGACCTCATAAACTAAAGTTTGTTTACTCCTTGAGTCTTGGTGATAGTGAAAAGTGTTAGGGAAATTTCCAACTTATTTGGTTAGTGTTGTTGTGTTTTTTGATTTTTTTCGATTTTTATGTTTTTGAATAAGGTTAGACTTATTAACAGAACATACATTACATTTATACCCTCATTTTTGAAAAATATTTTACAAACCATGTCACATAATATTGATTTTCAAAAGATTTTTACAAATGGTTTAAAAACAAGTAAAATCCCCATTTTTCAAAAATCATAAAATATTTTCAAAACAACGTCACATAGTTTGAAAAACTTTCAAATCATTTTACAAGTATTTTTGCATGAACCAATTCAATAAGATACTTTAACCTAGCCGCAAAAAGTTTGAAAATTTTGAAACTATGAGATATGGCTAAAATATATATGGAATATATACGGTATACCCCCTATACTTAGCTTGTGTTATGTCCTCATAGCACTAAGTGATATGAAGCGATAACTCACGCTAAATAATAAAGGAACATACGGGAACTGACTTGGGTCTTCCCTATACTTAGGTTAAAAATAACCAAAGTATAAGAAGAGGATTAAGAAGAGGGATCAAAACGAGAAATAAAATATAAAGAAACATGGATGATATGGATGTACGGAAAAGACCAGGGGTCCCCCATATACTTAGACTTTAAATAGCTTAACTAAGGAGTGAGTATCTACAAGAGAGCGAACCTAGGCTCTAAAGAAAAGAACAAATCTAGTTTGTTTAAGTTGGAAAGAATGAGTGAATCTTCTCTACTGTCGAATATGAATGCTGCTTCTTCATGAAGAGTGGTTTGACGTATCTGTACTGTGCTTGCTCTTTAAGAAGTTGATGACCTCAACTTGGTCTAAGTGCTCTTTAGAATCTACAAAGTTATTCAACGATTGTCCATTAATCAGAAAGGAATGTGCACCATCTATGAGCTTAACTATTGATAGACCCTTACATATTCGAGGAACGCCTTGTGGCCCACACAATGCAGGACCACTAAGTTGTTGTGATGACAGTTCTCGAAGATCAATGGAGTAATCAACAAGTACCCACAACAAATGAATAATCAATGAATAACGAAATGTGAAGTACAATTTATTTTACTCTGCAAACAACGTTGTATAATGTGTAAGCTTGTAGAGGTCGAACCACTGAGAGCAAACATGGTAGCCTTATGATTATTTCTAATCAAAGTGAATTATGTACATAAATGTCTTCTTAGTCTTTTTGTGTGGGTTCTTAATTTTACAAATTTTTATTTGATTTTTACTTTTATATATTTTTTAATTTTTTTTATTTTTATTTCCCTTTAATTTTAATATTATATAATATCATATATATAAGAGTATATGAATATATATAAGATAATGTATATATGATATAAGGTGTATATATATAATATCTATAACAAATATACAAATTTCAGAAAATAACTACAAGAACAATCATTTTTATTTTTTAAATGTTTTAAAATATTTATTAGATTTTTATAGTAATTACAATAATTAAAGTAGACATATAATACTATAGATGTATATATAGGGTGTACATGATATAATCGAGATAATTATAAATAAAAATAATAAAAAATAGAAAAAATACTTTTATGTTTTTGATATTTTTATTTTTTATGATTTTCAAGATTTTTTGCTAACTTTTAGGTATTTTTAAAGCCCAAAATATACAAAAATCAGAGACTTAATAAATAGGACAAATGTTTTAAGGTATTAAAAATATAAAATAAGCCCAAAATTCCTTAAAACTAATTTTAATAGTTAATATATAATATAAATAAAAGTCAAAGATAAAATGAATATTTTTATATTTTTTAAAGAATTTTTATAAGGAATTCAGAGCGGTTAAGTTTTAGTTGTTTTCTTTTTCTATTTTTATGGATTTTTGGTATGGAGTTATAAAATAATATAATAAATGATTTTTTAAAATTTTAGAAAAATTTTTATAATTTTTAGATACTTTTTAAGTCAAACAAGTATGAAATGTTCTCTTTTTGATTTTTAGTAAATAGGAAATGCACATAAAATGCAAAACAAAATATGTAGCATGAGAGATCAAGCATCTGTATACATTATCATATTTTGTTGGAAAGTATTAATGTTAGCTTTTCCTACATTTTACGAAGAAAAGAGGAATTGTGTTATAGGTTTATGTACAGACGGGTTTAATCCTCATGGAAGAAGTAAAGATCATTCTTGCTGACCAGTAATGACAACACCATACAATCTACCCCCATGGTTATGTAATAAGCGACAGTTTATGTTTCTTTCGTTGTTGGTACCAGGACCTACACATCCGGGAAAATACATCGACGTTTATTTACGTCTTATAGATGAGTTGAAAATATTATGGGTTGATGGTGTTGATACATATGATGCAAATAAAAAGTCAAACATTTAAAATGAAAGTAGTTCTGCTTTGGATGATAAATGACTTCCCGGCATATGGAATGTTATCTGGATGGAGTACGCATGGACGTAAAAGTTGTCCATATTGTATGGAGAGTACTAAATCCTTCCAGCATCAACACGGTCAGAAATCATTTTTTTATTGTCACAGACGTTTTCTTCCAAAAAATCATCCATATCGAAGACAGAAGCAGTCATTTAAAAAGAATACAATTGATGTTTCAGATCCCCCACCATTCAAGACATGTGATCTGATATTATCAAGCTTGGAAAAATCGGAGAAATCAACCTTAGAGAATGGAGATAAAATAAAAAAACTTCCTAGTTTTGATGGCAGTCATAATTGGATTAAGAAGAGCATATTTTGGGAATTACTATATTGGAGCAAGTTACTGATACGACACAACTTAAATGTTGTGCATATAGAAATGTTCTCTGTCTGATTGGCTACCCATATATCTAAAATGAAAAGAAAGAGTCTTGTTAAACTCTTACTGAAAAAGGAAATTCATGGTTTGTGTAGTTTATTGGTTGCTATAACAAAGTGAATTCAACTCCTCGATGAAGTGGAATTCACCTCCAACTTTATATAATGTTTTCAAATTTTCGAACATCCCCTTACTTTTAAATTATTTTGTGATCCAGTCCATGTGTGTAACAATACTTTTAATTCGTTTAAATATGTAGAGTTCAAATATTTATAATTAAAATATTATATTGCATTCCTTCATAGTGGTGGTTGTGTTAGATAGTCGAAAAACAAAGTAAAAAATAGTCGGATCTTTCAAGATAGATTTGAACAAAAATCCATGTAATGGACTCTACATTATGTGGGAGAAAGCTCTACTATTTTTTTATATTATATTCACTTTCAATTTCTAATCTATTGATCTTGTTCCTTTTATATGCATGACCATCCTTGAAAGGGAGTTTATAGATTCTCACCATCTTTTTAAATTTAAGGGAGAGTGATTTCTTCTCATCACCCCTCTATAGTTACTATGCATATATATATGCAACTCTCCAGCCCTATAGTTTTGGTTTTCTTAAGGCATTAAGTGGATAATTCGATTGTTCACTTTTTATCAAAAGGAGAAATATCCACTTCTTTAGAAAAATCCTGCTAAGGTGTGTAGATGCATTCGTTTAAATACAATTTGAAATTTGCATCGACTGTCACATGACATGTGTATTATACTTCCGCACAAAGCATTGATAATACGATTGAGTGAGTTGCATACCCACTCCCTTTTCTAGGAGTCACTAAGGAAGACACTACAAAAAAAACCACATTTGCCGTGCACAACCTTGCGTCCCCTAGGCGAGCACATGTGCTCGGTCGGCTCTGGGCGAGCACTGAAAGACCACATGTGCTCGCCTGCGTGGGTCGTCGGTTTGAATACTGAGGAGCGGTCGGATTGCCAATTTGGACGAGCACTTACATTGCACATGTGCTCGCCCACTTGAATTTTTGTGTGCGGATAACGGGAGCGCCTGTGAAATTTTGGGCGAGCACATGCAGAGGGATGGGCGAGCACTTAAGTGTGCTCGCCCAGGTCCGTAAACAGAACGTCGGGTGCCCCTTTATTCCTCATTCTCACGCACATCCCTCCCCAAATCTCTCCTCCGGCGACCCGTCAACCTTCCTCTCCGCCATCGGCGCTCACCGTTTACGTGATTTCGAGTAGATACACATCTACCCTTCATTATAATACTTCCTCCTCTCTCTCGTTTTTTAAAATTTCATTCAACATTTGTCATGTTTTGATAGTTTTGGGTTTCAATTTTTTGGTTTTCTTGTTGGATATAGTGTATACAACGTATGTATTTGAATGTTTTTTACATGTTTAGGATAATAGTGGATCACTATATTCTTGTTAATTTGATTGTGGTTGTCTCATTTACATGTAGAATTTTATGCATTGTAGGTGTTTGATAAAATGACTCAACCAACATTAGGTTTAGACTTTGTAAAATATAAAGGATAGAAGGTCCATTACAACATCTACACTTGTTAGTGTAGTAAATTTTTTTATAATGATTAAAATTACGATATAGGAATATCATGCCATGATGTTGTATATTTGTGCTTAAATAATTAACATTAGGTATAACTTTTGAATAACATTAGGTATAACTTGTGAATAACATTGTTAATCAATTTGATATAGTGTGGATATAAAATATGATAAACATCCTCGGCATAGAGGCGGATTAGGGTCATGTAAAGAAAAGAGAAGAGGGGCGCGGCTCTCATATGCTTTCCAGGGAATATATAGTTCAGATGGGAGCGATCCTGGTCAGTCAATCAGGATCAAGCCCCATCTATGACGCGGCTCACCCGCACCAGATTTCCCGGACTAAGAAATAATGTGAAACGAAAGTTTTCCCGGCTTTTTTCTCTGGATATTTCAGATCCCCTTTTTTGTGTGTTCTTTTTGCATGAGGATGTCCTTAATATTAGTTGTATAATTTCAGATAGTGTGGACATGATATATGATATAAACCGACACATTTCTTCTGTGATATTTTATTATCACATTAAATTCTAGTTAGTGTGATCAAGTATATCACATTAACTTATAGTTATGTTGATGATAAGTCTAAAAGACTAACCATTATTATTATAAAATCGAATAAAATCATTCGCACACAGTGCATCCCTCCACGCCGAGTCGTGTGTGGCCCTACACAACGGGATACGTGTGCAATTGGAGGATTTGATCACCTCTAATTGTGTTATATTTTTTATTGTTTCATAGCACTATTGGACTCATTTTGGGATGTTTATCCCAGACCAATGGTCGTGGATTTTGATATTTGCAGGTTTAAATTTTGGTTTTTTGCAGGTACCCATCTAATATTAGTGAGCCAATCCACTCTATCAGGCACTAAATTAGGATCACACTTATCCCTATCCCCCTCGTTAACCAACAAAATTTACGTAATTGTCCTTCTAACATATATGAATAAATATTTTAAGATTATTTTATAGTCTCATTTGTAGCACGTACAAATGTATGACGTAAAGATCTTAAAGTATTACATTTATGTTAGCTTTCCTTAGTTCGGAGATCCCGGACTAAGGGGTCCGTAAGGATTCAAACTTACTAAAAGGTGATCGTTGTCACAAGCTCTTTATTTCTGATGGAAATTCAGTTCATAACCCCTTCCTTTTCGGTATACCAAATCAGTCATAGTTGCTATCGAAATAATAACTAATATGATTATTTTGAAAGCTGATTGCGATTGATTTATGAGGTATATGGGAGAGGTGCAGTGTTATGCTGTCGAATTTTCATCAGAAATAAACAAGCTTGTGACAACGACCATCTTTTAGTAAGTTTGAATTCTTATGGACGGGTTCAAGTGATAACATAATTAAGACACTTCTCTTCTCATCTTTTATCTCAATAATTGGTTAAGTTTAGGTATTCCTCACATATTTTCCTGGATTTGACATTATAAATTGTTTCATTCTGGTTGATCAATATGACTAATAGAGAGTGGATGTACAATCGTGTAGTAGATGGACGTCTAGCAGATACCATTCAAAGAGGTGTTCAGGAATTTATACAATTTTCTTACGCACAAGGTTCCTGTGTCATGGATTCAAATGAAACTATCTTATGTCCATGTCAAAAATGCCGTTTAATGAAGTAGAGATCCAAGGATGAAACTCAGTTACATCTTTATAAGAAGGCTTTCAAGGAAGGATATCAGATTTGATGGAGGCATGGTGAGGATTACGAGGACAGGATGAATGATGCGGAAGAAGCGGACAATAGTAATCCTTTTGTAGATATGGTTATGGACGTTGCGGGTCTAGATTTTAATGCTACTTTTTCAGATGACGAGGAACCATATGGAGAGTCCGCAGAATTCTACGAGCTGGTAAAAAAAGCAGAAGAGCCGTTGTGGTTGAGTTGCAAGACATATTCAAAACTCTATGCGGTTTCGGATCTTCTATCGATGAAGATGGAGTATAATACAACCGATCGTAATTTTGATGCAATGCTTAGGATTATCAAGAAAATGTTACCAGAAGATGCAGAATTACCTGCTAATTATTACAAAATGAAAAAGATGATGCGGAAGATGGATTTAGCGGAAGTTAAATAGACTCTTCCATAAATCACCATATTTTATATTATGGGGAACACCAACATTTACAACGGTGTCTTGAATGTGACGAGCCAAGATATCAGGAAGCTAGTAAGAGTGGGACAAAAATCTTGAGAAAGATTTTACGTTATTTCCAGTTGACTATGAGATTGAAACGACTATATTATTGCAAAGAAACGGTGATGCATATGACATGGCACGCGGAACATAAAGTCGATGAGTACATGGAGCATCCATTCGAGTCTGATTGTTGGAAAGTATTAATGTTAGCTTTTCCTACATTTTACGAAGAAAAGAGGAATTGTGTTATAGGTTTATGAACAGATGGGATTAATCCTCATGGAAGAAGTAAAGATTACTCTTGTTGACCAGTAATGACAACACCATACAATCTACCCCCATGGTTATGTAATAAGCGACAATTTTTGTTTCTTTTGTTGTTGGTACCAGGAGCTACACATCCGGGAAAATACATCGACGTTTATTTACGTCCTCTTATAGATGAGTTGAAAATATTATGGGTTGATGGTGTTGACACATATGATGCAAATAAAAAGTCAAACATCGAACATGAAAGTAGCTCTGCTTTGGACGATAAATGACTTCCCGACATATGGAATGTTATCTGGATGGAGTACGCATGGACGTAAAAGTTGTCCATATTGTATGGAGAGTACTAAATCATTCCAGCTTCAACACGGTCAGAAACCATGTTTTTTTATTGTCACAGACGTTTTCTTCCAAAAAATCATCCATATCGAAGATAGAAGCAGTCATTTAAAAAGAATACAATTGATGTTTCAGATCCCCATCATTCAAGACATGTGATATGATATTATCAAGCTTGGAAGAATTGGAGAAATCAACCTTAGAGAATGGAGATAAAATAAAAAATCTTCCTGGTTTTGATGGCAGTCATAATTGGATTAAGAAGGGCATATTTTGGGAATTACCATATTGGAACAAGTTACTGATATGACACAACTTAAATGTTATGCATATAGAAATGTTCTCTGTCTGATTGGCTACCCATATATCTAAAATGAGAAGAAAGAGTCTTGTTAAACTCTTATTGAAAAAGGAAATTCATGGTTTGTGTAGTGTATTGGTTGCTATAACAAAGCGAATTCAACTCCTTGATGAAGTGGAATTCACCTCCAACTTTATATAATGTTTTCATATTTTCAAAGATCCCCTTACTTTTCAATTATTTTGTGATTCAGTCCATGTGTGTAACAATCCTTTTAATTCGTTTAAATATGTAGAGTTCAAATAATTATAATTAAAATATTATATTGCATTCCTTCATAGTGGTGGTTGTGTTAGATAGTCGAAAAACAAGTAAAAAATAGTCGGATCTTTCAAGATAGATTTGAACAAGAATCCATGTAATGGACTCTACATTATGTGGGAGAAAGCGCTACTATTTTTTTATATTATATTCACTTTCAATTTCTAATCTATTGATCTTGTTCCTTTTATATGCATGACCATCCTTGAATGGGAGTTTATAGATTCTCACCATCTTTTTAGATTTAAGGGAGAGTGATTTCTTCTCATCACCCCTCTATAGTTACTATGCATATCTATATGCAACTCTCCAGCCCTATAGTTTTGTCTTTTCTTAAGGCATTAAGTGGATAATTCGATTGTTCACTTTTTATAAAAAGGATAAATATCCACTTCTTTAGAAAAATCCTGCTAAGGTGTGTAGATGCATTCGTTTAAATACAATTTGAAATTTGCATCGACCGTCACATGGCATGTGTATGATACTTCCGCACAAAGCATTGATAATACGATTGAGTGAGTTGCATACCCACTCCCTTTTCCAGGAGTCACTAAGGAAGACACTACAAAAAAACCGCATTTGCCGTGCACAACCTTGCGTCCCCTAGGCGAGCACATGTGCTCGGTCTGCTCTAGACGAGCATTGAAAGACCCCATGTGCTCGCCCGCGTGGGTCGTCGGTTTGAATACTGAGGAGCGGTCGGATTGCCAATTTGGGCGAGCACTTACATTGCACATGTGCTTGCCCACTTATGCTCGCCCACTTGAATTTTTATGCACGGATAACGGGAGCGCCTGTGAAATTTTGGGCGAGCACATGCGGAGGGATGGGCGAGCACTTAAGTGTGCTCGCTCAGGTCCGTAAACAGAACGTCGGGTGCCCCTTTCTTCCTCATTCTCACGCACATCCCTCCCCAAATATCTCCTCCGGCGACCCGTCAACCTTCCTCTCCGCCATCGGCGCCCACCGTTTACGTGATTTCGAGTAGATACACATCTACCCTTCATTATAATACTTCATCCGCTCTCTCATTTTTTAAAATTTCATTAAACATTTGTCGTGTTTTGATAGTTTTAGGTTTCAATATTTTTGGTTTTCTTGTTAGATATAGTGTATACAACGTATGTATTTGAATGTTTTTTACATGTTTTGGATAATAGTGGATCACTATATTCTTGTTAATTTGATTGTGGTTGTCTCATTTACATGTAGAATTGTATGCGTTGTAGGTGTTCGATAAAATGACTCAATTAACATTAGGTTTAGACTTTGTAAAATATATAGGATAGAAGGTCCATTACAACATCTACACTTGTTAGTGTAGTTAATTTTTTATAATGACTAAAATTACGATATAGGACTATCATGCCATGATGTTGTATATTTGTGCTTAAATAATTAACATTAGGTATAACTTTTGAATAACATTAGGTATAACTTGTGAATAACATTAGTTAATCAATTTGATATAGTGTGGATATAAAATATGATAAACATCCTCGGCATAGAGGCGGATGAGGGTCATGTAAAGAAAAGAGAAGAGGGGCGCGGCTCTCATATGCTTTCCAGGGAATATATAGTTCAGATGGGAGCGATCCTGGTCAGTCAGTCAGGATCAGACCCCATCTATGACGCGGCTCACCCGCGCCAGATTTCCCGGACTAAGAAATAATATGAAACAAAGTTTTCCTGACTTTTTTCTCTGGATATTTCAGATCCCTTTTTTTGTGTGTTCTTTTTGCGTGAGGATGTCCTTAATATTAGTTGGATAATTTCAGATAATGTGGACATGATATATGATATAAACCGACACATTTCTTCTGTGATATTTTATTATCACATTAGATTCTAGTTAATGTGATCAAGTATATCACATTAACTTATAGTTATGTTGATGATAAGTCTAAAAGACTAACCATTAATTATTATAAAATCGCACAAAATCATTCGCACACAGTGCGTCCCTTCACGTCGGGTGGTGTGTGGCCCTACACAACGGGATGCGTGTGCAACACATTGGAGGATTTGATCACCTCTAACCGTGTTATATTTTTTTATTGTTTCACAGCACTATTGGACTCACTTTGGTATGTTTATCCCAGACCAATGGTTATGGATTTTGATATTTGTAGGTTTAAATTTCGGTTTTTTTGCAGGTACCCATCTAATATTAGTGAGCCAATCCACTCTATTAGGTACTAAATTAGAATCACACTTATCCCTATCCCCCTCGTTAACCAACTAAATTTACGTAATTGTCCTTCTAATATACATGAATAAATATTTTAGGATTATTTTATAGTCTCATTTGTAGCACGTACAAATGTATGACGTAAAGATCTTAAAGTATTACATTTATGTTAGCTTTCCTTAGTTCGGAGATCCCGGACTAAGGGGGTCCGTAAGGATTCAAACTTACTAAAAGGTGATCGTTGTCACAAGCTCTTTATTTCTGATGGAAATTCAGTTCATAACCCCTTCCTTTTCGGTATACCAAATCAGTCATAGTTTACTATCGAAATAATCACTAATATGATTATTTTGAAAGCTGATTGCGATTGATTTATGAGGTATACGGGAGAGGTGTAATGTTATGCTGTCGAATTTTCATCAGAAATAAACAAGCTTGTGACAACGACCATCTTTTAGTAAGTTTGAATTCTTATAGACGGGTTCAAGTGATAACATAATTAAGACACTTCTCTTCTCATCTTTTATCTCAATAATTGGTTAAGTTTAGGTATTCCTCACATATTTTCCTGGATTTGACATTACAAATTATTTCATTCTGGTTGATCAATATGACTAATAGAGAGTGAATATACAATCGTGTAGTAGATGGACGTGTAGCAGATACCATTCAAAGATGTGTTCAGGAATTTATACAATTTTCTTACGCACAAGGTTCCTGTGTCATGGATTCATATGGAACTATCTTGTGTCCACAAAAATGCCGTTTAATGAAGAAGAGATCCAAGGATGAAACTCAGTTACACCTTTATAAGAAGGTTTTCAAGGAAGGATATCAGATTTTATGGAGGCATGATGAGGATTACGAGGACAGGATGAATGATGCGGAAGAAGCGGACAATAGTAATCCTTTTGTACATACGGTTATGGACGTTGCGGGTCTAGATTTTAATGGTACTTTTTTAGATGATGAGGAACCATATGGAGAGTCCGCAGAATTCTACGAGCTGTTGAAAAAAAGCAGAAGAGCCGTTGTGGTTGACTTGCAAGACATATTCAAAACTCTCTGCGATTTCGGATCTTCTATCGATGAAGATGGAGTATAATATGACCGATCGTAATTTTGATGCAATGCTTAGGATTATCAAGAAAATGTTACCAGAAGATGCAGAATTACCTGATAATTATTAGAAAATGAAAAAGATGATGCGGAAGATGGGTTTAGCAGAAGTTAAAATAGACTCTTCCATAAATCACCATATTTTATATTACGGGGAACACCAGCATTTGCAACGGTGTCTTGAATGTGACGAGCCAAGAAATCAGGAAGCTAGTAAGAGTGGGACAAAAATCTCGAGAAAGATTTTACGTTATTTCCAGTTGACTCTGAGATTGAAACGGCTATATTATTGCAAAGAAACGACGAAGCATATGACATGGCACGCGGAACATAAAGTCGATGAGTACATGGAGCATCCATTCGAGTCTGATTGTTGGAAAGTATTGATGTTAGCTTTTCCTAATTTTTACGAAGAAAAGAGGAATTGTGTTATAGGTTTATGTACAGACGGGTTTAATCCTCATGGAAGAAGTAAATATTACTCTTGCTGATCAGTAATGACAACACCATATAATCTACCCCCATGGTTATGTTATAAGCGACAATTTATGTTTCTTTCGTTGTTGGTACCAGGACCTACACATTCGAGAAAATACATCGACGTTTATTTACGTCCTCTAATAGATGAGTTGAAAATATTATGGGTTAATGGAGTTGACACATATGATGCAAATAAAAAGTCAAACATTTTACATGAAAGTAGCTCTGCTTTGGACGATAAATGACTTCCCAGCATATGAAATGTTATCTGGATGGAGTACACATGGACGTAAAAGTTGTCCATATTATATGGAGAGTACTAAATCCTTCCAACTTCAACACGGTCAGAAACCATGTTTTTTATTGTCATAGACGTTTTCTTCCAAAAAATCATCCATATCGAAGACAGAAGTAGTCATTTAAAAAGAATACAATTGATCTTTGAGATCCCCCACCATTCAAGACATGTGATATGATATTATCAGGCTTGGAAGAATTTGAGAAATCAACCTTAGAGAATGGAGATAAAACAAAAAATCTTCCTGGTTTTGATGACAATCATAATTGGATTAAGAATGGTATATTTTGGGAATTACCATATTGGAGCAAGTTACTGATACGACACAACTTAGATGTTATGCATATAGAAATGTTCTCTGCCTGATTGGATACCCATATATCTAAAATGAAAAGAAAGAGTCTTGTTAAACTCTTACTGAAAAAGGAAATTCATGGTTTGTGTAGTGTATTGGTTGCTATAACAAAGCGAATTCAAGTCCTCGATGAAGTGGAATTCACCTCCAACTTTATATAATGTTTTCATATTTTCAAACATCCCCTTACTTTTCAATTATTTTGTGATTCAATCCATATGTGTAACAATCCTTTTAATTCATTTAAATATGTAGAGTTCAAATATTTATAATTAAAATATTATATTGCATTCCTTCATAGTGGTGGTTGTGTTAGATAGTCGAAAAACAAGTAAAAAATAGTCGGATCTCTCAAGATAGATTTGAACAAGAATCCATGTAATGGACTCTACATTATGTGGGAGAAAGCTCTACTATTTTTTATATTATATCCACTTTCAATTTCTAATCTATTGATCTTGTTTCTTTTATATGCATGACCATCCTTGAAAGGGAGTTTATAGATTCTCACCATCTTTTTAGATTTAAGGGAGAGTGATTTCTTCTCATCACCCCTCTATAGTTACTATGCATATCTATATGCAACTCTCCATCCCTATAATTTTGTCTTTTCTTAAGGCATTAAGCAGATAATTTGATTGTTCACTTTTTATCAAAAGGAGAAATATCCACTTCTTTAGAAAAATCCTGCTAAGGTGTGTAGATGCATTCGTTTAAATAAAATTTGAAATTTGCATCGACTATTGATGAGCGCGAAATCCACCTCTTTAATAATCGATAATTGTAGTATAGGAGGTGAATTTCGGTCGATCAAAAACCACAAACTTTGAATGTCGTGGAGTATTTTTACTTGGCAAGTCTACCAAGGTCGAACACAGGGAACAAAGATTTTTAGTTGTACGATATTTAATCAAATTAAATAATTAATAAGTGCTCGATTAATTTATATTTGAGAAAATGTACAATGCAATGAGATGCATAGTGACGCAAAGAAAATAAACATAGAGAATGAAGCACTGGATCTATGAATTCTGAAGTTTCATCTTCAAATAAATTTATCAGTAGTCCTCAAATAATATCACAGATCAAATAATTTCAAGAAATATTTGTCAATAAGAGAACCAAACTGTGGGTATAAGATCAATCACAAGCTAAGTAATCCTACAGATGAAGAGATCAACAATAATATTCAAGGAGTTCAGACCCCTGATTTTCCTGTTATTTAATCCTCAAAGGGTGATAGATAATAACAAGGAATATCTCAATTATTCATCCTTGAACATGCCCCTGTAATAGATCAATTTTTCCTCAAGTTAATTAGTACAGAATGTCAACAAAGCCTGCATAAGATAAAATAAATACTCGAATAATAATTGGCAGTAAACAACCTCAGATCTGTTCACAAACTATGCTAAATTGTAGAGCATGAAAATAGCTTAAAAATGACATATTATACGCTAAAATCGGATTCTGTATGACGAAGATATGATAAAATGAAGTTTCAGGGACTAAAATTTAAATAAAATAAAGTTTTCTTTGCAAATAGGTCCCTAGGAGGACTTATCTGTAATTAATAAAAACTTGAGGGGCATGAACATAATTTACCCCTGGCGGGGGTATTTTTGCAAATTCGAAAAATGGCAGGGGCCTTCTTGTAATTTTTCCGACTCAGGAGTGACCCTGAGGCTTGGGGGGCCGAGCCTATGGTTAGGGCCCGGGCCTGAGGCGTGGGTGTCCGAGCCTGAGGTACGGACCCGAGGCTGTGGCTCGGTCGACTGAGCCTAGGTGGCGGAGTGCTGGAGCTTCGGGGCACCAAGCCTCGGGGCTTGGAGGCTGGCTCGAGGGAGACGAAGCCGCACCTTGGCCGACACACGGTGCGAGGGGCGGGCGAGCTCGCTGCTACGCTCGGCGTTCAGCGGCTGGACGTTGGTGTGGGGGAGCTGCTCGTGGCCGAGGGCGGCTCGCCCGGTAGCAGGGCGAGGCGCGGAGGCGGCAGCCGTGCGAGGCGGTGGCGGCGAGCGAAGCTCAGCCGACACACGACCGAGCTGTGAGCGGGCGGATGGCGGAAGGCGGAGCTCGGTGGTGGGCGCAGGCGGCCGGAGGGCGAGAATGAAGGCGCGACGGAGAGGCAAAGGCAGAGGGGCGGGCTGGTGATGGCCGAAGCGGTAGAGACGCGGTGGAGTTAGGGAACCTGCAAGGTTAGAAATAAAACAAAGGGACAGAATCGAGTTTGCATGGGAGGTTGAGATCCTCAACGAGGGATCTGTTGTCTCGCCTCGATTCGAGCTGGCGAAGGACTCGAAGAAGCTTGCAACTTCCTTGAGGTTGCAGCAAAGGGAGGAGGAGATCCACCCCTTGGATCGCGCCTGAGGACGGAGGAGCCGCTGTCACCGGCTCTACAGGGGAAAATGGCGGATGGTTGGCGAAGGTGGAGGGCATGATGCTTTATAGGGGCTGGCAGAGCAAGGCGTTACGCAAGTGGCAGTGGTTATGGCCGTGCATGGCGGCGACGTTAATGGTGGGAGAGGGGAACGGCCGTGGGAAGAGGAGGGGGTAACGTCTCGATGGGGAAGAAGATGGGTCACGTGCTGGGCATGTGACTAGGGGGAGGAGAGGTGGCAGTGGAGAGAGGGGGTGCCACGTGGCACCCCAACAAATTTCAAAATTAACGATGGAGAAGAAGTATAAGGAGACCTCGGATCGAAAAATTTCCTTCACTAAAGTTGTTCCTCTCATCGAGATCTACAACTTTCATGAAGGACCCGTGAGCAAAAGAGGTCACATGTGCGAAGTGGTATTTTTGGTGGTTCTCCATGTGTATGGAAAACCGTATTTTTGGGAATTTGTATTTTTTGGTAGTTTTAGAGGGGATAAAAATTATAGAAAAAATACGATAAAATACAAGAAAATTATTTACACAGTAATCTTTTTTTTGGATTTTTAATAAATAAGAAAAGAGGAAAATAAAATAGAAGTTAGAAACACACAACTTTTGTATAGACTTACAACGGACGCTTGGACTCAGTCAGTTTCTTTAATTTCAGTTTTAATCTAACTTGGGTTCTTGGTCGCTTAATAAAACTTTCATCAAAGAACACAAATAGAAAAGAAATAAAATTAAAAGGATTAATTATGTACATAAAAACTCAGGTCAAAAATAGCAAAAAGTCAAAATGTGCAAAAGAGGCCCAAAACCCAACTTTCACATATGAGCTCCGAATTTTACGAAATTGGTCTTGTTTTCAAGGTATTTGAAAATGGAGTACTTTAAAAGTGAGTAGACCAAAATTGGATACTGTATGAGGGAGATATGCTCGTTTTAGCCTATCAGATGTGAAATTAGACTTTGGGATTATTTGACACTTATTGGAGTTAGTATTTTTTTGTATTTTTTATTTAATAAGGTTAGTAATATCTACACAATGGAGATGGTTTGGGGTCAATCGGGGTTAGGATGAATTAATTAAAAATAATAGAAGTTAGCGGCTTTTTGGGCTAATTTACACTTGGGATTTTTAGTGCAATTTATGCATGATGAAATGCAGATATTATTAACACATGTATGAATGCTAATAATGCTCTATTAATGATTAATTACAAGTGAATGATGGGGAACAGAGCCTAAATGATCAATTTTAGCATGATGAATACGAGATTCATCATACCCCTATACTTAGACCATGCTCGTCCCCGAGCATGAATGAATGACTTAGTTTAATACATCCCTGACTGTGCATGTGAATTTTCAAGGCTTAATTCATAGAAGACCCTTAATTTGAGTGATCCTAAAATCCTGGGCTCAACCAAGCCTTAATCAAAAGGAACCCAACTTCTCTAATTTTCAGACTCTCTGTTTGTACATATAGTATAAGGATATGATTCTTAGTGTACTGCATTTATGAGAGTCAAGTCTAGACATCACCCAAAGTTCCAATCCAAGAGACTCTCCTTAGACCTAATCCTCAACACTAGGGAATAAGTCTATTCTTTCTTCAGTCAACCGTCTCATTAGTTTGTCAGACTTGAAAGTGTAGATGGACGGCCAGATGATGGAGGGCATAACATTGTGTATGATTTTCTCTCCCTTTCATTGGAACAAGGTGCCTCTCGAGTGCCTTTTTACACAACACATGTAAATTTTAGTTTTGTTGATCAATGTGTCCGTCAAGAGAATTTGGAGTCGTCTGCACTTGTTTTTCTGGGAGTACACCGGGGTGCGTCTCTTTTGAGTATCTAAGATACCTTCGACACCCAGACTTGTAGCATTTACGATGCAGAGCCCTTTTTTGGTGTCAGACCGACTCCTTGGTCCTAATTAGCGCTTGGTCCAAGTGGACACTTTGAAAATGTTTGGGAGCGCTTGCCATTGGTGGAAGCACATCTAGAATTTGACTTAGATAATAGAGCTTTTCTTTGACATTTCATTGCTTTTCTGTTGTTGGCTAGCTCCACTGCTTTTACCAAAAGTTGGCGCACACTGATCAACAAATTTCATTTAGTTTCATCACACCTTGGCACTTAGATCAATATAAAAAAGACAGCATATGATTCTTGTTCACATGCTGGCTAGGGTTTTGCTGACACTCAAGTTTTCTGCAGCCTTCATTAACTTTATCCCATCCTTGAATATCATCAGATCGGGTCTAAACTCAAATCTCTAGTCCCAGTTCCTCAAGTGATATCTCAACTCATCTCATCAATCATGCAGTTGTGAAAGTGATTGTGCTTTTCAAATTCTTTTTAAAGGTAGAGATGAAGAGTGCAATATAGCGCTCAAATCTTTCAAACTAGGCAAGTGTGGATTATTAAGTTCTAAAAATCCTAATGACTAAGGCAGGCTAACTCAGAATCTCAAGATCTCAGAAATCAAGTGTCCTCAAAAATCCTCAAGCCTTGAGTGATGGTGAATGTGTCAGGAATATATCAACCAAGGAACGCATGAAATGCTTGATGAAATGTAAGACCATGAGTGATTTTTTTAATGCAAAAAGATTTTTTTTGTGTTTTATTTTTTTTTGAAAAACATGTATTATACACACTACTTATACCCATCCCCGATGTTAGATAAAAACGATTAAAGTGCGAGATATGGATAAAGTAGATAAAATATATACAAACACCCCCTATACTTAGCCTGTGCTATGTCCTCATGGCACAAAGTGAAATGTAGACATAGCTCGTACGAAGTATAGATGGGACAAAAACAAAAGAACAGAAGCGATGTATAAACAAAGGTCGTGGTCCCCCTATACTTAGGCTTAGGTCAGCCTAAGTATAATCGGATAAATACAGATGGGGAACCGGTTAGATTTGCGGATGTACAAGATCAAGGAGGTTTGCGACGGACCTTCTTGCGGGAGTGTGGAGGGAGATAATATGGAGATGTGGAGGGCGATGAAGAGGCGGCCGATGAAGAAGACCAGCCATCGTCGGAGTCATCCTCAGGAGAATACTAGTCGTTTGCAGAGGATTTCCAACTTTTGTCGATCAGAGGTAAGTTCCCATGGATCAGAGCTGTACCTATTGCACTTATCTAATGAACCACCTCAGGATTGGACGAGGACTATTCAGAAATCACCTGGTGTTTAAGGTCAAAGGTGACTTTCTTGGTCGGTTTGTTTCCTTGGGAAGTATTGGGAGGAAGTTGGACAGTCTTCATTTCCCTGTCTTGAGTAACCGATGTGGCATTCGGGAGTTCCTCATCAGATGAATCCCCGTAAAAGTCGACCAATTCTTGAAGGGTCATGCACTGCTTCAGTCGAGGGAGATTGTTCCTGGTGATTTTGTGGTTTATGGCTGGGGGTATTGATGTCACTTCCGGATGATCATGAATTTTGGTGACATCGGATGTTTCCGAAGTCGGTTCCTGATATGGTTCAAGTATCTCATGAATTACTGCCGACTCAAAGATTGGACCACTCAAATAATCGTGATGATCTTCAATAATATGGTTCAAATCTTCATAAGCTCCAAAATCTTGATCTTTCCTAGGAGCAGTGATAGGGTGGTGAGAATCCGAAGTTTGTCCAACAGTTAGTCTTTTAGATCACTCTCCTAGGGTTTGTCTCAGTGTATCATGCAGAGATGTCTGATAATGTGAAATATGACTGTCGGTTTCAAGTTGGTTTTCCTCAGAGCATGTTGTGTCATTGGTGGTTTGTTCATTGTGGTTCGAGTTCGGGAACTTGATTTCCTGAGTCTCACAATCGACGATCGCCTTAGCGGAGGCTAAGAACGGCTTTCCTAAAATGATAGGAGACTTAGACATCCTTCCGGGGTGCTCAATGTCAAGGACCGTAAAGTACACCTTATGTTCTTTACCTCGAAAGTTTACGATGACAGAAACGATCCCCCGCGGTCTTTTGGTAGATCGATCGGGTAACTGAACGATCACCCTAGTCTTTTTGAGTTGTCCGAGTTTGAGTTGGTCAAAGACGGACTTCGGGAGAATGTTTAATGTAGAGTCGTCATCTAACCGAACATGAGTGGATGTTGAATCCTCAATTTCACATGTGATCCGAGTCAACCGCTTGACTTTGCGGCTTTTGATTTTATGATTCATCACCAAAGAGCTAGCCATAGATATGACATGATATTCAGTCCTGGATCGTTTCTTGCCCGTCTTTTTGGGGTTCAGTCGACTCTTCACAAATCTCTTAAGATCAGGCACATATTCTATGGCTTTGATTAATGGAAGCTCTAAATCAGACTCTTGCAAAATGCTTCCATTTCAGAATTGTCCATTTTTTTTGAATTTTCAAAATTTTCAATTTTTTGGTATTTTCTGTAATATGGTCAGGGGGGTCAGAGGTCAATGGTCGTGTCTGATTGTGATGATCCAGTGGTTCGCGTGGTGGTGGCCTCATTTCTTCTAAATTTTGCATAGACTGATGAGATCATATATTCTCTCTGTTAAAGTATCTGCTCTATGATTAATCCGAGCAATCTCATCCTCAAACATCTCATGACTAGTGATTGAATAATCATTCTCCATGTGTCGTGATATTGGCATGTAACCTCGAGTAGAGTATTGATTGTTCATAAACATTGTAGTCTGGTCATGAGTTGTATTTCCTTGACTTTGATTTTCTCGTGGATTGTCGAAGGAAAATTGATTATACTCAAGAGGATAGTTTTACTGAGTAGAGGATGGTTCAAGAGGCTGAGAGATCATAGTAACTGGAAATTGTGTTATGTTGTCAATATCGGTCACTCTATTGTTCATCCTTGATTCTGGTCTCTCTCTCATGTCTATACGATTGTCAGAATGTGAGAGAGAGCTAATCCAAGAAGAAGTGTTGTCATAGGGTGGGTTGTATGGGTGGGAAGAGAATGATGGCTGAGGGGAACTTTATTGGAAGATTAGGTTCTCCTGAGGAGCGTGAGAAGAAGGATATCAGGACATGTTCGTGGAGATCGGAAAAGAAGACCACTGTGCCAACATTTTCTCAAGAGAGATGGAATGATCAGCGAACCACGATTTGCTTGCGATTGCAAGGTCTTTGACACACACAAATCACACACAAAACAAACACGTTGATTCACCCCCTCAACACTGGTGAAGGCACGTTAGGGTTCGGCCGCTTATCTTTTCAATTTTAATTTAGTGATAAAACAATCTTGTAGATTAAGCGGAGCTGTTAGGTACTGAAATATTTCACAATGACTGTCTCGAGTTCGTACAACTAGTTGCACCTACTCTCAGCCAGTATAGGTGTAAGTACGGACCGTTTAAACGGCTACCCGTGTTACTTGAGGATGGAGCCTTCCGCGGTGTCCTCTAAACCACCCACTCTGCTAAGGGAAGTCGGACCGTAAAACGGCTACCTGAGACCCTCAATGAAAAGTAGCTAATTGCTTTTAAAAATAGTAGTCATTGTGAAATTTCTCAGTTTTGGCTCTATCCAAAGTGTGCGTTCTAGTCCTTACAAACAATGAGTGGGTTTCTCTCCACCAAACACAGGTTAATTTTAGGTCAATTTTATTTACAGTCACCTTGATTAGCAGTCCCAGTTTTAAGTTAAGGTTATCACTGTAGTTTATGTGAGCACAAAAATTCACGCCTAACGAGCAGTCCCAATTCCATTAATTCCTAAGTTGTAAAACTCGAGGAAGGAAATCGAAAAAGCTGATGCAAACATAAATCAATGATGCATGCTTAAGAAGAAGACTTATAGTGACTCCTTGCATTCTTCATGCAGGATGCAAGACAAGGAATTTAAATTTACACTAAATGATATGCACAGGTGAAAAACGCCCTAAACAGATAGTTCTATTAGCGGGAAGAATTGATTTCAAAATTTGGCTAATGTTGAACGATCTATAGTGCGTATAGTTAGTGAATGTGTGGCCTAAGAATTACGAGCACAATCAAATAATTCTAATCTAGCATACGTGCTCCTAAATTCTACGTCATGCCACAAAGAGTCCAGTCCTGAATATTACAAATAAACAAGGTACAAGGAGAGAGGGACCCTGTGAATAATGCGAAAATTTAAACCTAGTCTAAGCTCTCTCTCACAAAATTAAAATTCTTCCTTGTAGATCCTTGATTTAATCTCAAAAATCCTGCTCCTAGTACTCTGCAAAGAGAGAAATTGCGGTTAGTATCTGAAGTAAGAGAGAAATGCAGAATAAAAATGTGTACAATGGCACAAAAATCAATTTCACAAAAAACCAATTACAAAAATGATTTAAAACCCTAAAAATCCGTCGTTCCCCGACAACGACGCCATTTGATGAGCACGAAATCCACCTCTTTAATAATCAATGATTGTAGTATAGGAGGCAAATTTCGGTCGATCAAAAACCACAAACTTTGAATGTTGTGGAGTATTTTTACTTGGCAAGTCAACCAAGGTCGAACACATGTAACGGAGATTTTTAGTTGCGCGATCTTAAATCGAATTAAATAATTAATAAGTGCTTGATTAATTTATATGTTGAGAAAATGTACAATGCAATGAGATGCAAAGTGATGTAAAGAAAATAAACAGAGAGAATGAAGCACTGGATCTATGATTTCTGAAGTTGCATCTTCAAATAAATTTATCAGTTAGTCCTCAAATAATATCACAGATCAAATAATTTCAAGAAATATTTGTCAATAAGAGAATCAAACTATGGGTATAATATCAATCACAAGCTAAGTAATCCTGCAGATGAAGAGATCAACAATAATATTCAAGGAGTTCAGACCCCTGATTTTCATGTGATTTAATCCTCAAAGGGTGATAGATAATAACAAGGAATATCTCAATTATTCATCCTTGAACATGCCCCTGTAATAGATCAATTTTTCCTCAAGTTAATTAGTACATAATGTCAACAGAGCCTGCATAAGATCAAATAAATCCTCGAATAATAATTGACAGTAAACAACCTCAGATCTATTCACAAACTATGCTAAATTGTAGAGCATGAAAATAGCTTAAAAATGACATATTATACACTAAAATCGGAGTCTGTATGACAAAGATATGATAAAATGAAGTTTCAGGGACTAAAATTAAATAAAATAAAGTTTTCTTTGCAAAGAGGTCCCTAGGAGGACTTATCTGTAATTAATAAAAACTTGAGGGGCCCAGACGTAATTTACCCCTGGCGGGGTATTTTTGCAAATTCGAAAAATGCCAGGGCCTTCTAGCAATTTTTCCAATGCGCACGTGCCTTGCACGTACGCCCAGGAGGCTCGGGAGTGACCCTGAGGCTTGGGGGGCCGAGCCTATGGTTAGGGCCCGGGCCTAAGGCCCGGGCGTCCGAGCCTGAGGTACGGACCCGAGATTGTGGCTCGATCGACCGAGCCTAGGTGGCGGAGAGCTGGAGCTTCGGGGCACCAAGCCTCGAGGCTTGGAGTCTGGCTCGGGGGAGACGAAGTTGCACCTCGGCCGACACACGACGCGAGGGGCGGGCGAGCTCGCTGCTGGGCTCGGCGTTCGGCAGCTGGACGTCGGTGTGGGGGAGCTGCTCGTGGCCGAGGGCGGTGGTGGAGGGTCAAGGGTGGCTCGCACGGTGGCAGGGCGAGGCGCGGAGGCGGCAGCCGCGCGAGGCAGTGGTGGCGAGCGGAGCCCGGCCGACACACGACCGAGCTGTGAGCGGGAGGAGGGCGAGAATGAAGGCGCGACGGAGAGGCAAAGGCAGAGGGGCGGGCTGGTGATGGCCGAAGCGGAGGAGACGCGGCGGAGTTAGGGAACCTACAAGGTTAGAAATAAAACAAAGGGACGGAATCGAGTTCGCCTGGGAGGTTGAGATCCTCAACGAGGGATCTGTTGTCTCGCCTCGATTCGAGCTGGCGAAGGGCTCGAAGAAGGTTGCAACTTCCTTGAGGTTGCAGCAAAGGAAGGAGGAGATCCACCGATTGGATCGCGCCTGAGGACGGAGGAGCCGCTGTCACCGGCTCTACAGGGGAAAATGACAGATGGTTGGCGAAGGTGGAGGGCATGATGCTTTATAGGGGCTGGCGGAGCGACGCGTTACGTAGGTGGCGATGGTTATGGCCGCGCATGGCGGCGGCATTAATGGTGGGAGAGGGGAACGACCGCGGGAAGAGGAGGGGGTAACGTCTCGATGGGGAAGAAGATGGGTCACGTGCTGGGCACGTGACCAGGGGGAGGAGAGGTGGCAATGGAGAGAGGGGGTGCCATGTGGCACGCCTAGGGGCTGCCACGTGGCACCCCAAAAAAAATTCAAAATTAACGATGGAGTAAAAGTAGGAGACCTCGGATCGAAAAATTTCCTTCACAAAGTTGTTCGTCTCGTCGAGATCTATAACTTTTATGAAGGATTCGTGAGCAAAAGAGGTCACCTGTGCGAAGTGGTATTTTTTGTGGTTCTCCATGTGTGTGGAAAACCGTATTTTTGGGATTTTGTATTTTTTGATGATTTTATAGGGGATAAAAAATATAGAAAAAATACGATAAAATACAAGAAAATTATTTACACACTAATCTATTTTTTTGGATTTTAATAAATAAGAAAATAGGAAAATAAAACAGAAGTTAGAAACACGCAACTTTTGTACAGACTTACAACAGACGCTTGGTCTCGGTCAGTTTCTTTGATTTTAGTTTTAATCTAGACTTGGGTTCTTGTGTCACATAATAAAACTTTCATCAAAGAACACAAATAGAAAATAAATAAAATTAAAAGGATTAATTATGTACATAAAAACTTAGGTCAAAAATAGCAAAAAGTCAAAATGCGCAAAAGAGGCCCAAAACCCAACTTTCACATATGAGCTCCGAATTTTATGAAATTGGTCTTATTTTGAAGGTATTTGAAAATGTAGTACTTTAAAAGTGAGTAGACCAAAATCGGATACTGTATGAGGGAGATATGCTCGTTTTAGTCTGTCAGATGTGAAATTAGACTTTAGGATTATTTGACACTTATTGGAGTTAGTATTTTTTGTATTTTTTATATAATAAGGTTAGTAATATCTACACAATGAAGGTGGTTTGGGGTCAATCGGGGTTAGGATGAATTAATTAAAAATAAGAGAAGTTAGCGGCATTTTGGGCTAATTTACACTTGGGATTTTTAATGCAATTTATGCATGATGAAATGCAGATATTATTAACACATGTATGAATGCTAATAATGCTCTATTAATGATTAATTACAAGTGAATGATGGGGAACAGAGCCTAAATGACAAATTTTAGCATGATGAATACGAGATTCATCAACTGTCACATGACATGTGTATGATACTACCGCACAAAGTATTGATAATACGATTGAGTGAGTTGCCTACCCACTCCCTTTTCTAGGAGTCATTAAGGAAGACACTACAAACACAACCTTGCGTCCCCTAGGCGAGCACATGTGCTCCGTCGGCTATGGACGAGCACTGAAAGACCACATGTGCTCGCCCGCGTGGATCGTCGGTTTGAATATTGAGGAGCGGTCGGATTGCCAATTTGGACGAGCACTACATTGCACATGTGCTCGCCCACTTGTGCTCGCCCACTTGAATTTTTATGCACGGATAACGGGAGCGCCTGTAAAATTTTGGGCGAGCACATGCGGTGGGATGGGCGAGCACTTAAGTGTGCTCGCCCAGGTCCGTAAACAGAACGTCGGGTGCCCCTTTCTTCCTCATTCTCACGTACATCCCTCCCCAAATCTCTCCTCCGGCGACCCATCAACCTTCCTCTCCGCCATCGGCGCCTACCGTTTACGTGATTTCGAGTAGATACACATCTACCCTTCATTATAATACTTCCACCTCTCTCGTTTTTTAAAATTTCATTAAACATTTGTCATGTTTTGATAGTTTTAGGTTTCAGTTTTTTGGTTTTCTTGTTGGATATAGTGTATACAACGTATGTATTTGAATGTTTTTTACATGTTTAGGATAATAGTGGATCACTATATTCTTGTTAATTTGATTGTGATTGTCTCATTTACATGTAGAATTTTATGGGTTGTAGGTGTTCGATAAAATAACTCAATCAACACTAGGTTTAGACTTTGTAAAATATAAAGGATAGAAAGTCCATTACAACATCTACACTTGTTAATGTAGTTAATTTTTTTATATTGATTAAAATTACGATATAGGAATATCATGCCATGATGTTGTGTATTTGTGCTTAAATAATTAACATTAGGTATAACTTTTGAATAACATTAGGTATAACTTGTGAATAACATTAGTTAATCAATTTGATATAGTGTGGATATAAAATATTATAAACATCTTTAATATTAGTTGGATAATTTCAGATAGTGTGGATATGATATATGATATAAACCAACACATTTCTTCTGTGATATTTTATTATCACATTAAATTCTAGTTAACGTGATCAAGTATATCACATTAACTTATAGTTAGGTTGATGATAAGTCTAAAAGACTAACCATTAATTATTATAAAATTGCACAAAATCATTCACACACAGTGCGTCCCTCCACACCGGGTGGTGTGTGGCCCTGCACAATGGGAGGCGTGTGCAACACATTGGAGGATTTGATCACATCTAACTGTGTTATATTTTTTTTATTGTTTCACAGCACTATTGTACTCACTTAGGGATGTTTATCCCAGACCAATGGTTGTGGATTTTGATGTTTGCAGGTTTAAATTTCGGTTTTTTTGCAGGTACCCATCTAACATTATTGAGCCAATCCACTCTATTAGGCACTAAATTAGGATTACACTTATCCCTATCCTCATCATTAACCAACCAAATTTACGTAATTGCCTTTCTAACATACATGAATAAATATTTTAAGATTATTTTATGAGATTAATGGGGCTGCCCCCTTGGGGCAGCCAACATGGCTTCCCCCGCATCATTTTCGGCGCTTTTTTTATTTTTTTTCAAAAAATGTCGCCATGTATATTCATCCCTATATCCATCCTAAATGCCATTCGAATTTCATCGGAAACAGAGACTCCCACAGCCTCCATCCAGACAGTCATTTCTTAACGGTAACATGATTTTTTAAATCAACACCATCTAGATGGAGGCCGTAGGAGTCTCTGTTTCTGACGAAATTCGAATGACATATAGGAGGGATATAGGGATGAATATACATGGCGATATTTTTCAAAAAAAAATAAAAAAACACCGAAAACGACGCGGGGGCAGCCCCATTTTTCTCTTATTTTATAGTCTCATTTGTAGCACGTACAAATGTATGACGTAAAGAGATCTTAAAGTACTACATTTATGTTAGCTTTCCTTAGTCAGATTTCCCGGACTAAGGGGGTCCATAAGGATTCAAACTTACTAAAGATGATCGTTGTCACAAGCTCTTTATTTCTGATGGAAATTCAGTTCATAACCCCTTCCTTTTCCATATACCAAATCAATCATAGTTTACTATCGAAATAACCACTAATATGATTATTTTGAAAGTTAATTGCGATTGATTTATGAGGTATACAGGAGAGGTGTAGTGTTTTGCTGCTGAATTTTCATCAGAAATAAACAAGCTTGTGACAACGACCATCTTTTAGTAAGTTTGAATTCTTATGGACGCGTTCAAGTGATAACATAATTAAGACACTTCTCTTCTCGTCTTTTATATCAATAATGGGTTAGGTTTAGGTATTCCTAACATATTTTCCTGGATTTGACATTATAAATTGTTTCATTCTGGTCGATCAATATGACTAATAGAGAGTGGATGTACAACCGTGTAGTAGATGGACGTGTAGCAGATACCTTTCAAAGAGGTGTTGAGGAATTTATACAATTTTCTTACGCACAAGGTTCCCGTGTCATGGATTCAGATGGAACTATTTTATATCCGTGTCAAAAATGCCATTTAATGAAGAAGAGATCCAAGGATAAAACTCAGTTACATCTTTATAAGAAGGGTTTCATGGAAGGATATCAGATTTGGTAGAGGCATGGTGAGGATTACGAGGAACAAGATGAATGATGCGGAAGAAGCGAACAATAGTAATCCTTTTGTAGATATGGTTATGGACGTTGCGGGTCTAGATTTTAATGCTACATTTTTAGATGATGTGGAACCATATGGAGAGTCCGCAGAATTCTACGAGTTGTTGAAAAAAGCAGAAGAGCCGTTGTGGTTGAGTTGCAAGACATATTAAAAACTCTCTGCGGTTTCGGATCTTCTATCGATGAAGATGGAGTATAATATGACCGATCGTAATTTTGATGCAATGCTTAGGATTGTCAAGAAAATGTAATATCAATTTCTATGTAATATCTTTTATTTATCAAGAAAATATTACCAGAAGATGCAGAATTACCTGATAATTATTACAAAATGAAAAAGATGATGCGGAAGATGGGTTTAGCGGAAGTTCAAATAGACTCTTGCATAAATCACCCTATTTTATATTACGGGGAACACTAGCATTTACAACAATGCCCTGAATGTGACGAGCCAAGATAACAGGAAGCTAGTAAGAGTGGGACAAAAATCTCGAGAAAGATTTTACGTTATTTCCCGTTGACTCCGAGATTGAAACTGCTATATTATTGCAAAGAAACAGCGAAGCATATGACATGGCACACGGAACATAAAGTCGACGAGTACATGGAGCATCCATTCGAGTCTGATTGCTGGAAAGTATTGATGTCAGCTTTTCCTATATTTTACGAAGAAAAGAGGAATTGTGTTATAGGTTTGTGTACAGACGGGTTTAATCCTCATGGAAGAAGTAAAGATTACTCTTGCTGGCCAGTAATGACAACACTATACAATCTACTCCCATGGTTATGTAATAAGCGACAGTTTATGTTTCTTTCATTGTTGGTACCAGGATCTACACATCCGGGAAAATACATCGACGTTTATTTACGTCTTCTTATAGATGAGTTGAAAATGTTATGGGTTGATGGAGTTGATACATATGATGTAAATAAAAAGTCAAACATTTAACATGAAAGTAGCTCTGCTTTGGACGATAAATGACTTCCCGGCATATGGAATGTTATCTGGATGGAGTACGCATGGAGGTAAAAGTTGTCCATATTGTATGGAGAGTACTAAATCCTTCCAACTTCAACACGATCAGAAACCATGTTTTTTTATTGTCACAGACGTTTTCTTCCAAACAATCATTCATATCGAAGACAGAAGCAGTTATTTAAAAAGAATACAATTGATCTTTCAGATCCCCCACCATTCAAGACATGTGATACGATATTATCAAGCTTGGAAGAATTGGAGAAATCAGCCTTAGAGAATGGAGATAAAACAAAAAATCTTCCTGATTTTGATGACCGTCATAATTGGATTAAGAAGGTATATTTTGGGAATTACTATATTGGAGCAATTTACTGATACGACACAACTTAGATGTTATGCATATAGAAATGTTCTCTACCTGATTGGCTACCATATATCTAAAATGAAAAGAAAGAGTCTTGTTAAACTCTTACTGAAAAAGGAAATTCATGGTTTGTGTAGTGTATTGCTTGCTATAACAAAGCAAATTCAACTCCTCGATGAAGTGGAATTCACCTCCAACTTTATATAATGCTTTCATATTTTCAGACATCCCCTTACTTTTCAATTATTTTGTGATTCAGTCCATGTGTGTAACAATCCTTTTAATTCATTTAAATATGTAGAGTTCAAATATTTATATTTTAAAATATTATATTGCATTTCTTCATAGTGGTGGTTGTGTTAGATAGTCGAAAACCAAGTAAAAAATAGTCGGATCTTTGAAGATAGATTTGAAAAAGAATCCATGTAATGGACTCTACATTATGTGGGAGAAAGCTCTACTATTTTTTATATTATATTCACTTTCAATTTCTAATCTATTGATCTTGTTCCTTTTACATGCATGACCATCCTTGAAAGGGAGTTTATAGATTCTCACAATCTTTTTAGATTTAAGGGAGAGTGATTTCTTCTCATCACCCCTCTATAGTTACTATGCCTATCTATATACAACTCTCCAGCCCTATAGTTTTGTCTTTTCTTAATGCATTAAGTGGATAATTCGATTGTTCACTTTTTATCAAAAGGAGAAATATCCACTTCTTTAGAAAAAACCTGCTAAGGTGTGTAGATGCATTCGTTTAAATACAATTTCAAATTTGCATCGACCGTCACATGGCATGTGTATGATACTACCGTACAAAGCACTGATAATATGCGATGAATCCATGATTCGCATCCTTTACTCTTTTATTTTTCCAAATCCCCTACGCAAAATACTTGTAAATATATGTCAATTGCAATAAATTTGCATAGTGCATGTTTTTGTTAATATCGTGTATTTAACATTCTTTTTAACCAAAATAAAAGAATAAAGAAGAAAAGAAAATAAAATCAGGATGTATTTATGCAATAAATGCAGACTGACTTGAACCCGAGAGAAGGTCATATCGACAAGGAATAAAGTAGGGAGAGATAGGGTCCTTATTTATTCTTTATATATGTTGAAACTCCATTTCATCGTTTTTTATTGTATCATTTTAGCCTTAAAAACCTTAGCTAATGCATGTAAATAGCATTAATTTGTACAAAACAACATTCATGATTTATTGTATTTATTATGTAAATAATATAGCTTGTAATGTCAAATTATAAAATAAAGAGGAGAAAATAAAAAGAATAAAATATCGAGGATATTTTATGACCCTAAATCCCGAGACCAAGCCAAGAATTGAGTTGGTTGACAAGGAATAAAGTAGAGGGAGATAAAGGCTAAGAATGCAATAAAAATGCCATTTATTTATTCATTATTTATTTTTTTTGACACATGTTTTATTCTTTATTGTTTATACATCAAATAAAGAAACTTTTTTTTATAAAAGTTGTAGATAAAATTGTAAATAAAATATAAAATTGAGTTTGTACAAAAATAATATATGGTGTACATTTTATACACAAAATAAAAAGTCAAAAACCAAAATTCACATACACATATCTTTAAATAAAAACTCAAAACATATCAAAATCACTCTAATTGTATATAACTTTTCACAAGCTACTTAATGGTTCTTTGTTTAGAGTTATTGTATAAAAGTTAGGTTTTTTACCCCCATTGTACATTGTACCCGAATAAAATATTCAATTTATTCATCCTTTATTATTTTTACTAATTTATATTTTAATAATTATGTAATTATTTTTTATAACATATGTACATATTGAAATCAAAATAAAACAAAAAAAATAAAAAAATAAGTCTAGATGAAAACATGGACACCTATAGTTATATTTGTATATAAATAATAGGGAATCATATTCTTTCATTCTTCATTTTTTTATATTTTTCTAAGCTCGTAAATATTATCCATATTTTATTAAAAATGTAAAACCAAAATAAAAACTGATAAAATACACTAAAATAAAATAATGCATATAAAACATAGGCAAAATACCTATCAATATACCTACATAATATACATATATATTTATTTAAGTGTACAAATAACATCATAAAAATAAAATAAAAATATATTTATAATCATAAAAATAAGTTGTAAATATATGAAATAAAATGATAAAATAATAAATAAAATATAAAAATAAAAATAAAAATTTACAAAACATAGATTAATATACCTATAAAAACACTATTAAAAACTAACTATTAATAAATAAAGTCAAAAAAAATAAATAACAATCATAATAAAATACTATACTAAATAATAAATATTTTTTATTTTATACTGAAAAATAATAAAATCATTTATTATATTAAATACGAGCCCCCGAGCCCCGATTTTCTGCTCCGACGAACCCTTTTCACCGTGTCTCGCCCGTTGACCGCTTCGCCTTCCACCCTTACGGCCTTCCCATACGCCTTCTAAATGCCTACACCTTTACATTGACGCAGATCGTCATCTGACCTGGAGATCAGCTCCTTCACCTCCGCCTTCGCTGGAGGAGCTCTGTCCCGCACCAGCGACGACCATTTCACCACCAATACGAGCCCCTGAGCCCCGATTTTCTTGATTGAATTTTATTGCAGGTGCTGGAGTCCAAAAGACCCCATGCAGGGTCGAATTTGCAGGAAGCAAGGTTCCTAGAGCTCCAAACTCCATCGAGCATGCCCGACGTCAATTGAGCTCCAGCGAACCTCCTAGCAACTCCATTGGAAGCGGAGGAGCCCTAGCTCCAATTTACCCCTAGCCAGAACCTTCAAGACGGTCGGAGTCGATCAGGAGGCCGGATCGAAACTCATCCCAGGCAAGTTCTTGGTATGTTCTTCCAGATCTCCTTCTGACCGTTCAATATGCTAGCCGCTCCAGATCACGCCACAACCGTTGGATGACGCCACCCCCTGACCATCGTATCGCTTCGCGCGATCTAATCTATGTCATCCAGTCGTGAACTATCATCGTGCTACAGGAGACCGCTACATGGATGTCTCTCTACCGTCCGATCATGCATTGGGGTATTTTCATATCTAACCCCACACATTCTTGTATTTAATAATTAGCCCTATAAAGTGTTAAATAAATTAGAAATTTTGCAAGCAGACCCCAGATCTTTTTATAATTATGTTTTGGTCATGTCCAGCTCAAGTCGTGTCGTCCCCCGTGAGCTGGGCAAATTGCATTGAAACCCTGACATTTTTTAAAATTATTTATTAGTTTAATAAAATTAAAATAAGGTGTACATTTTTGGAAAAAAATGCATTGTGGCCGATGATGTTTATTTTATCTCCAAAAATGTCCCTACGAGGACATATATTTTTATGCATTTGATCTAATTTTTACCAATAGCTATTGTGCTCCTAAAAATACATAAAAATAGGATTAAATGTTTCATGCCATGTATATTCACATCTATATTTTATTTAGCATTTTTTGCATTAAATTCATTTATAAAAAATTAAGTGAAGCCTATTTTTGTACTATTTAAATTATAAAATACTAAATATAAAATTGTGTTTGAAAACTCCAAAAAAATTATATATTGTATATTTCATCCTTATTTATTTACATACTAGAAAACACTAAAAATGGAAAAACAAAAAGCCTAAAAATCGAAAAACCTAAAAATCCTTCAAAAAATTCTAAAAAATTATTTAAAAATTCAAAAATATGTTTTTTTGATTTATATCTTTACTTATATAAATATTTATATATTAAAATTGATTTGAATAATTTTGGAGCCTATTTACTATTTTTAAAATCCAAATCAATTTCAAATTATTAATTAATCCCTTATTTGGGATATTTTTACTTTAAAAATACATAAAAATTATAAAAAAATTCGAGAAAAATATAAAAAACAAAAAAATAGTGTATTACTGTATTTTGACTATTTTTACATATTTATATATATAGTATCTATGTATACCTTATTTTGTATTTATACATATACATTTATACATATATATTCTGTATTTAAATGAAAAAGAAATATAAAAATTGAATATTAAAAGAAAATACGAAAATATAAAAAAAAGTAAAAATAAAATATATATAAAATTAAAAATCCACAAAAATAATAAAATGGACAAGAGATACATAACAAACTTTTGAGCATTGTATTTTTCCTCCTTCTACTGTTTGCTCCATGTGTTCGACCTCTACACGTACTTACGCCTATACACATTTGCTGTAGAGTTATAATAAATTTTAACTCCACATTTTTTATATTAATTTCTTTATTCTTTTTGTGGTTAATTGTTGATTAATTAAGGATTTTTGAGCGGTCAACACATCGACTGCGGTCTCGCCTTGTGAGACGTACGACCCTCTATTTTCCCTAGTTACTAATATATTTATCACTATTCATCATGTATATATCATTCACTTATTTTCTTTTTTCAATAAAAAGATACCAGAAATGTGATGTAAATAATAAAAATCGCAAAATTAAATTGTGTACAATTGTACGATACCCATACTTGTATATATATTCATTAATTTATTTATCTATTTTATGAATAAGTTGTTATATGGTAATTTTAAACATTTATAAATAGTACTAATAATTAAATAAAATTAAAATAAATATTCATAAATTACAAAATAAAATAAAATAAAATCAGTGCCTCATTGAACAATATCCTCAAGTATATATGTTGTATATAATACTAATTTCTTAACATGTGTAATTAATTAGTAAAAATACAATAAAAATGTTTTCATACACCTTAAAATATTTTATAAATAAATTAAATATAAATAATGTATTTTTAAAAAGTAAAATAAAAATATATGTATATTATATATAGGTATATTATACATGTACATAATAGTATATAATGTATATTCTATAATATAGTTAGTATTAAAAATAACTAAAAATCATAGAAAAATCATTTATAAAATGTCTTATATTTTTATTTTTATAACTTTTTATTTTGAATTTATTTACTATTTTTTATCGATTTATTTTGTATATTCTTTTTTTCTGATTGGTCAACCTGGGTCTGCTGACTCGGTCAACCCTCCCTCTCCTAGGTCCGACCCAGGCAGAACTTCACCAGACCTCATTTTCTCATGTGTCTCTATCCCAAGTCTGAGCTTCGTTTGCCTCATTTCCTATGCCCGATTGATGCCCTAGAATCCGTGACCTTCGTAGATCCTTGGGCATTGCTGGATCTCCCTCGGATTGCATGATTCTTTCCGATCCTTCCAGACATCTGAGGTTCCTATAAATCTCTCATATGCCTCCCCCATGCCCTAATTTGTTCCGCACCTCCTATTGACTCACCAAAAACCCTTACGATAGTGACAGGGTCCCAAGGATCCTTTTGGTGATTAATTTGGCGGTGATTGGAGCAGTAGCTCACTGCATGGCCAGAGAGCTCCGCCGCAACTAGCCTCTTTTGTTGTTCGCAGCAGAATCAAGACCATGACCCCTTCATTCCATCTGCCTTTCTTTGTTGACCATTTACAGTGCCTCAGGTATAATCGATCATCCCCATTTCGCCATTTCATTTTGATTTTGTCATCATCATCGCCGACCACTTAACTGCTCCAACCATCGATCTGGAGCCTCGTCTTCCATATCCATCTGTTCAGATGGACTCACCCACTCATCGTCCATTTTCCCTCGCATCCTGATCATCCTAAATCTCGCTCAGCAGAGCAATATTAGGCCTTGACTTCTCTAATCCATGTACGTCGGAGGTCGACATCATCTTCCCGACGCTTCTTTCCTTGTTTTAGCCAAATAACCGAAGTTGATGTGTCACCCTCGAGTTGTTCTTACCCTTGTAGAAATAGGTGCATGCGAGGAACTTGAATCGAGCCCTAACAGAAGTGGCGGGGCATTTCTAGGTGTAGTCTCGTCCAGTTCATCATCCAGTAGTTAGACACATCATTTAAGCCCTCCTCCCGGTTCGAATTCACTCCAGCGACGTGTCGGTCCCTTTTACCGGTCGATCAGAGTATTACAACGTCAGATATTCCTATATGAAGCAACCCCTGACGGACCCTTCTTCATTGTTCATCCAGCATGCCTCAGCATCGTCGGATTGAGGAGCCCCATTCTCAGATTTAATCTGAGCCGCACCTTAGCACCGAATCCTGGCACTCAGATCAATTATAGGGGTAATCTTTGTCATACATCACTGCCCACCACTTGGACCGTTCGATCCCTACTTGAAAGATCAGGTCTAAGCCTCACATCACTACTTTTTGTCAAAGCCGTCAGATCTACGATAGAGCTCCACATGCTTTACACGTGACATGCAGGATATATTTCCCGTTTACCCTTTTCATTTACACTATTTTCATTTGGTACAATAAGTGTAAAAAATAGTAAAGAATATTTGTAGTTAGGACCTTGTGTTTCTTTATTTGCATTTTAGTCCAGCGAACTGCACTCATGTGCGCATTCACGTGTTTTCTTTGGGATATTTACATATTTGAACCTGAGCTTTTAGTGGATAATGAAATAGAAGAAGTTTTAAGTAGTTGCATTTATACCCATGTGATTCTGAAGCACATGTAGCACACGTTTTTCCTTAGATATTTGCACCCAGGCCTTGGAATTTTGTTGCTTGTTAATATTTGGTCTAAGAACTCAAATAAATCACGTCGGGTCCCTCTCTAGCGAGCATTTTTATTTTGTATTTTTATTGTAATAAATGTTAGATTAAATCCAAAAATCCTACAAAAATCACATTTAGGTCTTGCTAGTGTTAACTTTTAGTAGTAATTTTTGTGTATCGGATTCTTTTATCATTAAAAATTCAAAAGCAGTACAAAAACTCCTTGTTTACCTAAGAAAATTCATAAAAAATCGAAAAAGATTTCAAAAATTCTAAAAAAATTAGACTAGCTTAATTTTGATTTATTTGATTTTCTTTCCAATTTTCATCTCATTTGCTTTTATAAAACTCTAAAAAATTCCAAATCCCTAAAAAGACCATAAAAATCATATAAAATTGCTGAAAAACTAAAAATTGCATTTTTGGTCTTTGATTGTAGATATTTTCTTATAGTTTTTATTAAAATTGGTTTCCAGGTGTTTTGAGCTTATTTGATATTTTTAATTTGAAAAATACCCCTGGTTGTTCACTGATAGCTCAATTCTTAGTTTTAGACTTTTATAAAAATCCAAAAAACTCAAAAATTGCATAAAAATCAATAAAAATAGTTTAAAATACATAAAACATAAAAATATTTTTTTGGGATTTCTGAGTATTTTTAGCATATTTGAAAATTCCAAAAAATGCTTATGTGCCTTGTTTACTTTTTGTCTAGTTTTTTTTAATTTGAAAAATATTAAAATTTGCTTAAAGAAAATTCATAAAAAAATTCAAAATCTGAAAGCATTAAAAAAGTTAAAAATTCAAAAACGAAAGTAGTATGCCTTGATTGTTTCTTTCATGTCTCGATTTTTCATTAACTTGATTGACTTCCGTATAAACAGTTGCCTCCTTGTGTTCGACACTAGTCATTATACATGGTTGACAAAAGTAGCTTAGACAACTTGCTTGATTTGTTTTGTGATCGAATACAATTTTCTTGATTTCGGCTTGGTTTATTTGGGTGACAACGATACTATAATCAATCAACTTAACCCTAGTTAGCCATGCAGTCATCAAAATCACGTCATTTTCGGGGAGGCACGACGAGGGTAGTTAGGTAGTCTTTGCTTGTTATTCTTGGTGTATATATATATATATATATATATATATGTTTCATTTGCATTTTTGTATATATATAGTTGTGGTATGGTTATTGTTGAGGAGTGATCACTCAGATTGAATGTTGCGCGCTGAGAGAGTCCTCCATACAACGCTTGCAAGATCTACTGTGGTGGGCATCGAGGAGGCTCCAAGATCAGACATTGGTTATTCATCCAATATCATTATCTCTTGCTCTTCTCATTTAGCTTCTTCTCCACATCAGTGTCTCCCAGCCCCCTCACGCGCACGGACACGTGAGGTGACGTGGATTGGACCTAGGTGCAAAA